>CM034156.1:96690048-97890048 GCA_019776745.2 Taxus chinensis
ATTTTATCTCTTTTTGCTTCTTTTGTGCTTATTTTTGTTTTGTTTTTTCTACTTATGATTTTTCTTCTTCTTCCTTTTGATTTTGACTTGTCCTTGTTTCTTCCAGTTTATTATCTTATTCTTCTTTTCCTATCTTTTCCTCAGCCTCCTTATTTTTTATTTCCTCTTCTGTCTTCTTTTCTTGTTCCTTTCTCTTCTTATCCTCCTCATTTTTCTTTTCTTCTTTATTCTTCTCCTCTTCCTATTTATTTTGATTCTCTTCCTCCTTCCTCTTTTATTTTTCCATTCTCTTCTCATCATCCTCCTATTTCTTTTCTTCTTATTTCATCTTCTCCTCTACCTTTTTCTAATCTTCTTTTTCACTGTCCTTTTCTATTTTATTTTTTTATGATTTCCTCCTCTTGTTTTTTCTTATCTTCTTATTTCTTCCTTCTTCATTCTTATTATTTTTCCGTTTTTTATTTTTATTTCATCCTTGTTTCCTCCTTAGCCCCCTTATCATTTGTCTACTCATCCCATTTTCCCTCCCTTATTGCTCTCTCTTTTTGTGCTTTTTTATTCTCCTTTATGTTAGCTACATCAATTCTTCTAGTTATTTAATCTTGTTTTTTTCCTTAACTGTCTTCTTTTTCTTCCTACTATGGTGTTAAATTTCCTTCAAAAATGTTACTAACATAATTTTTTCCTTCATTTCTATTTGTGCCTCTAGCTATTTTAACAATCCATGTCGAATTAAGTGTACAATGTCTTTTGGTACTCGTGAGAACCTGTTTCAAATAATGGATGATGGAATCTACTATTTTCATTTGTTCTATATCTATACTAACATCATAGTGATGAGCCACTTTTGAAAGTCCACCGTGGATTAAACAAGTTTTATAGAAATTATATGCACTATTTTGTAGGCTTGATTCCTCCCATGATTCAGTTTCTAATGTAAATTGTGGACCCGATTCTGCTTCATCTAGTGATTTTTCTAGATGAGTGAGTGGACTAGGTGGAGATTCCTCTTCATCTAAATTTGAAATTTCCATTGCCCTTATTTTTTAATCTTCTATATCTTCACTTGTTTCTAGCTCCTTCATTATTTTTCTTGTTCCATTCATTTTCTATTTTTGGCCAATGCTTGTAGAGGTGATTTTTATTTTTGAGATCTTCTTTTGTATTTTTTCAGCACTAAGTTTCTTTTTCATCCTTCATCATGGTCTTTCTGATATTTATTTTTAAATTCCTCCCATGTGTCTGCAATTACATCTTCAATAATTGGAGGTATTAGTTAAGTGTGGTCTACTAGAATATTTCTAATGGTCTGCATTATTGTGGCTACTAGTTCATCAGATGCTTCATATGGTAGAGGGGGTATGTATGAATTCTACGGAGTAAAAGGACTTATCAAAGTGTAATCAAAATATGGTATGAAGACAACCTCATTCTCATACTTGGATGTTATTTGCTATAAAATTTTGGCTTTTTTGCCACTAGGTGCCTTACATTTTTTGTCTGCCCTATTAGAGATGTGATGTGTTTTACATGGGTCATAGTGTTCATATGACTCACTATTTTATTTGAAATAGGGATTTCTTGGCTCCATTAAACTTGATCTATTTAAAATAGAAGGGTGTTTGTAATTCCCACTCCTCTTTAACTTTTTTCAAACCACATTATCAATTCAAATTGATTATAATCGTAAAACTGGTTGTTGTATTCTAGTTAGCATACTAATAAGATGTGTGAGACATAGTGATTATTATTGTGTTTTAGCTATCATTTTGATCGCATGTCGTATTGTGGACCCTGATGGGCATTTAATTATAAGACACTTGGTTAGAACAATTTCTTGGTTATAATTGATTGTGATATCATTACTCTTTGATATTGTATTGTTTAGTCTATCTCTGTGAATGGAAACATAGACAGTATTATGCATTATTACCAACAGATATTAATAGATGAACAAATTTAACTCATTTTGATAAGGAAATCGAAGGATATACATTATTGTAACTAAACTAATTAACTTTTGATAGACATTTAGTATGGAAGATAATGATGTGTTGTCAGCTTAGATACATACATACATACATATATATATATATATATATATATATATATATATATATATATATATATATATATAATTTTGAATGTTCTTCGTATTGATTTTATTAGGATGGTCAAAGTCATTTTGTGTTTTTGTTGATGTTGAAGGATTGGGAAAATGGTGAATGAGTGAAATTATTTCTTAAATTAGATTATTTAGTTGGTTATGATCTTAATTGCAAACTGATGTATTTATGGAATCTAAATGTTGGAAATTGAGAGTAATTATTGAATCACTTGGTCTTAGCAATAGTAGTTATGACATTTGAAGTTGAAATTGATATTTAGATATAAGAATTTTTTTATTAATTCAATATCACTAATATGTCCATGAGGCCAGAAAGGTATCACTAATATAAGAAAGTTAATTATTTCACAACAAGAAACTACGGGGGGTAGGGGACCAACAACGAAGGAATGTGGGGTATTGGCAACTAGTTACTATGGCAACTTGTGTTTTGTTGTGTGTGTCTTGTTGCTGTTAGGGGGTCTCCATCGGGGGGATTACCTCCAATTGTGACCAAAGGGTTGTGTGTGTTGTTATTTTATTTTATTTCCTTTATTTAATTTTGGTATGTGATTTTATAGTGATGTATTTCCCTTTTATTAATTACTTAATTTGTTTCTAGATTAGTAAATTAATCATGTTACTAAAATAATTATGGATGGGATAAAAGAAGTCATTTATTAGATTAGATGGCTCTTTGGTTTATGTGTTTTATGTTGAGTGTATATAATCTTGAGTGTGGTACACTCTACCTCTCCTTAGAAATTTGGATTTGGCCTTAAGGGCCAATTTTGAAGGCTTGTGGGACAAGTTATTATACCACCCCTTAAATTTTTCTCACACCTCATAAATTAGTATACCAACCCTACCTATGGGTTAGGGGGTTAAAATTAGATCCCATTGAGTGTTATGTAAGGTAAAAGGTGAGATTTGATTTGCACTTTCTTTCTTGTGTCTTAAATTTTGTCCTTTGAGGTGTGGTTTGACATGGTGTGTGTAAGAGGGTTGTCATACCTCTCAACCACCCATTTATTATGCCTTGGGGTTAAGGTTTGACTTGTGATGTGCAATTGAGGATAAGTTTTGTGGCATCCTACATGGAGCCACCTCAACCACCTCTTTCCCTTTTCCTTTATATGTATGTTTAATTGTTGTTTTAGGGGTTACTTATTCATTTTTCTTTTGTGGGAATGCTTGGAATTTTGGGAGGGCTTGTTTGAGAATGGTGAATGGAAATTGGAGTGGATAGTGTTTTCTTAGAATTTTGGAAGGCTTGGATCTTATTATGTATTGATACTCTTTATTTGAAAGGTATATCTTCACCCTTATTCCTACATTGTTATTTTTGTTGTGCTCATATGTATTGTTCATGATTGCTTATTTCTCATGACTTTGGGAAATGGATTTGATTCTTAGGTTGTGGGAGAAATTGAAATGGGGGTTAAACTTTAGGGAGGCATAAGAGAAATGTAATGGGTACTTTTAGGAGGGAGTTGGGTTGGGATGTCCACCTCGTTGATAAATATGAATTGTGTTTATCTTATTTCTCGAGGGAGGCATAAGAGTGGTTTATATTTTTGAGGGAGGCATAAGAGATTTGTGTGTATTGTGATGGAGTATTTTGGAGGCTCATAGGTGGACACTGAATCCTTTGGGAGGCATAAGAATAACCTCCATGTTACTTTCTCCTCTATGGCTTTAGTATGAAGCCTTTGTGTTTTGAAATTTGTGGAATTGTTGTAAAATTGGTATTGTGTTATTACATTGATTGTCATAGTTAAATGTGTATGTGGAAGCCATTTTTAGCCATGGTTGTCTAAATAGCCCTAATTCCTTCTTTGTTGGGGCTCGGGGGACAATGAGGAAGAAGGATTCTCTCCCTCATTGGATATTTGGTTGGGTGGAGAGTGTTGCCTACTCCCCCATTTTTTTTTTGCATTACTTGATGAAGATGGTGAACTCAATGGATGAAATGCTCTTTTTGGAGAGATACATGTGGAGTTGTAGCATGTTTTATTATGATTCTACAACTTGTAAATGGTACCAATATTATATTTGATGTAATTTTTATTCATTGGTATCATTGTAAATTGTTTATTTTTACCTAAATTACTTCATATGGATGTGAACTTTGTAATGATCTTGTAATGGAAATTACGCCCTCTCAAATCCTAGTTTGTGTTTAGGAGTTCATTGCAAATCTGGTTGTTTTAATGGGCTAGTGCTCTTGGATGGGAACTAAAACTTGATTATTTGCAATATTTACAACCCTTTTTTTACTTGAATATTGAAAAAAAAAAATCATTTAATAGTGGGTTGTATTCCCTTATACAACTAGATGTATGAAAAGGGATTAGATATGATAGATTTATTAATATAACTTTCTCTTTGTTGTAATAGGATTTGTCTTAAGTAAATGATTAAATTGTGACTAATCATACCCTTAAGGTAGAAATATAAGTGAAGTTGAAGGTGATAACTCATTTAAATTTGATATGTGCAACTAATTATTTTACCCTACCATATTTACCTTCGTATATGCTAATGTAGTACCCATATGAATTTTATAATTATTAAATACATTCTTCCACACTATGTTTACTATCCCCTATTTTGTTATGGAAACCAAATAAATAAATAAATACATATTATTAATATATAATAAATATATATTAATAATATAGATTGATCATTTTCACAATTTATTTTATCACTAAACGAATATTATTATTTAAATATCATTAATAAATGTTAATACTTATATATATATATATATATATATATATATATATATATATATATACACACACACATTATATTTATAGACATATTAATAAATATTAAAAGTTTAAAATAAAACAAAATAAAGTAATATTAAAAATATATGGTATGTAATATGGTAAAATGGAAAGTTATCTTTTATAAATAAATTTTAAATAAAGGAATTTATGTTTTAAGGCTATGGATTAGCCACAGCTTATGGTAAGTTTTGTTTTTTTTATAATGGTTAGGGGGAGGGGCACTGACCCCACCCCAACCCATATTATTCATATGGGGTGGAGGTGGGGTCAGTGCCCCTCCCCCCAACACTAAACCCCTTAAAAAAATAAAAAACCTTAGATTTTATTTTGGTTGTGGCCATTCTTAGCGTATTACATGATTTTCCTTTTCTTTCATTCAGTTTGTGCTGAGCCCTTCCACGGCCATGAACTTATTAAACACACACACGGGAAAAATAAAGTAGTTTTAGATATTTTCACTCTAAGAATTGAAAGAAAATTATTTAAACAAAACAATTCATTGTTGTTGATACTATTAAACAAGGAAGTTTTTAAAATTAGTAGTTTTAACTAAGGAATGAATAAATGAAGATAAATCTTAAAAATGGAAACTTTAGGCATATAAAATAAAGTTCGGAAGGTATTTTAAAACATTTTAGCAACTTTTGTTTTTGGAAAAATTGTTCAGAGTGGCGGTCTCGTAACCACCACCCAAGCAAGGCAGCAGTCTCAAAACCGCCGCTCTGTAGGGAAGTGGTTCACAGTTTTCTGCCTAGGTAGGGCGGCAGTCCCAGGACTACCATCCTGCTCTAGGAGGCAGTCCTGTCACTTACGGTGGAAATTTTCAGTTCTACATCTGTGCTTTTCCTAACTTGTAATAACTAAAATTTTAAGTATGTAAATTTACTAAGGACTTCTCCAGTAAGTAAACAATGGAAAATCTCATTGTTTTAAGCAATATAATCTTCAAAATGTAAATTTAAAATCACTCTTTTTCATTTATTATAATGGGGGAAAGGTTTTCCCCAAATGGAGTACCCCAAATACAAATGGCTTGAAATAAAACTAGTTTGGAAAGGAAAACCTCCTTCTATCCTTGAATGAAATAAATTACAACAATAAAACTACAATCTAAACAAAAATAAACTTGATCTTGAAGAAAATCCTCCATAGTTCCTCCTCTCTTTCTCCCATGGCTTCCTTTGCTCCAACCTACAAATCAAACAAAAGAAACTAGACCAAATGAGAAGAATAGAATAAAGGAAAGGTTTTAATAAGAATTAATAAGGATTTTTAGGGTTAGTTTGGAACCCTATGATCTAATGGCCAAGATTGGTTTGATCGAAGGGTTGAGGATCAAACCTACTTTTGTTTGGTAGGAATATATTTTTATAGATGTCTTTAATTATAAATTGTAATGGTATGTATAGATGAATGAATGGGGCCATTTATTTACTTTGGTGTGCAAGTATTTTTCCTAGTTCCTAATATGTCTTAGTAAATTAATGAAATGTGAGATATTAAAGATAATGGGATAATGAAACCAAATGACTAAGTATAAGATTGACCATGCTGGGAATTGATCATTGATTAAAGAGGAGAAAGAAGTTAACCAAGAAAACTAAATTATCGTACCTTTCTAGTTGAATGTTAATTAATTGAATTAGAGATAAATTAGAAATATTTAATCTTTGAGCTAGACCTAGTTCCCCAATCATTGGGTTGAGAACATTGGTGTAGTGAATTTAATGTACCCTAGGGGTTGACACCATTATAACCTTATAAGTTAAACAAAAAAATTTGTCACAACTTTCGGGATTGGTGTTAGGGTTTTAGCATGTTTCTAGAACATCATTTTTGTGGGTGTTACACTTAGGGTGGTTGTACCTTTCTTGACGAATAAAGATCCCTTAGTAAATGAAAGGATAATCAAATTAGAAAAAATAGGTGATAAAATAATCATATTTTCTTATAACCAAACACAAGAAAAATGTAGGTAGAAAGTATGACATGACGGACATATCAAGTAAAAAATAATTTTATTTAAGATATCGAGTCGTACTATATGACAAAAAATGTAAAAGACATCGGAAGTTAAAAATATATTAGCTAGGCCCATGTCTTATCAAATACTTATTAACATCAAGAGTTGCTAAACTAAAAACACTACAAAATAAAAACCTACTAGGTTATGTAAATGGAGAAAGGATAAAGAAATACAATACCATAGATTAATCTTTTAAAAATATCCATCATCTTTGAAAATTGAAAATTTGAAAGATTGGATGAGGAGGAGGGCCAAAAATTGTAAAGGCACCCTCTCTTTACTATAAATAAGATAGAAAGAGAAAAAATAGGATATGATAAGTTTATAGGAAAGTAAATAAGAAAGGAATAAAAACAAATTAAAAAAAGAGGGCATTGAAATCAAAAATACAAAAAAAAAAAATCGGCGGAATAAGGTAAAAGAAGAAACAAATGTAGAAGGAAGAAGGGATCCATGGAATAAACGAGAAATGAAAAATTCCGTAGAAGTAAGGAAGGAGAAATTCGTAGAATAATAGAGAAAGGAAAATGTCAAAGAAGGAAGGAAGGAGAGATCCCAAAAATAAAGGATAACGGAAAATTATGCAAAAGGAAGCAAGCAGATGCCTATGGAACAAAGTAGAATGGAAAATACCGCATAAGAAAGGAAGGACCCATGAAATAAGGAAAAGAAAAAGAAAACCACAAAAAGTAGGATAAACCCATAGAAAGAAGAATAAAACCACGAAATAGAAGGAAAAAACAACGGACCAAAGGATAAGATCAAAACTATGAAACAAAGGATAAGAACAAACCACAAAACAAAGAACACACTCAACCCAACTAAAAATAATTCTTCCCTCATAAAAACCATAAATTAATTCGATGGCAACATCAAGGTATAATGTCACGAGACAAGGGAGAAATGAATAAAAAATGTAAAAAATTATAAAGGTGAAAAAGTGAAGAAAATGCTAAGAGAGAAAAGCGAGCTAGGGCACACAAAGGAGAAACATAAAAGGTAGTAAAATGGTGAATCTAACTATTGTAGTGAAAAACAACCTTCCAAAACAAAAATTTTAGAAACATTCACTCAAATTAATCCATCACAATCTCCCAAAGTATTCTCCCATATTACATTCAAGGTTTCAAATTATTGAGACATACAAAAGTTTATACACTCCATGATTACAGAGTATGACCACACTCATTTTGAGATTGATATACAACTACTCTTTCAACAATATACAACATCATGGACCTTTGAATATAAGAACAATTCCAAGGTAATTACGAAATTTAAGTTGGACGCATGGACTAGAATTCCATATTTTTCCATGACCGATAATGTAATTAGGGTTCTTCTTAGCCAACTACACAATGAAATGCTATACTTATAGAAATCATATACAATCAATGTTGTGGTCTTATAGAGTCATTGGATTGCTAGAAAAAGAATATTCCATATCGATTAAGAAGAACACACCCATAAACAAAAATACACAGTTAATAGATGTCACCATGAAAAAAATAAGAGTATGGATTGGAGATATCTAAAACCATGCTCTCAAGTGTTTTGTTAAATTTGTCTATTTAAAAACTTATCACGCCAATTGGGATTATGGTGATCATGGGTTATAACTTGTTTCACTACATAAGCATACATCCCAAAGTGAGTATAACTTGTGTGAGGTACTAGCCTCAAAATTTTGTGAAAACTCTAGGAAGATCATGGAAGGGAAATATACTTTTTTATGGATCCATCTTATTATTTGTAGCTATGTACTTTACAAAGACTGTAATGCCCACATTTTTCTCAACAAGAAATCACGTGAAACCCAATAGCACATAGGGGAAAGTTATTGAACAATATTTTTTTGAAAGGTTACAAGGCCTTAGCTAGGATTTTAATTAAATCTCGATTATAAAGTTCTAAACAATTATATGGCAATCGGGACTAAAATAATAGTTAATATCTATTGACCCAACCCTTGTAAAAATATTTTGATTTAATTTTCCCCTATTAAGTTTCACTGCTTAATTCAAATATTAATCCATTTTACTCCTTGTTATTCAGCCCCAAAGGTCTTATTAAATATATTTACTGAATGGCCCCAAATTAAATTCTAAATTTTATTAGGTAAGATTAATAATCTCCTAGTTTAAAACAAATCATATTAACATGGTTTAATACCCAAAGTGCCAAGGGTACACAGCATGGTCTAACCCCTTAGGCCCTATTTAACATTACACACACATCTTTTTTTATTTAAAACATTCTCACTTAAATACCCCATCACTTAAGTGATGTAGGGTTCATCCTACACCCTTAGATCTAATCTCTCCCAGCCCTTAGATTTAAGTTTGGCAAAAGTAACCCTAGAAATCCTTATGGTATGCCATATATTCATTTTTAAATCTAATCTCTCATTCCTCTTATTTGGATTTGCAGGTTAGGGAAGGAGGAGAAGAAGATGTCATGGAGGCCATCTTTCTCTTTTGTGGGTATATTTTTCTCTTTTGTTTTTTTATAAAAAGTATTTTACTTGCAGGTTTAATGTGTATAAATTGAGTGTATACCCATTTGGGTAAAACCCTAAATCCCACATATTTGTTTTGAGACAATACATCTATTTTTATTTTTATTTTTTATTTTTTTTATTTCAACTTAAATACCTAAAAATTTTAGGGGGTTTTGTTTAATACAAGGTATTTATAAAAAAGTTTGTACCCAAATACATGATCCCATATATATATATATATATATATATATATATATATGAGTGTGTGTTGAAGAAGCTCATGGCTGCGGAAGGGCTCAGCACAAACCGAATGAAAGAAAAGGAAAATCGTGTGTGTGTGTGTGTGTGTGTGTGTGTGTGTGTGTGTGTGTGTGTCTATTGTAAAAGCACAATAAAATGTCCCACTTTTTGGTATGTTTTGTACCATTATAAACATAAATTTTTAGTTTCATTGATTTTCTAAAGGTAATAGCCACGAAACCGTACACATTTATGAAATTCCACAAACTAACTAAATGTTGTGTTTAGAGTGTAGAATACATGTAATTTTAATTTTTAAATGGCAAAAAATATGGTCTTTTTATTAATTTTATTCATATGTTGTTTCTTATGTTATAAAAGAGGAATGACTGTCCCCGGGTGGTTTTCTTGAATGAAAATTTATTTTTTCACCATGAAATTTTAGATATATGTTCAAGATTTGAATTTTTAGGTGCTGCCAAATTTTCATATTTTTTTGACTTATATTTTTTTAAAATTAATTATTTAGTAAAAATATTTTCAAATAAATGGCATATAAATGTTTATGCCAATAACTTTTAATATTTATATCGAAATTGAATTTTTTTTCATAGGTAAGAAGAAGACTTCAACAAATAGTAATTTTATTTTTTTCAAATTTTTTTGATATATTTTTCTATTTTTCAAATTGGGTTGATTGTGTACGATTGATTGTCCTAAAATACCATATGTTAGAAAAATATAAAAAATAAATAGTAAAACAAATTTTTAAAAACTGAAAAATTATATTTTTAGAAAGCTAATAAAATTCTATATTTTGTGTTAAAATTTTGTAATTTTATTCATTTGTTAACCCTAATTATGTGGCACCTAAGTGGCACATTTTGGCATAAAATCATCCTCTAGATGGATTTGGCACCAAAATGTAACATATAGGTGCCACATAGGGGGGTTAGGGAAAAGGGGGTTCACCCGAAGGGGTTTCGTGTGAACCCCCCTTCTCTCAAACCCCCCTAAACCCTAAATTTGCTGCCCAAAACTATATAAATATTTATATATAACTTTGTGCCATCAAAATTGTTTGAACCCAAAGGGGTTCGCATGAAGGGGTGTTCTCGTGAACCCCCATTTACATGAACCACGTTCTTTGTCCTACATGGTGGTTTAGGAGAAGGGGGTTAATGCGAAAGGGGTATTCGCATGAACACCCTCGATTTTTGATCGCGCCCAACCTCTTACTCATGTTTTTGGGACACGAAGTGGGACACAACATTGTGCTTTGACGTCGTGAGTGCACAACTCAAGGGTTATTGACGATCCCTATCCAAATTAGATAGGTGATGAGAGGGCATCCTAACCCTAGTGGCAAGATGAAGGTGGGTGGGAGAGACACCTCCCTGGAGGTTGACTGGGTGGGAACCAAAGGACCAGGCTGAACGATCATTGTTACAAGTAGCTTTGATGACCACAACCTCAACTGGGAAAACCGCTAACACCACCATGGGGCAGGGAGTGGCATGAGCGAGATAGTGGTTCATGAACAACATTATAAGGGGAGTCACCCTGGTACTAAAGGAGAGTTAGGAGATGTTCCACCTCAATCATTACCTAGTTTACTTGCACTTTAATTTGTAATAATACATTTTTGATAACCCAAAACTTACTATAAATAGAGAATTGTTGGTCAGCTTCAAAATTAGTAAATAAAAGAGAATTGCTTTATTTCCAAATACAGAAGAGAATTTTTCCTTTGGAAGTATGCCAAATCTAGAAAAACTTATAAGGATTCTGAGGATTATCTCCCAAAATAATGTGTTGATAAGTAAAACATTCTGGTCACAAAGGGAGGAAGAAGGAATTAGTATAGTTCCAATCCTTTTTGTCTTTGCAACAGTACCAATAAAGGTGAGACAAGGTTTTTATATGGCCATAAAAGGGGCATTTGGGGGTTGAAACACTAAAATGAACTGGATGGGCACCAATCATAAGGCTTTGGTGAAGAACACACCACAAAATTTTTAGAAAATTTAAGGATATTCCTAATTTCCCTTATTTTTGAGTGACCTTCTTGAAAATCTTTGTCATTGAAATGAGTAGACATGAATGGTTGTAAATATATTTGTCAAATAATTTTATTGAGGTTGGAAATAATAGTGAATGTAATATTTCTCAAGAAACGAGTTTTTGGTCTTTTTCTCTCATCACATTTTCTGTAACTATGCCTTTATTTCTCTCATTGCATTTTCTGTAAATCCATTGTTAATGTTTTTTTAATTTAAAATGAACTAAGGATTTTTAGTGAGCTAATTTAGATTGATTTGAATTGAACTAGTAATATTATACACAAGTAAACTAAATAGTTACTAATTTACTTAGGTTTAAGGTTCATATGAAAATTTTCATAAGAGTTTTTTGCCTTTCCATTTTAGTATGAGAATTTACTAGACTATTTTGATAGAATTTAAAGATTCTATTAACTACACATTTAATCAATTAATTATACAACATTAATAAACTATGCAATATTAAATCAATAAACATCAGACTATATTGCATAACAAATAAATAAATACTTATAGAAAGTAAATAACAAATGACATGGGATTTATAGTGGAAAACTCGAAGGTAAAAAACCAATGTGAAAAGTAACCTTTATTGTAGAGAACCCTTTTACATCCAGTAAATTATGTCCTCCTTTAGAAACCCTAATCACAAGGGTAAAAACACCTTTGATATATTATTTTCAATATGTCAAATGAGGACCAGAAGTCCTTTTTATATGAGGTGATCGAGTATGTGATCCGAAAATGGATCCAAAATGTTTACTCAATCTCCAGACCCCTATAGATGTGAAAATATTGCCGATAATTTTTTTCAGTTTGAAATAAAACAACCCAAAATAAAACAAAAATATAGACCCACTGCACCACATTGATTATAGAGTTTGGAAATAGCTTACGCCTCTGGATTCTTATCGAATTGTTCCACTGGTCAAAACTTGTAAGTACAATTTTAGTTTCTTACAATAAAACCTAATGGAACCTCAAAATTGCTTATATAGCACTCCAGTTTTTTGAAGAACGTTGATGACTAGTCCCAAATGTCCTCTACCTTCTTGGCATACCACAAGCTCTGTGGCACTATGGTCCAATTGGGTAGTTTCCAAAAACTCCCAATTATAATTTTCCTATTAAAAATAATAGGACTTATCTCCCAAAAATATTTTCCTATATATATATATATATATATATATGCCTAAGTGGATCGAATATTGTGGATTTTATCCACATCCACCAACTTTACACCCAACCAACTCACTAGATGAGTTTGTTAGGCCGCTCCACTTTCTTTGCCTAGGTCTCTACAATTTTTTGTGGAACACTTTACACTAACTGGGAGTATTCCCACATCTTCAACACCGTGGATGGGATTTCTATCTAAATAGGGCTCAACCACTCATATGATACGTGACTCAGGTCATGCCTTCCCTCCTTTTTTGGCCACATATATGTGGTGAGATGTGTTGATGTGCTCAAGACTAGGATTTTCATTGTTGTTTGGCCATAGTGATTTGTCGGTTCCATAGTGGTTAAGACCGGATACAGGAAGAGTTGTGTTGCATATTCCTTGCCATTCGTTGTTCCATACATAAAATTTCTAAGCTGGTAGGTGATAAGATGTTTTGACCATGTGATAACAACTACACTATATATATATATATATATATATATATATATATATATATATATATATAGGAAGTGTTGAGCTATATGGTTTGAATAATCACCAATTCATACACCAAGGTAACAATGTCATCTTGAATAATATTGTGAAGACTTCGCTTGAATCATAAGGAAAATAGATAGGTCAAACATAGTGGATAAGTAATTTTCTCAACTCATTGGGGATTTGACCACCCCACTAGGCTAATTAAATATCTTATCAAGGTCAAATTAATCTTGCAATGTAAACTTGTAAGGTATAATCCACTTGTTGCTCCTCGATAGGCATATCGAGAAAATTAGAACTTTTGGTGGCAAGCCACATGGTGGCTTGAGGACCCAGCATGTTGGTGACAGTAAAATAGTCCACACGGTGGCAAGGTCCCCTTCTTATACAAAAGCAGATCCCACCAGCTACATATTTCGTAGCTGGCCTTTTACGACCATCAAAGATCGAATGATCTGAACCCCAACTCATAGCACATGATATTCTAATTTTCCACTTGGTCATAACTTGTTAGTTTACCCGGTCCCATCTAGGGTTGACTTTAACTTTGAAAGGCCACCATTTGCACATATGAACTCCATTTTTGACATTCAAATAGTCGACAAAAAGCTCTCAGAGTGATTTTCCATGCTGTTTTAATCCTAGGAGATTTATGGAACATTTATCCTTTACATTGTCCTCTGGACCACATCTCACCAAAGGGAAAGGATTTTGTTCCACAAAAATCTTTATAAAACTTTTGTCACCCAGTATTGAATCTTAATACTCTTGGTCTTGATCCTAGCCCTGCGGTTTATGGTCCCACCATGCCTCTTCCTTTTTCTTTCTTTCCACATCTTCCCTCTAGGTGTATTATACTTCGACAGTTCTTAACACTTGTACTACCACATTTTCCTGTTAAGGTCTTACTCTTTGGCAACACATAAGGACTATACTGGTACATCTACCCTCTAGGGGTCTTACACTTCAACAACATATAATATGCATGGAATTAGATATTGTCACATCTTCCCTCTAGGGATCTTAAACTTAAATAACACCTAATAACATGTACTGCTACATCTGAATTTTCGGAAGTCTTACACTTCAACAATACTACAACATCACGACATCTATCCTGTAGGGGCTTACACTTCAGAATATGTCACGTCCACGATGATCAGCTACGATTCTCCGGAATAGTCACAATACCTCTACATAGGACAATGGTCTGAGTTGATTTCTCACAAGCTCGATAATGGTGACTTAAACCCCGTAGCATGAATGTTGCCTCTACATGGTACAAAGTATCTTGTTCATGATGACTATCAGGTACCACTCTACTATAATGCCATAATGGGCCTCTTCACAGAATTAAGATCTGACATGATATCAGATGCCAAAGATGATCAGCTACCATTATGTTGAACAGTTACAATACCTCTACGTAGAATGAAGATCCGAGCTGACACAAGTGAGCTTAACTACTTGTATAAATGGCTGAAAAATATCCAAGCTTATAAATATGAGTTAAATCCTACTGCAAGTTGTAACAGGTACTTAAAAGATGATTAGGAGATATTATTGGAGTATTAATCAAAATTTCAAGTAAGAAAATTCACTCAGTATGGTAAACCTTTCTCTTAGCATTTTCTCACAAAATATGAACTCCAAAAAAAAATTACATACTATTCAACAATCAGATTTATGTAATATATAATTGATTTTTTTTTTTACTTACCCATTTTAAAGGACTTTCACTTTCAAGTATTACCTGATCCTAGGTTGAATTGTTAATTGGTGGTAGATTAGGAACTTCTTTTACCTTTGTAACAAGTCTCCATTCCATCTGGATTTCCATTATTTTGATGGAGAGATAGATGAAGTTTTTGGTAATTGTCCACCTAGTTCCCATTCCTCTGTAAATGAGCACAAAAATTCCTCTTAATCTCCTTTTGTTGCGATGAGGAAATATCACCACCATTTCTCGAATTTGCATGACGAGATTGGTCTTTCTTATTTTCCTTGTTCTTAATGAATGGAATCAAATTATTCATCAGTTTCCTTTTGTTCCAGCATATAGCCACAGAATGATTATGCAATCCAAAAACAATATAGGGAAAGGCATTCCCAATTTTCTAAAAATCATAGCCATACTTTTTAAGCTGAAAAAGTGGATCAGAAATTTTATTGTTCTTACGAATATGGTAAGAAACTAGAGGTGGAATCTCAATACCTCTTTGTTGATTTATCTTACCACATCCTAATTTTTATGACGAAGCATGATTTTTCTTCGTAGAATCTTCTTACAGGATTAGTGGGGTATCCACTTGGCTTTCGGAAGCTTGTCTTTCTTCAACGTTCTTGGAGCAATCTCTAATATCCAATCCCACACTAGAAAAACACAAACCTACAAAACAAGGATGATCCTCACCTTGTATTGGTTTAACAATTCCTTGGCCATTCATACCAAGGAATATTCCATCATATCCAATTCCTCTCGTATTATTTTCAAATAAACCAAATACTTCATTACCTAAATCCGAAACTAAATGGGAGGAAGGAGATTCTCATGGTGAAAACATTATAGTGCATTCATCTGTCATGCTCTCTACATCTAAATTCAAAGGTATTTTCTTATTTTGATCACTACACTATAACCTAGCCAAGAGCTCATCCTTGATTTTCAGTTTTGATTTCAAATGAGCATTCTCCTCTTCTAAGGAGCAATACATTGATTGCATGAGAGAGTTATCTTTCTGGATATAGTGATTATAAGCTTCAAACTCTATAAGCTTCACATATTTGGACATCTTTCCCTTGGTGCACATGTACATGTTTAATCATGCTAAACTGACTACAAAAACTGAAGCAATCACATTTTTAAATCAACTGAATCTGATACCAAACTTGCTAGGAGATTAGTAAGTTTGTAGGTCAAAAAAATTCTCTGATATGAACTTGATCCAAAAATAGACTGAAATTTGTTACTTGATCTCCAAACCCCTATAGACTTGTTAATATTTCCAATAATATTTTTCCATTTTAAATAAAACAACCCAAAAGAAAGTAAAAATGTAAACACACTGCTCCAGATTGATTATGGAATTTTGTAATAGCCTGTCTCTAGGTTCTTATCAAACCATTCCACTAGTCAAAATTATAAGTACAATTCTATTTTCTTATATTAAAACCCAATGGAACCTCAAACTTGCCTATATAGCACTCCAGTTCTTCGAAGACCACCGATGACTAGTTGGAAATGCCCTCCATCTTCTTGAAGCACCAGCAAGCTTTGTGGCATTATGGCCCATTTGGGTAGTTTCTAATAACTCCCAACTAAAATTTTCCTATTAAAAGTAATAGGAATTATCTCCCACAAAATATTTACCTAGATATATATAGGACTTACTCTCACAAATATGCCTTTTAAAAATAAGGCTTTATAAAAATAGATTATAATATTTTTAATCTCCTCACTACCTTTGAATTGGCTTAGAAGCTCAACGCCCTCGTTGTAATGTTGAATGAGATAGGAGAGGCCTTTATATAACCCTAACTGGCTCAAATAATTTTAATTTTATCCACATCCTCCAACTTTATACCCAACCAACTCGTTGGCCAAGTTTTTTGGACAACTCCACTTTCTTCACCAAGGACGCGGGTTTAATAATCCTGCCTACAATTGTGATGTGGACCTCTTTACACTAAGTGGGATTAATCCCACATCTTTAGCACCATGGATGACATTTACGTCTATATAGGGCTCGACCACCCATATGATACCTGACTTGGGTTACACCTTCCCTCCTTTTTCGGCCACATATATGTGGTGAGCTGTATTGATCTACCCAAGATTGGGCTTTATATTATTGGTTAGCCATTGTGACGTGGCAATTCCATAGTGGTTGATCCCGGATACGGGATGAGATGTGTTGCATAGTCATTTTCATTCGTTACATCATACGCAAAGGGTCTGAGCCAGTAGATGATAAGGTGGTTCGACCATGTGATAACAGTTGCACTATATTATATATATATATATATATATATATATATATATATATATATTGGAAGTGTTGAGCTATATAGTGTAAATAATCACCAATTCACATGTTGAGGTAACAATGTAATCATGAACAATATTGTGAAGGCTTAGCTTGAATCATGAGGAAAATATATAGGTAAAACATAATGGATAAGTAATGTAGTAAACTCAGTGGGGAGTTGACCACCCCACCGAGCTAATAAAGTAGCTCATCGAGCTCAAATTAATCCTACACTGCAAACTTGTACGGTATAATCCACTTGTCGCTCCTTAATAGGCATATATGGAAAATTTGAAGTCATGGTGGCTTGAGGACCCACCATGTCAGTGAAAATAAAATATTCCTCAAGGCGGTAGGATCCTCTTCTGATACAAAATCTGATTCCACCGGCTATGGATTCGGTAGTTATCCTTTTACGACCTTCGAGGACCGGAGGATATAAACCCCAACTTGTAGCACACAATCCTCTATTTTAAGACTTGGTTGTAACTTTCAATTTGACTTAGTCCGATCAAGGGTTGAATTTAACTTTGATAGGAAACCATTTGCACATACAGACTCCATTTTCAAAATTCAAATAGTCAACAGAAAGCTCTCAAAGTGATCTTTCATAGTGTGCTGATCCTTGGAGATTTAGATAGATTTTATCCTCTGCACTATCCTCAAGATCAATATGTCTCCTGACCCACCTTTTCAACCTAAAT
The DNA here is from genome assembly GCA_019776745.2 of Taxus chinensis. Lineage (NCBI taxonomy): Eukaryota > Viridiplantae > Streptophyta > Pinopsida > Cupressales > Taxaceae > Taxus > Taxus chinensis. The sequence continues at coordinate 96,708,184 of CM034156.1, forward strand.
GGTCGATATATATACCAAGGTTTAAAATATTTAATAATAGAAATATAATTATTTTTATTATTAAATATTTAACCTAAAGTATATCCCTAGGTTTGAATATTTTATAATAGAAATAGAAATATTTCTTATTATTAAATATTTAACCAATATTAAAATACAGGACCCATATTTAATTAAAGGGTGGCCAACCCACTTAACCGTTATGTTCCAACACTCCCCCTTAATTTTAAGTGAGATAATATATGCCAATAGATTACCTGCCCGTGGTACACTATAGGATTTACAATCCTTAAAAAATAAATTATGTTATAGGCTATCATATAGGTTGAAGGAATTAAAACACCTTCATCATACTAAAGTTACCTTTTGGTATAAAATTATTTGGAATCCCAAATATCATCCCATGATCAGTGGCTAAGTAATATTTGTGGGTTTTACATGATCTCACAAGTTCTCGTAAAATGTTGCTTGCAACTGAGCATATATGAGCCTTTTCTAACCAATATTGTCCTTAACAATATTCTTATATTGGATGTTTACCAATAAACTCAATAACACTAAAGAGTTTACTGAAGACCAATTGTAAGGTCTTTCTACACTTCTTTCTACAAAGAAGCCAATGAGGTATACACATGCCCGAAGGTCTTTTTACACTTTCTTGAAGGTCTTTATTAAAATACAATTTTCATTTTACAAATACCAAGCTCCATTAGGGGTGACATTTTCATACACACTCCCACTCAATTGAAACTCCAACAATCCATGTTTTTCATGAAAGTGGCAAAAATTTGCAGTACTCAGGGGATTTGTGAAGATGTCAGCAACTTGCTCTTCAATAAACATAAACTTGAGATCTATCTCACCACTTGGAACCTTTTTACGGATCAATTTTATATGCATCTCAATGTGCTTCATCCTCTGATGTTGTACTGGATTATGTGTAATATCTATGGTGTTGTAGTTTTCATAGAACAAAGTAATACTACCTTGATCCTTCATATTTATTTTTAGAAAATAACCTCTTTATACATAGTGTAATACCCATTAAAACAACACACTTGAGACCCAAGAAAAACCTAGGATTGGTTAGGAAAATTATGGAATAATTTTTTTATTTATTAAAAGAATCGACAATTGGGTTACAAGACAACAGTTGTCACTAACAGGTTCCAGAAAAATTCTAATCCACTAGAAAATACTTTTCTCTTATTAAAAATTATTAGAAGTCATAAGTTCCAAAATTTAGGGTTAGAAATTTTAATTAGGTTTAGAGAGTAATTCCTCATCATACCCATTCTCTAACAGGCTTAAAGTTTCAACTTGATTTTTCTCACACTTAACGCATTCAAATTTTTCCTAAATTACTTCCATTGGATAGGAAATTTCTTCACCTTTCCAATGATATAAATAAGTCCTCCTAAATCCTCATATTTTTGAGCTATGGGCCGGTGGGCCTTGGGGTGAAAATTTTCCCCAAGGGCAGGCTTGCAGGCCCACAGATGATAATTTGCCCAAAGGGCGGGTTAGCGGGTCATTGGGAGACATTTGGAAACTTTCCCATGCAGGGCGGAAAACCAACTTTGTACCCATGGGTCCACAAGTTCACAAGGGACATGTGGCACTCCCTAAGTCATCACGGGGAAAAACGGGGTGGTGAGAGACATTTTGAAAAATCTCCCGCATGGGGCGAGGAGCTAATTTTGCGTCCGTGATCACACGAGTCCATAGGGGACATGTGGCATCACCTAATCCAACACGGGGAAAGTGGGGTAGTGGGGAGAAAATTCACTTAACACCCCGAAGGGCTAAGAGGATAACAAAGACCCACGCCTCCGTCGACAACTCGCGATGCCACATGGCAGCTCTGGATAGGTTGCGGGCCGGTGGGCCGGTGGGGAACATTTGGAATATTTCCCAAAAAAATTTGAAATACAAAAGACAAAAAGGTACCTGCTTCTCTACTGATGTCTCGTGACACCATGTGGCATCACCTGGTTGGTTGCGGGCCGGCAGGAAAATTTTGGAAAATTTTCCCAAAAAAAATCTGGAAGCGCTAAGTTTAAAAAGGGGTCCGCCCCTCCACCAACACCTCATGGTGCCACGTGGCAACCTTTGATTGGCTATGGGCCAGTGGGGTGGTAGGGAAAATTAGGAAAATTTTCCCAAAAATTTTCCTAAGTGCTAAGGGAAAAATTCGGGCCCACGGGCCCGTCAAGGAAAATTTTCCCAATTTTTTTTTGACGCCAAGTGAAGGAAAAACTTCATAATGCCATAAATTTTGATGGGGATCTCAGTTTTGGGAAAAAAAGGGATTTCTAGAAATCTCTTGATGTCCTCTTTACTCACGAATCATTAATTTTTGATTTTGACAAATTTTGAGGGGTAAATTTTAAGAAAACGGCCTATAGGATTTTATAGTGCAAACTGGTATTTTTTAACTTTTGAGATTTGTTCAATTTGATCTTCTTCCTCTCTCTACATGTAAAATAGACATGGATAATTGTTCTTAGGTGGATTAAGAAAGGATTCAAGATTCAATTTGTCTGATTGATTTACAATTTGAACATTTACATTTCTTGACAGGAAAACGACTGTAAAACGGTTTGAGCCTGATTTTGTTAAGTTTTGAACTATTTCCTTTAAGTGTCTTTGTCTATTTGAACTCATTTATACCCTGGCATGTTCAATTTTAATGTTTCATTGTTATTTCTTGCTTGTAGGTTCAAACTATGCATTTTTGGTTTAGATAATTGTCAGTTTGAAATTACAAAACAAGGATCAAATTTTGAAGGGTCTATTTGTCATTTTCTTCTTCCAAGTATTTAGAATACATTCCAATTCCAATCTAACAAAGTTAGTTGATTCAAATCAAACTATTCAAGAAAAAAATGAAATTATGATTTCATTTTTTTTTTACATTTCGAAGACACAAGCAACATTTTCACAATAAAACATATTCCAAGACAGAATGTAGTTTACAACTACATTAAAAGATAACAAACAATACTAAGGCTTCATCAAGCAAACAAAAGGAGCAAGAACTATGGGGGATGCTTCTTATGCCTCCCAAAAGGGGAAATGGGTATCACCACCTGAATTACAAACCCCCAGAAAATAATATATCAAACCCTGACATTCCTTATGCCTCCCCCAAGTACCCCTTATTCCTCACATTTCCTTATGCCTCCCCAACCTCTTATGGCACCCCATAACGAGAAAAGAAATGCAAGATATTTATTTGTAAGCTGGAACCCAAATCCCAACTCTCTCCACCCTTATACCTCCTTAAAACACAATTGTTCCTCCCACGAAATAAACCCCATAGTCTTCGCCTACACCATTCCTAGGCCATCTACCCAATAGCCCACAAACATGCCAAAACATTCACACATTAACATTTACATTCATAAAGGAAGAGCATTTCAAGAGCCAAGCTCTTACCTCTCCATGATGGAGTTATTCCAAGTTCCAAAACAACAAGCTTTATCTCAATGCAAGCAATCCAAAATAGCCAAGCACTAGTATGCAACAATCTTCCAAAAACTCCTTCAAGCAAGAGCTCCTAAAATAGCAAGAAAATTTGCCTAAAAATGAAGTCTCCAAAGTGAAGCAACCCCAAAACAAGGCAAGCCATTTAAATTTTATAGAAGAAGGAAGGGAAGAGAATAAGGTGGATCCTTGTAGGATGCCACATCTCACATCCTCGGCCCTAACCCAAAATTCAACTTCATTCTCCAATGCATAATAAATATGTGGGTTAATAATATGACAGTTTACTTACACACTCAAATCAAACCCACACCCCAAAGGACTGAATTTAAAACATGTAAGAAAAGTGGAATTAAACCTACAATTTTTCTTCTCAAAATGTATTAAAAAATTCTAATTTTAACTCTCGAACTAAAGGTATTGTTGGTAAAGACATTTAAGAGGAATGGGATGCCACATCACACATCCTCAGCCCTAACCCAAAAGTCAACTTCATTCTCCAATCACAGCACCCCTGTGCATGTATTTGAACTCACAGTGTGATTGGATAACATGGGTACTATCTCCAAGTTGTGGGACTTGCTACTTGAGACAGGCCTCCAGAGAAAGCTGGTTCTTGCTCCTAAACTACCTGCCACAATCTACTCTAATGCAGGATAAGCTAACTGTTCTAATCTAAATTTCCAAGGGACTAGGGAGAGGGAATACATAAAATGAAAGCCTACACTAAAGCGGTGATACACCAGAAAAGGAGGGTGTGAGAGTAATCTCCAAATGTGTGAAATACAGAGGCAAAGTGCACACTAGAAGAGGTGATGACATTTCACCATAATCTAGCAAAATGCATTCACAACAATATTCCAAGCATACACAATGTTAGTGAATTCCTGCAAGAACATACAATAGACACAATATTCTTGTAGAAAGATACAAGGGGCAAGAAGAATGCAAGAAAACACAACAGGGGAAGATACATCCACAAACTTTGTATTTTATTGCTTCTTGGTATGCACAGTTCAGTCTATTAACAAAATAAGGGCCTGGATCACCATGCAAGGAGTCCACTACAGGGCCTGCAAACACACTGGCTTCACAAAGCAATTTTGGCAGAGCTTTGCTACCCAAAAACTCTCCCTCTTACAATGAGCCCAACACTCCAATTTATAGAAAAAAGAGAAGGAAAAGACAAGGGAAAATGAAAATCCCGAAATCTGTCCTTCAACCACCTGTAAGAAGCATTAAATTGAGTAAAATAATTATACATTACTTGCAAAAGGCTCCCCATACTGTCCCATGTGCTGCAGCAGAGAAAGAATGATGACCATGCCTCTTAATTGCACTCCCAGCTACCAAATAAAACACTGTTCTGAACCTGGCCACGTTTTCTTAAAAAACTCAATCAAATTCTGATCAATTCCATAATTTCTTGATTGCTGTGCATCGGGCTCGGAACCACGATTCCAACGGTACCAATTTTGTGCAATTTGTTGAGAAATGCAAAAGTTATGGCCTTCTGAGTGCGGGCAGCTGTTTTGGGTCTGGCATGCGTTTTCTGTCATTGACGGGAATGAACATTAACTGACTGGAGCCGAATAGTGTTTCTCTTAATTATGTGAAAAGTTAACAATTTTGTGAAAATTGGAGCTCAGATCAAAATTTATGGCCGTTTGAAGTTTCGCAGGTCAAACGTTGACATTTCCTCTTCTGTCTTCGCCTATTTCGTGCTTTCGCGCTCCCACGTGTCCCTCGCGTACTTTTGGCCCGATGTCCCAGATGAAAAACTCTTCCTTCGGGTGATCCATGCTTTCACGTCCCACGCATCCCTCGCGTACTTTTGGCCCGCTGTCCCAAATGCTTTGTTTTCCTTGTGCTGATTTCACGCGAACCGGCCGGTTCGCATCCTTGCGCTCCACTTGTCCCACTTCGCTTTGGACTGTCTGTGCTCTTTTGCACGAACCAGGTGGTTCACGCCTTGTGTCCCACTTGTACCACTTCGCTTTGGACAGTCTGTGCTCATTTTCGCGCGAACCGAGCGGTTCGCGCCTTTGTGTCCCATTCGTCCCGAACTGACCCAGTTAAGTAGTTAGTCAATTTTCTCTCGATCAAATACCGGCATTTCGCACCCACCACGTACTAAATAATGAAAGGGGTAAAAGCACCAAGATGTAAACTCATTGAACTATAAGCAAAGGGACTGTTTGTGCAAGATTTCACGTAAAACCGGGCGGTTCGCGACACATTTAAAGGTGATTCCCCCCAGGGGATGTCCCTAACATACTTTCTGAATAGGACTTAGCCAATTTTCACGATGTTGCCCTGGATCAACCTTCTTGCCTTCATCTAGCAATTCCAATGTGGCTGGTCTCCAATCCCCCGATGTTTGTATTAACTACATACTTCACCCCTCAATGTAATGTCTGATAACATGCATCAGATTCTTCAGTAACGGGCCAAGAATGAAGTGCTTACATATGCAAGATTATCCACGCCTTTGGGGTCAACCTTGGCATCTCGCTAATCCTTCCTTCCGGATCCTGGGCATCGAGCTTCCTCCTTAGCTCTAGAACATTGAGCATGATAAATCCCTTGAAGTCTTCGGGCTTCTCTCCTTGGGATAGCTTTGTGGATATTGATCATGCTGATCGTACATTTTTTTTTTGATTCTACCAAGGTTCTTCATAGAAAACTTTGGAGCTGAAATACATAGGAATCGGATAAATCAGATTTTTATGTCACATTATCACACTAGTGTTCAATAGGGACACCTAAGATGTTGAACCATTGCCGAAAAAGTTGTAGGTAAAGAAAATTGGAAAAAGTCAAACATTTGTGTCCCAGGAAGTCTTATGAGGCCAGTTACAAATGCACAAGATTGATTAAACTCTTGAATGAAAGAAGAAGTCAGTCTTCATTGCGGATGCCACGGAGATCTAAAAAAATAGGAATCTTTCCCCATTTTCAAAATTAACGCACCGTGAAATACCAAGGAACAAGGTACAATCAACAAGCACTTATGTGCACAAACTAATTGGAATGCGGCTATACTGCGAAAGTGACTTTACAGTCCTCATGTCTACAGTCAACGGTAGAAATGTAGGCACACGGTAAACTATAGTAAAACTTGACTTACTGCGGTACAAACTGACTTTACTGTGGTAAACACTGGGATTCACGCGTAAAAAGTGAAGTTACTGCAGTAAATACTATTCACGGTGCAAAAGTGACTTTACTATGGTCAAAGTATTGACCTCTCCAACTTCAAACGGCCATGACTTTTGACTCATGAGCTCCAACTACTATTCATGGCAAAAATGGACTTTACCATGGTAACTACTAATGCACAGTAAAAAACAAGGTTACCCTCCAATAAACATTTTCGACTCCAAGTGGGAATTAATGCTCATTCCAGTCAAATCCACCAACGAGGAATGCCTACCGGAAGACAGAACCAAAATAGCTCATCACCAATCCAGCACTATGATAATTCTTCTCGTGCTATGATTATTTATGTAATCGCACAGCCTTGGTACCGTTTGGAATCATGGATGTCAATCCTAGAAACAAAACAACAACATAACACAAGAAATACCATCAACTATTATAAGACGGAATTGATGACAATTTTTCATGAAATATGTGGCCAAGTAAATGATAGTGTATTAACAAGAAATTGAGAGTACAATCTCACCCATGAGGTACTGGTCATCAGTGTCTATTGACTTCTACTGTAGCACCTTTTACCAAGACTATGGGAGAGAACTTTACAAGTACACCTACAATAATGGCTTCACTCAACATTTTATGCCTCTTACAAGTGGTTGATGGAAATATTCCTTTGCATTTCCATTTTCCTACAATATCTATCTCACTTTTCTTTCTATGCTATAAACTGGAGTGGGGGTGCCTCTCTATTTGTAAGAGGACTTCCAGGCTTATCCATCTTATCTCTAAGATAGGATCAAGAAATCCACTCTGACGAAGCCATATGTGATCATAGGCCCTTGTAGTGGACTCCTTGCATGGTGATACATGTAAGCCCTTATCTTTTAAGATAAGATTAAACCTTATCCATTTTACATGAAGTTCCACATTTTAAGACAATTTTGTGGATGCAAATAAAATCCCCTGCTGTGTTATTTATGCACTCTTCTTGCTCCTTCCAACCTTCATTACCAATATAATATTGTGTTAATTCCTATGCTCATGTCAAGGATTCCCTACTTATTCTGCATGTACCCAAACTATTGACATTGTTAATGCATTACCGGACCAGATTGTGGAGAACTATTATCACCCCTTCTAGTATGCATTTTACTTCTCTGGATTAGAGTAGATTGTGGCAGGTAATTTAGGAGCAAGTACTATACATTATCTGGTGGCGTCGTATCTTAAGCAGAAATTCCGTTATCTTGGAGATCATTACGCATACTATCCAATTACACCGTGATAACAAGCATCCTATTCGCTTGTGTACATACATTAATGAGTGTAGAAATTACAGAGTGATAACAGTTTAGTTGTCGACAGGACCTTATGTGCCTACAACACCTTTTGTACTTAGTCATATTGGCATAGGGGCCCATATCATAAACCATCCCTAAACAAGTAAGTCACCACTATTCATGATTCCCTAAATTATTTCAGATTTTTATCAATCATAAGTACATCAAAGCAATTTCACAAAATCAATTATATTTTCATCCAACAACATATATCATTATCAAATCAAATGTGTCAGTATACTAGAAGCCTACTCATAGATCATCCAACATTTTATAAGTCCTAAAAACATCAATCATAGTCCATCATGTCATACAGTCTATCAACATCCATAGATAAAATGTCTCTAATAATCATCATGCATCATAACTAAATCAAGTCAACAATCTATCAATGATCTAAAATTTGACATCATAATATCTATAAACTCCATAATCATGTCCATAAGATAATCAACAGTATCATCATTAGTATAATATAAAGTGTCAAATGGGAAGTGGGAACTACATCCTCCTTTCCTTAAATTTTAACTTCCTCCTGGAATTCACTGTAACAACTGTGGGAACTATTCTCGTAATAGAGGTGTGGTAATCCTCCCATGTAATTTTTCTTCTCATTGTATCAATCCCACTAGACGTGTACCTAATAAATATCTCAACCTTGAAGGCCTTGGGTCCTGTGCTAATATAGGATATGGATGGGCTCCACTGTCACCTACCCCTAATCCTACAACCTACAATGAAATGTCCAATCTAATACATGAGAAGGACCTGCATTTGTACCTCCTAAGTATATGAAGAACATGAAATACATCGTAGTATAAGAGACATGTTGGGTGGCAATGCTAGATGCTAGGCCAAAGGGCTAATACGCTCCAAGATCTCAAAAGGACCCACAAATCTAAGAGCTAACTTAGAACCTTTTCCATAACAGATAGGGATCATATGAGGCATGACACAAAGGAACACCTTTCGTGCCCACCTTGAAACTATGATATGTCAATCCTATGCTGATCTGCATACTGTTTTCTACCTATGTCCTAAGCCTCCTGTAATCTCTATCAGATTATGAACCACCTACTTCTCCATGTCCTACAACAAAGCCAGTCCATGAGAGAACTTATCCTCTAGCCTATCCTAGCTAAGAGGTTGTTCTACACACCTCTGACCATATAATAGTCTGAAAAGGGATCCATGTGAATTAGAACTCTAAAAAATAGTATTGTAGGTAAATTTCTACTAAATACCAGGTACTCCTCCAACCTTAGACTGATGGTCCCTGACATAAAACCTAAGCATGTCCTCTAATATATAATTCAATCGCTTTGTTTTTCCATTTGCCTCAGGGTGATAGGTTGTGACTGAAAGTTAATATTCATCCCAAAATAATATTGCATGGTAATCCAAAATTAAGAATTGTATATAAGGGATCATGGTCACTAAATGATCTTCCGTAGAATCCCATGCAAGTATGAACATATCCTCATATAGATATATTTCGTTCCATTGCACTAGCTATGTAGGTGGTATCTTCACTAGAGAAAAGTGAGCGTAGTTTCGTCAAACTATCCACCATGACCATGATGGCATCGTGGTGGTATCTTGATGTAGGGATCCCTACAATGAAATCCATGGAAATTTTGTCCCCATTTCTACTCAGGTATGAGCATGAGGGAAGATAGAAGGCCAACTAGATGTTGATTCTTGGCCTTAACCTTCTGTTACTTTAAAAAACTCATGAAACAAACTGAGATACATCTCTTCGTGAGTACCTCTCTAATGGTACAAGCTCCTCTGAAGGTCGTGTGCATCTTCTTCACCCCTAGATGAGCCGAATAAGATGCACAATAAGCCTCTTCTAAGATATAATGTCTCAAACCTCCCATCTCTACTAAGATAGATTTGGATTCTATGCCTGAGAAGGCCATCTACCTCTAATGAAAATCCATCAAAATTCCCCTCAAGGGATCTCTGAGACTCAATCTATAATCTGGACTGCAATGATAGAAGTTTTCATGTGGAAGTTGTTGCAAGAATCCTCCTCCACAAACTCTGTACCCACTGAAGTAGACCATAACCAAATGTCTTCCATCTACTCACAATATCTACAACCACCTTCTCCTTCCACTTCACATGATCTTTATCTTCATATTGTACTAACATAAGCAACACCGTCGAACACTGCATTGACAAGTGTTTAGATTGGGTTACGTGAATAGGTGACGAAGACTCGAATGATTTTTTCTGAGTGTGAATCTCCTGCCCAAAAAGAAAGTATCTCCATCGAACAAAAAAATTCACAACTACTACAAGCTCAAGATCAGGAGTTAAGATAATTGAGCTCATAATCATTGAGTTTGCAAGACTCAAAAGCCACTACAACATGACCCTCCTACATCAATACACCTCTTAGTCCATGCTGAAGAAGCATCTGTGCATATGAAGAACTCTCCCTGAGGATATGGTACTGCACGAATGGGTGTTTTCAGTAAGAATTTCCTTTAATGTTCATGAAGGCCTAATCACACCTATCTGACCCAATTAACTTCTTTCCTTTCCTGTTTAAGGGAAGTGATGGGGTGCGTAACCCAAGAAAAGTTCTTGAAAAGTCTCCTGTAGTACCCTACTAAACCCCATGAAAATGTACGCACCTCGGTCACACTGGTAGAGTTCTAGCCAATCCACAATGGCTTTAATCTTGGAAGGTTTAATTGTAATACCTTCTCTTGAAATGACGTGACCCAAATAATACACCTCTGACTGAAATAATTAACACTTCTCCAAGTTCTTGTACCGCTGGCTGCTCATGAAGACACTATAGGATCTAGTGACAAAGGTGCTTCCTCATGATCCTCACATATATGAGAGTAAGATTAAATTTTCATCAAGGGACATATGAGGAAAAATCAGATCTAATCAATGTCCCAAATAACCCCATTCATCAAACTCATGAACATACTACAGGGGCATTCATCAGACCAAAAGTGGCATAACTATTAACTCATAGTGGCCATATCTCGTATAGAAAGTGATCTTATGGATTTCTGCCTCTAAAATTCTCAGCTAGTGATAGCCTGACTTAAGATCAATCCTAGAGAAAACTGTGGCTCCCTTCATGTGATCAAATAAATCATCAATGCGAGGAAGGGAGTAACAATTCTTGATCATTACTTTGTTTAACTAATAATAGTCAATACACAAAACTACAAGGATCCGTCCTTCTTCTTAACAAAAATCACTAGTGAACTCCGCAAGGGGATACACTCAGGACGGATTAGGAATTTATCCAATAAGGCCTTGTAGCTGTAAACGTTAGCTCACAAAGATCTATGGTGTGGTCATCCTATATGGAGCACGTTAGATAGGTTCCACTGACTGGAACAAAATCTATATGTCAAAATCAATCTCATATGGGGGAGGCATCCCTGATAGCTCCCCTAGGAAAAAAATCAAAAAAATCTCTACAAAATGGGGTGATAATAAAGCAAAGGTCCGACTAGACCTCATCCTCCTGATATATCACTAACTTTAATATCATATAACTGACAACCCACATCGTGCCACACCACTTAAGATGCATAATGAAAATAGTAAGGATAAACATGGGTCTCCTAACTCAAGCTATAAATGACTCAACTCCAAAATCATCAGTACATGATATAATCTTGTGGTAACATTCAACTCGACCTCTATGTCTAGATAATTAATCCATACCCAAGATGACTCCATACGGAAATCAGTGTGGATAAACAATGGGTCTCCTAACTCAAGCTATAAATGACTCAACTCCCAAATCATCGGTACATGATATAATCTTGTGGTAACGTTCAACTTAGGCTCTATGTGTAGATAATTAATCCATACCCAAGATGACTTTATATGAACCCAACGGAAGGATACAAATATCCGACGGTGGTGGTTAAAGGTCCCTAATCCACCACACATTCCTTAACTAAGGATCCCACAGAGATCTTGGCTCCAGAAGCCATCTCAACATCCCAACTATGACCCTACCTAACTACCACTAGCCTATAATTCTCTACTAAAGATGGTGTAGTAAAATAATCAGAAGAACTAGAATCAAACAAAATGGAGGTAGGAAAATAACTGTACTTTGATGCTGTGCTTAGAGGTTCTTGACCACTGCGTACATCCTATGACTGCGCCCCATGTCACTGATAGTAGGCTCAAAGATCGATGTCTTACCCTTTTTATTAGGGTTATGTGGGAAATGTCTCCAAAAATGTCTAGTAACACCACAACTAAAACAACTGCCTGATCCTCTCCCCTGTGTAGTAGGTCTAGTCGGTACTCGGAAGGTCTGTGGTGTTGATCCTGATGATTTGGTTGTGGTCTGCTGAGGTCTATGTTGGTGAGCTCCTATTGAGTGAGCTTTCTGGGCACCCTGTGTCCTGATGAGACCCCTAGGAGGAGGCCCCATACTCTGACCTCTCTATGCATCAAACCTCTATAGAGGTCTATAAGGTGGTCAGGATTTGCTGATGCTACTACTGGGGTCTAAAAGATGACTGTGCTAAACCTTGTCCACCATGAGGAAGAGGTAATGGTCCCCTCAATCTGTTTTCCTTCATCTGTTGTATGCGGCTCCAGACTCGGTCTCTATCCTGTTTGGTCTTTCTCCAAGTCTCCTCTACTATATAGGCCTTCTCGACAGCCTCAGCTAATGTCTATGGGCAATGGATCCACACTGCACCTCCAATGTCTAAATTCAGGCCCCGGATGAACCTATGGATCTGCACCTGCTCATCCTGTATGTAATCAACATACTAAAGTAGATCCAAAAATCTACTCTCATACTCAGCCACTGTAAGGGATGCCTGTTAGAGGTCATGAAACTCATCTATCTGTTGTTGTATGAACCTCCTTGACAAGTATTTGCTCTGGAAATGCTCCTCAAAGAGCTCCCAGGTAACTATCTCAAAATCAACATGGAGCTTCTGCTCCTCTGTCTGCCACGAGACACCAGCTCCATCCCTTAGTAGATGGATCAAAACACGAGTTTTATCATTGCTAGAACAAGGAAAAAGCTTGAAGCATCCGCTCAATCTCACCAACCAAGCCTCTACCTAAAATCCACCTATGACACCAAAATAATGTGATGGCCAAAGCTTCAAGATCTCCCTGATGTGATCTGCAACTTTGGTCTGACAGCCTCTAGGACTCTAAGACCTATCTCTATGTCCTAAAAATTAGTCACCTTGTCCCCTCTGTGCAACTCAACTCTGGATGACTCTACATGGAATTTCTCTCCTCCATGCTCCTCTTTACATCGAAGAGATACCTGACCCTCAATGGAAATGACCCTATCATGTCTGGCTTCATGTCCTCCTACTGATCCTCCGCGGAGAGCGGCATTAACATCTTAAAGAGTATGCAAAATTTGGGGTAGGATGGATGCTATAACATGATCTAGTGGCGGTAAGTCTAGGTCAATGTGAAAATACCCCTCATCCCGTCTATGTCTCCTACACAGACCAAGGTGAGAGTTACTTCATTTTTTCTAATTTTTATTCAGTTTCCATGTTTACTAAAATATGTAATTTCTAACTAAGTTGCTTTCTAGATTTAAAAGTGTGCTAGGTTTAAGTTTCATGTCTCAAGTTTTCTAGTGTGTCCAATGGCCCAATCTTTTGAACCACTACTCTGATACCAAGTGTAACGCCTGTTAAAACAACCCACTTGAGACCCAAGAACAACCTAGGATTAGTTAGGAAAATTATGGAATATTTTTTTTATTAAAAGAATCTACAATCAGGTTTCAAGACAATAGTTGTCACTAATAGGTTCCAGAACAATTATAATCCACTAGAAAATACTTTTCTCTTATTAATAATTATTAGAAGTCATAAGGTCCAAAATTTAGGGTTATAAGTTTCAATTAGGTTCAAAGAGTAATTCCTCACCATACCCATTCTCCAAGAGGCTTAAAGTTTCAACTTGATTTTTCTCACATGTAACAAATTCAAAATTCTCATGATACCATGTGGCATCACTTGGTTGGTTGCGGGGCGGCAGGAAAAATTTGTAAAATTTTCTCCAAAAAAATATGGAAGCATTTAGTTTAAAAAGGGGTCTGCCCCTCCACCAACATGTCATGGTGCAACATGGCAACCACTGATTGGCTGCATGTCGGTGGGGCAGTGGGGAAAATTAGGAAAAATTTCCCAAAAATTTTCCTAGTGCTAAGAAAAAAATTTGGGCCCGTGGGCCCGCCTAAGAAATGTTTCCCAAATTTTTTTTAACTCCAAGTGAAGGAAAAACTTTAGAAGGCCATAACGTTTGAGGGAGAGCTCATTTTTTGGAAAATGAATACTTTTTGGAAATGTCTCGATGTCCTCTTTACTCAAGGATCATTAATTTTTGATTTTGAAAAATTTTAATGGGTCAATTTTAAGAAAATGTCCTGCAGGCTTTTACATTGTGAACTGATAAATTTTAACTTGTGAGATTTTTTCAATTTGATCTTCTTCCTCTCTCTACATGTCAAAAAGGCATGGAGAATTTTTCTTGGGTGGATTAAGAAAGGGTTCAAGATTCAATTTGTCTCATTTTTCAATTTTAATGTTTCATTGTTATTTCTTTCTTGCAAGTTCGAACTGTGCATTTTTGGTTTAGATAATTGCCAGTTTGAAATTACAAAACAAGGATCAAATTTTGAAGGTTCTATTTTCCATTTTCTTCTTCCAAGTATTTATAATACGTTCTAATTCCAATCTAATGCATTTAGCGGATTCAAATCAAAATATTCAAGGCCAAAATACAATTCTGATTTCAATTTTTTTTACATTTTAAGGTGACAAAATACTATATTTTTCTCACATGCATTTCTTCCTTTCAAACAAATATTTCAATGCATTGAAATGATCAAATTCAATACAACAATGCAATTTGAGAATAGTATTACATTCATCTATATATTCCAAAATACAACTTTACAACTTCCTTATTTTATTCCTTCTAAAATCATTTATTGTATACAAGATAGAATAATAAATTTTCCTTTCACATGCTCCACTTTACCACTTTTCAAACAAGGATTTCATAGTGCATATTAAACACATATTTCTAATGGAATAACATCATATGGACAATACAAAACCACTTCCATTAATTCAAATGAACTCTTAGAACTTCCTTTCCATTTGATTTCAAAGTACAACATACAAAACATGTATCATTCTTTCACATTCTTTCCAATACAGAATACAGATTATAACTATTTTACATTTCAAATTTCATTTTCATTATCAATACAAGGTATCTTTCCATTATAATGAATACAAAAATCTTCCACTTCAAGTGGGAAGGTGCTACAATAAGATTTCATTTCACCAGGGATTGTCCAACTGCTTTTATCTCATCTCCAAGATAGCAACATGCAGATTCTCATACTTCCAAATTGTGATCACAACAAGAGTGGAGGAAAGGCAATGCTCTCTACCCAACCAAGACGTCCAATGAAGAGGATAATATGTCCTTCTTCATTTCCCCTCGAGCCCCAACCATAATGCAATGCCCCAACAATCTTCCAAAAACTCCTTCAAGCAAGAGCTCCGAAAACACCAAGAAAATTCACCTAAAAATGAAGTCTCCAAAGTGAAGCGACCCCAAAACAAGGAAATCCATTCGAATTTTATAGAATAAGGAAGGGAAGAGGATGAGGTGGATCCATGTAGGATGCCACATCACACATCCTCATCCCTAACCCAAAAGTCAAATTCATTCTCCAAAGCATAATAAATAGGTGGGTGAATAATATGACAATTTACTTACACACTCGAATCCAAACCACACCCTAAAGGACTAAAATTAAAACATGTAAGGAAAGTGCAATTAAACCTATAATTTGTCTTCTCAAAATGTATTTAAAAAGTCTAATTTTAACTCTCCAACCATAGGTATGGTTGGTAAATACATTTAAGAGGAATGGAACAACTTTAACTTGTCCCACAAACCTCCAAAAATATCCCCCAAGAAAAATTTCGAATTTCTAAGAAGGTGGAGTGTTTCACACTCAGAAGTTAACTTACACATCACTTACATATCTCTTACAAAACCTTAATCCAAGGCCAACAACTCTATTAATTACTTTCTTAAGTCATATTTTAATTAATTAACTTAATAACATGATTACTCATACTATTACACACCATTTAATAAATAATGAAAGGGGTAAAAGCACCAAAAAATAAACACATGCAACCATAAAAAAATGGACCAAATACAAGAAAAACATAAAACCCCTTGGTCACATTTAAAGTAGATTCCCCCCCATGGGAATCCCTCACAAAAATAAACACACACCAACAATACATGATTCCATGGTGACCTTGTTGAATTCATCTAAAATTCCAATGTGGTTGGTCTCCAATCCCCCAATGTTTGTTCTGATAGTTTAACCTGGAAAACACAAATACCTTCTTCAACATCGTGGCCATATCAGAACATCCAAAATAATATAAATATAATTCCCTAAATTATTTAGATATATGAATCATAAAAACATCAAAGCAATTTAACAATATCATTTATAGTTTTATCAACAACTATATCATTATCCAATAATTTTCCATTTCTAGGCCTACTCATAATATCCAACTATCACAAGTCCTAACAACATTCATCATATGACCATGTCAAACAAGATATCATCATCAACATATAAAATGTCTCTAATAATCATCATGCATCATAACTGAATCAAGTCAACAATAATCCATGATCTAACATCTAACATCATACTATAATAAAGTCCATAATATAATCAGCAGTATCATGATTAGTATAAAAATTTTTACAAAGGGAAGTGGGCACTACATCCACCTCCTCTTAGACTCGAATTCCTCTTAGAAGTCACTGAAACAAATGTGTAAATTGAATTCGTATTAAAGTAGTATCCTCCCATTTAGCTGCAGTCTCATCATATCTATCCCACTATACCCAAACCTAATCAACCTCTCTACCTGGAAGGCCTAAGGTCCTACGATCTAGGATGTGAAAGGGTTCCACCATCACCTACCCATGATCCTACACCTGTAATGATGTCTAATCTAACACATGAGAAGGATCTACAACATATCTCCTGAGAACTGAAATATGAAACACATCATGTATGCGAGACAAGATGGGTGGCAATGCTAGATGGTAGGCCAAAGGGCCAATACGCTTCAAGATCTCAAAAGGACCCATGAATCTAGGAGCTAACTTAGAACCTTTTTTATAATGGATAGGGCTCTTATGTGGCCTAACATGAAGAAACACCTTCATGCCCACATCAAAACTACGATCAGTCCTATGATGATCTGCATACTTCTTCTACCTGTCCTATGCCTTCTGCAATCTCTGTCTAATTAAAACCACCTACTGCTCAGTGTCCTACAACAAATCCAGTCCAAGAGAAGCCCTATCCTTTAACATGTCCCAACTAAGAGGTTGTCATGCACTCTCTACCATATAAAGCCTGAAAAGAAGAAATGCCTATAGAACTCTAAAAACCATTATTGTAGGCAAACTCCACCAAGTACAGGTACTCCTCCCATGTAGAATTATGATCCATCACATACATCCTGAGCATGTCCTTTAAAATCTGATTCACCCACTCAGTCTGTCCATCTGTCTCAGGGTGATATGTTGTGCTGAAATTGATCTTTGTTCCAAGGGCATGGTGCATGGTAGTACAAAATTAGAAGTATACAAAGGATTGCGGTCACTAATGATCTTTTGCAGAATCCTGTGCAACCCTGACAATCTCATCCAAGTATACATGTGCCATTGCACTAGTTGTATAAGTGGTCTTCACCAGAGAAAAGTGAGCCACTTTTGTCAATTTATCAACTATGACCATGATGGCGTCTTGGTGATATCTCGACATCGGTAGCCCAACAATGAAATCCATGGAAATGGCGTCCCATTTCTACTTCGATATAGCATGAGGGAAAAGAAGACCAGCTAGATGTTGATGCCTACCTTAACTTTCTAGCACTATAAACATTGTGACACAAACTAGGCCACGTCTTGATGAAGTCCTCTCCAATGATACGACTGTCTTAGGGTGGGGTGTGTCGACACTAAAATTTTCCTCCATAATTTATATTTCATTAATGTATGTATTAGGAATAGGATGTTTTTAAGTATAATTAGTAGTAGCGTCTGATAGAAGATAACGGCGCCGTCAGTACGGTGCCGCCAATAATATGGAGTACGGTAACAGTCAAAGTAAAATAGGAATGTTGTAAAAAGTAAATATTTGTCGTAAGTTGGTTTCGGTAATGTTAAAATGTCAAAGTTTGGGTAATTAGAGAAGTAGGGTCTACATGACTAGGAATTAGAAATATTATATTGTAATAAGGACAAGGAGTGAGGTCATAAATATTTTGTGTATTTTATTTGTTTAAAATTGCCAATGTGGTTGGTCCTCCAATCCCCCAATGTTTGTTCTGATAGTTTAACCTGGAAAACACAAGTCATTCTCAAAATCGTGGCCATATCAGAACATCCAAATAAGATAAAATAATTCTTAAATAGTTAGATATATAATATAAAAACATCAAAGCAATTTAACAGATCATTATAGTTTTATCAAACACTATTCATTATCTAATAATAATTTTCATTTCTAGGCCTACTCATAAATATCAACTATGTCACAGTCCTAACAAACATTTCATCATATGACCAGGTCAAAAGATATCATCATCTCACATATAAAATGTCTCTAATAAATCATCATGCATCATAACTGAATCAAGTCAACAATAATCCATGATCTAACATCTAACATCATACTATAATAAAGTCCATAATATAATCAGCAGTATCATGATTAGTATAAAAATTTTTACAAAGGGAAGTGGGCACTACATCCACCTCCTCTTAGACTCGAATTCCTCTTAGAAGTCACTGAAACAAATGTGTAAATTGAATTCGTATTAAAGTAGTATCCTCCCATTTAGCTGCAGTCTCATCATATCTATCCCACTATACCCAACCTAATCAACCTCTCTACCTGGAAGGCCTAAGGTCCTACGATCTAGGATGTGAAAGGGTTCCACCATCACCTACCCATGATCCTACACCTGTAATGATGTCTAATCTAACACATGAGAAGGATCTAAACATATCACCTGAGAACTGAAACATGAAAAATATCATGTATGCAAGACAATTTGGGTGGCAATGCTAGTTGGTAGGCCAAAGGGCTAATACGCTTCAAGATCTCAAAAGGACCGATGAATCTAGGAGCTAACTTAGAACCTTTTCTATAATGGATAGGGTGTGTGGCCTAACACGTAGAAACACCTTCATGCCCACATCAAAACTACGATCAGTCCTATGATGATCTGCATACTTCTTCTACCTGTCCTATGCCTTCTGCAATCTCTGTCTAATTAAAACCACCTACTGCTCAGTGTCCTACAACAAATCCAGTCCAAGAGAAGCCCTATCCTTTAACATGTCCCAACTAAGAGGTGTCATGCACTCTCTACCATATAAAGCCTGAAAAGAAGAAATGCCTATAGAACTCTAAAAACCATTATTGTAGGCAAACTCCACCAAGTACAGGTACTCCTCCCATGTAGAATTATGATCCATCACATACATCCTGAGCATGTCCTTTAAAATCTGATTCACCCACTCAGTCTGTCCATCTGTCTCAGGGTGATATGTTGTGCTGAAATTGATCTTTGTTCCAAGGGCATGGTGCATGGTAGTACAAAAATTAGAAGTATACAAAGGATTGCGGTCACTAATGATCTTTTGCAGAATCCTGTGCAACCTGACAATCTCATCCAAGTATACATGTGCCATTGCACTAGTTGTATAAGTGGTCTTCACCAGAGAAAAGTGAGCCACTTTTGTCAATTTATCAACTATGACCATGATGGCGTCTTGGTGATATCTCGACATCGGTAGCCCAACAATGAAATCCATGGAAATGGCGTCCCATTTCTACTTCGATATAGCATGAGGGAAAAGAAGACCAGCTAGATGTTGATGCCTAACCTTAACTTTCTAGCACTATAAACATTGTGACACAAACTAGGCCACGTCTTGATGAAGTCCTCTCCAATGATACGACTGTCTTAGGGTGGGGTGTGTCGACACTAAAATTTTCCTCCATAATTTATATTTCATTAATGTATGTATTAGGAATAGGATGTTTTTAAGTATAATTAGTAGTAGCGTCTGATAGAAGATAACGGCGCCGTCAGTACGGTGCCGCCAATAATATGGAGTACGGTAACAGTCAAAGTAAAATAGGAATGTTGTAAAAAGTAAATATTTGTCGTAAGTGGTTCGGTAATGTTAAAATGTCAAAGTTTGGGTAATTAGAGAAGTAGGGTCTACATGACTAGGAATTAGAAATATTATATTGGTAATAAGGACAAGGAGTGAGGTCATAAATATTTTGTGTATTTTATTTGTAAAAAGTCTAAAAATGTGGAACCCATGTAAAATGATAAGGTTTATCTTATCTTAAAAGATAAGCTTACATGTACAGATAAGAGTTAAGGTATGGAATATGATTCGTCAGAGTGGATTTCTTATCCTATCTTAGAGATAAGATGGATAAGCCTGGAAGTTCTATAAATAGAGAGGCCACCCCCCTCATTTAGCATAGAAGGAAGTAGTGAGAAATATTGTAGGAAGTGTGCGAAGGAAGCCATCAGTTTAAAGGTGTGTTGAAGAAGCTATTAAGAGGTGTAATTGTAAAGTTTCTCCCATAGTCTTGGTGAAAGGCAAGTGAAGTCAATAACACTTGAAGTACCTCATGGGTGAGATTGTAACAATTTCATGTTAATATTATCATTTACTTTGATATTTCAGATTTGTCATCATTCCGTCTTATCATAGTCGATGGTATTCTTGTGTTATGTTGTTGTTTTGTTTCCAGATTACATCCACCAAACTAAAGGCTGTGCATTAGTAAATAATCATAGCACGAGGAGTTCCCGATGAAGAATTATCATAGTGCCAAATTGGTGATGACATTTTGGTTCCGTTGTCGGGACCATTCCTCGTTGGTGGATTTTCTGGAGACATATTCCCACTTAGACAAAAATCAATTGGAGGGTAACCTTCTTTTTACTGTACATAGTAGTTACTATGGTAAAGTCATTTTTGCCATGAATAGTAGTTACCATGGTAAAGTCATTTTTGCTGGGAATAGTATTTACCGCAGTAAAGTCACTTTTTACCGTGAATAGTATTTACCGCAGTAACTTCACCTTTTACTGTGAATAGTGTTTACCATAGTAAAGTCAATTTTACTGCAGTAAGTCAAGTTTTACCATAGTTTACTGTGGTCATTTCTATTTTACTGTAGAAAGGTGTAAAGTCACTTTCTAGTATAGCGATTCCAATTATTTGTGCACATAAGTCTTGTTGATTGTACTTGTGGGTTGGTATTTCAAGGTAGTTACTTTTGAAAATGGGAAAGATTCCTATTTTTTCAGCTCAATCTAATGAAGATGCTTCTTCTTTCATTCAAGAGTTTAAGCGATCTTGTATTTGTAATGGCCTTATAAGAAGGGAACAATGGACTGAATTTTTTTCTACCTTTTTGGATGGTTTGGCACTTAGGTGGTTTGAAACACTAGGTGATAATGTGAAAAATTCATGGGATTTATTAACTGACAGTTTTCTTGA
The DNA here is from genome assembly GCA_019776745.2 of Taxus chinensis. Classification (NCBI taxonomy): domain Eukaryota; kingdom Viridiplantae; phylum Streptophyta; class Pinopsida; order Cupressales; family Taxaceae; genus Taxus; species Taxus chinensis. Next base: position 96,729,843 of record CM034156.1, read on the forward strand.
AGAATTTGATGAACAACATAAATATGCAGATCTCATGATCGAGATCACAAAGCTATTCCAAGGAGAGAAGGAGAAGATAAGGGATTATCATGCTCATGTTCTAGAGCTAAGGAGGAAGCTCGATGCCTAGATCCGGAAAGAAGGATTAGTGGATGGGTTGATGAATGGCATGGATAATCTCCTCTGTGAGCACTTCATTCTTGGGATGAAGCCAGAGATCAGACAACGAGTGAAGTATGTCCGCCCAGCTACCATTGAACAAGAAAAGGAGATTGCAAGAAGGCAAGAAGAAAGCATTGAAGAGGAGCCCAAAGAAATTGTGGCTAAAGTAGAGCCTACACCAGCGCCTTTGGTCCAGAATCCACAACCACTCCCGGTGAGCACAAATATTTCTCCTAGTACATCTCCTGAGTATGAAGATCTGCTCAAAAAGATGAATCAGTTAACTATTAATCTTCTTCAAGGAAAGGAATTTAGTTTGCAGGGACGAGATAGAGGTCCAAAAAGAAATATTTCTGAAGTTGTTTGTTATGGTTGTTATAAAAAGGGTCATTACAAGTATAATTGTCCAGATAGAGCTTCTACATCTGGTAAAGGAGATAATTTTAAAGGAAAAGCATCTATGAATTCTATTGTTGTAGTAGATAAGAGCAGAAATAATGAAGTAGATGTGTTTGTAACAAAAAGAAAGAAAGAAAAAGATAATCAAGATGGAAATGATCCTAAGAAGATGAAAGAAGAAACTAGTAAGAAAAATAAAAGAAGAAAGTTGGGTGTCCAGGATTTTCTGATTTCACAGGGGCAAGGACCATACTCCATCTTGGAAGATCTGTCCAAAAGGCCTGCAAATATTACATATGGTCATCTCTTGGCTATGTCTTATGTGAAGAGGTGGGAGTTGCGAGGTGGAATCAATGCTCAAAGAAGGAAGGAGGTTGAAGTCCCTGTTTTGGAGGTAGAGGCAGATCCCTATGCTCCACAAGCTGAGGTATTATGTAATGGTATTTCAATTCATGATGTCTTAGTTGATGGAGGTGCTGCAATTAATGTAATGACTGAGTCTGAAATGAATATGTTAGGTTTAAAAATTGATTTCCCTTTACCACTTATGTTAAGGTCATTAAATAAGGGAAAAACTAAACCAGAAGGTGTAGTTTCAAATGTGGCAATATCTGTTATGGGTGTTGTATGCGTGGTAGACTTTCAGGTGATGAAAAATGGTACTGTTGCATACCCAATGCTGCTGGGAAGACCATGGCTAAGGAGAGTTCATGCAAGAAACTACTGGAATGAAGGTTTCATGACACTTGGACGTGGTAGAAAGAGGGTGAAGATAAATGTGATCCCTCGACATCATAAAGCAAAACCTATGGATTCAAGTGATAAAGTTGATGATTGTACATCCTCTGATTATTCTAGTACCAGTGAAGTGGACACTGAAGATGAAGAAAGCGAGGTGGATGTTTTAGTCATGGATATTCTTCCAGTCACACCAACTCATGACTCCATAAAATTATCTGAAGAAGAAGTTGATGATCGTCTCCAACAAATAAATATTGGTGATGATGTGATGGAGAGTGAGAAGGAATCCTACCTCCAGCTCTTTTGAAGGTATACACACCTATTCACTTTTGATTAGAAGGAACTCCGTCAAGTAATTTTGGTAGAACATTGTATTGAGCTAGTAGATGGTGCTAAGCCCATAAAGCAAATGCCATATAGAACTGAATCCTAATTTTTCCAAGACTGTAAAAGAAGAAATAGATAAGTTGCTTGATGTAGGATTCATATTTTCTGTGGAGAATTCAGAATGGGTTTCTCGCATTGTGATCTCAATAAAAAAGAATGGGAAGCTACACATTTGTGTTGATTACAGGAAGCTCAATAAGGCAACAAAGAAGGATCATTACCCTCTTCCATTTTTAGATCAGATCTTGGACAAAGTAGCTGGCCAGGAGTGTTATAGTTTTGCTGATGGATATAGTGGCTACAATAAAGTTCATATAGTAGAAAAAGATTAGTTGAAGAGCACGTTCACCACTCTTTGGGGAATGTTTGCTTATAGAGTTATGCCTTTTGGGTTGTGTAATGCTCCAACAACATTCCAACGTTTGATGAATAGGGTGTTTGAGCCCTACATTGGGACCTTCATCAGAGTATTTCTGGATGATTTTTACATCTATGGGAGCAAGTTGGACCACCTGCACCAGATGGATACAGCATTTCAAAGGTTAGATGAAGCACAAGTCTCATTAAACCCTAGAAAGTGTGTCTTTGGATGTTCTAAAGGTATTTTTTTAGGGCATGTTGTATCCAGAGATGGTATTGGTACTGATCCTGATAAAGTTTCAAAAATCAAATATTTACCATTTCCTATTAATAGAAGTAAGTTGAGATCATTTTTAGGCCATGTGGGTTACTATAGAAGGTTCATCAAGAATTTCTCAAAGATTGCACAGCCACTAACCTAGTTCTTGAAGAAGGATGTTACTTATGAACTAGGAAATAATGCGCATGGAGATTTTGGACAACTAAAGGAAGCCTTGGTCGTCTTCACCTGTTTTGAAGAATCCAGATTGGAGAAAACCATTCATTGTGTACACTGATGCCTCAGATGTAGCACTAGAAAGTACTTTGAGCCAAAAGGATGAAAATGGGAATGAACATCCAATTTACTTTGGGAGCAGACAATGAGCAGTACTGAGGTAAATTATACTGTAACTGAAAAAGAGGCTCTGGCTATGATTTTTGTTATAAAAAAGTTTAGAAATTACTTGCCAGGGAAAAAATTTCTTGTTGTAACAGACCATTAGGCTCTAAAATATATTATAAATAAGCCTAACCCATCAGGGAGGATAGCAAGATGGATAATTTTGCTACAAGAATTTGAATTTGATATTATAGATAGGCCAGGAAAGAAGCATGTCAATGCAGACGCACTCTCTCGAGCCTATGATGGTTTAGGATCATCTTGTGATGATGATGATTTCCTCAATGCAGCATTGTTATCCCTTGACACAATCCCTAGTGAATACATATAGATTTGGAATTATCTGAATGAATTCAAGTTTCCTGATGGTGCCAATGCAAAGACTAAGAGAAAGATTACTCAAGCCAGTCGTCCATATTCTATTCTTCACGGAGTATTATTTCAAATAGGACCTGATGGACAGTACAACAGGGCAGTTAGACGTGATCAAGGGAAGGAACTGCTAGAAGAATTACACAATGGTACATGTGGAGGGAACTTCTCTAGACAACTTACAGCAAGAAGGATCTTGGATGCAGGTTATCACTGGCCCACTCTTTTTAAAGATTGTTATAATTATTGTAAGACATGTGATATTTGTCAAACGCATGGTAACCGTAAGACTTCATCAGCTCCATTATGCCCTATTCTTCCCCTTGGTCCCTTTGAAAAGTGGGGAATAGACATTGTAGGTCCACTTCCAACTACATCACGCCAAAATAAGTATATTGTAGTTGCCACAGATTATTTAACCAAGTGAATTGAAGCTACGCCATTGGAAATAGCTTCCATTGACGAAGTGGCAAGGTTCATGTATGAACGCATTGTCACTAGATTTGGTTGCCCATTAGAAATTGTAACAGATCAAGGAAGCCACTTCATTAATGAGGTGGTAGAAGCCATAGTCAATAAGTTTTTCTATTAAGCATAGGAAGACAACAACATACAAGCCAAGCACAAATGGACTGGTGGAACGAACAAATTTTGTCTTGTGTCAGATTATAGCAAAAGATGCAGCCTTGCAGGTACAAAAATAGGATAAAAGGATTCATGCAACATTGTGGGCATATAGGGCAACATCAAAGTCAGTAATAGGATACTCCCCATTTCAATTGGCCTATGGCATTGATCCAGTTCTTCCTATTGAGTTTAATATTCCCACTGTAAGAGTTATGAAAAATGAAAGGATGGATGAAAGTGATTTAGTAAAAGAAAGGTTAGTACATCTTCATTTGTTGGAGGAAATGATAGAAATCAGCAAATGATACAAGCCATAAGAAGAAAATGTAGTAGAAGGAGTACTTTGATCAAAATATCCGGTTGTCTCCATTTCAAGGGAATGGCTTGGTTCTAGTATATGATTCCAGATATAAAAAAAGAAGACAGAGAAAATTTCTTCCAAAATAGATGGGGCCCTACAAAATAGCAGCTGTGCATGAAAATGGTACATATAGACTAGAGGAATTGGATGGTACTCCCATTACAAAATGGGTCAACCATGACAAGTTAAAGATTTTCTAGGCACCAGAATAATCTACTCCGAGGATGGAGTAGAAGCTAGGAATGGAGAAGATATCGACACTAAAATTTTCCTCCATAATATCTATTTCATTAATGTATGTATTAGGAATAGGATGTTGTTAAGTATAATTAGTAGTAGCGTCTGATAGAAGATAACGGTGCCGCCAGCACGGTGTCGCCAATAATGTGAAATATGGTAACAGTCAAAGTATAATAGGAATGTTGTAAAAAGTAAATATTTTTCGTAAGTGGTCCGGTAATGTTAAAATGTCAAAGTTTGGGTAATTAGAGAAGTAGGGTCTACGTGATTAGGAATTAGAAATATTATATTGGTAATAAGGACAAGGAGCGAGGTCATAAATATTTTGTGTATTTTATTTGTAAAAAGTCTAAAAATGTGGAACCCATGTAAAATGATAAGGTTTATCTTATCTTAACAGATAAGCTTACATGTACAGATAAGAGTTAAGGTATGGAATATGATTCGTCATAGTGGATTTCTTATCCTATCTTAAAGATAAGATGGATAAGCCTGGAAGTTCTATAAATAGAGAGGCTACCCCCCTCATTTAGCATAGAAAGAAGTAGTGAGAAATATTGTAGGAAGTGTGCGAAGGAAGCCATCAGTTTAAAGGTGTGTTGAAGAAGCCATTAAGAGGTGTAATTGTAAAGTTTCTCCCATAGTCTTGGTGAAAGGCAAGTGAAGTCAATAACACTTGAAGTACCTCATGGGTGAGATTGTAACAATTTCATGTTAATATTATAATTTACTTTGATATTTCAGATTTGTCATCATTCCGTCTTATCATAGTCGATGGTATTCTTGTGTTATGTTGTTGTTTTGTTTCCAGATTACATCCACCAAACTAAAGGTTGTGCATTAGTAAATAATCATAGCACGAGGAGTTCCCGGTGAAGAATTATCATAGTGCCGGATTGGTGATGACATTTTGGTTCCGTTGCCGGGACCATTCCTCGTTGGTGGATTTTCTGGAGAGATATTCCCACTTAGTACAAAAATCAATTGGAGGGTAACCTTGTTTTTACTGTGCATAGTAGTTACCATGGTAAAGTCATTTTTAAAGTCTGTTGGGAATAGTATTTACTGCAGTAAAGTCACTTTTTACCGTGAATAGTATTTACCACAGTAAAGTCACTTTTTACCATGAATAGTATTTACCATAGTAAAGTCTTTTTTTAACCGCAGTAAGTCAAGTTTTACCATAGTTTACCGTGGTCATTTCTATTTTACTGTAGAAAGGTGTAAAGTCACTTTCTAGTATAGTGATTCCAATTATTTGTGCACATAAGTCTTGTTGATTGTACTTGTGGGTTGGTATTTCACGGTGGTTACTTTTAAAAATGGGAAAGATTCCTGTTTTTTCAGCTCAATCTAATGAAGATGCTTCTTCTTTCATTCAAGAGTTTAAATGATCTTGTATTTGTAATGGCCTTATAAGAAGGGAACAATGGACTGAATTTTTTCCTACCTTTTTGGATGGTTCAGCACTTAGGTGGTTTGAAACACTAGGTGATAATGTGAAAAATTCATGGGATTTATTAACTGAAAGTTTTCTTGAAGAATTTGGTGAACAACATAAATATGCAGATCTCATGATCGAGATCACAAAGCTATCCCAAGGAGAGAAGGAGAAGATAAGGGATTATCATGCTCATGTTCTAGAGCTAAGGAGGAAGCTCGATGCCAAGATCCGGAAGGAAGGATTAGCGGATGGGTTGATGAATGGCATGGATAATCTCCTCTGTAAGCACTTCATTCTTGGGATGAAGCCAGAGATCAGACAACGAGTGAAGTATGACCACTCATCTACCATTGAACAAGTAAAAGGAGATTGCAAGAAGGCAAGAAGAAAGCATGGAAGAGGAGCCCAAAGAAATTGTTGCTAAAGTAGAGCCTACACCAGCACCTTTGGTCCAGAATCCACAACCACTCCCGGTGAGCACAAATATTTCTCCTAGTACATCTACTGAGTATGAAGATCTGCTCAAAAAGATGGGTCAGTTAACTATTAATCTTCTTCAAGGAAAGGAATTTAGTTCTCAGGGAGGAGATAGAGGTCCAAAAAGAAATATTTCTGAAGTTGTTTGTTATGGTTGTTATAAAAAGGGTCATTATAAGTATAATTGTCCAGATAGATCTTCTACATCTGGTAAAGGAGATAATGATAAAGGAAAAGCACCTGTGAATTCTTTTGATGTAGTAGATAAGAGCAGAAATAATGAAGTAGATGTGTTTGTAACAAAAAGAAAGAAAGAAAAAGATAATCAAGATGGAAATGATCCTAAGAAGATGAAAGAAGAAACTAGTAAGAAACATAGGAGAAGAAAGTTGGGTGTGCAGGATTTTCTGATTTCACAGGGGCAAGGACCATACTCCATCTTGGAAGATCTGTCCAAAAGGCCTGCAAATATTACATATGGTCAACTCTTGGCTATGTCTTCTGAGAAGAGGTGGGAGTTGCGAGGTGGACTCAATGCTCGAAGAAGGAAGGAGGTTGAGGTCCCTGTTTTGGAGGCAGAGGTAGATCCCTATGCTCCACAAGCTGAGGTATTATGTAATGGTATTTCAATTCATGATGTCTTAGTTGATGGAGGTGCTGCAGTTAATGTAATGACTGAGTCTGTAATGAATATGTTGGGTTTAAAAATTGATCGCCCTTCAACACTTATGTTAAGGTCATTAAATAAGGGAAAAACTAAACCAGAAGGTGTAGTTTCAAATGTGGCAATATCTGTTATGGGTGTTGTATGTGTGGTAGACTTTCAGGTGATGAAAAATGGTACTGTTGCGTACCCAATGCTGCTGGGAAGACCATGGCTAAGGAGAGTTCATGCAAGAAACTACTGGAATGAAGGTTTCATGACACTTGGACATGGTAGAGAGAGGGTGAAGATAAATGTGATCCCTCGACATCATAAGGCAGAACCTGTGGATTCAAGTGATGAAACTGATGATTGGACATCCTCTGATTACTCTAGTACCAGTGAAGTGGACACTGAAGATGAAGTAAGCGAGGTTGATGTTTCAGTCATGGATATCCTTCGAGTCACACCAACTCATGACCCCATAAAATTATCTGAAGAAGAAGTTGATGATCGTCTCCAACAAATAAAGATTGCATGATGCTGTGATGGAGAGTGAGAAGGAATCCTACCTCCAGTTCTTTCGAAGGTACATACACCTATTCACTTTTGATTACAAGGAACTCCATCAAGTAAGTTGGGTAGAACATTGTATTGAGCTAGTAGATGGTGCTAAGCCCATAAAGTAAATTCCATATAGAATGAATCCTAATTTTTCCAAGACTGTAAAAGAAGAAATAGATAAGTTGCTTGATGCAGGATTCATATTTGTTGTGGAGAGTTCAGAATGGGTTTCTCCCATTGTGATCTCAATAAAAAAAGAAATGGGAGGCTACGCATTTGTGTTGATTACAGGAAGCTCAATAAGGCAACAAATAAGGATCATTACCCTCTTCCATTTTCATATCAGATCTTGGACGAAGTAGCTGGCCAAGAGTGCTATAGTTTTGCTGATGGATATAGTGGCTACAATCAAGTTCGTATAGCAGAAAAAGATCAGTTGAAGAGCACGTTAACCACTCCTTGGGGAACGTTTGCTTATAGAGTTATGCCTTTTGGGTTGTGTAATGCTCTAGCAATATTCTAGCATTTGATGAATAGGGTGTTTGAACCCTACATTGGGACCTTCATCAGAGTATTTCTAGATGATTTTTGCATCTATGGGAGCATGTTGGACCACCTGCACCAGATAGAGACAACATTTCAAAGGTTAGATGAAGCACAAGCCTCACTAAACCCTACAAAGTGTGTCTTTGGATGTTCTAAAGGTGTTTTGTTAGGGCATGTTGTATCCAGAGATGGTATTGGTACTGATCCTAATAAAGTTTCAAAAATCAAAGATTTACCATTTCCTATGAATAGAAGTAAGTTGAGATCATTTTTAGGCCATGTGGGTTACTATAGAAGGTTCATCAAGAATTTCTCAAAGATTGCAAAGCCACTAACCTAATTCTTGAAGAAGGATGTTACTTATGAACCAAGAAATTAGGTGCATGAAGCTTTTGGATAACTGAAGGAAGCCTTGGTGTCTTCACCTGTTTTGAAGAATCCAGATTGGAGAAAGCCATTCATTTTGTACACTGATGCCTCAGATGCAGCACTAGGAAGTACTTTGATCCAAAAGGATGAAAATGGAATGAACATCCAATTTACTTTGGGAGCAGACAAATGAGCAGTGCTGAGGTAAATTATACTGTAACTGAAAAAGAAGCTCTGGCTATCATTTTTGCTGTAAAGAAGTTTAGAAATTACTTGCTAGGGAAAAAAATTTAGGTGTAACAAATCATCAGGCTCTAAAATATATTGTAAATAAGCCTAACCCATCAAGGAGGATAGCAAGATGGATAATTTTTCTACAAGAATTTGAATTTGATATTATAGATAGGCCAGGAAAGAAGCATGTCAATGCAGATGCACTCTCTCGAGCCTATGATGGTTTAGGAACATCTTGTGATGATGATGATTTCCCCGATGCAGCATTGTTATCCCTTAACACAATCCCTAGTGAATACATAGATATTTAGAATTATCTGCATGAATTCAAGTTTCCTGATGGTGCCAATGCAAAGACTAAGAGAAAGATTACTCAAGCCAGTCATCCATATTCTATTCTGCATGGAGTATTATTTCGAATAGGACCTGATGGACAGTACAAGAGGGTAGTTGGACGTGAGCAAGGGAAGGAACTGCTAGAAGAATTCCACAATGGTACATGTGGAGGGCACTTCTCTGGACAACTTACACCAAGAAGGATCTTGGATGCAGGTTATCACTGGCCCACTCTTTTTAAAGATTGTTATAATTATTGTAAGACATGTGATATTTGTCAAACACATGGTAACCGTAAGACTTCATCAGCTCCATTATGTCCTATTCTTCCACTTGGTCCCTTTGAAAAGTGGGGAATAGACATTTTAGGTCCACTTCCAACTACATCACGCCAAAATAAGTATATTGTAGTTGCCACAGATTATTTAACCAAGTGGGTTGAAGCTAGGCCATTGAAAACAACTTCCATGGATGAAGTGGCAAGGTTCATATATGAACGCATTGTCACCAGATTTGGTTGCCCATTAGAAATTGTAACAGATCAAGGAAGCCACTTCATTAATGAGGTGGTAGAATCCCTAGTCAATAAGTTTTCTATTAAGCATAGGAAGGCAACAACATACAAGCCAAGCACAAATGGACAGGTGGAACGAACAAATTTTGTGTTGTGTCAAATTCTAGCAAAAGATGCAGCCTTGCAGGTACATAAATGGGATAAAAGGATTCATGCAGCATTGTGGGCATATAGGGCAACATCAAAGTCAGCAATAGGATACTCCCCATTTCAGTTGGCCTATGGCATTGATCCAGTTCTTCCTATTGAGTTTGATATTCCCACAGTGAGAGTTATGAAAAATGAAAGGATGGATGAAAGTGATTCAGTAAAAGAAAGGTTGGTACATCTTCATTTGCTGGAGGAAATCAGAGAAATAGCAAAGGATACAAGCCATAAGAAGAAAATGAAGCAGAAGGAATACTTTGATCAAAAGATCTAATGGTCTCCATTTCATGTGAATGACTTGGTTCTAGTATATGATTCCAGATACAAAAAAAGAAGACAAATAAAATTTCTTCCAAAATGGATGGGGCCCTACAAAATAGCAGTTATGCATGAAAATGGTACATACCGACTGGAGGAATTGGATGGCACTCCCATTATGAAATGGGTCAACCACGACAAGTTGAAGAGTTTTCAAGCACCAGAAGAGTCTACTCCGAGGACAGAGTAGAAGCTAGGAAGGGGGAAGATGTCGACACTAAAATTTTCCTCCATAATTTCTGTTTCATTAATGTATGTATTAGGAATAGGATGTTGTTAAGTATAATTAGTAGTAGCGTCTGATGGAAGATAATGGTGCCGTCAGTACGGTGCTGCCAATAATGTGGAGTACGGTAGCAGTCAAAGTACAATAGGAATGTTGTAAAAAGTAAATATTTGTCGTAAGTGGTCCAGTAATGTTAAAATGTCAAAGTTTGGGTAATTAGAGAAGTAGGGTCTACATGACTAGGAATTAGAAATATTATATTGGTAATAAGGACTAGGAGTGAGTTCATAAATATTTTGTGTATTTTATTTGTAAAAAGTCTAAAAATGTGGAACCCATGTAAAATGATAAGGTTTATCTTATCTTAAAAGATAAGCTTACATGTACAGATAAGAGTTAAGGTATGGAATATGATTCGTCAGAGTGGATTTCTTATCCTATCTTACAGATAAGATGGATAATCCTGGAAGTTCTATAAATAGAGAGGCCACCCCCCTCATTTAGCATAGAAGGAAGTAGTGAGAAATATTGTAGGAAGTGTGCGAAGGAAACCATCAGTTTAAAGGTGTGTTGAAGAAGCTATTAAGAGGTGTAATTGTAAAGTTTCTCACATAGTCTTGGTGAAAGGCAAGTGAAGTCAATAACACTTGAAGTACCTCATGGGTGAGATTGTAACAATTTCATGTTAATATTATCATTTACTTTGATATTTTAGATTTGTCATCATTCCGTCTTATCATAGTCGATGGTATTCTTGTGTTATGTTGTTGTTTTGTTTCCAGATTACATCCACCAAACTAAAGGCTGTGCATTAGTAAATAATCATGGCACGAGGAGTTCCCGGTGAAGAATTATCATAGTGCCGGATTGGTGATGACAGGTGCATCTTCTTCACTTCAAGATGGGCTGAAAAGGGTGCTCAATGTGGCTCTTCCAAGATGTTCTACCTCAAGCATCCATCTCTGGGACCATAAATGTAGAATTTGTGCCTAAGAAGACCATCTACCTCTAAGGAAAAATCATCAAACTTCCCCTTGAGGGGTCTCTGAGACTCGATCTCTGCTCAAACTGTAATGTAGAAGCTATCAAGAGGACGCTGCTGAAAAATCATGATCACAAATATGTGCTCACTGAGGTGGCCATAGCCACATGTCGCTGTCTGCTGAGAACATCTGCCACAACATTTTGCTTCCCCTTAAAATGATCTATCTCCATATCCTACTCACAAAGCAACTCCATCCAACGCCGCTGGCGAGCGTTGAGATTGGGCTATGTGAAGAGGTGATGAAGACTTATGTGATCTATCCTGAGTGTGAATCTTTGACCAAGCAAAAAGTGTCTCCATCAAACCAAAGCGTGCACAACTTCCGCAAGCTCAAGATCATGAGTCAGGTAATTAAGCTCGTAATATTTGAGTTTGCACAACTCAAAAGCCACTAATCTTCCCTCCTACATTAACACACCTCCAATCCCTACTAAATATGCATCCGTGCAAACAAAAAATTCACCCTGTGGATTGAGCACTGCAATAATAGGTGTTGTAGTGAGACATTCCTTCAGTGTACTGATGGCCTACTCACACCTATCTAACCAAAAAAACTTCTTCCCTTTCCTCTGAAGGGAAGTGATGGTGTGCAAAATCCGAGAGAAATCCTAAACAAATCTCCGGTAGTAACCTGCTAACCTCATGAATCTGCGCACCTCAGTCACAGTAGTGGGTGTTGGCTAATCCATAATATCTCTAATCTTGGAAGGAGCGATGGCAATGCCTTCCCCAAAAATGATATGACCCAAATACTGCACCTCCATCTGAAAGAATTCACACATCTCCAAGTTCCCGTAAAGCTACTGCTCCCGAAGACACCAAAGGACCTGGTGAATGTGCCCCTCGTGCTCCTCATGCTTACGTGAGTAAATCAAAATTTCCTCAAGGAATATGAGCATGAAGCGATATACGAAGGTCCTAAATACCCCATTCATCAAACTCATAAATACTGTGGGGGAATTAGTCAAACCAAAAGGCACCACTATCAACTGATAGTGGCCATATCTCGTACGGAAAGAGATCTTATGATGTTTACCTCTGAAATTATCAGCTGGCGATAGCCTGACTTAAGATCAATCTTAGAAAAAACCATGGCTCCCTTCATCTGATCAAACAAATCATCAATGCGTGGAAGGGGATAACGATTCTTTATCGTTACTTTGTTTAGCTGGCGGTAATCGATACACAACCACAAGGATCCATCCTTCTTCTTTAAAAATATCACTAGTTCTCCCCAAGGGGATACACTAGGATGGATAAGGCCTTTCTCCAAAATGCCCTCAAGCTGCAACTTGAGCTCACGGAGCTCTGGTGTGGTCATCCGATAAGGTTCTCGTGAGATAGGCTCTACTCCCGAAACTAGATCTACATGAAAATCAATCTCACGTGAGGGTGGTAACCATGATAGCTCCCCTGGAAAGACATTAACAAACTCTCTCAAAATGGGGTGATCATCAAGCGATGGCCCACTAGACCCATCCTCTGATATGTCACTGACTGTAACAACATACATCTAACAACCCTGTCGAACACACTGCTTAAGCTGCATAGTAGAGATGGTGTGAATAGAAATGGGTCTCCTGACCCCTGAAATCAATGAATCAACTCCCAAATCATTTGCATGAGATATAATCTTGTGAAAATAATCCACTCTAGTCTTGTGTGCAGACAACCAATCCATACCCAAGATGACTCCATATGAGCCCAAAGGAAGGATACAGATATCCGAGGTAGTGGTTAAAGGTCCCAAATCCACCACACATTCCTTAACTAAGGATTCCACAGAGATCTTGGCTTCAAAAGCCATCTCAACATCCCAAATCCACCACACATTCCTTAACTAAGGATTACCCTGCCTAACTCCCACTAGCCTGCATTGCTCTACTAAAGATGGTGCAATAAAAGAATGAGAAGAACCAGAATCAAACAAAATGGAGGTAGGAATACCACCAAAGTTACCTGTAGTCTCAATAACTATACTCTAATGCTCTGCCTAAGAGTTCTTTGCCACTACGTACATCTTGTGACTGCGCCCCGTGTCACTAACAGTAGGCTCTGATATTTATGTCTAACACTTGTTATTAGGGTTCTATGGGTAATCTCTCCAAAAATGTCCAGTAACACCACAACCAAAACAACCGCCTGATCCTCTCCCCTATCTAGCAGGTCTGGTCAGTACTCTAGAGGTCTATGGTGTGGATCCTAATGATCTGGCTACAGTCTGTAGAGGTCTTTGTTGGCGAGCTCCTACTGAGTGAGCTCTCTGGGCACCCTATGTCCTGATGGAACCCCTAGGAGGAGGCCCCATACACCGACCTCTTTGTGCATCAAACCTCTGTGGAGGTCTATAAGGTGGGTGAGACTACTGCTATTGCTGTTGGGGTCTAAAAGATGACTATTTTGAACCCTTTCCACCACGAGGAAGTGGTACGTATCCCCTCAATTTGTTGTCCTGCATTTATTGTATGCGTCTCCGGACTCAATCTCTAGCCTGTTGGGTCTTTCCCCGAGTCTTCTTTGTTATATAGGACTTCTAGATGGCCTTAGCTAATGTCTATGGGATATGGATCCGCACTACACCTCCAATGTCTAGATTCAGGCCCCGAATTAACCTGTGGATCCGCACCTACTCATCCTGTATATAATCAACATACTAGAGTAGATCCAGAAATCTACTCTCATACTCAACCACTGTAAGGGATGCCTGTCGGAGGTCATGAAACTCATCTATCCGCTATTGTATGAACCTCCATGAAAAATATCTGCTTTGGAATCACTCCTCAAAGATTTCCTAGGTAACTATCTCAGAATCAACATGGAGCTTATGCCCCTCTATCTGCCACAAGACACCAGCTCCATCCTTCAGTAGATGGATCACAACATGAGATTTCGTATTGCTAGATCAAGGAAAAAGCTTGAAGCATCCACTCAAGCTCAACAACCAGGCCTCTTCTTGAAATCCACCTATGTCACCAAAATAATGTGATGGTCGAAAATGTGGTCTAATGGCCTCTAGGCCTCTCTGTATGCTCATCCCTAAGCCTAGGGCTCCAAGACCTCTCTCTATTTCCTGAACCTCAATCACCTTGTCCCCTCTGTGCAAAGTCAACTCTAGTTGACTATGCATAGAATTCTCTCCTCCATTCTCCTCGTTGCATTGAGGAGATACCTGACCCCTCAATGGAAGTGACCCTATCATGTCTAGTTGCATGTCCTCCTACTGATCTTCTGCATAGAACGACATTAACATCCTGAAGACTCTGCTAAATATGGGGTGGGATGGCTACTACAGCATGATCTGGTTGTGGTATGTCTAGGTCAATGTGAAAATACCCCTCATCTCGGCTGCACCTTCTGCGTAGATCAAGGTGAATTTAGTTCATTTTTTCTAACTTTTATTTAGTTTCCATGTTTACCAAAATATTTAATTTCTCACTAAGTTTCTTTCTAGATTTAAAGGTGTGCTAGGTTTAAGTTTCATGTCCCAAGTTTTCTAGTTTTCCCAATGGCCCAAGATTTTCAACCACTTCTTTGATACCAAGTGTAACTCCCGTTAAAACAACCCACTTGGGACCCAAGAACAACCTAGGATTAGTTAGGAAAATTATAGAATATTTTTTTTTTATTAATAGAATCTACAACCAGGTTTCAAGACAACAGTTTTCACTAACAGGTTCCAGAACAATTATAATCCACTAGAAAATAATTTTCTCTTATTAACAATTATTAGAAGTCATAAGGTCCAAAATTTAGGGTTAGAAGTGTCAATTAGGTTTAGAGAGAAATTCCTCACCATACCCATTCTCTAACAGGATTAAAGCTTCAACTTTATTTTTCTCACACTTAAAGCATTCAAAATTTTCCTAAATCACTCCCATTGGATAGTAAATTCTCTCACCTTGCTAGTGATATAAAGAAGACCTCCTAGCTCCTCATATTTTTTGAGTTATGAGTTGGTAGGCCTTGTGGTGAAATTTTTTCCCAAGGGCGGGCTGCAGGCCTAGGGGTGAAAATTTACCCAAAGGGCTGGTTTGCGTGCCATGGGGAGAATTTTTGAAATTTTCTTGCATGGGGTGAAAAACCAAATTTGTGCCCATGCACCCACGGGTCTGCAAGTCCACAAGGAACACATCGTACTCCCTAAGTCAGCGCGGGGAAAAGCGGGGCGACAGGAGACATTTTGAAAATTCTCCCGCGCGGGGTGAGGAGCCAATTTTTTCCCTACACTCCCACGAGTCTATAGGGGACACATGGCATCACCTAAGCCAATGAGGGGAAATTAGGACAATGGGGAGAAAATTCTCTTAACGCCCCGAAGGGCTAAGAGGATAACAAAGACCCGTGCCTTTGCCGACACCTCATGATGCCACGTGGCAGCTCTGGATTCGCTGCGGGACGGTGGGCCAATGGGGAAAATTTGGAAAATTTCCCAAAATTTTCTAAAATTAAAAATACAAAAGGGAACCCTCTCCTCCGTTGATGCCTTGTGATGCCACGTGGCATCATTTGGTTGGTTGTGGGCCAGTGGGGAAAATTTAGAAAATTTTCCCAAACAAATTCCGGAAGCACTAAGTTTAAAAAGGGGTTTGCCCCTCTGCCAACACCTCGTGGTGCCATGTGGCAGCCTTTGATTGGCAACGAGTTGATGGGGCGATGGGGAAAATTAAGAAAAAATTTCCAAAAAAAATTCTAAGTGCTAAGGGAAAAATTCGGGCCTACGGGCCCACAAATGAAAAATTTTTGAATTTTTTTTTTTTAACGCCAAGTGAAGGAAAAAATTCAGAAGGCCATAACTTTTGATGGAGACATCAGTTTTGGGAAAATGAGGATTTTCTAGAAATCTCTCGGCATTCTCTTTACTCAGAGATCTTTTTTTATTATTTTGACAAAGTTTAAGGGGTCAATTTTAAGAAAATAGCCTGCACACTTTTATAGTGCAAACTGGTAAATTTTAACTTGTGAGATTTGTTCAATTTGATCTTCTTCCTCTCTCTACATGTCAAATATACATGGAGAATTTTTCTTAGGTGGATTAAGAAAGTATTCAAGATTCAATTTGTCTGATTGATTTACAATTTGAACATTTACATTTCTTGACAGCAAAATGACTATAAAACAGTTTGAGCCTGATTTTGCTAAGTTTTGAAATATTTTCTTTAAGTGTATTTGTCTAGTTGAACTCATTTATACCCTGGCATGTTAAATTTTAATGTTTCATTGTTATTTCTTGCTTGTAGGTTCAAACAGTGAATTTTTAGTTTATATATTTTCCAGTTTGAAATTACAAAACAGGGATTAAATTTTGAAGGGTCTATTTGTAATTTTATTCTTCCAAGTATTTAGAATACATTCCAATTCCAATCTAACAAATTTAGTTGATTTAAATCAAACTATTCAAGGAAAAAATGCAATTCTGATCTCAATTTTTTTTTACATTTCGAAGAGACAAAATACTGTATTTTTCTTACACGCATTTCTTCCTTTCAAACCGAGATTTCAATGCATTGAAATGATCAGATTCAATACAACAATAAGATTTGAGAAAAGTATTACATTCATCTATTTATTCCAAAAGACAACTTTACAACTTCCTTATTTTATTCCTTCCAAAATCATTTATTGTATACAAGGCAGAGTAATACATTTTCCTTTCAGATGCTCCACTTTACCACTTTTCAAACAGAGATTTCGTAGTGCATACTAAACACAGATTTCCAATGGAATAACATCATATGGAAAATACAAAACCACTTCCATTAATGTAAATGAACTCTTACAACTTCCTTTCCATATGATTTCAAAGTACAACATATAAAACACATATCATTCTTTCCAAAATAGAATAAAAAGTATAACTATTTTACATTTCAAATTTCACTTTCATTATCAATACAAGGTATCTTTCCATTATAATGAATACACATATCTTCCACTTCAAGTGGGAATGGCCTATAATAAGATTTCATTTCACCAGGGATTGTCCAACTGCCTTTATCTCAGCTCCAAGACACCAACATGCAGATTCTCATACTTCTAAATTGTGATCACAACAAGAGTTGGGGAAAGGCAACGCTCTCCACCCAACCAAGACATCTAATGAAGAGGAGAACCCATCCTTTTTCATTGGCCCCTTATCCCCAACCACAATGCAATAAAATATGTGATCCAACTCTTGGCAACAACAAACTTTCACATACACACAAGCAGCATTTTCACAATAAAACATAGTCCAAGACAAAATGTAGTTTAAAACTACATTAAAACATAACAAACAATACTAAGGCTTCATCAAGCAAGCCAAAGGAGCAAGAACTATGGGGGATGCTTCTTATGCCTCCCAAAAGGGGAAATGGGTATCACCACCTAAATTATAAGCCACCAAAAAATAGTATATCAAACCCTGACATTCCTTATGCCTCCCCCAGGTACCCCTTATTCGTCACATTTCCTTATGCCTCCCCAACCTCTTATGGCATTGTATGTACCCAAAATTGTAAGGGTACTACGCTACCGAAACAATGTCACATATGCCCCAATGATGATACAGGTCTCCTCGTAAGGTGTTCAAGATTCAGAAAAGCTCTCCAAGTGTACATTAACATCCTGCATGCCCCACTTAGCCTCTATGTGCTTTGTTTTGCTCTTCCCCCCTCTTTAACTTGCTTTTTGGTCTTCGGTGACGAAACCGCCGCACTGCCTAGGTGGTGGTCTCATGACCACCACCCAGGCAGGGTGGCGGTCCTGCAACCACTGCCCTGATCTGGGTGGTAGTCCTTCATACGTTTTTCCAGAATGTTCCTTTTATCACAACTTGTGTAAAATTTCAATGTTTACCAGCTTTTCTCACTGCCTTTTCTCGTATTTATGATTTTGGTTCCCTAGAATAGTGTTTTTCCTTTTTTTATTGTAAAGGAGTTCAATTTGGATTTCACTTTTGGGTAAATGGGAATTCTATAAATAGCCAGTTGGTTTTCAAGCAAATGGCCCCTCAAAAATTGCCTCTCATCATCCCATTTCATAGTTTTAGTCTTTCATTTCTTAGGAATTCATAGTTTTCAGTTGTTACATGCATAGTTAGTGTTGTTTTGTTGTTTAGAAGCCACATAATCTTCTTATGCTAGTGTTATTATTGTTTCATACAATCAGTTAAGATAGGATAGTTTCATTTTCATTCTGAATCCATTAGAGTTGTAGCCTTTGTTCGTCAAGAAGCATAGTCTCAGGTTATGGATGTTTTGTGTTGAATGACTTGTAATAAATCCCACTAGGAATTGCATAAGCCAAGCTCTATTCTCTTGCGCTATCCCTCTCCTACTCACATTGTATTCAGTCTACACCAAAAGCTACCATTTTTCCAATACATACTTCTATTGATGCTAGCATTGCATGCTTTTTTGGATTCACATGAGGATGAAGGAACGAGGAGACCACACTGAGGGGACAAAGCCACACACAATCAAATTCGCCACTGTTCTGCAAAATCCAGGTTAAAGCTTTCAAAGTTCTAGTTAAAGTATATAAAATAGAATAGTGAATCATGTTATTTCAGTTAATCTCACTTTCAATATTACCGAGGAAGCTATGGGGATTGATAGTTTTTGAGAAACTATGATTCATTCCTCACTTCTGAGGTAGGATTGAGAGTCTTTCAAATAGATTAGATCAATTATTTTGTTATTTAGAATAGATTTACAATTGCACAGGAAAGTATTTATACTCGGCTGCCTTATTTGTTTTAAATTTCATTATTAGTTTAGTTTTCAATTGCTAGATATATTAAATAATTACTCTTTCAATTTCATTGAAATCGTCAGAAACACAAAAATAGAGAAGTTATATATGTTGTAGATATACTTTACATAGTTTTACTTTGCTTCAGTTAGATTTACATTATTTCTTTTGTATGACAATCATAGGACCTAGGGAGCCCAGAGAATACGTATTCGAGCCAATCGTGCCTCAACCCAACATTTTTACAGCAATAACTAACATAGACCAAAATCTCAAAATTCAAGTCTTTTGAACGATAGTAGACCTACAAAAAATTAGCTCACAATTAAGAGGATTAAACATAGAAGACGAAAAAGCGCATAATTTTTTGTCAAACCAACCAAACTATAGATTACCCTAGATAAATATCTGCATGATTGTAGAAGGGCTTGAAAAATAGCAAACATTCGGTTGTGATCCTTTGGTCCCACAACCAAACATAGGAGACATTCTAACCGACATAGACACTAGCTTAAGAATTCAAGTTGCCAAAACACCTATAAGATACTCAGAGAAGATTGCACAACTGTTAGTTCTAAATATAGAGGCCAAAAATGCATATGACTGCTGGATACTAGGGGTTAGGGATTGATTCTGCACATGACCATAGGAGGTCCACAACAACCACGAATCTACGGTTGTGATCCACAGGTCCCACAACCCAACGGGCCCATGGGACAATCAGACGTTAATGCTGGTTTACACACATTAGTATTTAGATCCACTCCACTTCCACCAATCATCATCACACAACTATCCTCACTAGACATAGTAGCTAATCAAGCTAAGGATTTCTGGACTAGACCAGGGAATCACCCATAGAATCGACTATATATCCATCATCCATCTTATGACCCTGTCTGGAGACATACAAGAAATAATGCTAGGTCATTTTCCACGTATCCCACAACCCATAGAACGAATCATGCGAGAGCTTGATATTTCTTAGAGCCTTCGAGAACTCATCCTCACCGACCAATCTATCATGCCAGTTCAGGTTAGGAGGGCCTTCTTTTCCTTAGATTCACAGATTCCATTAGTGTGCTTTGAAGACATAATATTTCCCAATTATTTTTTCCATACCCCACGTATAATCCATCCACACTGGCTATCTCAGCACGACCTCAAGAGGTCGGGTGCGAGGATGAGTTACTTCTATATTCCCATGCTCACTTGTCACTTTTACATTGTACAAAATTGGTGAACCCGATGTGAAAGAAACAATTCATCCTCTTTTATTTTTCACTTCTTCCATCCACCTTTGTTCTTTCCCATTATTCTGTGGGTATTCACATACCCCCTGAATATGGTGGGATTTGATGTATATGGCAGACCTCTCCTAGGTCTTAAAGCATACTACGATCAACTGAATAGACAGCCATCACACTCGCTCTTAGCATGGGGTGATAACTATTCAACTAATTGATTGTAAACACAAACTCCACCTCCAAGGACTAGATATAGTTCTTCTTTCCAAATAGAGGAGTTGGATCAGCTTGCTCAAACGCAACAACTAGAGCCTTCAGGCTCAAACAACATGACGTTTACAGGAGAATCTGGTTCATCTCCTCAGGTGTTGCTTAGACCACAAATTAGTAGACAATCAGATCCATATCTATTTTTAGATGATGAACATTCAGTGCGTTATGCCAGGAGTGAACAACGCTCTCGGAGTATGTACCCACCTATAGGAAATTTACAAACATGACCTGAGGTCTCTTTTAAAGAAAACACCTCCATACCTCTACCTATAAGAAATTCCCTCGGTGAAATGTGGCAAGATAACGACCAATTTATAGCAGGGTATCATACCCCTTTGTAGCCTCAAATGACACAACAAACACCCGTAAGGTAAAATACCGTGTCTTCACCAATAGAGGTCATTTAAGCCTTGCCTGAACAAGTTAGAGGGTTAGAACTTGCTCAAGCAAGTCAAAATCCTAAATTCATGTAGGCAGGAAACTCTAACCCTCCACATCATCCTGGCCAAGTATACCTCCTCACGGGAATAGGCACGTTGGGCATGCCTCCTCAGTATTCACAACAAGCACCAACTAGAACCATGTTTGCTAATGCCACTCTAGTGGAAAATATGATAGCTCCCGGTCTAGTACAAAATAATCCATTCTTGGGCAACACTCCTCCATACTTAAACATATATTCTAAGTCACCATAAGGAGATATGTTCTCTTCTCCTGGCATGTTCGCTCAACCACAAGGATTTCCTTATGTCCCTGCAAATGCATACGCTATGCCATATCAACCACCCATTCCACCTCCACCCCTTCAACAGGCGTCATCGATGGTCGAAACCTATGCGATAGGAACTTATTCAGAATATTTGAAAGAGCCCTTAAAATTCACTATACAAAGTGTCATGCTTCCAAGATCTCTTCCTGATTTACCCAAATACAAAGGGGAAGGAGACCCGAATACACACATTAAAGCCTATGCCACACCCATTCAAGAACTGCTCCCTTGGGATGGGGTGCTTGCAAAAATATTCTCCAAAACTTTTGGGGGCATCACCCTCAATTGGTATTACAGAATACCTGAAGCTTCCATCCATTCTTTTAAACAACTCATTTCAGAGTTCATCAAAGCATTTGACATGAACAAACTATTGAGAATAAGAATCAGGGAATTCTTGTACATTAAGCAAGAACACAATGAATCTGTTGCTCATTTCATCCAGAGATGGTGTACAGTCATCTATTCTTCAGCAAGCGCTCCAAATATGGACCAGATGGAACTATGAGATTTATTCCTTCATTCTCTCATCAGAGAGATAAAGGAAGAATTCCAGAAGCTTCCACTAAGGACTTACGATGAATTACTCAAGAGCGCCCTCCGAATAGATCAAGCTGCAATAGATAGCAGTCACAAGACGTATGGAACAAATAGGAGGTTAATCATCCCCAACAAAAATACTACAACTTATCCTACTACCACAAACATCAATCAAGGACCTAAAATCCTTAACAAAAATCGTGGCGTAACAACAGATAGAGTAACTTACCAAGCAAAAAAAAATATGTTGTAAATACTCCACCGCCGATTAACAATCAACAAAACAAAAACTTTACCCCGAAAATCAACTTGGTGGATTTTAATCATCCACAAAAACAACAACAAAGGAAAACCTAGACACAGGGTCCAAGTCAAAATTCAACTGGATATCAAAACCAAAACCAAAACCAAAGACAACAAACACAAAAATTTAATAGTCAATAATTCAATAAGAGTTTTGGAGCACAATACGTGCCAAACCAACAACCTAGGAATTACAATCCCAACTCATATTGCGGTTTCCACAAAGTTTGAGGTCATGACACTAGAACTTGCCACAATTACAATAAATTCATGCAGCATTTTCCAGAAGAACAAAGACAAATTTTCATAGATATGTTATTAGTAGATCCTACATCACCTACAAGAAATACTTTCGCAGGAGCAGTCTCCCCTCAAAATTCTCCCCTCACTATTTTCAATGATCCGCTCCCAAATCATGATAAATTAAATCCAAAAGAGATGAACAAGGGTGTAATGACAGGAAACAATGATCATGAAGCCTCGAATTCGCTAAATCCACCTATCGCACCACAATTAGGAAATCATCTATGACCCAAAAAAGTTAGTTTAGTGGAGTTAGACACTGAACTGCACGTGGAAGCCGTAACAAGGACACAAGAGTATTCCTCTCAACCAAATCCAATTTACCCGCTAGAGACAGATAACATTCGACAACCATTAGTAAAACCCATAAGTGCCTATGATTTAGTTAATGATCTAACAAAGACCTTCTCTCACATCTCCTTTTTGGACTTATTAAATAACTCCCCTGCCCATAGGGCTGCTCTTTTAGAATCATTAGGTTTAGGTCATTTAATTAACATCACTCCACCTCCTAAAACACAAGTAAACCATATAGACTTTGATATACACCCTCAAGGGAATCCAGATAGGGATACCGAGTTTATATTTGACATAAACAAAATACCAACAGACGCTGAGATTGCACCTACAGGTGATATGGCCTTGCATTTACAAGTGTGGGTTTATAACAATTACGTTAAACATGCAATGATTGACGATGGGGCAGTAGTTAACATAGTTCCTTTCTCTTTCCTTCAAAAGCTAGGGTATGGAGAAACAAATTGTTCCAAAACTTGGAATACGCTAAGAGGCTATGATAGCCTTAAAGCCACTTCGATTGGAACTATAATACTACTAGTCACCTTAGGACCCAAAACAATCCTCACTGAGTTTTATATTATAGATCGGGAAACCAACTATAATATGATCCTCGGCCGACCATGGATACACCGTATGAAGGCAATCCCTTCTATGTTATTTCAAGAAATAAGATTCCTGCACTTGGGAAAGATATTCGTAGCAAAAGGTGATCCAAAACCATTTGACATACACCTAGCAGATATGAAGAAAAGGCCAGGTGTTCACTCTGAGTTTGAACTCCCAACAAACCAACTTAACAAACCAACCAATGTAAAACCAGAAGAAAAGTTGATACCTAAAATGGAGTTAGAAGCTACGAACCTAATCAATAATATCCCAACCCTCAAGGATGAGGCTAACATTGTATAAACAGTATCATTAGGAACTACTACAAAAATTGTCGAATTGCTAGAACATGATCCACCAATTTTCACGCCATTTGATTCTATAGGTATGGGATATACCCTAGGAATTGGTTCTCTTCCAGGAGAAGAACTCTACATGGTAGAAGTAACCAAAGTAGAAGAAGTAGATGTAGCAAATGTTCCTAACATCCATCTTCCCAAGTAAATATTGGACTCTCCATTTCGATGGAGCTAGATGTCGTTATGGGGCTGGGGCAAGTGTGATCTTTACTTCTGCCGAGGGAAAGATCTTACCGTTCACCTTTAAACTAAATTTCGAATGTACAAACAATGGTGCTAAGTACGAAGCCCTCCTCCTTGGCCTCATCTTAGCTAAGAGGCTCGGTGTTAATGACATCAGAGTGTTAGGAGACTCTCAATTAGTAGCAAACCAAGTTTCTAAGGTGTATGAGACTAGAGCTAAACATTTACAGCTCTATAAAATAGCAGTATTAGATTTGAGCAAAGAATTTGACTTCATATCAATTGAAGCAATCCCGCGAGAACAAAATCTTCTCATAGATTTGATAGCAACCTTAGCTTCACGTTTCACTCCAAACAGTGAGTTGGAAGACACCCGTTTCATGGTATCCCTTCGTACTGAACCATTAGTAAAGAAAATGTCAAACCCTCTTTTAACAAACATAGTTGAGAATACATCTACTATCTTAGATCGTGTTGACAGTGATAGAGCCACTCTTGATTACCTAAACGCCTATGTAGAGTTACATCTCACCCATCACGTGGTAGATTTGTCCTTAATCCCACATTCATCTTCTTACTTTGGAAATCCCATGGTAGAGCCCCCCCCCACAAAAGGAGCTCGACATATATGGGGTAGATAATGGAAAAGATCTGGAACTACCTCTAGCCCTGCATGAGTTTGAAGAAGGTAACGCTTCTTTAATCGAAGAAAAAATTGATATTAACATTGGAACAGAGGGAGAACTGAAGATCTTAAAACTAGGATCTTTGCTAACTCCAGAGGAGATAGAGATACACAATCAAATCCTCAGAGAACATCAAAAGGCTTTGACATTTAATTATAAAGAAATGATGAGAATTACACCACACATCATGGTACATAACCTCATCACCAAACCAGATGCAAAGCCAATTAAACAAAAATCGAGACCAATGAAACCCAAGGTAGCTCTCATGGTGAAGGAAGAGGTAATGAAGCTTCTCCAGGTAGGGTTCATCAAACCGGTTGATTACTCTCAGTGGGTATCTAATATCATCCCCATTCTAAAAAATAATGGGAAGATACGCATCTGCATAGAATTCTGAGACATTAACAAGGTGTGTCCCAAGGATGACTTCCCGTTACCATCCATTGATGTCATCGTTGATGCAACAGCTGGATTTGAGCTTTTGTCTCTCATGGATGGATTTTCGGGATATAATCAAATCAGAATATCTGAACAAGACCAAGCCAAAACTATGTTTATAACTCCTTGGGGAACTTATTGCTACGCTGTTATGTCATTTGGTCTCAAGAACGCTGGTGCTACATACCAATGGGAAATGACATACATATTTCATGATCTTATTCATAAAATCATGGAATCCTATGTAGACGACTTGTTGGCCAAGGCTAGAAAGCGTTGTGATCACCCGAAAGTGCTCCGCATCATTCTTTCATGTTTGATCAAATACAGAGTCACACTAAATCAAGAAAAATGCGTATTTGGTGTAATAGGAGGGAAACTCCTAGGTTACATTATATCATCATGAGGGATCGATGTAGACCCAGCCAAAATCTGGGTTGTTCTTGAGATGATCCCACCATCAGACAACTCTAGCATTAGATCGTTTCTTGGAAAGCTCAGTGCAATCCAAAGATTCATTCTGGACTTAATTTTTGCTATACATCCGATCAATAATTTGTTGAAAAATGATTTCTGCATTATTTGGACAAAGGAATGCCATGAGGCCTTCGAAGCAGTTAAATGCTTCTTACTGTCTCCTCCCATGTTAATGCCACCTAGACCAGATCATCCTTTGATCTTATATTCACGAGCTACAGATGTCTCGCTAGCCTGCATGTTGGCTCAAGAAGATGACGATAAACGAGAATGTGCAATCTATTTTACTAGCTGAACATTGCTTGATTATGAAACACATTATATGCAGGTAGAATGAGAATGTCTTGCCATAGTCTTTGCAACCAAACGCCTAAGACATTACATGCTAAACCAAGAAACAAGGGTCATTGTAAAAACAAACCATTTTTGAACTTTCCTCATGCAAGGGTCCTTGTCTAAAAAGGTTGGACGCTTTATAACCTTAATGGGTGAATTCAAATTAACTTTCGTAAACCAAAAGTCCATTAAGGGACAAATCATTGCAGATTGGTTAGCTGACAACCCGTTAGACAGAGGTGATCTAGTAGATCTGGATTTTCCCGATGAATGCATATATTACATCGAAACCAAACCTCCTATCTCTGAATGTCCTTGGTATACTGATATTGTTAATTATATCATGGACCATGCGTATCTAGAAGGTGCCATACACCACAACAAAGAATGCGGTTACACATTATCGTAGCTAAATATGTTATTATAGAACAAGTGCTCTATTGTAAGGCTTTCGATGGAATGCTCCTAAGGTGTGTTGACAAAGAAGAATCCAAGAAGATTCTCTACGAATCTCACAGTGGAATATGTGGAGGCCACTTCGGTGGTCATGCCACCACTCACAAAATACATCAGAATGGGCTATTTCTGGCCCACTCTAAAACACAACGCAGTAGAGTTTGTACGCAGAAGCAATAAATGCCAACAATTTTCCCATGAGATTCACATGCTGACACAAGATCTACAACCAATCACGACTCCATGGCCCTTTTCTACGTGGGGCCTAGATTTGATAAGGAAATTCTCTCCCTCATCTATAGATGGCGATAATTTCATAATCACGACCACCGATTATTTTACGAAATGGGTAGAGGCTATGCCTCTTACTGCTGTGCTAGGCGCCGTGATCACCAAGTTCATTTTGAACCAGATCATTTGCAAGTACGGTGTCCCACAAATAATTATCTCAGATAATGGCACTTCCTTTAAGAATGATGAGGTCTATGAGCTATGCAGTAAATTTAAAATAAACCATCATACAGCCTCCTTGTATTACCCTCAAGCTAATGGGCAGGCTGAAGCAACAAACAAAACGTTGAAGGCTATTCTCCTTAAAATGGTAAAAGAAAACAAACAAGATTGGCATTTAAATTTATATCTTGCCTTGTGGGCCCACTGAACCTCAATAAGAACACCAACAAGAGCAACTCCTTTCTCATTGGTATTCGGAGAAGAAGCAATTCTCCCACTTGAGGTTGAAATACCCAGTCTCCACATCTCACTACAAGGGATTCTGGATGAAGAAGCTTATAGAGAAGCATGTCTCTCCCAACTAGAAAGCCTAGATGAGGCCAGATTAGATGTTGAACAATGGCATAGATTCTATGCTGACTGGATGTGCCGGTAGTATAATTAAAATGTCTATGAACGAGAAATATATGAAGGAGATCTAGTTTTAAGACTAGACAGTCAGATCGATAAGAAGACTTGTGAAGGAAGGAAATTCCGACCCAAATGGTTAGGCCCATACCGAGTCGTGAAAGACTATGGAAATGGTGCGTATCTCTTGTGCACACTAGAAGGTGAGGAATTTGGAAAAACTGTCAATTCCCTACACCTTAAATAGTTTTACGCATGAAGCGTCATCACTATTTGTATAATTATATCTACATTGCATCTTCATTTAGATAGGTTCATTTTGTTTCCTTGTTTCATACAAATCGATGATCAAGGGACTTATTCTTAAGTAATTCATTACAAAATTATGATAGTTTTTGCATAAGACATTTGAATCATGCTTCTTCATTTTCATAACATCATCAACCGTTTCAGAATCATTTCATCAAATAAAGCTAGATATGACAAAGTATTAATGGTAGCCATACCAAGGCCTGCATGCTTGTTCTCACTTTTGTTTCTTCCTAGGATAGGTGTCTTTCCTATGGTCTATTCTAGAAGCTTCATGGTGTCGCATCTACCCCATATATAGATCTCTTTAGAAATAAGAACATACTGACATTTTTCTCAAATAAATAAATCACATGTAGATCAAACAAAAAATTTTATTTTTAAACATTTCCTTGCCCTACCAACCTTCGGTGATGAGCTTGCATCTCTTACTAGTGACGTAGGGTTGGGAAAGGATGGGAATGCCCTTACTCGCCTATGCCTTGTCCATGGTGATAAGCCCATACTTCTTACTAGTAGCATGGGGCAAGGTGTGGGGGGTCCTCTTGACAGTAACATTAAAGGTCATAAGCCAATAGTTCAAACAAACCTTTGAAATCTTGAGTCAAAAACAAATGAATCAGATGTTCAGAATTCCAAGAGAGTCCAAAATCCTGAAAACCAGATTTTGTCAACCATATGGCCATCTACGGATCTAAGTTTGGATAAACTGCAAAGCAAGTTGCATTCTAAAACTATGGAGTCACTTGAGTAGAATAGGTTTGTAGCATCATAATTTGGTTCCATCAAAGCTTTGTCTATCTCTTATTTCTACCATTCAAAAAAATTCATAGCTTGTGCCCTTTCTACCTCTTGGTGGTGAGCCCTCACATATTACTAGTTGCGTGGAGATAGGATTGGGGCAAGTTCATCTACTCATCATATCAGTTTATCATCTCATTTTGTCAAAACAAATATGAAGTACGGGAACATTGCTTATAAAAATCCAAGTTCAAGATCACATTGTGTTTACATTATCATATATCAGCATCATGAAATACAAAAAGGAAGAAAGCATTTATGTCATTTGTTCTCCATTCCATACATTCTAAAAAGCATATAAAAACAACATTATAATTTACATGTGGAAACAAATCACAAAATCCTAGATACCAAGAGTTTGATCCAAAAAGAAGAAGTATATATATATAATCAAGTTTTGTACAATGCCATCATGCACTAAGCATGGTCAAAACGCTCAAATGAGCCTGGGAAGGTACAAAATAATCGTATAAACAATCTAAAAGTCACTACAAAAAGAGCCAAGTGGCCTCTCAACCACTATGAGATCCCTCTAAAGGTGCACGACCCTATCTAGGACTCCAGCTACGTCGGTGCTCTGAGTTTGCTGAGGGCTCATGATCCTGAGGAGCAGTTGTGGCCTCGCTATGAGAGCGGCTCCTCATCAGGTGCTCTGCTGTCCTATACCCAGCCAACTCAGTACAGAGGGTAGTCACTATCTTGACCACATGCTAGACAGGGGAAAAAATGTTGATATGCCTATCTGGCTTGCCGAAGGCTCCCCTGCATCCACCGATAGCTCGGCGTGGGTCTTCTCCATGGGGATCAATAAGGGTATCAGTACATACCCAGAAAATCAAGTCTCGCCACTCATCAGCGGTCTCTGCAAACAAAGGAGAAAAACAAATTAGAAATAATCAAAATTTATGAAAACAAGAATAAATAAAAGGAGAGATAACAACTAAGGCAATCCTAGCTAAAACAAACATTAAAAGAAGAGTAACAACTCACTCGGATCTCTAGGCCTCCAAGATGGATCCCTTGGGTCAGCACATGCCACAGATATTGCCACTGACTAAAGTCCTTCTCCTGTGTCTGGGGCAACATAGCATCTTGCTATGGACTCATCCTCCTCACCTAAGTCCTGAGAGGGCGGCTCCTCTGAGACAAGAGTCACCCTCTCCGCACTCTGCTCTACCCTCTCATCCTGTAAGATCTCTTGAGTGTCATGCCACTCGAGATCACTGTCCTCCTCTCCACCCAACTCGCTGACCTCCATATCCTCGGTCTCCTCCTCTGTCTCTCCCCCTGTGAACTCCTCAGACTCAGAGTCTATATCAATGGGGTCATCGCTGCTGTGGGCAGGACTGGTGACAATCTGAAGTAAGGGTGCCTGAGGAGCACCGGCTCTCCCTCGAGTGCGTACTACCCTCCTAGCTACAATAGGGACACCAAGAGTAACAACAGTCCAACCCCAGCCTCTAGGACCTTCCCTAGCCTCCAGGAACGAATCTGAACACTGGCACCACTAGGGGGAGCATACCGACGTAAGGAAGGCCAAACTGCTGAGGCACTCGATCAAAGGGGTGTGTCTCCACCTTCCCCATCCTGTCCACAAGCTGCCCTGTGGTAGAGCAAGAAATCAAAGTGAGGGTCTCCTCGCCCCACAACCTTTCCATGGCCTAATAAGTTGTGGCCTCCATATCATCAGTAGTCAGGGAAGTAACTGGCTGGTGGGGTGCTCTGAGCACTGACATATCTATCCATCTAGCTACCCTCACAGCTCCAGGATCCACCACCTCTACACCTCTCCCATAGGGGATGATGCGCTCATAGACCCAGCTCATAACCAGGGTCGGATGGCTCAATGACTGTCCCTATAAGTGAACCACCTAGGTATAGATCATGATAAGTGGTCCCAAGTATATTAGCTCCCCAGGCATAAATCCAACCATGTGCCTCAATCTGTGAAATAATAGGGGACCAGCAATAAAGTAAAGTGTCTCCTCCCTTGTCCCCAATCAATCTCAAGGCAAGGATCCCCATAATGGCCTGATGAATCAAGGGGATAGGCAAGCTAGGAATAGATCAGACCCTCACCCCCTTCTTCGAACCAGTGGAGATAACTGTGTCTCCCATGTATGAAGCCCACTATGCTATCTGAGCCCGTGACCCTGCTGTCTCAAGTGTGAGTCACCTCCCGATGATCAGGACTCCCAAGATGTGGTAGACATCCTCCAGGGTGATATTCCACTCACCCCTGACTCCTGGAAATCAGAAAGTGTTTCGATCAACATCCCAATATGAAAACAAGTCACAAAGTATGTGACTAGAAGGTGCAACATGCGGGACCCGTGATATACACAAAATATCGGCCCTCTGAAGAGTATCCTGCTCAGCCTGAGAAAGTGCATCCAACACTGCTAGAAGCCAATCACACTCTCTCTCTCGGCTCCATCTGATATATTCCTCCTTTACCTGCATACACCCAAAAACACACAAAACGGAGTAAGTTAGTATTCAAATTACATTGGAAAAATCATTGAAACATATAAGAATACTAAAAATGCAAAATTTGGCTCAAAACACTGATTTTTTGGCATTCTGTAAAGGACCACTGCCCTGAGAAGGGTGGTAGTTCTGAAATTACCGCCTTAAAGGGTAGCGGTCCTGTAACCGCCACCTTGCTCAAGGTGACGGTCATGTCCCAAATTTTCAAACGGGTCACGTGCCCTAAAAAATGCCTAAAAACACGAAAAAATGACTATTTTGACTAAAACAAAGCCTACCCATTAGGTGCCCCACCTAAGTGACCCTATTAACACTGACATTTTCAAAAATAATCCCCCCATGACAAAGATTTCATCATTTTAACATTTTGGGGATAAAAATGTTAAATCAAGAAAAACTAACCTGTGATCTCACGGGTCGATGTTCCACTCGCGGAGGCATGATCACTATCTCGTCACGAACGTTTTGACTATACTCTCGTCAAAAACCGTCACCGTGGGTCCCAGAGCTCAAAATCAATCAAATCAACATATGCAAATGAATAGGAAAATGGGCCCATTTTTAAATGTATAGCATCTTGACTCGTTTTGAATGCCCTTTTCGTAGGTTTGAAGCACCGATGGAGGTAAGTTCTTATCCCCATAAAAATGGTAAGTCCTCACTTTGTATTATTTTGGTATTTATTTTTCGATCTATTTTATCTATCTGCACTTGAGTCCTCTTTTCATTTTGCAGGTAGCAGGAATTTTGGAAGGCATCATTTCGAAGCATGGGCGTGTCAAGTATAATTTCTAACTTCCCATTTTAGGACCGCCATACTCGGACCCACCGTTTTATGCCTATTCATGGCTAAAATGCTTCTCTGAGGGAGCAATATGTACGTACTATCATCACCAATCCGGCACTATGATAATTCTTCACCGGGAACTCCTCGTGCTATGATTATTTACTAATGCACAACCTTTAGTTTGGTGGATGTAATCTGGAAACAAAACAACAACATAACACAATAATACCATCGACTATGATAAGACGGAATGATGACAAATCTGAAATATCAAAGTAAATGATAATATTAACATGAAATTGTTACAATCTCACCCATGAGGTACTTCAAGTGTTATTGACTTCACTTGCCTTTCACCAAGACTATGGGAGAAACTTTACAATTACACCTCTTAATGGCTTCTTCAACACACCTTTAAACTGATGGCTTCCTTCGCACACTTCCTACAATATTTCTCACTACTTCCTTCTATGCTAAATGAGGGGGGTGGCCTCTCTATTTATAGAACTTCCAGGCTTATCCATCTTATCTCTAAGATAGGATAAGAAATCCACTCTGACGAATCATATTCTATACCTTAACTCTTATCTGTACATGTAAGCTTATCTTTTAAGATAAGATAAACCTTATCATTTTACATGGGTTCCAAATTTTTAGACTTTTTACAAATAAAATACACAAAATATTTATGACCTCACTCCTTGTCCTTATTACCAATATAATATTTCTAATTCCTAATCATGTAGACCCTACTTCTCTAATTACCCAAACTTTGACATTTTAACATTACCGGACCACTTACGACAAATATTTACTTTTTACAACATTCCTATTGTACTTTGACTGTTACCGTACTCCACATTATTGGTGGCACCGTACTGACGGCGCCGTTATTTTCTATTAGATGCTACTACTAATTATACTTAACAACATCCTATTCCTAATACATACATTAATGAAATAGAAATTATGAAGGAAAATTTTAGTGTCGACATCTTCCCCCTTCCTAGCTTCTACTCCATCCTCGGAGTAGACTCTTCTGGTGCTTGGAAAATCTTCAACTTGTCGTGGTTGACCCATTTCGTAATGGGAGTGCCATCCAATTCCTCCAGTTGGTACGTACCATTTTCATGCACAACTGCTATTTTGTAGGGCCCCATCCATTTTGGAAGAAATTTTCTCTGTCTTCTTTTTTTGTATCTGGAATCATATACTAGAACCAAGTCATTCACATGAAATGGAGACCACTGGATCTTTTGATCAAAGTATTCCTTCTGCTTCATTTTCTTCTTATGGCTTGTATCCTTTGCTATTTCCCTCATTTCCTCTAGCAAATGAAGATGTACCAACCTTTCTTTTACTGAATCACTTTCATCCATCCTTTCATTTTTCATAACTCTCACAGTGGGAATATCAAACTCAATAGGAAGAACTGGATCAATGCCATAGGCCAACTGAAATGGGGAGTATCCTGTTGCTGACTTTGATGTTGCCCTATATGCCCACAATGCTGCATGAATCCTTTTATCCCATTTATGTACCTGCAAGGCTGCATCTTTTGCTAGAATTTGACACAACACAAAATTTGTTCGTTCCACCTGTCCATTTGTGCTTGGCTTGTATGTTGTTGCCTTCCTGTGCTTAATAGAAAACTTATTGACTAGGGCTTCTACCACCTCATTAATGAAGTGGCTTCCTTGATCTGTTACAATTTCTAATGGACAACCAAATCTGGTGACAATGCGTTCATATATGAACCTTGCCACTTCATCCATGGAAGTTGTTTTCAATGGCCTAGCTTCAACCCACTTGGTTAAATAATCTGTGGCAACTACAATATACTTATTTTGGTGTGAGGTAGTTGGAAGTGGACCTACAATGTCTATTCCCCACTTTTCAAAGGGACCAAGTGGAAGAATAGGACATAATGGAGCTGATGAAGTCTTACGGTTACCATGTGTTTGACAAATATCACATGTCTTACAATAATTATAACAATCTTTAAAAAGAGTGGGCCAGTGATAACCTGCATCCAAGATCCTTCTTGTTGTAAGTTGTCCAGAGAAGTGCCCTCCACATGTACCATTGTGGAATTCTTCTAGCAGTTCCTTCCCTTGATCACGTCCAACTGCCCTCTTGTACTGTCCATCAGGTCCTATTCAAAATAATACTCCATGCAGAATAGAATATGGATGACTGGCTTGAGTAATCTTTCTCTTAGTCTTTGCATTGGCACCATCAGGAAACTTGAATTCATTCAGATAATTCCAAATATCTATGTATTCACTAGGGATTGTGTCAAGGGATAACAATGCTGCATCGGGGAAATCATCATCATCACAAGATGATCCTAAACCATCATAGGCTCGAGAGAGTGCATCTGCATTGACATGCTTCTTTCCTGGCCTATCTATAATATCAAATTCAAATTCTTGTAGAAAAATTATCCATCTTGCTATCCTCCCTGATGGGTTAGGCTTATTTACAATATATTTTAGAGCCTGATGATCTGTTACAACTAGAAATTTTTGCCCTAGCAAGTAATTTCTAAACTTCTTTACAGAAAAAATGATAGCCAGAGCCTCTTTTTCAGTTACAGTATAATTTACCTCAGCACTACTCATTTGTCTGCTCCCAAAGTAAATTGGATGTTCATTCCCATTTTCATCCTTTTGGCTCAAAGTACTTCCTAGTGCTGCATCTGAGGCATCAGTGTACACAATGAATGGCTTGCTCCAATCTGGATTCTTCAAAATAGGTGAAGACACCAGGGCTTCCTTCAGTTGTCCAAAAGCTTCATGCGCCTTATTTCCTGGTTCATAAGTAACATCCTTCTTCAAGAACTGGGTTAGTGGCTGTGCAATCTTTGAGAAATTCTTGATGAACCTTCTATAGTAACCCACATGGCCTAAAAATGATCTCAACTTACTTCTATTCATAGGAAATGGTAAATCTTTGATTTTTGAAACTTTATCAGGATCAGTACCAATACCATCTCTGGATACAACATGCCCTAACAAAACACCTTTAGAACATCCAAAGACACACTTTGTAGGGTTTAGTGAGGCTTGTGCTTCATCTAACCTTTGAAATGCTGTCTCCATTTGGTGCAGGTGGTCCAACTTGCTCCCATAGATGCAAAAATCATCCAGAAATACTCTGATGAAGGTCCCAATGTAGGGTTCGAACACCCTATTCATCAAACGCTGGAATGTTGCTGGAGCATTACACAACCCAAAAGGCATAACTCTATAAGAAAACGTTCCCCAAGGAGTGGTGAACGTGGTCTTCAGCTGATCTTTCTCTGCTATACGAACTTGGTTGTAGCCGCTATATCCATCAGCAAAACTATAGCACTCCTGTCCAGCTACTTCGTCCAAGATCTGATCTGAAAATGGAAGAGGGTAATGATCCTTCTTTGTTGCCTTATTGAGCTTCCTGTAATCAACACAAATGCGTAGCTTCCCATTCTTTTTTATTGAGATCACAATGGGAGAAACCCATTCTGAATTCTCCACAGCAAATATGAATCTTGCATCAAGCAACTTATCTATTTCTTCTTTTACAATCTTGGAAAAATTAGGATTCATTCTATATGGCATTTGCTTTATGGGCTTAGCACCATCTACCAGCTCAATACAATGTTCTACCCAACTTACTTGACGGAGTTCCTTGTAATCAAAAGTGAATAGGTGTATGTACCTTCGAAAGAGCTGGAGGTAGGATTCCTTCTCACTCTCCATCACAGCATCACCAATCTTTATTTGTTGGAGACGATCATCAACTTCTTCTTCAGATAATTTTATGGGGTCATGAGTTGGTGTGACTGGAAGGATATCCATGACTGAAA
Organism: Taxus chinensis; assembly: GCA_019776745.2. Classification (NCBI taxonomy): domain Eukaryota; kingdom Viridiplantae; phylum Streptophyta; class Pinopsida; order Cupressales; family Taxaceae; genus Taxus; species Taxus chinensis. The sequence goes on from CM034156.1 coordinate 96,765,184, forward strand.
CATCAACCTCACTTTCTTCATCTTCAGTGTCCACTTCACTGGTACTAGAGTAATCAGAGGATGTCCAATCATCAGTTTCATCACTTGAATCCACAGGTTCTGCCTTATGATGTCGAGGGATCACGTTTATCTTCACCCTCTCTCTACCACGTCCAAGTTTCATGAAGCCTTCATTCCAGTAGTTTCTTGCATGAAATCTCCTTAGCCATGGTCTTCCCAGCAACATTGGGTACGCAACAGTACCATTTTTCATCACCTGAAAGTCTACCACACATACAACATCCATAACAGATATTGCCACATTTGAAACTACACCTTCTGGTTTAGTTTTTCCCTTATTTAATGACCTTAACATAAGTGTTGAAGGGCGATCAATTTTTAAACCCAACATATTCATTACAGACTCGGTCATTACATTAACTGCAGCACCTCCATCAACTAAGACATCATGAATTGAAATACCATTACATAATACCTCAGCTTGTGGAGCATAGGGATCTGCCTCTGCCTCCAAAACAGGGACCTCAACCTCCTTCCTTCGTCGAGCATTGAGTCCACTTCGCAACTCCCGCCTCTTCTCAGAAGACATAGCCAAGAGTTGACCATATGTAATATTTGCAGGCCTTTTGGACAGATCTTCCAAGATGGAGTATGGTCCTTGCCCCTGTGAAATCAGAAAATCCTGCACACCCAACTTTCTTCTCCTATGTTTCTTACTAGTTTCTTCTTTCATCTTCTTAGGATCATTTCCATCTTGATTATCTTTTTCTTTCTTTCTTTTTGTTACAAACACATCTACTTCATTATTTCTGCTCTTATCTACTACATCAAAATAATTCACAGGTGCTTTTCCTTTATCATTATCTCCTTTACCAGATGTAGAAGCTCTATCTAGACAATTATACTTATAATGACCCTTTTTATAACAACCATAACATACAACTTCAGAAATATTTCTTTTTGGACCTCTATCTCCTCCCTGAGAACTAAATTTCTTTCCTTGAAGAAGATTAATAGTTAACTGACCCATCTTTTTGAGCAAATCTTCATACTCAGTAGATGTACTAGGAGAAATATTTGTGCTCACCGGGAGTGGTTGTGGATTCTGGACCAAAGGTGCTGGTGTAGGCTCTACTTTAGCAACAATTTCTTTGGGCTCCTCTTCCATGCTTTCTTCTTGCCTTCTTGCAATCTCCTTTGCTTGTTCAATGGTAGCTGGGCGGTCATACTTCACTCGTTGTCTGATCTCTGGCTTCATCCCAAGAATGAAGTGCTTACAGAGGAGATTATCCACGCCATTCATCAACCCATCCGCTAATCCTTCCTTCCGGATCTGGGCATCGAGCTTCCTCCTTAGCTCTAGAACATGAGCATGATAATCCCTTATCTTCTCCTTCTCTCCTTGGGATAGCTTTGTGATCTCGATCATGAGATCTGCATAATTCTGTTGTTCACCAAATTCTTCAAGAAAACTTTCAGTTAATAAATCCCATGAATTTTTCACATTATCACCTAGTGTTTCAAACCACCTAAGTGCTGAACCATCCAAAAAGGTAGGAAAAAATTCAGTCCATTGTTCCCTTCTTATAAGGCCATTACAAATACAAGATCGCTTAAACTCTTGAATGAAAGAAGAAGCATCTTCATTAGATTGAGCTGAAAAAATAGGAATCTTTCCCATTTTCAAAAGTAACCACCGTGAAATACCAACCCACAAGTACAATCAACAAGACTTATGTGCACAAATAATTGGAATCACTATACTAGAAAGTGACTTTACACCTTTCTATAGTAAAATAGAAATGACCACGGTAAACTATGGTAAAACTTGACTTACTGCGGTAAAAACTGACTTTACTGTGGTAAACACTATTCACGGTAAAAAGTGAAGTTACTGCGGTAAATACTATTCACGGTAAAAAGTGACTTTACTGCGGTAAATACTATTCACAGCAAAAATGACTTTATCATGGTAACTACTATTCATGGAAAAAATGACTTTACCATGGTAACTACTATGCACAGTAAAAACAAGGTTACCCTCCAATTGATTTTTGTCTAAGTGGGAATATCTCTCCAGAAAATCCACCAACGAGGAATGGTCCCGGCAACGGAACCAAAATGTCATCACCAATCTGGCACTATGATAATTCTTCACCGGGAACTCCTCGTGCTATGATTATTTACTAATGCACAGCCTTTAGTTTGGTGGATGTAATCTGGAAACAAAACAACAACATAACACAAGAATACCATCGACTATGATAAGACAAAATGATGACAAATCTGAAATATCAAAGTAAATGATAATATTAACATGAAATTGTTACAATCTCACCCATGAGGTACTTCAAGTGTTATTGACTTCACTTGCCTTTCACCAAGACTATGGGAGAAACTTTACAATTACACCTCTTAATGGCTTCTTCAACACACCTTTAAACTGATGGCTTCCTTCGCACACTTCCTACAATATTTCTCACTACTTCCTTCTATGCTAAATGAGGGGGGTGGCCTCTTTATTTATAGAACTTCCAGGCTTATCCATCTTATCTCTAAGATAGGATAAGAAATCCACTCTGACGAATCATATTCCATACCTTAACTCTTATCTGTACATGTAAGCTTATCTTTTAAGATAAGATAAACCTTATCATTTTACATGGGTTCCACATTTTTAGACTTTTTACAAATAAAATACACAAAATATTTATGACCTCACTCCTTGTCCTTATTACCAATATAATATTTCTAATTCCTAATCATGTAGACCCTACTTCTCTAATTACCCAAACTTTGACATTTTAACATTACCAGACCACTTACGACAAATATTTACTTTTTACAACATTCCTATTGTACTTTGACTGTTACCGTACTCCACATTATTGGTGGCACCGTACTGACGGTGCCGTTATCTTCTATTAGATGCTACTACTAATTATACTTAACAACATCCTATTCCTAATACATACATTAATGAAATAGAAATTACGGAGGAAAATTTTAGTGTCGACAGTACCCAAAATTGTAAGGGTACTACGCTGCCAAAACAATGTCACATGTGCCACAATGATGATACAGGTCTCCTCGCAAGATATTCAGGATTCAAAAAATCTCTCCAAACATACATTAACATCCCACATGCCCCGCTTAGCCTCTACATGCTTTGTTTTTCTCTTACCCCACTTAGCCCCTGCATGCTTTTCTTTTTCCTTAAACTGTTTTCCTTGCTTTTTGGTCTTCGGTGATGAAACCGCCGCCCTGCCTAGGTGACGGTCTCGTGACCGCTGCCCAGGTACGGTGGCGGTCCTATAACCGCCACCCTGCTCAGGGTGGTGGTCCTTCACGTTTTTTTCTAGAACGTTCCTTTTATCGCGACTCACGTAAAATTTCAATGTTTACCAGCTTTTTTCACCACCTTTGCTCGTATTTATGATTTTGGTTCCCTAGAATAGTGTTTTTCCTTTGTTTATTATAAAGGATTTCAATTTGGATTTCACTTTTGGATAAATGGGAATTCTACAAATTATAGCCGGTTGGTTTTCAAGCAAATGGCCCCTCAAAAATTACCTCTCATCTTCTCATCTCATAGTTTTAGTCTTTCAGTTCTTAGGAATTCATAGTTTTCAGGTTTTACATGCATAGTTAGTGTTGTTTTGTTGTTTAGAAGCCACATAATCTTCTTATGCTAGTGTTATTATTGTTTCATACAATCATTTGGGATAGGATAGTTTCATTTTCATTCTAAATCCATTAGAGTTAGAGGTTTTGTTCATCAAGAAGAATAGTCTCAGGTTCTGGATGTTTTGTGTTGCATGACTCTCAATAAGTCACACTAGGAATTACATAAGCCAAGCTCTTTTCTCTTGCATTATCCCTCTCCTACTCGCATTGTATTCAGTCTGCACCAAAAGATATTATTGTTCCAATACATACTTCTATTGATGCTATCATTACATGATTTTCTAGATTCACGTGAGCACAAAGGAATGAGGAGACCACACTGAGGGGACAAAGCCACACACAATCAGATTCGCCACTGTTCTACAAAATCCAGGTTCAAGCTTTCAAAGTTCTAGTTAGAATATATCAAATAGAATAGTGAATCATGTTATTTCAGTTAATTTCACTTTCAATATTACCGGGGAAGCTATGGGGATTGATAGTTTCTGAGAAACTATGATTCATTCCTCACTTCTGAGGTAGGATCGAGAGTCTTTCAAATAGATTAGATCAATTATTTCATTATTTAGAATAGATTTACAACTACACAGGCAAGTAGCTATACTCGGCTGCCTTGTTTGTTTTAAATTTCATTATTAGTTTAGTTGTCAATTGCTAGATAATTTAAATAATTTCTCTTTCAAGTTCATTCAAATAGTTCATCAAAAACACAAAAATAGAGAAGTTATATATCCTATAGATATACTTTACGTAGTTAGTTTTACTTTGCTTCAGTTAGATTTACATTGTTTCTTTTGTATGACAATCACAGGACCTAGGGAGCCCATAGAATACGTATTCAAGCCAATCGTGCCTCAACCCAACTTTGTTGCAGCAATAACTGACATAGACCAAAATCTCAGAATTCAGGTCTTCCGAACGACAACAGATCTACAAGAAATTAGCTCACAATTAAGAGGATTAAACATAGAAGATGACAAAGTGCATACGTTTTTTTCAAATCAGCCAAACTATAGATTACCCTAGATAAATATCCACAGGATTGTAGAAGGGCTTGAAAAAGAGAAAACGTTTTGTTGTGATCCTTTGGTCCCACAGCTAGATGTAGGAGACATTCTAACCGACATAGACACTAGCTTAAGAATTCAAGTTATTAGAATGCCTATAAGATACTCTGAGAATATTACACAACTGTTAGTTCTAAATATAGAGGCCGAAAATGCATACAACTACTAGATGCTAGGGGTTAGGGATTGATTCCGCACATGACCATAGGAGGTCCACAACAACCATGAATCTACAATTGTGATCCACAAGTCCCACAACCCAACAGGCCCACAGGACAATCAAACGTTGATGTTGGTTTATGCACATTAGTATGTAGATCCACTCCACTTCCACCAATCATCATCACACAACTATCCTGACTAGACATAACAGCTAATCAAGCTAAGGATTTCTAGACTAGACGAGGGAATCACCCATAGAATCCACTATATCCATCATCCATCTTATGACCCTGTCTAGAGACATACACGAAACAATCCTACATCATTTTCCATGTATCCCACAACCCATAGATTGAATCATGGCAGAGCTCGATATTGATTGGAGCCTTCGAGCACTCATCCTCGCTGACCGATCTATCATGCCAGTTTAGGTTAGGATGGCCTTCTTTGCCTTAGATTCACATATTCCATTAGTGTGCATCGAAGACATAAGATTGCCCAATTAGTTTGTCCATACCCCATGTATAATCCATCCCCACTGGCTGTCTCGGCATGACCTCGGGAGGTCGGGTGCGAGGAAGAGTTACTTGTAGATTCCCATGCTCACTTGTCACTTTTCCATCGTATAAGCACCCCATAAGGAGTAAAGAAATGTAAGCTATTTCTTTGTAATGTGGAACCCAAATCCCAACTCCCTCCACCCTTATACCTCCTTAAAACACACTTGTGCCTCCCACAAAATAAAACCCATTGTCTTCTCCTACACCGTTCCTAGGCCATCTACCCAATAACCCATAAACATGTGAAAACATTTACACATTAACATTTACATTCATAAAGGAAGAGCATTTCAAGAGCCAAGATCTTACCTCTCCATGATGGAGTTGTTCCAAGTTCCAAAACAACAAGCTTTATCCCAATGCAAGCAATCCAAAATAGCCAAGCACTAGTATGCAACAATCTTCCAAAAACTCCTTCAATCAAGAGCTCCCAAAATAGCAAGAAAATTCACCTAAAAATGAAGTCTCCAAAGTGAAGCAACCTCAAAACAAGGCAAGCCATTCAAATTTTATAGAAGAAGGAAGGGAAGAGGATGAGGTGGATCCATGTAGGATGCCACATCACACATCCTCATCCCTAACCCAAAAGTCAACTTCATTTTTCAATTAATAATAAATAGGTGGGTTAATAATATGATAGTTTACTTACACACTCAAATCCAACCCACACCCCAAAGGACTGAAATTAAAACATGTAAGAAAAGTGCAATTAAACCTACAATTTGTCTTCTTAAAATGTATTTAAAAAGTCTAATTTTAACTCTCCAACCGTAGGTATAGTTGGTAAATACATTTAAGAGGAATGGGACAAGTTTAACTTGTCCCACAAGCCTCCAAAAACAACCCCCAAGGACAATTTTGAATTTCTGAGAAGGTGGAGTGTTTCACACTCAAAAGTTAACTTACACATCTCTTACAACACTTTAAACCAAGGCCAACAACTCTATTAATTACTTTCTTATGTCATATTTTAATTAATTAGCTTAATAACATGATTACTCATACTATTACACACCAATTAATAAATAATCAAAGGGGTAAAAGCACCACAAAATAAACACATGCAACCATAAACAAAGGGACCAAATACAAGAAACACATAAAACCCCTTGGTCACATTTAAAATAGATTCCCCACCCATGGGAATCCCTTACAAAAACAAATACACACCAACAATACATGTTGCCATGGTGACCTTGTTGAATTCATCTAGAATTCCAAAGTGGTTGGTCTCCAATCCCCCGATGTTTGTTGTGATAGTTTAACCTGTAAAACACAAATACCTCCTTTAGCCTTGTGGCCATATTAGAACATCCAAAATAATATAAATATAATTCGCTAAATCATTTAGATATATGAATCACAACAACATCAAAGCAATTTAACAATATCATTTATATTTTTATCAACAACTATATTATTATCCAATAATTTTCCATTTCTAGGCCTAATCACAATATCCAAATATCATAAGTCCTAACAACATCCATCATATGACCATATGAAACAATATATCATCATCAACATATAAAATGTCTCTAATAATCATCGTGGATCATAACTGAATCAAGTCAACAATAATCCATGATCTAACATCTAACATCATAGTATAATCAAGTCCATAATCATGTCCATAATATAATCAGCAATATCATGATTAGTATAAAAAAAAGTGTCAAAGCGAAGTGGGCACTACACATAGTACCTCTTTTGCAACTTCCATTGCAATTCTATACTCATCTTTAGTTCAAGAGATAGAAATAGTTGGATGATTTTTACTACACCAAGTAATGACACCTATAAAAAAAGTAAACACATAACTAGAAGTAGATTTTCTATCTAATACATCCCCAACTTGATCAGAATCACAAAATCCATATAAGTTAGCATTTTCATCCTTAGTATAATGCAACCCATAATTGATTATACCTTTAATATATATAAGAATTCTTTTTTCCAGATTCCAATGATTTCTATAAGGTTTCTACATAAACCTAGATGTAATTCCTAGTGCATAGGAAATATCTAGTCTAGTTATAGTTAGATAAATCAAACTACCAACTAACTTCCTATATAAAGTAGGATCAAATTTTTATCATGTTGGTTTAGGATCAATTTTTATTCCAACTTCCATAAGTGTGGAAATTGGTTTACAATCAATCATATTAAACTTTTTCAGTACCTTGGTTATATATTGTGCTTGAGAAACAACAATAGAATTCTTATCTTGAAATGCAACGATGCCTATAAAATGATGTAAGAGACCCAAATCAAGCATTTCAAAGTATTATTTCAATTTTTCTTTAATCCTATGAATTAAAGTAGGACTAGCATCAGTCATAAGAAAATCACCCACATATAGACGTACAATGATAATCCGAGAACCTACTTTCTTAATGAATAGATCATTGTCAAAAGAACAATTAACTAAACCTAATTGTTTAAATAATGCATTAATTTTCACATACCAATCTCTAAGAGCTTGCTTTAAACCATACAAATATTTTTTCAACTTAAAAACATAGTTTTCTTTATCATTTTCTTTAAAACCTTTAGGTTAAGACATGTAAATTTGTAACACCCGCTAATACACATGCAGATACAACAATGAAAAAAATAGATAACTTTTCTTTGACTTTCTAGGAGTTTACATGTCAATACCGGTGTCCAGAAGAGCTACAAACAACTCTCAAAAATCTTAACACGATGTTGACCACATATGCAACAAGGAAATATACAACATCCATCACAAACAATTCACTTTTCTCTTCGACGAGGCACAACATAATAGACCATCCACAATACACACTTATAGTTAAGGACAACCCACAAAGTAAAATCCTTGAAGGTTATTTATCTACTAAAAACTTCTTTCTTTTATATTATTTCCTAATTATCTTAAGACCGAATTTTCTAAAAGAGGACCACCTATAATACGTCGATGACTTACTTAATTCATTGATTTATAAAAGAAATTTTCCATTCCTCACAAGGTTAATTAATCATACTGAAGCCACTGAAACTTATTCCACTCCTCCATAACACAGGTGTCAAACATAAGCTCCATTTGAGGGAAAGTACCACTTAGTTTCAGAACTACCACCTCGTTGCAAGGATCAAACATTTAAACAACAAAATAAGAGGAGATTAAAAAGCTCTTTGGAAGAAGCTAGAGGAAGGAGATCAAATTGGATTCATGTTTAAGGCCTCATCAGTTATTAGTCTGGATTTTATTGGCTAAGCATCTAGCCATATTTATTAAAGGTTTCATTTAGGCTTCTCCTGATGAGATTGACATAGGTATACATATTAATTTTTCAAAGGGTAAGCTAGATTGAATGGATTCTAATTAGTTTCCTCCTACTTATTATAACCTGATTTCCTTCCAAAATCTAAACATTGATTTAACCTTAAGGTCATTTTAAGAACTCACCAAGAAAGAGAATAGTGTGCATTAGTTTAACTAGGGTTAGTAAGGAATATAATTTTTCTTTACAAAAGAATGTTTCTTCTTTGATCACTTAATGACTCAAATGTTATCAAGTAGACCACAACTACATTATCCTTATTTTTATTTGAATAATTTTATAAGGATTACTAACCGACTTTATTATGCCTAGGTTTACATTTATGCCATGACTAAGAGGGAGTTACTACACAAAATTTAACTCAAAGATATGTTTATCATTACCATTTTTGTGAAACTATACATGGCTACACATTTTATCCAACATGACATACAAACCCAATGGTGGTAAAGGATTCTAATAAAATTTTACTTGGACATAAAAACATAACAGTATTGGTAATATCCAAGCTAATCTATCTTTCAAATTTGCTATAATACAATAAATTACTCAAACAAAGTTGTGATCTGGTTATATTATTTACAAGTTCCGTTTTTAGACACTTACGACAACATTACCCATAGTACAAAGTGGTCCCTTCAAAATTTTCAAACAAATAAAATTTTAGAATCTCTCAACAAATTTAATCACACAAGAACAAACGAGCTTCAAATAAACATCAATGCAACTCTCCCTTTTCTACCCACGAAGGCCATCTACACATTTATCTCCTAAGTAAGTTCATGAGAACTGAGCATGATAAATACTACACATATGAATAGTATGCTACCATTAACAATATCATAAAATTAACCTTCTATTTAATGAAATATTGCTAATCTCTAAACCTCTACAACTTCTTTAATCATGCCAAAAGAATTAGTATTTTAACATAAGTATGAAGCTGTGAAAATCTGTTATGAACATTGTTCCTAAAACAACCAAAAGTATAACCATCATTCTAGCAGGGGTCAATGACCCAATGAGTTCGAAACATAGTGATGAGTTTATTGGGATGTCAATCATGTAATCATAAGTATTATATGATTGAAACCCAATACTCAAACATTAATCAACATTTCCTTAAATGTTACATATGATCTAATATATTTAAAATTAGAACTTCAACATCACATAATAACCAATATGTGCCCCCTTCTAAAGAAAAATTTACCCCACAACATGCCTACACCTAATTTCTTGAAAGGAACATATGGAGTAAGTTCTAAAATAAAAGGTCACCATAAGATCATCTTACCATGCTATGTACAATAGTCAAAAGTATGATAAAATAAATAACCCGTATTGAGTAAATCAAACAATTAAAATAAATCTAATGCCACTGTCTTACCAAGATTTAAATTACAGAACAATCAATTTAATTACCCATGAACCTATATCACTAAAATTTAAGCAAACCATCCCAAGGAACCAGTATGATGATGTTACATGAATTACACTTAGTCATATCTCCTCCATCAGATAACCAAATATCCTAAGCTTCCTTAATCTATCCCAACACCCTCGTTTGAGAAAAGTACCTTAAATAACTGAAACACAAATCCATATATTAAACAAATAAAACCCTCTCTCTTATTTCTTTTGAATAATATCATATTATTTTATCTCGCCACTCCTAGGTACCTCCATCTCTTAATCAAGAAAATAATAAATAACTAAAGTCTTAAACAAGGTGAAACTTCCCTTAGTCACGTTTACACATAGATTCACAACCTTCACAAAAATGAACCCATATTTAGACTATCGATATACTTGTTATTTTTTTATCTCAGGCATACACTTAACTAAATTTCCAATAAACATTTTATTCAAAAGGAATAGTCAACGCCAAGCGATTGTACAAACCACTATCATAGGGCCAATATTAACATAGGAGTTACCCAAAACTGATTTAGACTTAAATAAAAGTGTAAATCCATTAACAAGTCAAACAATTAATGTAAAAGGTGTCACGCACTAGCTATGGAAACCAACCTATTACGTATATCAATGGATATAAACAAAAATTAGGTCTTATACCTCTAATAGTAAATTGAAGGAAGCAAAAAAACATCTGAAACATGCAACCTAAGGGGTTATTACAAAACCCAAGCAAGCCAAGCCTCAAGAACCAATTTTCCTAATGTATATTCCTTTCTTAAAGGTATAATAAAAGTTCCTAGTATTCAAAACACTTCTAAAGTTGTTTTCCAAACAAGGATTTAAGTCCACACAATACTCCTCACAAGATTTTAAAAACCAACATTTCTAGAAGTAAAAACCAGGTCTATTCTAATCAAGCCCTTAAAAAGAAGATACACATGTTGAAAACTAAATGCATGCAACCCATTATCTGAATCCCAAGGATTGATCAATATTCATCAAAAATTCACCATTTCAACCACATAGTATTTCATAAAATGAAGAACAGATCTAGACTATATGTATACTCACGAAAACAAGTCAACAATTTAGAGAAGTCAGTTTTTACGTTTCTTAGATAAAATCCCAAAAGAATCGAAAACCCTTATTCGAATCATTTATTTAATGGTATAACAGTACAAGCAGGGTTAGGAATCTAAGCAACCATTAGCATATAGGCAGCAATAAGAGCAAGTAAAATATTAAGTGTTAAGACCATTAGCAGATACAAGTCTAGCTTGGAATCATCCTAAGAAGAAGCTATCACATGAAAAGAAAAGAAAAACTAAAAAAAAACTTTGGGAGAAGAGAATCGATAGTGAAAACCACCAAATAACCCAAAGCAATAGCCACTTCAGTAAATAAAAGAAAATTCCTTTCATGCTATGGTTAAAGTTAGCATAGTAGACATATGGGAAGAAATTATCATGCCTGTTAAGCTTCTGAAAAAAAAAAAAAATGTCCACTAGTACCTCGCTATCGAAACATTTGAAAATCCTCCTCTGATCTACTTGCTAGTGTCCAAGCACAGACCATGGTTCATTTTTTGGAACAGGCATTAGGTTTGCAGCAAGGCTAGGAGGTTCAACACCAACAAATTGCATCTATTTTCCTAGAGTTTTAGTCCCTTGCCAGGAAAAACCAATTGAAAACCCTCCACCATATTTCATGCAGACAACAACCAAGGAAGGAAAACTTGTCAGATGTTCTACGCAAACCCTTCTATAAGATTTCCTCATAGAAAAAATTCCACACGGTCAGCCAGACTTGGCGTGAGAAGGAATAAAAAAAAAACCAGGTTAGCTATTAAAAACTTGTAATAAAATATGTGCCTAGAAAACATCTGAAGTTTCAATGTCTTTTCAACAACCCCCAACTATAGCTCCTTCACCAGAGAAGCTCACGCAGCCAAGAAAATGCATTTTCAACCACCATAAAAAACCAGAGCATGATTGTAATAAAATAAAGTTACAAAACAAGTGACTAGAATCCATGATCTGGCGTTTCCTTCCCTTAAAACATGAGCTAAAACATGGCATTCAAAAGGTAATAAAGGTAGTCTAAGTCATTAAATACAAGGAGGTCAAAATTTATTTAAAAACAACTTAGAAAGAAGGCGGCCAACCTACCACTTGGCATTGAGACCAAAGTAATGAACAACACATCTTTTCTAACAAAATATTAATGGAATGGTAGGTGCTCATCCTCCAACTCATTTCCTCTAAAGACTAGGTCTTAAATAAGGCTAGAGTATGTGGCCAACAAGGAAGAAATGATGGTGGGGGTGGTTGGATGCCTCCATAAAAAGAATGTTTTACTAGTTAAAAAATTGCTATAATTACAAAGCATGCAAGGATGCCTAGAAAAACAAGGAGAAAAAACCTTAAACATGAACACCACTTCCTAATCAATGGCACCACCAACAAATAAGATCCTCCTCTTTTGCATAAATCGAGGCTCGGGCACGAGAGCGATCAATAATAAAATAAAATAACTTAAAGGTAATTGATAACAATATTGATAAAAATTGACACTAAAAACAAATAATCATCAATCCATAAATTAAATTATAATATTATTATTATCATTATTTTTATGATTTTTACGACTTAAAATAATTATTAATCATATTAATAAAAAACAACAGGGAAGCTCGACAATGTGAGAACAATATTTTTCCTTTGATAGGATAATCGTACAGGACGCTACAAGGTCCACAACTAGAGGTGTCGACTACGACTCGAGAAGTCAAAATGGAGAGGGAGGGTGCCAATTCTTCACTATGACAAGGACGAAGTCAAACAACATTCAATGAGAGCACACACATAACCTTCCCACACTTATCAACAGGGTCTTTGGGGAAAGAGCTAGGGTAACTTCGAATGGGGCATTACAAAATTTCTTTTAAATAACCATTCAAAAAATTCAATTTTCACATTCATTTGGTGGATTTCCCACCCAAACCGAGTAATAATAGCAAACAAGCTCCTAGCAGTGCTCATTTTAGCTACAGAGCCAAAGGTCTCAACATAATGTATCCTAGGTCTCTGAGTGAAACCTCTAGTAAAAATTCTAGATTTATATTTTTTAACACTACCATCAGCATTATTTTTTACTTTATATTGCCATCTAGACCCTATAACACTTTTTTTATCAAGAGGTGGAGCCAACTCCCAACTTTGATTTTGAATTAGAGAATTATATTCATCATGTATTACATCGATCCACTTCTCATGTTGAGAAGCTTCTTCAAAACTTTGCGGTTGAGGTTCATACAAGGTCATTAATGCATGGTACGTATGATGGCTTCTGGTCATTTTCCTAAGGTCAATAGGATTAGAACTTTCTAATAGAGTTTGAGACCATTTTTATTTATTAGCTAGGTAGAAAGGAGATTCAGAAACATCCATAGCATTAACAAAAGAAACATCATCATGATATTTTACCATTTTTCACTATCAGAACCATAACCATCATTAGGAATATTTACACGATTAATAATATCATTACTATTTGAAGATGAACAAAAATATTTTTCTAAAACAATAAGATTGAGATTTTTAGTTACTTCCCTTCTTACAGGGTCGTAAATCCTTAAACCTGTAGACTTAATACCATATCAAATGAAAATAAAAGAAAAATAATTCGTATCAAGATTCTTTCTTTTCTTTTTAGGGATATACAAGCAGGCAGGACTACCAAAGACTTTTAAATGTGATACATCAAATTTTTGATTTGACCATTTCTCTAAGGGATTCGAAAGGTAAATAGATTTAATAAGGACTCTATTTATAATGTAGACTATGTTTTTCATTGCTTATGCCCACAAAAATTTGGGAATACCAACAAAATGAAGCATAATGCGAGCCATATCTAGAATAGTTCTATTTTTTGATCTGCAACACCATTGGCCTGGGGAGAATGGGGAGAAGTTAACTCTTTCTTAATACCACAATAAATACAAAAAATTTCAAATGCCTTACTAACATATTTACCCCCATTATCTATTCTAAGCCTCTTAATTTTATAATTTGATGAATTTTCAACAGAACCTTTAAATTCCTTCAATTTTCCACATACATCAGATTTAATTTTAAGAAAATATGTCAAAATCATCCTAATAAAATCATCAATAAATTTCACATCATACAAAGAACCATTTAACGAATCTATTTCAATAGGTCCTCTAACATCACTATGAACAAGTTCTAGTGGTGAAGCGGAACTCTTATCAGGATGTAAGTGAAAGGGTTAAGCACTTTTTTTCGAGTATAAACACCCTTCACAAGCATCATGAGATGAAGAAAAAATAATCAAACCTTGAACTAGATTATATCTAGACATTTCATACAAGATTTGATCATTGATATGTCTTAACCTTTCATGCCATAGTTTTGAATTATTCAAACTTTGAGATACAAAACAAGATGTAGAAGAAAAATCATCAAAAATATACAAACCATTTCTTTGAATTCCTCTAGCAATTATAGTATCATTATTATCTTTGATGTACCAAGAATTCTTCAAAAATTTACTAGAAAACCCATCATGAGCTAGTTGTGAACATGAAAATAGATTCTTTTTAAGCTTAGGAAAAAATAAAACATTATTCAAAATACCATTTGCAAATTTTACTTTTCCTTTCTCTATTGCTTCTAAAGATGATTTATCGCCAAGGTACACACGTTCATTGATTTTTGTACCATTAATTAAAAAATTAGAAATACTAGTCATATGATTTGAAGCTCCTAAATCTAGAATCAATTTAGAATTAGAGGAAGAGTATAAAGCAAGATATAATGCAATAGTTTTAGGATCATCATTAGAACTACCATTTTTCCTTAAATTATATTTAGATGAGACAGTCTGTTTCTGATATTTATGGGTATGTTTCTTAGATTTACACTCTGTACTTTTATGCTCAAATTTTCCACATTTGTTACATTTACCATTAAATCTTACACGCAAATTTTTAGAAGTAAAACTTTTCTTATCAGAAAATGAAGATTTAGATCAAAACTTATGATCAGAGGACTTGTATGATTTGAACTTCAAATTTGCAGCAAGAAGTGCTTGAGAGGAATTCTCCTTAGATTTGAAGTACATCAGCACTTTCTCTTCATGTATCAGAAGATAACTCAAAGTATTTAAATCTAGTAATTCATCCTCATTCTGATATTTAGAGTTTAGGATAGAAATAAAGCTCATAAATATTTTATGTATATTCAACTGAATAATAAAGAAGATTAATTTTTCACCAATTAAGTCACAATCACATCCATCTAATTATTCTTTGATATTTTTAATTTTGGCTAATATATTAACTACTTTATCATCTCTTTTCATAGGAGTTGTAATTAATTCTAAAACAAGCTTAATAATCTTACATAAACAGATACCTTCATGCATGAATTCTAATTGTATCCATACCTCTTTAGGATGTTCGATATTACCAATGTGTAGAAGATATTCATTGTTCACATTGAGCAAGATCATGGAAAGGACCTCTTGCATATGCTCTGAAAATGCATTCATATTTTTTGCATTCGCTTCATGACCAATGTGTGCAAGCGTAGTTCCTAAAAAAAACATCAAGATTTTCCTTGCCATAAGTTCTGATTTGACCCTGATCTTCCAAATATTGTAATTTACTCCATTTATGATCTAGGATTTATTGAGGTAAAATCAATTAGACACCATTGTCTTTCAAATTTCCTGAAACACATACCCCATTATGATATAATGCACCACTGAGTTAGAAATATATTCATAAAAAAATGACAATACCCATATTTTAGTAAAAAATCAAGTATTATATATTTTTAAAAAGAAATAACTAGATTTGTTAATATATGATCATAAAAATATAAATAAAACCAGATCTATATTTATAGATCTAAAGAAAACATTTGACCATAACTAATTGTGTCATTAAAATGCATACTGATTAACTTTCCATAGTTAAATAATAACCTGTATTATAAAGGGCTCTGGCATTATATCTCAGACCTATCATAAACATTTTCTGACCATATAAAAGTGAAGATGAAACCCCTATGAATGCACAACAACTTCAAATTTCTGAAATTTTTTATTGAAGATAAATATCTAGGCAACTTAAATTAGGCATCTAAATGATCATCACTTTGCATTATTTTAGGTCTGCAGTGATGGTCATTTGACCATCAATTTTAACATAATGAAAATTTTCTGGATATGGACAGCTTAAATTTGACATCTAAATGACTGTCATTCTGCCTTATTTTTAGTATGTTGTGATAGTCATTTGACCATCAAATTTAACATAGTTAAAATTACCTATGAATTTCCAGAATATGAAATTTCATAATTTCTTCTTTTGTACAGTTTTAGACATATTATGTTTATAAGATATAAACAACTAATAAAAAATTTTGAGAAAATTTTATATAATATAAAGTATAATGATCTTTATTTATTTAAATAATATAGTTATAAAAACTATAAACTTATATTTTTTTAAAATCAAGCCCTATTAGAGGGGGATCCAAATGACACGAGTATATTATTTTGAAAGAAAAAAGGTAAAAATACTAAAATAATTTTTACCAGGTGCAAGGATATTTCGAATCACATTAGAGTACAAATTAATCGGGAAATTTATAGAGGGGATAAGTAATTTCACCTAGTAAATTAAACAATTTGAAATCCCTATTTTCATTAAACTTGTCTCTTCCTTTCATTTACTCTTGAATTTTACCTTTGAAAACATTTACCCTACACACATTTAAAACTATAGAGATATAAAAATATTACATATCTTAATTTACCCTTACCTTTATGTGATTTTTCACACGCATGTAAACCCCTTTCACTTGTGCACATTCACATTAATTCCTCACAAAACATTCAAAAAAATTACACTGAAAAATAAAAATTTGATTCCATGATAGAATTTGAGGATTCTATTAACTATGGATTTAATCAATTAAATTATACAACATTAATAAACTATCCATTATTAAATCAATAAACGCCACACTATATTCCATAACAAATAAAGAAATACTTACAAAAAGTAAATAACAAATGACACAGGATTTATAGCATAAAACTCGAAGGTTAAAAACCAATGTGAAAAGTAAATTTTATTGTAGAAAACCGTTTTACATCCAGTAAATTACCTCCTCCTTTAGAAACCCTAATCACAAGAGTAAAAACACGTTTGATATTTATTTTCCAATATGTCAAATGAGGACCCGAAGTCCTTTTTATGAAGTGATAGTGTATGTCTCCCAACCCACCTTTTGAACCTAAATGGTTGAAACATATACCAAGGTTTAAAATATTTAATAATAGAAATATAACCATTTCTTATTATTAAATATTTAACCTAAAGCATTTCCATAGGTTTTAATATTTAATAATAGAAACAAAAATATTTCTTATTATTAAATATTTAACCTACAGTATAATGTTGGACTCATATTTAAATAAGTGGTGGCCAACCCACTTAACCATTAAGTTCCAACATATTTTGGGTATTGGTAAAATCATAATAGATTCCATGAGAGTTCTTTTGGTACGAGAAATTATTTAAAAATTGTAAATATTGTTTCTCCCCTAACAACTTTTTTCTAGTTTATTTTGATATTATTTCATATTTATGTTCTTTGAGATTCATTTTAAATTGGTGATTCAACAATATTAATTTTTTGATGAATTAGAGATGTTCATTTCTATTATGATTACTTTTTTATCACTTTTTAGAGTACTCTATTAACAACATGTACTACATGTACGAGGGTCAAATTATTAATCGCATTCCTTTGTATTATTGTTGGTGATCCTAAAACAAAAGTGGTGGTAGCCATTTTATCATATGGTTGTTGGTTTATGTAAAAAAAAATCCATGAGCATGAAAATCTCTTCAAGAGGTTCCGCTTAGTGCTATTCTCTGCATTGTGTTATTGATAGTAGTTGGTATCTCTATAATACTTACATAAAATAATTTGTAAGTCATCATTACAATGAACATTATGCTAGGAATGAATGAATAAATGTGTTACTATGGATTTACAAAGGAAGCATTCATCTCTCCCTACACCATTATAAGGAATTTAGGGAAATCCTTACCTTATATGATTCATCTCTTTGCAAAGCTAGTTGAAGCCCTAGATTTTGGAAACCATTCAAGAAAATGATTTCTTTAAATTGAACAATAGTGATCAGCTACTTTCCCCTATTTATTAGAAAACTAATTTCATTGTATTTACATTATTTTATTTTGAAAATATTTAATCAAATAACAAATCAAATATCATTTCTCCTTTTTTCCAAACTCATGCCATAAAAAAGTATTGTTTGATACTATATTTTGTGTTGCAATCCATGTGACCACCATCACATGTTCATATTCTCTCTTACTAAAATTATCAGTGGAAACATTGTATTTTGTTTACACTCTAATTATATTTTAGATTATTATGTAAAACAAGTTCTAAGAAGAGTATAAGGGATAGGTAGATTATTTTGATCTAATTAACTTCTAACATCAATTATATATGACAATAATATTCAATTCAGTCTAGAAATGAACGAAAGTTTTTATAAATGATAACTAGTTAAAAATACAGAGAGAGAGAGAGAGAGAGAGAGAGAGAGAGACTTAGAACTATTCGAAGTTATGTAATATTGATCTTGGTGTGCAAGTAAGTGGAACGGGAAGATATCGAGGCATAGATTTTTCACTAAATATTATGGAATTGTAAAATTGGCATATTTAAGACCATATAGATTATTTGCAGCCAAATAAGGAGCTATATGTTTCAAATCAAGAGATATTAAGGCTTTAAAACTTTCAATGTGCTTCTCTTATCTAGAAAATGTGTTCACTATTTGTGTCTCTCTCTCTTTCTTTCACACACAACTTCAAAACGACCTATGTTGACCTCTAACAAATGAGAAACTATAGCATTCTTTAGAACCCATAATCAAATAATTAACAAAAAAAAGGAGAAAAACCATTGTGTGTGTGTGTGTCCACGTGTTTAAGGTCTGACCACCCTAGGTGGTCAGACTCCTAGTTTTTGAACCAATCCTAGTGCTACCCCACTATCCTCAATGCAAAAATAAATCCTTATATATCTCTTCTAAGTTCTTTTGTAAGTGTGTATAACTAGCCAACTCCTTAAGGGTTCCCTCAAGTCTCTTGACACCAAGATAGTGGGCTAACTATGTAGTATATAATCTAACCAACATGGTAGTTGTGAGATGTTGTATGCCTTAGCTACGTGACCTAACCTTTTTTTATTGAAACCATTTCATAATTATTGAAATAAATTTGATATTATTATCACATAAATCTATGATATTTTCATGCTTCTAGATAAATGAAGCTAGACTCTTTGACCTAGTTGAGTGCTTTAAAATTTTAGTAGGCACTTTCCTAGATGATATGCAATTAATTTGAGTATACATAGGATCCATTTGAGTTATTTTAGAATGATATTTTGCAAGAGGATCTTGTAAGAATTTTAGGTGAGTTATAACTTGATAACGAATTGCTTATATACTCTTTCATAGGTGTTTATTCTAATAATGTTGGCCATAGGAAGATGAAATGACCCAAATAATGATTTAGAATTGAAAGAAAAGTTGGTGATTGTGAAAGGGAGGGATTGAATAGGTTGTTCTAGATTAACTTCACATCCTCACCCTTCTATACAATTTTGTAGAGGAGAGAGAAACATAAAAACTAAAATGTGTGTCATGAATATCAAATGCTTTATGTTACTTTAATGAAATTATATTGCTAGATTTAATGAAAAATTATATTGTAAAATAAAAGAGTTGTAGAATAGTAAGAGAGATGAGAAGATTGGATTCCAAATGTGATCATTTGTCTTAGCAATGATACAAGGTAAAATTTGGCATTTCAAAAGGACAAGTTACCAGATTTTAGTGTCTACAAATAGCAAAGAGGGATTTATACCAAATTGTCTTCATTATTGCGTGAAAGAATGGATTTAAAGAACAAAAAGAGCATAATCAATGACACAATTTTTTCATACAATTGACATACTCAAAAAATATTTAGAACTTATTATTTATTATCATTTCATTTCTCCATACCAAAAGGGTGCTATTACTTTAAGGAAAGGAGAAAATTTTCGTTAAAAACCATGAAAGAGAAAAATAGTGACCAATTTTGCAAAATACTAAGTTTTATTTTATTTGTAATTATATATTTGTAAAAAATGATATTTGTAAGTGGATGATTTTTGTAGTTTCATATCATGAAATGAGTGTTTTGAGGCCATGAAGGAGGAGGAGAATATAAAATACTAGAAAGATGTAACCTCTCTAGAAAGCAAAATTGTTTGAGAAAACAGTTCTCTCATGTTTTCCTTTCTACAATAGAATGAAAAAGAAAATACTTGTTGTGTGTTGTGGGTTAATTTCTAGGTCTAATAAGCTCCAATTTACATATGTACCCTGTATATTTTATTAATAATATTTAAGTTATCAATTTTTGTGACACTTACAATGTCTATTGAACATTATTCTTAATATACTATAATTTTCTCATTATGAAGTATTTCCTATTTTCATTGTGTTTAAACATTAGAATGTAATTGTAGGTGATCACATTGCATTAAATAAGACAATAGTTTGTATTAACTATTTATATCTTTGTTTGTAATGAAACTTATAATATTTCCTAATAATATTGGGTGGTTTGTATTAATAAAAGTTGTGTATATGGTTGAGTGGATATTAGAATTGAATTTATATTTAATTAAAACATATAAAATCCCCATAGTCTTCTCCCACACCCAAAGAAAATAAGGCCAACTACTTAACTACACACATGACCATGACAAAAAGTACTAATAACATAAAAGGATTATGACAACATGGGATTTCCAAAAAACTCTTATACAAAAATTCACAAAACTTGAGCCATAACTGCAGCTAAATAGGGTAAAACAAAGTCAACATCCTACCATAACATCAAAACTCACTCCATATACCCCCCAAAGCATCAATCACACAAAAAAATCTTGTGCCTCCCTCAAGAAATAAAATAAAGATAGATTTTCCTTTTCACTCCCCAAAAGAGGTTGGTCATCCTATGGCCCTAAGCACATAGAGTCCAGACACCCCTAACCCAAGTGACATAATAACTCATGGTTCAACAACCCACTAGTTATCTGTAATTCCTTGGGGTGTACCCCCATACTACAAAGTGGGTCCAAAGGTCCCACCACTCTGTGGTGAGTCCCATTACCCTATTCCAACACATTACAACCAACATAACAATCCATATCAAATGCCAAGTGGCAACAATCTCAAGCCTTGGGTTAGCCTCTAAAAATTTTAAACTTGATACGTAATTTAATACTGAGAAAATAAAATGGCTAACTAGCCATGGTTAGTGCAAAATTCGAATGTTGTTACAACCATGAAATAAATGCCCAAAATATAAGGACATGTTAGTAAAGAAAACTATTGATTTTATCAAGAAGAGGGAAAGTGTTTGATTTACAAATAAAATACATGTATAGGAATAGCACATAACGATAACTATGTGTCCTTATACAACCACCAATGGGGGTACTCAACGAGTTGCTGGAACTCGGAAACATCGAGCCCCAACTCGTAAAATAATATAACACATAATACAATTGTCATAATCATTTTTCTGAATCATACTTCCACCACTTCCACAAGGCTCACATAGTCATAACTAAACTTAGATTAAATCCATAAGACAACCATATAGGGAGAGAGAAAAGAGTACAGGCCACCATCTACTGAGCCTAAGGTATCCGCAAAATAGAATATACATGACACCCATTGAGCAAGTTTCATACATACCAAAAAAACAAAAGTGGGTTTTCAGTCTATTTGAGACTCCACTTCCTATCTCGTACTCAGATCGAGTGATTTTTCAACGGTACACATTTCCTCCCTCCAACATGCACTTTTATCGATTCCGTTAGGACCGGTTAGTGTAAGGTTTACAACATAATACATAACTATATCACAAACACTAACCATAGGATCATACACATGGTATATATAAGGAATAATCCCAATCATCACTTTCACGAGTTACGACACATCGAATTTCCACTTAGTATACCCAAGGTACAATTACTATACGATAAGCGGTCATTCAATCACCATATGCCCCGTATGTAAAACATGAAACATAGCACATTACATAGATTATGTGAAAGGTGAAACACAATGACAAACATTTCAACATATAGCTCATTACAATACAACATGGTCACACCTAAGATTCATCACAACACAGTGGCAACATCACAATACATTCTGAGTCACTGTATGAAAGCTCACATGCACAATTACATCTCATAGGATAACAAAACACTCCAACACTCTGTAATCCAAAATATCATTTTCTTCATGCACTAAAGGCCGCACATCACACATGAAATCATCATACAATCCACGAAAAGAAGGGTGAAGAATATTTTTACAAGTACATCATCATGGTAACAAATGCACATTAAGTGGCATGAACAACAATAGTGTTCCTAATATCACAATTACAACATTGGTCACATTGCAACATCTATCATGTAGTGCCCACTTCCCTTCGACACATTTATTATTGATTATGATATTGTCAACTATATTTAAGGACATTATTATAGCTTTTGAGTTGGTATGATGTTAGACATTTGAGATCATGCACTGTTGTTGACTTTGGATCCATATATGATGCATGTGGATTATTAGAGACATTTTATATTGATGTTGATACACTGCTTGGCATGGTTATATCTATATATGTGTTTTTTCATATAGAGTAAACCTAGAAAATGGAACTAATCTTATGATCATATGATTATGGATGGAATTGTAAAGGACGTTGTTGCTTCCTTGGATGATTTTTTGATTCCTATATATAGATGATTTGGAGTTTTATTTTATATTTATTTTGGATGTTTTGTTGCAGCCACGAGGTCGAAGGGGGTATTTTTGTTTTGCAGGTAAACATGTCACAACAAACATCGGGGGACTGGAGACCAACCGCATTGGAATTCTAGATGAATTCAACAAGGGTCACCATGGCAATGTGTGTTTGTTTGTGTGTGTGTATGAATTGATTTTAGTGGTCCCCATGGAGTGGAATCACCTTCAAATGTGACCAAGGGTTTGTGTGTTTTCTTTTAATTAGTTCCTTTGTTTAATTTTAGTATGTGAATTTTAGTGATGTACTTTACCCTTTATTAATTATTTATTTGTGTCTAGATTAATGAGTAATCATGTTGTTAAATAAATTAAAATGAGTCAAGAGAATGAATTTATTAGAGCTGATGGCTCTTGGATTATGTGTTGAAAGTAATGTGTTAGTAACTTTGAGTGTTAAACACTCCACCTTCCTTTTGAAATTCGGATTTGTCCTTCGGGGCTGATTTTGGAGGCTTGTAGGACAAGTTAAACTTGTCCCACAGGTCTTAAATTGTTACACCAACCCTACCTATGGGTTGTGGAGTTAAAATTATGCATTATTATGTATTTTGGGAAGGCAAGTTGTAAGTTGTTATTGCACCTTATTACATGAAATTAATTTTGGTCCTTGGGATGTGGACTTGGTTTGTGTGTGTAAGTAAAATGTCATTTATTCAACCACCTTTTTAATTGTTGTTTGGAGTTTGAAGTTGACTTGTGAGGTGGATTTTAGGATGTGTGTTGTGGAATCTTACATGGACCCACCTCATCCTCCTCTCTTCCTCTTCTTTTTATTTGAAATTCCTTGGCTTGTTTTGGGGTTACTGGATTCAGTTACATGATTTTGGTGATTTCATTTTGGTTACTTCTTTTTGTTGTGAGCTCTTATAATTTTGAGGAGAGTTAGAGATTTTTTTGGAATACTTGTGGATTGCTAGAGCTTTTAGACTATTTAGATTTTTAAAAAGGGGGCTTGATGTTGGACTTTTGGAAAAAACTCTACCATGGAGAGGTAGGAGTTTGGCTCTTTAAATTGTTCTTATTTGATTTATGCATATGTGAATGCTTTTAATATTTTGGTATGTTGTTGGCTGGTTGGGTAGATTGCCTAGTTATGGTGTAGGAGAAGACTATGGGGATATCTTGTGGGGAGGCATAAGAGTTTTGGGTAGGTATACGTGTTATTGTCGAGGGAATTTGATATTTAGTTCCACCTTGTAAAAGAAATAGGTTGTATTTGTTTACTCGTTATAGGGTGTCATAAGAGTGTGGGGAGGCATAAGAAAATGGGAGGTATAGGGGTTACTTGGGGAGGCATAAGGGCATGTAGGGGTTTTGAAATTATATATATATATATATATATATATATATATATATATATATATATATATATATATATTGGCGGCTTTATCTTAAGGTGGACACCCATTTCCCCATTGGGATGTATAAATAGCTTCCCCCATAGGTCTTGCTCCTTTGGCTTGTGCATGATGAAGCCTGAGTATTGTTTTTTGTTCTTCCTGTGGTTGTAAACTACAGTATGCATTTGGACTGTGTTCTATTTGTGAAAAAAAAAATTGTGTTGTGGAAACCTATTTATTGCCATGAGTTGAAATACATGTCTTATTGCTTTGCAATTGGGGCTTGGGGGCCAATGAGGAGGATGGCTTCTCCTCTTCATTGGAATTCTTGGTTGGGTGGAGAGTGTTGTCTCTCCTCCTTTTTGTTGTGATTAAAGGATATATGGTGAACCTTCTTGGAGCCGAGGATGAAGACAAATTTTGTAGTCCCGTTGGGGTTTCCTTGTTGTAAAAATTTCTCACTTCAAGTGGATATCAATGTAATATTATTTGTGGTGGAAAGTTTCTCTGTGTTGGAAATGGAATCTACATTCAAATCTGAAAGATGTATATTCTGTAAGTTGTATTTGATGAATGAAAAAGGAAGTTGTAAAAGAATTATTTGAGTTCAATAGAAGTTGTTTTAATTACCAAAAATGGTATGGTTTTGATTTGAAATCTATGTTTGAAATATATTGTGAAATCTCTGTTTGAAAATTGAAAAAATAAATACGTATGAAGAAATATTACATTTCTCTGTTTCATTTGAAATGCATGATTTTAAAGTAGAACTACATTTTGAGTCTTCACGCATTGATTGAAGTAAAGTTAAATTTTGTAAATTAGATTTGAATGGATTTAAATATTTAGAGGATGATAATGAAAATTAGATCCATTTGAGTTTAAGTATTATTTTTATTTTTTATTCACTGTAAAACTGCAAATATTTACCAGAAAAAATTTACAGAGTACTCTACAACATGAAAGACAAATTGAAATAATAATGTATAAGGAATATCAAACACCTTTCAAATAGTTGAATTTCTCAAGAAAATTTATCAGACTTCAATTAATCAGACTTAGACAAAAATTCAGACGTTTTATAGTAAAAAGGTGGAAACTCATTTTGAAATTCAATCCATCAATTAAACCTTGCAAAATCCGTCCAAATATTTCCAAGTGCAATCCTCCATTTTAGTTTGGCATGTTGAGGAAGAAAGAATGGCAGATTGAATTAATTCTGTTAAGTTAAAAAATTCAATTCACATTTTAATGACAAGAAATACTTTTTTGTCAAACAAAAAGTCATAAATTCCTTCGCGGCCCTGTAGCCCCACCAATTCAATTTTGGGAAAAATGCCTTCACGGGCCCGTACCTTCAAAATTTCCTTTTAGAAAAAGGGTGAAAAATATTACGTCTCCCTTCTGGCCCGCTCCCCCACTTTAAATTTTGGGTAGGACATGTGGCATCTCTCAGCGTTGACAGAGGCACGGGAGTTTTTGAACATTTTCCCCTTTCAAACAAAAAGAGTTAAAATTCAAATTACCTTTGACAACCCGCCTTCTCGCATGGGCTTAATAATGTGCCATGTGTCCCTTCCGGCTCGGGAAAATTTTCTTCCCTGGGCCCGCAGGCTCGCCTTTGGGAAAATTTTCTTCTCAAGGGCCGCAAGCCCGCCTTTGGGAAAATTATCTTCCCCAGGCCCGCAGGCCTGCCTTTGGGAAAATTATCCTCCCCATGCCCACAGGCCTGCTTTTAGTGAAAAATTTCTTCTTGGGGCCCGCTGGCCTACATTTGGAAAAAAAAGTGTCGCATGTCCCGCTGGCTCGTTTTTAGGGAAAACATTTCCTCCCCAAGCCCGTCGGCCTATAACTTAAGAAATATGAGGAGTTAGGATGACTTCTTTATATCATTAGAAAGAGGAAGAAATTTCCTATCTAATGAAAATAATTTCATGAAACTTAAGTGCATTAAATATGCATAAAATCAGGTTGAAGTGTAAAAATGAGCCTGAGAGTGGGTAAACGGGAAATTACCCCACATTAACTTAAATGTTTAACTCTAGAGCATGGGTTGACCTTTTTAAGGGTCATGTTAGGGGATAAGAGAATGTTTTTCTATCCCATGTAAATAAGAACCTTGTTTATTGTTTAGACCTAGTGGAATTAAATACCCAAGGTGTTTAATTCCTTCGGCCCTTTGCCCCTCTAAAATTAATTAAGGAATATTTAACTATAGTGTAAATTTAAGTGTTTATTAAATTAACACCTAAGAGAAACTTAAATAGGGTTGGGATTAATTACCCTCATTAATTTTGTAATGTGGATCTAACGCTTGTTACAATGGGAAAATTTTATTTATTAAATTATAATGGACTTTGAATCTTTGTTGTGACAAATATGGCTTGAAGCCTAGCAGTGGTCATGCTTAAAAATTAAAAAAAATTATTACATAATTTTTTTCCTATCTAAATCTAGGTTGTTCTTGGGTCTCGAGTAGTCATTTTAGTGGGTGTTACACTTGGTATCAGATCCATGGGTTCAAAGCTTAGACCCTTGGGCACACCAGAAAGCTTGAGACATGAACATCAAACCTAACACACTTTTAAGTCTAGAAAACAACTTTGTTTGAAAATTGCATATCTTAGCAAATATGGAAAACTTAATAAAACCTAGAATAATGAAATAACTCTCATCTTGATCTGGACTTGGTGTTGATACCAAAAAAATTTCTCCTTTTCAGGCCAAGCAACAACACTGATTCAACATGGAGCTTAGAGGAAGCCAAGTCACAAGTATATGTCATTTTGTAGTTGGGGAGGAGATTTGAATGTCCCTTTGTTACTTGGATTTGTGGAGAGATGGGTAGCACCTTAAAAGGATATGATCTTATCCTAACTATTTTAGGTTGTGCCTTTCCACCAAGGTAAGAGAACCTATTTTGTAACCTTTGTTATTTGCAGGGAGACACATGTACCCTTCTTTTGCATAAGTTTTGTAGAGAAGACCTTGAGGAAATTATGATCAACACACCAGATCTGACTCTCACAAGTTGTCACTTCCAGATCATGCAGATAATTTCACAATAAGGCAAAGGTTACTAAAGACATTTGAGACCCTGATCTATCCTACATACTTTGGCAAATGAATTTTTGTTTTATGTGGGTATACAAAGCAGAACAGGGGTAGTATAGACAGGATTGGATGTTTTCAAATAGATTTTTGTGGGAGGGGAGACAGGATAAAATTGACTCTCTATATCTTTGAGAGCCTATGAAAAGTGGAAGGATTTCAGCCAACAAAATACCACAAAAGTTAGAAATGTTTCTTCAACTAGAATATGTGCTTCAATGGAGGCCTAGATCAACACTCTTTCACACAACCTGTGGGATTATAACAAGAAGGCTTGCGTAAGAGGACCTAATAAACCACCAAGATTTAAACCAAGTCACACCTTAGGTAGACCCAGAGGATTACAGATAATCTCTATCAACAAAATGAAAGAAAAGTGATTTTAAACCATTTATCCCATTCCCAGATGAAGGATTTTTTGAGAAATGAAATTGCAGATGCCACTAAACTATCACAAGGACTGATACATGTGTGATTGGACTATATTTTGGTACAAGATTACAATAGAAACAAGAAAAACTACCCGTATGCATTCAGAAATGAAATAAATACATTATACTCAAGATTGACACAATAACTCAAATTTTGATAAAATTTATCACCAAGGGAAAGTTTCTAGAATAATCTCAAAGATTGTCAATGGTTGTACACTTTCGACCACCTTGACATGATCAACTTTGACACAAAGAGAAATATACAGGCTTCTCTACACAGCTTCTCAAAATGGATGGGCTCTGTTAAGCCTTTTCAGCTAGAGAGAACCAATCTTGATCTTTCCAAAAAATCCTAACCATTTACACGATGAATTCGTGCCCTTTATAGCATTTCCAATAGAGCCCCTTCCTCCCAAAAATAAAAAAACTTTAAATGCACCAGTGCTCGCCATGATTCTTTCGTGATTCACAGAATTAGATCTATAAAAGTCTCTAGGTGCTCGAGGGAAAATCTCTTCGATTTCTTCCCACATTCAACTCTTTTCTCAAGAAAAACATGCCTCCATCAATTCACCAACCACTTCCACCCCATATCAATCAAATCTGACCCCTTGCATGCTCAGGAGAAGAAAAACATAAAACCAGATCAGGCTCGAGAGTCAGACTGTTTTAATGGGGAAAGACGTCCACATATCTCTCCCACCAAACTCTAGATATCAAAATTAACTTGCCCCTCTATTTGGCATGTAGAAAATAGAAAGAAATCATGAAGAATCGCACTCCCAGGAGTTTTACATAAAAAATGGGGGGAAAATCATATTTAGAGTCACACCTACCGTTTTTTTTTTTTTTTTATTTGGATCTTCCACGTGGTAGATTCAAACTTTAGAACAGACCCGGGGGCTTCCCTTGAATTTTTAAAACTTTTGGAGAAAATGGAAAACATTCACCCTTTTGCCCCACACCTATGCTTTTGAAAATGGGCCTAACACATGTCTTGAGGTGGGCCCCAAACGAAACACGGAAAAATTATGCCATTTGATTCTCTTTTGGAAAAAAGGAAAAATTTCCAAGTTTCCCCTGCAGCTCCGCCCTTGAGAAATAATTTTGACACATGTCCCAATGTGGGTCTTAGTTGAACTACACTTCCCCTTTTACTTTTAACTCTTTTTTTTCAAAAGGAAAATTTTCCAATTTTCCTCCGCGGGTCCGCACCCCTACCATTGACTGGGGAAAAACATTGACTATTTCCCATCAGGCTTGTGGGCCATTTTTTCTAATTTAACCTTTATAAAGTAAAGAGGTGAAAATTTTGAATTACCTCCAATGGTCTGCCTTCCCACCCCCTATGAATTTTCAAATTGCCACGTGCCACAATGACACACCTTGAGGCGGCCCCAAAAATTTGATACCTTGAACAAGCACGGGCTCACCACATGTCCTGCTCTGACAACGTCTATCTGAATGCTTGAATCTCAGTAGAATGTGCCACATATCATGCCCTAAGGCAGTATCCTTCTGGTCATTGAAAATTCTAATAAAAATGCAAAGGGAACGGAGGCCTCTACGTGTCATCTTGGTGCTTCTTTAGAATGAAACTCAAAGGCTGGTTCCTGAACATGCACAATTCCTCCACATGTCTCGCTGACGAAACTTCAAGATGGTTCCCAAGGAGGAGACTCTGAATGAGCACAAGCTCACATGTGTCCTTTTCCACCAAAAATTCTCTAGCTACATGAAAATTTGTCTAAGTTCGCGCCAAGTAGCGCAAGCTTCCACATGTCCTCCCGGTGCTACAAGTACTTAGGGAAAAAATAGTAAGGAAGACAAATCTCGACTGTGGAGAATAGAGAGAACGAGAAAATGTGAGTTTTTGAAGGAACAGAGCATGGGGGTTCGAAATACAGATCTTTTTGGAGTAACAAAGAAACTAGGAGCAAATCATGAACCCGTAAGTGATCTATGACCCAGATTAAAATAGCAATAAAGACTAACTTGGCACAACATGGGAAGAAGAAAGTGACAGAGGCCGCAAATCAATAGATTTTCAAAGGAAAATTTGGGTGAGACAAATTTGAGCACTAACACTTGGCACCACTAGATCATGTTGTAGTAGTCATCCTACCTCATATTTTACAGATGCTTCAGGATGTTAATATCACTTTACGTGGAGGGTACGTAGGAGGATGGACAGCCAGACATGATAGGGAGCCATCCGTTGAGGCTCATGCATCTCCTCGACACAGCAAGGAGCATAGAGGAGAGAACTATCGTGTGGAGTCAGGCATAGCAGAGTCACCATAGAGGGGGTAGGGAGACCGGATTTATGGACACAGAGATAGGTCTCGAAGCGCTAGGCTTAGGGATTAGCATGCAGAGAGGCATAGGAGTTTCCAGACTACAACTACAGACCATATCAGGTAGATCCTGAAACTACAACCATCTCATTATTCTGGTGACATGGGTGGATTTCAGGAAGAGGCCTCATTGGTGAGCTTGAGCGGGTGCTTAAAGCTCTACCCTTGTTCTAGCAACATGAAAGCTCGTGTTGTAATCCATCTTTTGAGGGATGGAGTAGGTTTCTAGTGGAGGATTGAGGAGTAGAAGCCTCACATTGATTCAAATATAGTTACTTAGGAGCTATTTGAGGATAGGTTCAGGAGTAGGTACTTATCACAGAGGTTCATTCACTAGAGGATAGATGAGTATCACGACATCTGACAAGCATCTTCGATAGTAGCTGAGTATGAGAGTCAATTTCTGGATCTACTCCAGTATGTAGACTACATGCAAGATGAGTAGGTACAGATCCATAGGTTCATTAGGGGCCTAAATCTAGACATTGGAGGTGTGATTCGTATCCATTATCTATAGACATTAGCTGAGGCCGTTGAGAGGGATTATATAACATAGAAGACTCAAGGAAAGACATAGAAGGACAAAGAGTGATTACGAAGTTGCATCCAATAGATGCAAGACAACAAATTGAGGGGGTCAAATCCTCCTTGTGGTGGATAGGGTTCATCACAATCATCTTTTAGACCACAGCAACAATAGCAGTCACTCCCACCATACAGAACTCCACAGAGATTCAATACACAGAGGAGGTGGAGTATGGGGCCACCTCCTAAGGGTCCCATTAGGACACATGGTGCACCGAGAGCTCAATCAGCAGAAGCTCGTTAGTAGAGGCCTTAGTAGTCCATAGAAAGATCATCAGGATCCACATCACAAACCTCTAGAGTACCGAATGGAGCTACTACTCATGGGAGATGATCGGGTATTTTTTTGCTTGAGGTGTTGCTGGACATTTTTGGAGATATTGTCCACAGAACCCTAGTAATAAGGGTAAGATGAAAATCTCATAGCCTACTATTGGTGACATGGGACACGGTCATCAGATCTATGTAGCGGTCAAGAACCGCCAGGATGAGGACCAGATTACTGTGATTGAGACGACAAGTAGCATTAGTGGTGTTCCGACCTCCATTCTATTTGATTCTGGTTCTTATGATTCTTTTATTACACCATCTTTGGTATAACGATGCAGGTTGGTGGTAGTTAGGTAGGGTTTTAGTTAGGACATCGAGATGGCTTCTGGAGCCAAGATCTTTGTAGAATTTTTAGTTAAGCAATGTATAGTGGATTTGGGACCTTTCACCACTACCTCAGATCTTTGTATCCTTCCATTGGGTTCATATTGAGTCATCTTGCGTATGGACTGGTTATTTGTACACAGAGCTAGAGTGGATTCTTACCATAAGATTCTATCATGTGTAGATGATCTAGGAGTTGAGTCAGTGTTAATAGGGGTTAGGAGATTTGTTTCCATTTGCACCATCTCTGCCATACATCTTAAGCGGTGTGTGCAATGGGGTTGTCAGATGTATGATATCACAGTTAGTGACAGATCAGAGGATGAGTCTAGTGGACCATCGCTTAATGACCATCCCATCCTGAGAGATTTTTCTGATGTCTTTCTAGGGGAGCTACTAGGGTTACCACCCCCTAGTGAGATAAATTTTCACATAGATCTAGTTCTAGGAACAGAGCCTATCTCACGAGCACCTTATCAAATGACTACCCCTGAGTTCTGCGAGCTCAAGTTACAACTAGAGGGCCTTTTGGAGAAAGGCATAATCTATCTTAGTGTATCCCCTTGGGGTACACTGGTGATATTTGTAAAGAAGAAGGATGGATCTTTGTGGTTATGTATTGATTACTGACAGCTAAACAAAGTAATGATTAAGAATCGTTAACCCCTTCCGCGCATCGATGATTTATTTGATCAGAGAAAGGGGGCCATAGTTTTCTCTAAGATAGATCTTAAGTCAAGTTATCATCAGCTGAGGATTACGGATGCATACATTCATAAGACCTCCTTTCATATGAGATATGGCCACTACGAGTTCACTGTGGTGCCTTTTGGTTATACGAATGCCCCCGTAGTGTTCATGAGCTTGATGAATGGAGTGATCAGGACATTCTTGGATCACTTAGTGCTCATATTTCTTGATGAAATTTTGATTTACTCACATACGCGTGAGGATCACAAGGGGAACCTTCACCGAGTTCTTCAGTGTCTTCATGAGTAGCAGCTTTACGGGAACCTGGAGAAGTGTGTGTTCTTTCAGAAACAGGTGCAGTATTTGGGCCACATCATTTCTAGCGAAGGTATGTTTATCCTTCCAATATTCAAGCTATTTTGGATTGGCCAGCACCCACTAGTGTGATAGAGGTGCGTAGCTTCATGGGTTTGGCACGATATTTCAAGAGATTTGTTCAGGACTTCTCTCGGGTTGCGCACCCCATCACTTCCATTCAACAGAAAGGGAAGAATTGTTTTTGGTCAGACATATGTGATTAGGCCTTCAAGACACTGAAGGAATGCCTCATGATAACGCTTATTCTTACAGTGCCAGATCCGTAGGGTGAATTTTTCGTATGCACGGATGCTTCTTTGGTAGGAGTTGGAGGTGTGTTGATGTAGGATGACATAGTAGTTTATTTTGAGTCTTGCAAACTCAATGATTATTAGCTCAATTATCTAACTCATGATCTTGATCTTGCGGAAGTTGTGCACACCTTGGTTTGATGGAGACACTTCCTTCTTGGTAGAAGATTCACACTCAGAACTGATCACTTGAGTCTTTGCCACCTCTTCACGCTGCCCAATCTCAATGCTCGTCAGTGGTGTTTGATGGATTTTCTTTGCAAGTATGATATGGAAATACAACATGTGAAAGGGAAGGAGAATGTGGTTTTAGATGCTCTCAGTAAGAGGAGACATGTGGTCATGGCCACCTCAATGAGCACAAATTTACGGAGCAGGATTTTATAGCAGCTTCCTCACGAAAGCTTCTACATTGCAGCTAGAGTAGAGATTGAGTCTCAGAGACCCCTTGAGAGGAATTTTGAGGGGTTTTCATTAGAGGCAGATGGCCTTCTTAGGAACAGAGGCTAGATTTGTGTTCCCATAGATGGAGGCTCGAGGAAGGACATCTTGACAGAGGCACATCGTGCACCCTATTCAGCCCATCCCAGGGTGAAGAAGATGCACGCCACTTTGAGACAATTGTATCATTGGAAGCGACTTCATAGGGAAGTGGCTCAATTTGTGTCACACTGTTTAGATTTTTAGAAAGTGAAGGTTGAGCATCAGCATCTAGCTAGCCTTCTCTTTCCACATACTATACCAGAATGGAAATCGGACACCATTTCCATGGACTTCATTGTTGGGCTACTGATGTCGAGATACCACAACAATGCCATCATGGTCACGGTGGATAAATTGACAAAAGTGGATCATTTTTATCTGATGAAGACCACCTATACAACCAGTGTAGTGGCATGGGTATATCTAGATGAGATTTTTTGATTGCATGGGATTCCATGGAAGATCATTTATGACCGTGATCCTTTGTATACTTCCCACTTTTGGACTACTGTGCAGCATGCCCTTGGGAGGAAAATCAATTTCAGCACGTCGTATCACCATGAGACAGATAGACAGACTGAGCGGGTCAATAAGATCTTAGAGGGCATGCTTAGGATGTATGTTATGGATCACCAATCGAGATGGGAGGAGTATTTCTACTTGGTGGATTTTTCCTACAATAATAGTTTTCAGAGTTAGATAGGAATGGATCCTTTTTAGGATTTGTATGGTAGAAAGTGTATGACACCTCTTAGTTGGGACATGTTAGAGGACAGGGTTTCTCTTGGGACAACTTTATTACAGGACATGGAATAGCAGGTGGTTATAATCAGACAGATATTGCAAGAGGCACAGGATTGATAGAAAAAGTATGCAGATCAGCATAGGACAGACCGTAGTTTTCAGATGGAGATGAAGGTTTTCCTACGTGTCAAGCCACATAAGAGATCCATCCGTTATAGAAAAGGTTCTAAGTTACCTCCTAGATTCATGTGCCCCTTTGATATCTTAGAGTGTATCGGTCCTTTTGCCTACCATCTAGCGTTGTCACCTAGCTTGTCTCGCATCCATGATGTGTTTCATGTTTCGGTACTTAGGAGATGTATTGCAGATCCTTCTAATGTGCTAGATTGGACCTCATTGCAGGTGCAGGATCAAGGGTAGGTGATGGTGGATCCCATTCAAATTATAGAGCACATGACCTTGGGCCTTCAAGGTAGAGAGATTGACCAGGTTCGAGTGCAGTGGGATAGATATGATAAGACTGCGGCTACATGGGAGGATGCTATTTTACTATGAGTTTAGCTCCCACACCTATTGCAGTGACTTCCAGGAGGAATTCGAGTCTAATGGGAGGGGGATGTAGTTCCCACTTCCCTTTGACACCATTTTTTATTGATTATGATATTGTCAACTATATTTACGGACATTATTATAGATTTTGAGTTGGTATGAAGTTAGACATTAAAGATCATGGAATGTTGTTGACTTTAAATCGATATACAATTCGTGTGGATTATTAGAGACATTTTATATTGATTTTGATACACTACTTGGCATGCTTATATATATGTTTTCCTTAAATGTGATGTTTTTTCATATCGAGTAAACCTAGAAAATGGAACTAATCTTATGATCATATGATTATGGATGGAATTGTAAAGGAGATTGTTGCTTGCTTGGATGATATTTTGATTCCTATTTATAGATGATTTGGAGTTATATTTTATATTGATTTTGGATGTTTTGATGCGGCCATGAGGCCGAAGGAGGTATTTGTGTTTTTAGGTAAACATGTCACAACAAACATTGGGGGATTGGAGACCAACCACATTGGAATTCTACATTAATTCAACAAGGGTCACCATGGCAATGTGTATTTGTTTGTGTGTGTGTGTGTGTGTGAATTGATGTTAGGGGTCCCCATGGGGAGAATCACCTTCAAATGTGACAAAGGGGTTGTTTGTTTTCTTTTAATTAGTTCCTTTTTTTTAATTTTAGTATGTGGATTTCAGTGATGTATTTTCCCCTTTAATATTTATTCTATTTGTGTCTAGATTAGAAAGTAATCATGTTCCTAAATAAATTAAAATGGGTCAAGAGAATGCATTTATTAGAGCTGATGGATCTTGAATTATGTGTTGAAAGTAATGTGTAAGTAACTTTGAGTGTTAAACACTTCACCTTCCTTTTGAAATTCGAATATTTCCTTAGCGGTTGATTTTGGAGGCTTATAGGACAAGTTAAACTTGTCCCACACCTCTTAAATTGTTACACCAACCCTACCTATGGGTTAGGGAGTCAAAATTAGGCATTATTATGTATTTTCGGGAGGCAAGTTGTAAGTTGTTATTGCACCTTCTTGCATGATATTAATTTTGGTCCTTTAGATGTGGACTTGTTTTTTGTGTGTAAGTAAAATGTCATTTATTCAACCACCTTTTTAATTGTTGTTTGGAGTTTGAAGTTGAATTGTGAGGTGGAGTTGAGGATGCGTGATGTGGAATCCTACATGGACCCACCTCATCCTCCTCTCTCCCTCTTGTATTTATTTGATTTCCTTGGCTTGTTTTGGGGTTACTAGATTTGATTACTTGATTTTGGTGATTTCATTTTGGTTACTTCTTTTGGTTTTGAGCTCTGGTAATTTTGAGGAGACTTACATATTTTTGTGGAATGCTTGTGGATTGCTGGAATTTTTGGACTTTTTTGGATTAAAAAAAGAGGCTTGTTGTTGAAATTTTGAAGCAAACTCTACCATTGAGAGGTAGTAGCTTGGCTCTTTAAAATGTTCTTCTTTGATTTATGCATATGTGAATGCTTTCAATATTTTAGTTTGTTGTTAGCTTGTTGGGTAGATATCCTAGTTATGTTGTAGGATAAGACTATGGGGATCTCTTGTGGGGAGGTATAAGTGTTATTTTTGAGGGAGTTTGGGATTGGGTTCAACCTTGTAAAATAAATAGTTTGCATTTCTTTACTCGATATGGTGTGTCATAAGAGTGTGGGGAGGCATAAGAGAATGGGATGTATAAGGGGTACTTGGGGGAGGCATAATACACACACACACACACACACACACACACACACACACACACACACACACACACACACACACACATATATATATATTGGTGAGTTTATCTCAAAGTGGTAACCCATTTCCCCATTCGGAGGTATAAGAAGCTTCCCCCATAGGTCTTGTTGCTTTGGCTTGTACATGATGAAGCCTGAGTATTGTTTTTTGTTCTTCCTATTTGCAAACTGTAGTATGTATTTGGAATGTGTTTTATTTGTGAAAATTATTTTTGTGTTGTTGAAGCTTGTTTGTTACCATGAGTTGAAATACATTTCTTACTGCTTTATGGTTGGGGCTCGAGGGCCAATGAGGAGGAAAACTTCTCCTCTTCATTGGAATTCTGGGTTGGGTGGCGTGTGTTGCCTCTCCTCATTTTTTTGTGATCAAAAGATATATGGTGGATCCTCTTGTCATTGTTCTGGAGCTAAGGAAGAAGACAAATTTCACAGTCCCCTTGGGATTTCCTTCTTGTAAAAATTTCCCACTTCAAGTGGATGGCATTGTACTATTATTTGTGGTGGAAATGGAATCTACATTCGAATGTGAAATATGTATATTCTGTAAGTTGTATTTGATGAATGAAAAAGGAAGTTGTAAAATAATTATTCGAGTTTAGTAGAAGTTATTTTAATTACCAAAAATGGTATGGTTTTCATTTGAAATTTGTGTTTGAAATATATTGTGCAATCTCTATTTGAAAATTGAAAAAAGAAATACGTATGAAGAAATATTACAGTTCTCTGTTTCATTCGAAATGCATGATTTGAAAGTAGAATTGCATTTTGGGTCTTCAAACATTGATTGAATTAGAGTCAAATTTTGTAAATTAGATTTAAATGGATTTAAATATTTAGAGGATGATAATGAAAAGTAGATCCCTTCAAGATTAAGTATGATTTCTATTTTTGATTCACTGTAAAACTACAAATATTTACCAGAAAATTTTCACAGAGTACTCTACAACTTGAAAGACAAATTGAAATAATAATGTAAGCTAAGGAAGATCAAACACCTTTCAAACAGTTGAATTGCTCAAGAAAATTTAGCACACTTCAATTAATCATACTTAGCCAAAAATTCAAACATTTTGTAGTAAAAAGGGGGAAACTCATTTTGAAACTCAATCCATCAATTAAACCCCACAAAATCTGTCCAAATCTTTCCAAGTGCAATCCTCCATGTCTGTTTGGCATGTTGCGGAAGAAAGAATGGCGGATTGAATTAATTTTGTTAAGTTAAAATTTTAATTCACGTTTTAATGGCAGGAAAGACATTTTTTTGTCAAATTCACCCCCTTATGTTTGTCAAAAATGAATTGTGATGGTTCCTATGCAAAGAGGAGTTTGAACCCTTTCCAAAAAGTAATCATTTTCTCAAATCTCAGCTTCCAATTGAAAGTTATGGCCTTCTGAAATTTTTACTTCGCTTATTTATTTTTTTAAGAGGCAAATTTTCGTAAATCGGACCCACGGGCCTGAAAATTACTTAGGGCACTTTTTCCAAAAAAAGTAAAAAGTCAAGAAATTCCTCTGGGGCCCCGTATCCCTGCCAATTCACTTTTGGGGAAAACACCTTTGCAGGCCTGCACCTTAAAACTTTTCTTTTAGAAAAAGGGCGAAAAATCTTAAGTCTCCCCGTCGGCCCACTCCCCCACTTGAAATTTTGGGTAGGGCACGTGGCGTCCCTGGGCATCGGCAGACGCATGGGGGTTTTTGAACCTTTTTTCCCTTTCAAACAAAAAGATTTAAAATTAAAATTACCTCTGATGACCCACCTTCCCTTGTGGGCTTTACAATGTGCCATGTGTCCCTTGCGGCATGGGAAAAGTTTCTTCCGTGGACCCGCCTTTGGGAAAATTATCTTCCTCAAGCCCACAGGCCCACATTTGGGAAAATTATCTTCCCCTAGCCTACAGGCCTACCTTTAGGGAAAATTTTATTCCCAGGGTTTGCTAGCCTGCCTTTGGAAAAAATTTCATCCCCTGGCACGCTGGCCCGCCTTTAGGGAAAAAATTTCCTCCCCAGGCCCACCAACCTGTAACTTAAGAAATATGAAGAGTTAGGATGAATTCTTTATATCATTGGAAAGAGGAAGAAATTTCCTATCTAATGGAAATGTTTTCAAGAAACCTTAATTGCATTAAATATGTGTAAAATCAACTTGAATTTCAAATATGAGCCTGAGAGTGGGTAAACAGGAAATTTTCCCATATTAACTTAAATGTTTAACTCTAGAGCATGGGTTGACCTTTTTAAGGGTCATGTTAGGGGATAAGAGAATGTTTTTATATCCCATGTAAATAAGAACCTTGTTTATTTTTTAGATCTGGTGGAATTAAATATCCAAGGTATTTAATTCCTTCAGTGCTTTGACCCTCTAAAATTAATTAAGGAATATTAACTATAGTATAAATTTAATTGTTTATTAAATTAACGCCTAAGAGAAATTTAATGAGGGTTGGGATTAATTACCCTCATTAATTTTGTAATGTGGATCTAATGCTTGTTACAACGGGAAAATTTCATTTATTAAATTATAATGGACTTTGAATCTTTGTTGTGACAATTGTGGCTTGAAGCCTAGTAGTGGTCACGCTTAAAAAGAAAATTATTTCATAATTTTTTTCCTATCTAAACCTAGGTTCCTCTTGGGTCTCGAGTGGTCTTTTTAGTGAGTGTTACACATCACATTACTCTTCCAATTCTCCACCACCACCATGCCAAAATCATTACATCTCCAATCCATCCTAGAGATTTGGGAGCATGAAACTTACTCTAATACCAAGTGTATCACCCACAAAAAGACACACAAAAACAACAGTGAAAATAAATTTTTTTTGACTTCCCACAACATAACACACATGTCAAACATGGGGTTGTTAAATACAACAACACATAACACAAATGATGCTTACATGACATCATCAAATGATCATAAAATGGAAAGCACACGATGCACATCAAGAAAACATTCCCTAATGATTGACTCAACCAAAAGGCTTGACTATAGAGTAAACATATGTATGGGCCCATTCGAAAGACATCATTTTTTTTAGGGTATTGAAAATATTACTGTTATAATTCAATCTCAGCCAAAAGCAAGCTACAAAACCCTTACCACTGTGGTTCATCGTTCTATTATAAACTAGGTTGCAAAACTTTAATTCTGAGTACCACTTAACTTGTAGCTCGATTTCTTCTAATTTGCTTGTTTCTATTTTTTTTTGCATATTAAACAAAGTTGTTAGGTTGTAGGTAATATTATAATGACCTAACGAGTTTTTTTCTACTTTACTTAGGGTTTAAAACAACATGGCCCTAAGGAGAATATTTCCACACTCCACTAAGAATTTAGGTTTAAGGGCAAATTACGAAACGACACTGAAAATGAGAATACTTTTGATTAGATAACCTCTCACCTTGTTGAGGACTCAATGAATTTATAGGACACCGCTACAAAAAACTACACAAATTTAACGACACGTTCGATCTCTCTTAACAAGCTACAATTATGATTAAATGGGTTAAAGAGAGTTTATGCCCAAAACCTCAAGCACATGATTCCCTATTTTCACCACATATACCCACCACCCCATAACATGATGTTTGGTATAAAGGGGTTTAATTCATCATTTAGGGGACTTAGGATCACATTGAAATTTCACCTCCATGATTAAATCCACACCACAAAATGGATTAAACACATTAATTAAATTATTTATGTTTCTACTTTTCTCATTTGTGTACTAGTGATTATTTGTTCTCAATTTGAGCCCTCATTAGAATTATATGATCAAATTACAAACCACCCTTTAGGGACTTGACAATGATGATGTGTATTAAACCATTTATTTATTTATTTTGCAAAGACACAATATCAAAGTACAAAACCCCAAATGGAAAACCTCATACACAAGTTCAAATCTTTTTTTATAGAAATTACATAGGAAATCATCCCTAGAATTTTTCACGTGTCTCAAATCTCCTAACTGTATACAAGATCTATCTACGTATTTAGGGCCTTATGGTGAAAAGCTAAGGTTACATTTGATTCTTTTGCCACATGTTAAAGAGAAGGTAAGAGCTAATATTTTCCATTAAGCCTTGAATAGTTAGGTTGGTCTAACATGATGAAATGTAAACTAACAATCTCACGATCATGAGATTCGATCGGATTTCCATTAGGAAGATATTTACGACATTGGATTTTGTGCCAAGTAAGACAAGCTTAGAATAAAGGGACTATTGTTTGATGCGACAGGAAACAAACTCCAATTGTTTACGGTTTAATATAAAAAGTATGTTATAAGTAAGGAATGGCTAAAACATAGTGCATCCTTTTATAATCTTCCAGCTATGCAAAATTAACTAGGTGTTAAGCCCTTTTCACAAGTTCTTACAGTATTGAAACAATAACATTTCTACAAAAAAAAAAAATTCTTTGCCTTCAATTTTCGAGCCCCAAAAATAGCATAGGAAAATTCCATGGTCAGTCCTAATTACACAAATATAATATATATATATATATATATATATATATATATATATATATATATATATATATATATATATATATATATATTATATATATATATATATATATATATATATATATATATATGTTTATTGTGAACCAAAAAAATAGTGTGCAAACACCTTAATGATTATCATCTATGCAAATTACAGAAACCACTTCTTTCGTGTTCGAGCTCAGATAATCAACCTACAAAACACGCTAGCTTTTATCAGATCAGGAGAACTAGCATGAGCACGCATTCCCTTTCCTAGATATCTCATAAAAAATAATTGAATGACTAGTGCATGATTTTCATTCCATGACATAAGCAAGATGCAATTAATATGGATGCATACAGAATAGATACCTGGTTAATAAAAGGCACAACTGCATGATGTATGAAGGCTAAATTTTTTATTTTCTATCCAAAGTTACTCTTACACCATACATTCCAGTTATCACATATTTCCCACATAATACACCTTTTTATTATTATTTTTAAGTAATGATAACAATAGCAACTTCACAATCAAAAAAATAAATAAGGGAATCATATGACAACCATCCAATATGGAATAGTAAAATCTCCTGGTAATTGCAGAAGGAAGATAACTAATTAAATTATTCTGAAAATCCTTACTCGAATCCAAGAGTGCCACACAAGCCCACAAAAAAACATGGAGCCTAGGGGGGTATTATAACCACTCAAAGACCTATCCAAAGATCCTGTAATAGGGAATACATTGCACATGCATACACCTTAAAGAATGCAGGTGTTGTTTCAAGTAATATACCCAATGTGTGTGTGTGTGTGTGTGTGTGTGTGTGTGTGTGTGTGTGTGTGTGTGTGTGTGTGTACAAGGTTAAACAACATTTGCATAAGATATGATAAACTCTAAATGCATACTATAAAACAAAAAATCCCAAACTTCAAACATCCCTCATTGAAAACCCTTCATTCCCAACATAGTAACTATTTCAATGCTATACAATTTTAACTGACTTATTAAATTAA
Organism: Taxus chinensis; assembly: GCA_019776745.2. Taxonomy (NCBI): domain Eukaryota; kingdom Viridiplantae; phylum Streptophyta; class Pinopsida; order Cupressales; family Taxaceae; genus Taxus; species Taxus chinensis. Next base: position 96,807,353 of record CM034156.1, read on the forward strand.
CGAAGAAAAGTCTCATGACAAAATTATAATTTTGGGATAAATGTAGTTTACCTTTCAAATATCCCAATGTATCTCAAATGTCGGTCTTAGTTCTATGTACACAACATCTCCAACATATACATCATTGTTAATTACACGAAAGGGTTAAAAAACATTCATGTGGCCACTACTGTGGGTGCTTTCGACAAAAAAAGGTTTCTTAAAATTATTAAATGCAGGCAAACTTCTATAGTTGTGTCGGGTGCATAGGATATCCGAGTTTAAATTGTGAGTGCGTCAAATACCTGAAGTATTCTCCTTAATGGTTAGAGTAAGGATTTACTTAGAATAATCCCTCAAATTTTCCATCACAAAGAAGTCGGTGGGCCTTTCATAAAACAAGTTAGGGGGATTATTCAAACGTAGGACTTACAATGATATCCCTTGCCTAGGATACTGAAATTTTAATGTCATCTTAAGCCAAGTATGCAAGCTAGATTCAACAAAACAAAAGTACCGATATGATAATGTCATAAACCCAATTATCTAGTTGTATCTGATCAAATCAGGTGAGTAGATTACACAGACCATTATGGGTTCTTAATAAATTAGAAAGTTATTATGTCATAGCCTTCAAGCCGACCTCGTAGGTCTGAATTTTGAATGAGTCGATACAAATTTTGACCATTCGATGAAATTGGAAGTTTACTTAAATCTATTTTCAACTAAGAGTCAACTCTAAGCCAACTGCACCCTGACTACCAAAACTATATTGCTAAAACAATGAGCCAGGATTTTCCCAATATCATTTCCAGACCGAACTTCTAACAAATCGTGATATCATCAATATGTCAAGCAATACACGAGCCTCTGGTGAGACCCTGAATTTTATTACCTACCCCCTTCTATAACAAGATGGTTACACAAAATAATGTTCATCGTAGTTTTCAAATAAGGACAAAACTTAAACAATCAAGAATTCATTGCCACACTGGGGTCCTATACCAAGTTGTAGGACAATACTACTCCCACAAGCATAATACAAACGTATCAAACAATTCCCCACGTAGATCTTAGAAAAATAAGACTGCAATCTGTACAGGGAAGTCAAACTGCAACCACACAACATTTCAAATGAAAATTTTCCCATGCAGAGCTACCCAAAATTAACACATCAACCATTTAAATGGAGAACAAGCAATAATCATGCAATAACCATTTAAAGGGAAAATGGCTCATGTTTGTGTGCCTTTTATTCAACACTGCACCCTACCTTTTCCAATGCTCTAGATGCTCTCCCAAAATCCCACACCCATCCAATGCATGCCAGACTGTGGAGAAAGCCAGTGGAAGCTGAAAACGCAAGAGTAAACGAGCCAACCATCGCCCAAGCCGCAGAGGAGCAGAAAAAGAAAGGAGAAGAGGTCATTTTGCAGGAAAAAGTCAAAGCAGAACACCTTGGATGAGGCACGGGGTTGCGGGCTGGGTGGCTTCTTCAAGAAGCTTCGCATCTTCGAAGGGCATGCATGTGCATCATTTGGAATAATAAGAGCCACTCCACCCACTCTCCAAAAGGACAGGCTGGCGCCCACTACACATTAAAATTTTCTCTCGACTGGAGTTAATAAAAAATGACCCAAGCTTGACCAAACAACAATTTGAGGTGAGGATGAGGGTGTACCCACCGATAATAATTTTACCTCCCCCTTTAATTTTGTAAAACAACACGATCATCACTATTTTACAACCAGTTATATATATATATATATATATATATATATATATATATATATATTATATATATGCACACACACACACACACACACACACACACACACACACACACACACATATATATATGTATGTATGTATGTATGTATGTATATATATGTATGTATGTATGTATGTGTGTGTGTGTGTGTGTGTGTGTACATATACATGTATGTATGTATGTACATATATATCTATGTGTGTGTGTGTGTGTGTGTGTGTGTGTGTGTGTGTGTGTGTGTGTGTACATATACATATGTATATACATATATATTGTTATTATCTTCCTTAATGACGCTGTAACCTTAGCATTACAATCTCACTAGACCAAAACCTTATCAAAATCGTCTCTCCTCACTGGACTTGGTCGAAGTCCCTATTACCGACCTCCCAACAAACTTTTAGTAATACCGAAGCGTTACGACATCGTCAACAAATTGTACACCGCCACGGGGTAACAGTCCATCCAAGCGTAACCATAACGCAAAATTTGAGGTTATTTAAATGGCACAAAGTTCGTCCCGGTGGCGATCGACAAGGTAGCCGGAGGAAGGTTTATCCGTGAGTTGTTAATTCCTGACGATGCACTAAGGCCAAAGTTGTGCATACGTCGTGGTGATTGCGTACTGAGCTAAATAAAAGCTATTCACACAGTGAGAAGATTCGTTACCTCTCTTGAAGAAAGGAGCTCCCATCTTCGTCCATAGGGTGAAACGATCAGGCATTACAAGTTTCTTAACTGCATATCCATTACACCATTATGTATGATTAATATTTTAAATAGAATTTATATATATATATATATATATCTATATATATAGTATTCCCATTATATGAGGAAAAAGGATTCCATATGTAAATTAAACCCACTTACTTAACAATTGATGTTTGTAAGACCCTTTTATCCATTAAGACATTGCTGCAGAATAACTTTAAAAGAGGAAAAAAGTTAAAGCCAAAAAGGGAATGAGGAGATAATTGCAACATTAGAGATTTTGGTACTTTTAAAAGAATTTTCCACTGGAAACCCTTCTCTTAGTACATACGGAAAAAGGATTCCATTAGTTAGATCAGACCCACCTATCGTAAAAATTGATATTTGTCGGGCCCTCGGTGGAGAATAATCTTTTTTTAAAACTTGAAACAGATGGAAATTAAAAAGGTGGAGAATAATTTTCTAAAAAGTTGAAACAAATGGAAATAAAAAAATAATTACGCCTTCTGCACGAGAATAACTTTTGTAGCGCACGAGAGTGTATGTCCAAAGAAGCAATGCTAAAATCAAATCAAAGTCATTCCATTTCTAAGTTTGTATATGTGGATGAGCAAGAGCTCTTGAAATCTTTGTGAGAGGAGTGTTTCTGCGATATTATCCGACTCAGTTTTTTGATATAATATTTATCTCGGCATTCACCATGGGACTCTGTCTTCGAAAGAGTGTCAAAGAACCACTGGCACCGCCAACAATGAGCCGCGAGCAAGGAACACTTCCCACAGCGAGCAGTGGTTCTGCTGAAGTAGAGCAGAAAAATGTGACAAATCTGGCATCTGATGGCGGAGAAAAAAGAATTGAGGAGCCATCAACAAGAAGAGGGATCGGTGATTCCGCTGAAGCAGGGCATGAAATTTTTACAACGCCACCATCTCATTACAGAGAAGAAGGAATTGAGCAGCCAGGAGCTTTAATAGGGAGCAGTGGTTTAGATGAGGCAGGACATGGTGAGCAAGTTGTTTCCAAAAAGCTGCCTGCGGAGGCATCCATTGGTGAGCATGGAAAGGCCACACCACCACCCACATTGCTAGATGTCAAAACCAACTTCACAGCTCTCACTAATTCATCTTCTGTTGATGAATTAATCAATGAAATTAGGGAGCTATTGCAAAGGCAAAAGGAAAGGCTGACCAAGGTCAGAGTTTTCATTTTTGTTTTTTTTTCCTTTCAAATTATTTGATGTACGTGTGCTTTGACAGTCCCATCTTGCTATCATTCAGTCACACACATATATATAAATAAGACATGAATGTTGTTCATTACTTTTATATTTCACAATTTTGAAAAGCTGTAAAATGTCTGAAATCTTGATAATAATATTTATGTTTACATTTATCTGTAAAAAATGAATGAATTTTGTAAATGAATGAATATTGTCACTTTAAGTAAATTTCTTAGACCATATATTATTGAAGTAGAGGTGATATTACAAACATTCATATGAATATTTTTATGTAGGTAATATGTAGGTAAAATTATTTTAATATATAAAAGACAGGTAGGGAGCCACTGTGCCTATCTATCACATAGGCTCGCAATCAACGTGAACCTGTACAAAACATTGATCAATGCAGTTTTTCCTTGCACCCAGCCGGCCTTGAACCTGCGACCCCCACACCCTATTTCCCGTACCTCACCATCTAATTGAACACTCATGTTTGAAACAATACAGCACCCGTTTTTTTTTTAAAACCACAAACGAAAATTTGACAGAATAGGTAACAAAGTACTACATTGTTACCTATTTTAAGCAAAAGATAACCGGTTTATAGTATCATCTGCTTAATTATTAGAACTTGTGTTTATTGAAATCGTGCTCAGGCTTCCATATAGCCATAAAGTTTTTAGTTTTTGTTTTAAATGTTAGCGCTGTACTTCCTTTTTAAGATGGTCTGGTCTTAATATTTTATTTTTCAAAATATGAAACAAACATTATTTGTAATTTTTTGCAACACATTTTGACCCTCACGATATTTTTATATTCGAAATTCATTCCTCAACTATATTAACATATAGTTTGTGATTTACCTTAGCGTATCTAGTTTACCCTCTCTTTTTTTTCCAATTTTATTTCAGGTTTTATTATATGTAATTATTTTAATATATCGTTTTAATTTTATATATATCTTCAATAATTTGTAAGTAGCACTTCCTTCTTTACTTTTTCATAGATTTTGTTTATTTTAATGCGTTTCGTATTGCATAATTTACTGCCCTTAGGTGTAAAAATAATTGTTATTAATGTAAATTATTTAATAACATCTATTTTTTGTGCGAGTACTATGATATATTCCTTATGAACTTTTCTTTTTCGTTTTGCAGAAAGAAGAGGCAAGCACTTCTTCTCAGATAACGCTTGAAAAGGGAAGCATTTACAGTTCGCTTATCAACAGCGGGGCAACATTCTTTAAATTTCTCAATGCTAATGCGGAGAAGGTTGGCAACAAAGTAATCAATTGTTAGCTTTAATATCAGATATGTTGAAGAATTTTAGATTTTATGTTTATGTTGTTTTAAGTGGTGTAATTGATTTGCAGGGAGATGCAAGAGCGATTGCAATGGAAATGCTTGCAGTAGCAGGGAACATACATTGGCTTGTTGCAGGGTTGTCATTCATTGCATATTTGTTGGGGAAATTTGATGAAGTATCAGAATATCGCAATGAATGCTTACAACTCTTGGAATCCATGGTTATCCTGGCAGTTCGTGTTAAAAATTTAAAAAACGAGATTCCAGAAGAAAGGGAAAACTTGGAGAAAGTAGTCGAATGTATTGGTGAAGGATCCATAATGTGTGCTTCTCAACTATATTCTGAAAGTTTTTTCAGGTTTAACCACCCTCTTACCCAGTGTTTATATCTGCTCTTTTCACTACTGAAGTGTTTTTCTATTTATAATTTATTCGGTTGCATGTTTGATCTTTGCAGATTTCTGAAATCTACTGTCAACTCTGAAAGTTTGAGCAAACTTAGGGAAAAAAGCCCTGGATGCCGAGCTTAGTTTGACAGTTGTAAAACCTATTAGACGTCAGCAACCAGGTAAATGGAATAACTTACACTATTTTAATCCATTGAAATCAAAGTTTTGTTTGCATGGGATTAGAGGGTAACGAAAATAAACCAAAGATTTGTTTCCAATCTCCATTGTGAAGCAAAGAGTCAAAATTTTCTTTGTGCATAATTAACATCGCAATCAACTCCATTACTTACCGAGTAATGATTAAAATCTTTATTAAACTTGTAAGAATAGCACGATGGCTTATTTAAGTAAAACAATTTAAGAAAGGGAATGTTCCTTAATGTATGATGGAATTCGTATTTTTCAAGAATCTATTTGTTGGGATAATCGATTGCCACCATACCACCGTCTCATTACGGAAGCAGTTCTTGTCTCGCAAATGTAAGAGTTTTGATCTCTTTCAAAATTCTTAAGGCCGCTATAAGAAATTAAAACTTCCTGAGTCATTTCAAAATGACCCATGTGTCACAGAAATGGATTATGGGGCTTTACTCTTGGTATCCATGCGTTAAAAGCAGTTCGTATATCGACCCCTATGAAGTCAACATGCCCGGATGGTTAGACAATTACCAGTTTTGTAAACTAGTAGTTATGCAATTGCCTCCCATGTAAAATGTTAAAATATTAATTGTCCCTTGAACAAGGGTCATTCGATCTTCAAGGGATATGGAAACCGTCCTTACCTGTCTTCCTTTTTCGTTTAATGTTTTTTTTTTAAAAAAAAAAATCCTTTGTGATGCTTCTAAATGTTTGGTTGCTTTTTGTCCACCTGCGCAATATTCTCATCAAATTCTACAAATTGCACAAACGTAGAGATGTCACATAACAGCCCAATTCCATATTTATGATTGAGGCAAGATTGTTCATGATCCCAATTTCTCCTTCATCAAACAATCTAGGTACTTATGTTGTCCATGAAATCCTATCCAACAATATTCTATTAGCTCTTTATTGGATTTCCCACAGAGGGAAACTTCAATTACTCTTTTTTTTTAAGCATTTTTATGCTCCATTTTTTCACCTAATTAAGTGTTATTTATATACAAATTTATGTATAGTCAGGAAGCCATAGACTTTACAACAATGAATAAGCAAAAAGTTGAATAACAAAATAACAACTTTATACAACGGGCATAGAGCAAAAAAGACAATGTCTAAAATACCAAACATGTAAGAGATGAACACCAAATTTACGTGGTAAAATCCTAGTTGAGTGCCTTGGGAAACATGCATGGTGCAAGATATCAAACTTTTATTAACTCAAGATGCACCAATTATTAAGATTTTCCTTCATAAAACTAGAATTCGGTTGAATTTGTCTTTCTAGGAACAAGGGATTGAATCCTTAATTTTTTCTTTGGGGGCTCCGTACATGAACCCCCATAGGGGGATCAATAACATGATGCTACCCCCTAGACCCCCCTGTTATAGGAGTGGGGAGAAAGCCCCCCACGCCCCCTTCGAGAAGTGTACAAACCGCGCCGCAAAGGATTCCAAAATTTAATTTTGTTGTCACATATCTAATATGTATCCATTAGTAACTTAATTTTTTTTCTTACGTTTTCAAGAAACATTTTCTTCTAATCTACACATATAATATCTAAACTTCCTTCTACACATCTATATTGTCCCTCAAAATAAGGCTACACATTTTCAATTGTTAAGATACATAATATCTCCACCAATCCAGTAGTTGTATCTCATAAAAATTCACTTGGAATTTTCTCAAACTATGGAAGGCCCAATCTTCTTCCACTTGAGCTTGTTGTATGTTCATTTAAGGAACCTCTTCTTACATAAATGTGAAAAGACCGGGTTGTCTACCTCAAAATCTATTTCTCTTATTAACTTTATCCAATACATTTTGTATACTTCATGAAACTCTTTCCTAATTTCTTCTTCATGTGATAAGGACATCTGAAATAATCTACTATAGAACTTCGTTTTTCATATTTATTGAACTTCCTAATTCATAAATATAACAATAGTTGCAATCATGCATAACTTGAAATAGAATCATTTGTGTACCTATATTTATTGATATGTATGCAAACTCACTTTTATCTTATTTGTTGCCATATTGCTTTAGCCTATTTCCTATTAAGAATGTTAATGAATTCACATGGATATAGTTCACTTCATGTCTTTGAGCATCTTTTGTATGATTATAGATTGGACAAAAGGGTAATGATGTTATGAAATTTCTCCACAATGTTCTCAAAAAGTGACCAACAAATATTTTATCTTTTTCTCACCATACGGTGTAACAACCCTAAAAATTTCACACACTAATACAACACAGGAAAAAAAGACAAGATAACTATTTTTTTTTTGACTTGCTTTGACACAACACGACACAACATGTCGTCACAAGGTTACAACCAACACTAGGAACCACTTGTTACGGGGGAGACCACAAGGTCAGCATGGAAACGTTCACACCTATCAAGGACAATGTACTCTTCTTTTGACAAGACAACATGGAAGTCCAATCCACATGACACACTCACAGCTAGGGCATCCCATGAGGAATTCCTTGTTAAATTTTCTTGTTTACTAAAGTGTCTCTTAATTCTTAACTTACGTTCTTATAAAATTTCATGTAATGATTCACACAATTCTTTTCACAAGGGAGAACTTCTTTCTTTTCAACAGTTGACTAAATAGCTTAAGGCCAAGCTTTCTAAACTGGGATCATCAATTTGATGTCCAAATCTTTCTTATTCATTTGATTTTAGAACATTTTCCATTTCTTACAAGGTTAATTAATCTTATTCAAGCCACTAACACATGTTCCACACCTCTGTTGCATAGGTGAAGGCATAAGTTCCGATTGAGGGAAGTACCGCTTAGGGTTCATAACAATAACCTTCTTGTTTAAGGATCAAATTTTGACCTTGCTTAAGAAATATCACCATGAATTAAGGCATGGGTTAACAGAACAGGACAACAGAATTTAGCTTCAGGGTCACATGGTTTACTATCTGTCTTTTATTGAGGTTAAAGGGTTTATCAAGATTGGTTAAATGTTCCATCTAGACTTTACTTAATTAAGTTTGACAAAGGAAAACATTCCAAACGATAGAGAGAGATTTAAGGTTTAATTAATCGATTTCCCTCCTACTTATTAAATCCTATCATCTTCTAAAATCTAACCATTGCTTTCACCATGAGGTCATTTAAGATTTCACCATAAAAGGATAATGTTTATTAGTTTAATTTTAATAAGGACTATCCAGCTCACTTCATAGTACTTACAAACTCATTGCTACTAAGCCTTAGGAGGATTTACAACTCAACATTTTAACTCAAGAGCAAAGTTTAACAGTACTCGTTTGCGGAAACAAAACAAGGTTATATCAATTCATTCCAACATGATGCACAAATCAAAGGGACATACCATCTCTATTGAACCATGACTAGGGAGCAAGAGAGTAATAACATGGGACATGCCCCGCTACTATTCTAAGGATTAAAATTCACTAGAATATCCCATAACCAAGCGGAAATCAAATTTCATCTTTCACATGATAACCAAACAAGCCAAAGTTTCAACAGTTACAACAACAATACTCTACAATACATTTACTAGGCACTGACCCTTCTTCTAAAATGTCCAAAGGCCCTTTCCAAATTTTTATAACATAATACACATTCGTACAAAGGAACATCATAACCAAGATTGATGCAATAATCTACAAGTCTTTCCATCATCTAACCACGTAAGCCATCTGCAACAATTAATAACCTGAGTCAGTTCGCGAGAACTGAGCAAGATAAGACTATACATAGCAACAATAAGCTACTAGCTAACAATACCATGAAAGGAAACATTCTATTTCAGGAAATGGATCAAAGTTCTAACCTCTAACAACCTTTTGAAACAAGATATAATTTTCAACATATCAACTAAGAAGAAATCCATAAGTTTTAGTTATGAAGAATACCTCGAAAACTACAAAAGTTTGACAACCAAATACGCAAGACTATGAAATTTAAATGATTAGACACAAGAGTTGAGAGTATTAGGATTTCAATTATGTGATCCCGTAGATTACGCGATTGAAATCTAAGGTGTAACCCATCAATCCACATTCTCAAGGAGAAGTCAAAAGATTAAAACCAGACCCGATCTTAGCTGCCAAAAAGAATATAGTTTTGGAATCGTTCCGTAGGGCCATAGGCCTAATAGGCTAGAAAAGAACAACGAGGGTAAAACAAAGTTCCATCATGTAATCAAAAAGGTTTAAAGGATGAAAAACTTATATTCAAACCCACAACCATTATATCCTAGGTAATAAGTGACTTCATAGCTAATAACGATGAGAGGAAAGGACGGTAAGAATGTCCGGAATAGGCATTGCCTAACAGCCTACCTACTGAACATAACCAGGGTCGGAATAGCGACAAGCCTCATTAATACCCAAGTTGAGTAGGCAATCTAGTATTCTAAACACATCCTTGCAATTTTCATAATACCTTAGATTTATAATCCTCCCGTTCTAGAGGAACATAGCCATGAATCTAGACTTGGTTGAAATTTTCCGACATCAACTCACTTCCTAATATCATAAACGATGTATACAAAGGGAAAGGTCTCTCAACTCTCCTTAATTTACATCTCATCACTAAGTTTATGGTAACCTATGCAGTGATTAAACACATAATATACCATCGAAGATAGATATCCTCCAATAATGAACTTCTATAACGATGTTATTACAATTATTACGTTCGATACATAGACAAACTATTCCATAGCTTCTCTTCCCTTTTTAGACAACAAAATATATTCACGACCTTCCATCACAATCAATCTAAATTTGTAATGAAAGGTCACTCATCAAGAAGGAAGTACAAAACAAGTTTGACTAAATTAAGGAACTTCATGTTACCTTAAGCAGTTGATGAAAACCTTAACTTTCACGAACCGTGAAAGATATTACCTTACTCCATCAAGGCATTATGTCTATACATAATTAAATCGATCACACAAGGAATCATCAACATACCATATCTTAACACCATAAAGGTCATTAATTTTATCAAATTTTACTCATAGAAAGAGTAGAATCAAAATGGGGTTCTATCAATAATTTATGCCCTTCTATCAACCCAGGACATAATTTCGGTCCAAAACTTCCTCCTTAACAAGCATATATATTGAACTTCTAATTTCCAAAGGCCCTAATAATTTGCACAATACACGAAGTGCATAACCACGCTTATCATAAAAAATAATAATAATAATTTAACTGTATGTTTTCCTCTAGGGCAACAACATAACAGGAAACCAATACTAGTCAATGCTGCAACGTTCTAGGGGTGATTACATACCCAGGTTCACCAAAGAAACAACGACATTTTTGCAGAAGGAAGTAACTTTAAAATTATATATATATATATATATATATATATATATATATATATATATATATATTTCATATGATCAATCAAAGCATACACTGGGAACCTTTGTTTGTTTTATATATATAAATGGGTTTGATCACGTCAACAAGAACAACCAACAGAGGCAAATCCAGAAGTAACAAACTGTTAACCATATACTGAACGCAAATCCACAAAATCACATATTTAAACCAATTTCTAGAAAGAAAAAGTTTCATTTCAAGAGGTTATTAGATACTAGCATATTATGTATATGGTTAGTCTATCTTGCCTGTTTTAACGCATCCACCAGTCGTGAACATCCAGCAGGGACTGCTATAGCCACACGCCCTCCGCTTTATCCTCTGCTTCACTGGTCTTTTCTTGCAATATACCACACCAGGATTCCCTTTTGAAGGCACGACTAGAAGAATGCAATAGGTGGCTGTCCAAACACTAGATTGCTTCAATGCAGCTGCTTTGGGGGGGGTACAGGCAATGAACTGTCACACAACCTATAGCATCAGCCAGAACCGGATTTTCCTCTTGCAATGCCTTTGAATCTGTATCAGTAACCAAATACCCGTCATAAGGGCAGGCCCTAGTAGTACTCAGCACATAAGCTAGGCAAGGCTTGCAGTAAAGATGTGTGCATCGGGTTTGCACAGCCTCATTAGGGTAAACAAGCTGCCTACAAACTGGACAGAAAACCAATTTATGAGAAGACAGAGGCCGTAGTCGGTGGAGCAGCTGAAGTGGAATAACTCAACGGAGGTAAAAATTGTGTGAAGGCGACGAAACAGAAGAAATATCTCCATTTCCACAGACAACAGCAACCTTGCCAGCAATCATCACATCAGTGGCTCTCATCAGACCATCTAGCAGAGAGTGCCTGCATCCGTACAAGCTATCGAACTTGCTCTTGGTAACAGAATCATTGTCATTAATAGCAGGGAAGAGCAGCGATCCAATAGCTTGCATCTGGTACAGCCTGTGAACACCGGTAGTTGTTTCCTCAGATACAACAACCAATCTTTCCTTCCTCTTGTGATATATGAGGACAACATCAAACTCTCGGTGCAAACAGTACAGCTGTAGCTTGTAAGGTGTGATAATTCCAACAGCACCCTTTATGCCTGCCAACATAGTGACTCGTTGAAGATGCTCATATAATTGCAAAGCAAAATGTGCTTCATGAATATTCTGATATGAAACAGATCCACGCCTATGGGATTCTCTCCCATGAGTTACATCGAACAGCAAGTAAGGTCTCAATAGAGAATCTCTGTAATAAATTTCATCAGGTCTCCTGGTAACACTCACACTGTCACTTAATCGATTTTGATAAAAATATCTTGAAGGAGAATCCCGAATTTGAAGATGCAGTCGACACTGAACCGAACGCAACATAGTTGGACAGCCTGCCTGTTGGAAGCGCTCAAAAACACCTCTACTACTCTGCAACATGCCTGTTGCCTGGCTAATCACAGTTGCAGGACAGTGTTATGGATCCCCGACAAGAACATGCCTCACAGCACCCAAGGGAAAAGGAGGTAACACGCTTATTACACTAGCTTGTGGCTTCATCTAAAACCACCATATCTAACCCATGGCTAGGAGGCTGGAAAACTTCCGGTCAGTAATAGAAACAGTAGTGAACGAAATCTCAGCCTCACTTGCAAAACTTGCCTCAAGATTTGATCGAGCTTCTTCCATGTTAATTTCACCACCTGGACAGAAGCGACTTCCAAAAAGAAAAGGCAAGACAGCTCAACTAAAACTTTACCTCGTTCTTCTACTACAGCTGCAAGATTTTGCAACAGCAGATCATGACTGTGGTCGTGTGCAACCAGAATAGCAGGATCAACACCACGGCTCCCTGGGCTCACCCTGCAGCAGCTGTCGCACACTCTCTCTCTTCTGAGCAGGAGGAAGGTTTTCTGCAACCATTGAAAGCATTTAACCAAAACATTTGATTCTAAATACGACCATATCTGCTGGAAACTCGAGCAAAAACAGCCTGCGACTCCACTGAACTGCCTGTACAGCACGATTTTGAGAACCCACGTAACATCAGGGTGACAAACCTTCATTTCACCATTAATGCATCCACTGTTTAGAACACGCCAAGGAGGAGAAGGTCAAAATGAGGTGACAGGGAAGAGAAAAAAACGTCCAAGAAGGAAACGCACCCAACACCCACCTGCACGGATTGAAGCAGAATAAAAAAAAAAAGATTAGGGCAAAGAAAAACGGGACTCCATCCATTCCTCACACAAGGACAGACATGACAACCATAATCGTTGGCAAGTCGGGTGGTTGGGAGGAGGCCAAGGTGGCAGTGGAGGCAGGTAGCAAAAAAAAGAAGTCGTTGCCCAACGGCGCATTACATCCTCCTCCCCTTAAGAAAGCATCGTCCTCGATGCGACATTACACAGAGGAAAGGAAAAGGTACGCAACCAAGGACAGGTAAGGAGAAAGTACACCTATGGTTTAAAATTTTAGTTGATTAAAGCACGGTCACAAGGTAGCCTTAGGAACATTTGGTAGAAATTTTAACTTTCAAGGTTCTGTGAAGATTGGCAGTTCTTTCTTGTTCATCATTTCATTAGTCTCTTTCCATTATCATTATTTCTTAGTTTTAATTTCTTTTAAAATTTCATCATTGAAGAGTTTTGATTTATTCCTTATTGTGGGTGCCCAACATGAACTGCTAACACAACACCCTATCAGGTTCACAAGACACTACAGATTCACAAGCACACAAGTATATACTTCATGATTGTATTACACCACAAAAAGGTTACTCAAATACGGAATGGATTAGGCACAGTCCACATAACATAGTACACGTCACACATCAATGACTGACATACCAAATACTCAAACAAAAGAGTACTACAATCCACCAGACATTTCCTCAATTTGCATCAATGAAAGACTCACATAACACCAAACCATGCTACAGGTACATAGTGCCCACAAGGGAATCAATGACATAACCACAACATCACAACACATATCCATCTGACATGAGTAACACATACATCAAAAGACCACTACCAAACATCACAATAACTCAACATATATCCTGAAACATCAACCATACAGACAAATATCATAAGCCTCCCTCAAACTCTTATGCCTCCCTCAAGTCTCTTATGCCTCCCTCAAACTCTTATGCCTCCCTCAAGTCTCTTATGCCTCCCTCAAACTCTTACTCTTATGCCTCCCTCTAGGAGGCCGGTTGACCCTATGGTCCAAGACACATAGAGTTCGAACACTCCTAACCCAAGTGACATAATAACGCGTGGTTCAACAACCCGCTAGTTATATGTACTCCTTGGGGCGTACCCCCATACAACGAAGCGGGTCCATAGGTCCAACCAATCCATGGTGCATCCCATGACCATATTCCACACATCACGACAATAGAACCAGCACAACAATCCAATCAAAGTGCCAAGTGGCAAAGTACAAGCCTTGGGCAAGGCGGTAAGAATTCCAAATTTAAAAGAAGACCCCAAATCAAGCAAAAATAAATGGCCAAATAGCCATAGTTAGTATCAAAATCCCCATGTTAGTGCCACAAACCAAGGAAATGCCCAAAATTGTAAAGCATTGCAATCAAGAAAAGCTGCTGGTCCTTACAAAATAAAGAAAAAAAAATCAATTACGAATAAAATCAACTTATAATGATGTCACATTACGATAACTGTGTGGCCTTATCTAGCCACCAAGGGGTACTCAACGAGTTGCTAGCACTCGGAACATCGAGCCTCAGCTCGTAAAATACATATCAATAATACAACTGTCATCACCTCCATCTGAATCATCCCGCCACCACTTCGACAAGGCTAAACATAGTCATAGATACACTAAGGTTGCATACATACAACCACATAGGGAGAGAGGAAAGAATCACATGTTATCTACTAAACCGAGTTTTGACTCGAGTTATTGACCCATGGTACACCATTCCTCACTCTCAACATACACTTCTACCGATTTCCCTCAGCATCGGTTAGCGTAAGGTTCACAACATAACATACAACAACATCACTAACATAACGGTGGCACACACATAACTACCATAACGTCTTACATATGGTACATATACAGGGTAGATCACGATCATACATTCACTGAGTGTAATACATCACTTTACCACATTCTGCACCCAAAGTGCAATCACCATACGATAGGGTTCATACACTCACCGTATGACCCAAAATCACAACATGAAGCATTACCTATTTGCACAGTCATACATACGATGAACATAGTACATCACCACACAACATCCATTGCAACATAGCAAGGTGGTACACACATTTCATCTAACAAGATAAAAACATCATTATACAACTCATTTCTTTTAACATCAAACTAGTCATACAACACATTGATACACCCACATATCACAATATGTCACGATGCTCTAACACTATGTCATCCACTTTATAATTCTTTTCACACATCACAAGCAGTAATTCACACGTGAACTCTTCATAGAATCCACAAGAAGGAGAGAGAATACTCCCATCCCCAACATATCAACATGATGACAAACACGCACAAGGTGACATACACATCATGTGCGTTCACAAAAATCACAATTACGACAATAATCACATCACGTTTAAAGCACATTACTCTTCCAATATCTACCACCATCATGCAACATCATCATCATCATCAGTATCATCATGTAACACCACCACCACCATGGCCCATCATCATATAACACAAATCCGGCCCATAGGTTCGAGAGCATGAACCTATGCTCTGATACCAAAGTGTAACGACCCAAAATTTCACACAACGACAACACAGGAAAAAATACAGTATAAATTTTATTTTTTTTGACTTGCTTTGGCACAACACGACACAACATGTCGTCACAAGGTTACAACCAACACTAGGAACCACTTGTTACGGGGGAGACCACAAGGTCAGCACGGAAACGTTCACACCTATCAAGGACAATGTACTCTTCTTTTGACAAGACAACATGGAAGTCCAATCCACATGACACACTCACAGCTAGGGCATCCCATGAGGAATTCCTTGTTAAATTTTCTTGTTTACTAAAGTGTCTCTTAATTCTTAACTTACGTTCTTATAAAATTTCATGTAATGATTCACACAATTCTTTTCACAAGGGAGAACTTCTTTCTTTTCAACAGTTGACTAAATAGCTTAAGGCCAAGCTTTCTAAACTGGGATCATCAATTTGATGTCCAAATCTTTCTTATTCATTTGATTTTAGAACATTTTCCATTTCTTACAAGGTTAATTAATCTTATTCAAGCCACTAACACAAGTTCCACACCTCTGTTGCACAGGTGAAGGCATAAGTTCCGATTGAGGGAAGTACCGCTTAGGGTTCATAACAATACCTTCTTGTTTAAGGATCAAATTTTGACCTTGCTTAAGAAATATCACCATGAATTAAGGCATGGGTTAACAGAACAGGACAATAGAATTTAGCTTCAGGGTCACATTGTTTACTAACAGTCTTTCATTGAGGTTAGGAGTTTATCAAGATTGGTTAAATGTTCCATCTAGACTTTACTTAATTAAGTTTGACAAAGGAAAACATTCCAAACGATAGAGAGAGATTTAAGGTTTAATTAATCGATTTCCCTCCTACTTATTAAATCCTATCATCTTCTAAAATCTAACCATTGCTTTCACCATGAGGTCATTTAAGATTTCACCATAAAAGGATAATGTTTATTAGTTTAATTTTAATAAGGACTATCCAGCTCACTTCATAGTACTTACAAACTCATTGCTACTAAGCCTTAGGAGGATTTACAACTCAACATTTTAACTCAAGAGAAAAGTTTAACAGTACTCGTTTGCGGAAACAAAACAAGGTTATATCAATTCATTCCAACATGATGCACAAATCAAAGGGACATACCATCTCTATTGAACCATGACTAGGGAGCAAGAGAGTAATAACATGGGACATGCCCCGCTACTATTCTAAGGGTTAAAATTCACTAGAATATCCCATAACCAAGCGGTAATCAAATTTCATCTTTCACATGATAACCAAACAAGCCAAAGTTTCAACAGTTACAACAACAATACTCTACAATACATTTACTAGGCACTGACCCTTCTTCTAAAATGTCCAAAGGCCCTTTCCAAAATTTTATAACATAATACACATTCGTACAAAGGAACATCATAACCAAGATTGATGCAATAATCTACAAGTCTTTCCATCATCTAACCACGTAAGCCATCTGCAACAATTAATAACCTGAGTCAGTTCGCGAGAACTGAGCAAGATAAGACTATACATAGCAACAATAAGCTACTAGCTAACAATACCATGAAAGGAAACATTCTATTTCAGGAAATGGATCAAAGTTCTAACCTCTAACAACCTTTTGAAACAAGATATAATTTTCAACATATCAACTAAGAAGAAATCCATAAGTTTTAGTTATGAAGAATACCTCGAAAACTACAAAAGTTTGACAACCAAATACGCAAGACTATGAAATTTAAATGATTAGACACAAGAGTTGAGAGTATTAGGATTTCAATTATGTGATCCCGTAGATTACGCGATTGAAATCTAAGGTGTAACCCATCAATCCACATTCTCAAGGAGAAGTCAAAAGATTAAAACCAGACCCGATCTTAGCTGCCAAAAAGAATATAGTTTTGGAATCGTTCCGTAGGGCCATAGGCCTAATAGGCTAGAAAAGAACAACGAGGGTAAAACAAAGTTCCATCATGTAATCAAAAAGGTTTAAAGGATGAAAAACTTATATTCAAACCCACAACCATTATATCCTAGGTAATAAGTGACTTCATAGCTAATAACGATGAGAGGAAAGGACGGTAAGAATGTCCGGAATAGGCATTGCCTAACAGCCTACCTACTGAACATAACCAGGGTCGGAATAGCGACAAGCCTCATTAATACCCAAGTTGAGTAGGCAATCTAGTATTCTAAACACATCCTTGCAATTTTCATAATACCTTAGATTTATAATCCTCCCGTTCTAGAGGAACATAGCCATGAATCTAGACTTGGTTGAAATTTTCCGACATCAACTCACTTCCTAATATCATAAACGATGTATACAAAGGGAAAGGTCTCTCAACTCTCCTTAATTTACATCTCATCACTAAGTTTATGGTAACCTATGCAGTGATTAAACACATAATATACCATCGAAGATAGATATCCTCCAATAATGAACTTCTATAACGATGTTATTACAATTATTACGTTCGATACATAGACAAACTATTCCATAGCTTCTCTTCCCTTTTTAGACAACAAAATATATTCACGACCTTCCATCACAATCAATCTAAATTTTTAATGAAAGGTCACTCATCAAGAAGGAAGTACAAAACAAGTTTGACTAAATTAAGGAACTTCATGTTACCTTAAGCAGTTGATGAAAACCTTAACTTTCACGAACCGTGAAAGATATTACCTTACTCCATCAAGGCATTATGTCTATACATAATTAAATCGATCACACAAGGAATCATCAACATACCATATCTTAACACCATAAAGGTCATTAATTTTATCAAATTTTACTCATAGAAAGAGTAGAATCAAAATGGGGTTCTATCAATAATTTATGCCCTTCTATCAACCCAGGACATAATTTCGGTCCAAAACTTCCTCCTTAACAAGCATATATATTGAACTTCTAATTTCCAAAGGCCCTAATAATTTGCACAATACACGAAGTGCATAACCACGCTTATCATAAAATAAAAAAATAATAATTTAACTGTATGTTTTCCTCTAGGGCAACAACATAACAGGAAACCAATACTAGTCAACACTGCAACGTTCTAGGGGCGATTACATACCCAGGTTCACCAAAGAAACAACGACATTTTTGTAGAAGGAAGTAACTTTAAAATTTTATATATATATATATATATATATATATTATATATATATATATATATTTCATATGATCAATCAAAGCATACACTGGGAACCTTTGTTTGTTTTATATATATAAATGGGTTTGATCACGTCAACAAGAACAACCAACAGAGGCAAATCCAGAAGTAACAAACTGTTAACCATATACTGAACGCAAATCCACAAAATCACAGATTTAAACCAATTTCTAGAAAGAAAAAGTTTCATTTCAAGAGGTTATTAGATACTAGCATATTATGTATATGGTTAGTCTATCTTGCCTGTTTTAACGCATCCACCAGTCGTGAACATCCAGCAGGGACTGCTACAGCCACACGCCCTCCGCTTTATCCTCTGCTTCACTGGTCCTTTCTTGCAATATACCACACCAGGATTCCCTTTTGAAGGCACGACTAGAAGAATGCAATAGGTGGCTGTCCAAACACTAGATTGCTTCAATGCAGCTGCTTTGGGGGGGGTACAGGCAATGAACTGTCACACAGCCTATAGCATCAGCCAGTACCGGATTTGCCTCTTGCAATGCCTTCGAATCTGTATCAGTAACCAAATACCCGTCATAAGGGCAGGCCCTAGTAGTACTCAGCACATAAGCTAGGCAAGGCTTGCAGTAAAGATGTGTGCATCGGGTTTGCACAGCCTCATAAGGGTAAACAAGCTACCTACAAACTAGACAGAAAACCAATTTATGAGAAGACAGAGGCCGTAGTCGGTGGAGCAGCTGAAGTGGAATAACTCAACGGAGGTAAAAATTGTGTGAAGGCGACGAAACAGAAGAAATATCTCCATTTCCACAGACAACAGCAACCTTGCCAGCAATCATCACATCAGTGGCTCTCATCAGACCATCTAGCAGAGAGTGCCTGCATCCGTACAAGCTATCGAACTTGCTCTTGGTAACAGAATCATTGTCATTAATAGCAGGGAAGAGCAGCGATCCAATAGCTTGCATCTGGTATAGCCTATGAACACCGGTAGTTGTTTCCTCAGATACAACAACCAATATTTCCTTCCTCTTGTGATATATGAGGACAACATCAAACTCTCGGTGCAAACAGTACAGCTGTAGCTTGTAAGGTGTGATAATTCCAACAGCACCCTTTATGCCTGCCAACATAGTGACTCGTTGAAGATGCTCATATAATTCCAAAGCAAAATGTGCTTCATGAATATTCTGATATGAAACAGATCCACGCCTATGGGATTATCTCCCATGAGTTACATCGAACAGCAAGTAAGGTCTCAATAGAGAATCTCTGTAATAAATTTCATCGGGTCTCCTGGTAACACTCACACTGTCACTTAATCGATTTTGATAAAAATATCTTGAAGGAGAATCCCGAATTTGAAGATGCAGTCGACACTGAACCGAACGCAACATAGTTGGACAGCCTGCCTGTTGGAAGCGCTCAAAAAGGCCTCTACTACTCTGCAACATACCTGATTGCCTAGCTAATCACAGTTGCAAGGACAGTGTTGTGGATCCCCGACAGAACATGCCAACAGCATCCCAAGGGAAAAGGAGGTAACACTTTGTTACACTAGGTTGGGCTTCATCTATAACCACCTCATATGAGAACCTCATGGGCTAGGCACTGGAAAAGGTCAGTAATAGAAACAAGTAGTGAACGAAATCTCAGCCTTGTGCAAAACTTGCCTCAAGATTTGAGGAGCTTCTTCCATGTTAATTTCACCACCTAGACAGAAGCGACTTCCAAAAAGAAAAGGCAAGACAGCTCAACTAAAACTTTACCTCTTTCTTCTACTACAGCTGCAAGATTTTGCAACAGCAGATCATGACTGTGGTCGCGCGCAACCAGAATAGCAGGATCAACACCAACGGCTCCCTGGGCTCGCCCTGCAGCAGCTGTCGCACTTACTCTCTCTGAGCTTCATGAGCAGGGAGGAAGGAACAGGCGGCTGCAACCATTGAAAGCATTTAACAACAAAACATTCGGCCCCATTCTAAACACGACCTGTCCGCTGGAAACTCGTTGCAAAAACAGCCTGCGACTCCACTGAACTACCTGTACAGCACGATTTTGAGAACCCACGCAACATCAGGGTGACAAACCTTCATTTCACCATTAATGCATCCACTGTTCAGAACACGCCAAGGAGGAGAAGGTCAAAATGAGGTGACAGGGAAGAGAAAAAAACGTCCAAGAAGGAAATGCGCCCACCACCCACCTGCACGCATTGAAGGAGAATCAAAAAAATAGATTATGGAAAAGAAAAATGGGACTCCATCCATTCCTCACGCAAGGACAAACATGACAGCCATAAGAGAATTTGCAGGTTGGGTGGTTGGTAGGAGGCCACGGTGGCAGAGGAGGCAGGTGGAAAAAAAAAGGATCCGATGCCCAGCTAGGCATTACAACTTTATCTAAACCATGCAACCTTATCTAAACCACGCAACCTTAACAAATTTCTTTAAAGAAATTCATTACAATATCTGTGACATCAATTTTTTTTCCCTTATCACATGCTAAATTAAATTGTTCCATATCAGAAAATCTATCCACATTCACAAGGATAAAATCATCATCATTTTGCTTTCTTAATAACCCAAAAATGGAACCTACACTTTTTTCTTCTTATGACCTCTCAAAAATTGATAAAGTTGAAAATAATATTATGTTTACCTTTAGCATATCAGGTAAAATTACATGTTTCTATGAATTTCTTCAATTCTACACGTCTCCTTACCAATAGTAACTCTCATTACAATGTGCTAGTGTTTTATTAATACAATAGTTATATTATAAGATACCACTAGATAATTCCCTTATCATTCCTTTATCAAGTTCTCACTCATGGATATTTGAAGTATATAAAATAGTTATCCTTCGAAAAAACATTATTATATGATTAGGATTATTTCTTTATGTTCATATTTGTGGCGGCTGGATTCATGAATGAACGACATTCATCCTGAAATTCCAACTCTTCCTCATTCAACTCCTTCATTGAGTTAAACACAATGCCTTATACTCTCATCTTGTTCACAATAAGAACTCTATTACTCAAATTATTTGTCAACGTGTTTAATTAATCCCTTATATGCCGAAAAATGGATGGACTTGAGGACACACAGTTACACTGATTCAATACACCTTCCAGGGTATTTATAAATTTTATTGGTACATGACCCATGAACAAGAAATAAAACTTTGTGGAAAAAATAGTCCCTCTACTTAGATTGTCATATCAGATCATGGCATAAAATATATATTATATACTTAATAATTACAATTCAATTAATTCCCTTAAATATTATCTATTGTTTTGCTATTGGTCATTTTGCCTCTGATTTCCATATCATTAAGAAGCAGATTAAAGGCCGGATATCACGGTGGAAGGATTTTAGTCTAGATAATTTGATAGTTTATGTTGATGAGGACAAGGATCGCCTGAAAGTTTGAGACAGCAACTCAAGGAATCAGGTTGAGGGGCAGGAAAATATAATTGCAGTAAAGGTGCAGAAGATGGGCGGGCCTATCTCTCTTTTACCTGATAATAATCAACAAGCTTCAGATATGGAGGTGGCTCCTTCACTTCCCCTTGTTACATTGTGTTCTCCAGGTCAAAACATTGAAATTAGTCTTCCTATCCTTTTGAATCATAATGCAGATCCTAATAGGGGGAAGGTTGGAAGATGGTGAATTACAAAAAGAAAGGAAAAGATGAAAATTTATCTCTCAAGATAAGCCTTAGATCTCATAAAGGGAAAGACTAGGGTAGTTGTGGATCAAGTGGTCTTGACCAACCAATCTTGCGGTTTGGTGCTTTCTATTTTCTGGGGTTTGGTTTGTCGGTTTGTTTCTTTTTAGACCCATGGGACTTATTTGTTGTTGTATCTCTTTTTGGCCTTGAAGCTTATCTTTCAGTTGTATAGGGTTCCCGATCCCTTCAAAATCTGCTTTTTACCTAATCTAATAAAAAACAATTCAATTCATTCAAATTGATAGCAAATAAGAAATGATCTTATCTTATTGGCTATAAACTCCAGTAGCCACTTTCCTGATAGAATCACACTCAATTTTCGAAACGATTATTGAAATATGGAAGAGATAATAATGTTTGTTATTTTATCTTCTTCAAAAACTTTAAAAATTTCTCATCTTCATAAATAGTGTACACAAACTTATCATAATCACCTTTCGTAGTCTTTGTAAGGGGTGAACATCTACTCCTATTTTTTATTTTTTATTTTTTTCTAGAAATTTTCTATCCCACAACATCTTTCTGGTGTAAATTTCATTGAAGAATATTAGATAATTCATGAATATTTCAATTTTTAAAATTTGCATTAGGTGAATTTTTAGGTTATGAATTAGGACTGAGTCGCCTAAAATTTCTTAGTACAAGCTAATTTTAGGGGTCAGTTTGCCAATCATTTACATGAGTGACTAACAATTTCAATTCAAATCACCATTAGCATGAAATTTAAATTTATCGTATTTACCTTTATATATATACTAATTACGTATTTACAATTCCATATGTAAATTCTGACTATTAAGTACAAATCAAATATTCATCACAATTCCTTTTGGTTTTAAAGATCGAGATGGATTGTAGATTACAACACTACATTAATTCCTCATCATAAGTAGAATATTTCCTCATGAATTCATTTAGCTTTTCACTGAAGAATGCTATAGGTCTTCCTTCTTGACTTAGTACAATTCCAATCCTGACATGTGAGGCATCTTTGTCAACCTCAAAGACCTTGCTAAAATTTGGCAATATCGAAATAGGTGCTTCTGACACTTTATTCTTCAAAAATTCAAAACTATTTGTTTTTTCCTAAGTCCATACATACTCCCTCCTTTTTGTACACTTTGTTATGGGTGCAACAGTGCTACTGAAATTCCTGATGAAATTCCTATAAAAATTTTCCAATCCATGAAAAATATGAGCCTCTGTCACATTCCATGGAATAGGCCATTCCAAAATTGCCTTTACTTTTTCCTCATCCATCCTTTGATATGAAAAACCCCAAATAAAAAAGACTCTTATGAAGAAATATACACTTCTTTAAGTTTTCATAGAGACTCTCTTTACGTAACAAGTCTAACACCAATTTCATATGTAACAAGTGTTCTTCCACTGTTTTAGTAAATATCATAATATCATCAAAATAGACCACAAGAAACTTACCATTGTACTCTCGGAGTACTCTGTTCATCAACCTCATGAATGTACTAGGTGCATTAGATAGCCCTAATGGCATCATAATCCACTCGTATAACCCTTATTTTATTTTGATATCCATATTCCATTCATCCCCTTCACAAAGCCAGATTTGGTAGTACCCACTCCGTAGGTAAATCTTGTTAAAATATCGAGCTCCTGCTAGCACATCCATCATATCATCCAATCTTGGGATATGGAACTGATACTTAATTGTGATCTTATTTACGGCCCTACTATCTACACATATTCTCCATTCTCCATATTTTTTGGGAGTCAATAGAGTTGGGATGGACTCATGATTTCTCTCACTAATCCTTTCTGTATTACATCTGTCACTTGTCTATTCAACTCTTCAATCTATGTCGGACTCATCCGATATGTTTCCTAGTTTGGAAGGGCCAATCCTGGGATCAAATCAATATGGTTTTGAATATCTCGCTTCGGAGGTAACCCATCTAGTAGCTCATCTGGTATGACATATTTGTATTCTTTTAAAACCTTTGCCATAACAATAGATCTATTTAAGTCCTCAATTTCCAACTTCAATGACATTGGTGCATAACACCAGCCAACTTCTTCCATTTCCATAACAAACTCTTTTGTATCCATTAAGCCCTCACTCTTCTCTTCTTCCTTGAAGGGTAACAAGACCACCTTTACACCATCCTTACAAAAGGTATATGTATTTTTTCGTCCATCATGTGTAATCTTCCTATCATATTTCCAAGGCCTCCCCAATAATATATGGCATGCATCCATTGGGATAACATCACACCAAACCTCATCCTTGTAGGTATTCCCAATCAAAAACTTTATAAGGCATCTTTTATCTATGGTTACTATACGATAGAAAATCAACATGTGACCTTCTTCGCACCCAACCTTCTAAGGTTGTACCGAGATAGCTGGTGTGGAATTGAAATGGAAGTGAAAGTGATGGCAGAAATCAAGCTAATTAGGAAACCTTATTTCTTTAACATGCAATACTAGAATCTGTGAATCTAACGCAAAGAATTCTCTCCTAACCTGAAGGGGTGTGATGGTACTGTCTATTATGATAGCTACTCGGAGACTCTAATCAATGTCTATTTTTGTCGAGATTCTATTGAGTGGTTACGGAATACATGGAAAGTAACCTACAGGTGCCTCGTATGGGTTTCTAACACAAGGTCATGAAAGTGGAGACAAGAGGTGTAGCGGAGCTGTAGGAATTATGGGAAATTTTCTAGTCTTGTCTAGAAATTCTTATCCTAATCGGTTGCTATGTTCAGCAACGAAAGGTGTGTAAAAATATCGGGTGGGAGTGGTGAAGATGTGAATACCAATGTGCATAAACTAGTGTCAATATCTAACTAACTAGCATGCCCGTTGGGTTGCGGGACCTGTGGATTACAACCAAAGACTCATTGAGGCTGAGGTCCTCGTATGGTCATGTATGCAATCAAACCCTATTTCCAGGAGTAGTCCAAAAGTTGTAGGCTTGATTAGCAGTGATATTCAGTGTATCTAACTGTCCTATTTTCTTAGCGTACATGTTGCAAGTGTGTCAATGTCAGTTATTAGCTCTGGCCCGTTGGGTTATGGGACCAAGGGATCACAAATGTAAGTCTTTTCCTATTGTGGAATGTTGATGGTCATGCAAGATGAAGGATTTGCATTCAATAAATAAACTATCTATCAAAGGAAATCTAACCTATATTTTTATTGTTTTCTCAATATATTAGAACAAATCAGTAAAACAAGATAATCTATGGAAAGTAAATGCTTTTGTTCTTTTCTAACTTTTCAGACAATGCATCTAATCTAATAAACAAATTAAATACAAACAATTATCCATATGTAGCTAACTATTTGTGCATATTTGTGAATCTAAATCTAAAAATCTATTGTAATTTAATCAAAATCCCTCCAACCCTAACTCAGAAGTGAAGAACAAATCATAACCCTAACAGAGCTATTATTCCCCACAGCTTCCCTGGTCGTGTTGTAGAGAAAACTTCCTATTGAGTTGATCTACTTGAGATTATCTAGCTAATTGAAATGAACTATTTCTCTACCCTATTTGATATGCAATTGAAATTAGTAATTTGTAATTGACAATTTGATAAACAAAGAAAACAAATATAGAAGAGCAAGAGCCTTCACAAATCTAGTAGTATCAGTATCTGTTCCCTCAATTTTTTCCTTTCTTTCTCTTAGTGTTCATGTGAGTCCAAGGGATTGGGAATGCAAATAACAACAACAAGAGGATGGCACTTGAGCAATGGAAGCTTGGAAGCAATCTAGACGCAATGCATGTAGAAGAGAGATAGCATAAGATATTTGATCTTGGCTATGTTATTCCTAGCAATATTATAGCAGCAGAACAATACAAGATACACAAAATTCTCAGGCCCTTTTGCTTGAGTACAAGAATAGAATATATAGGAATGGAGGCTAGGAGGTTACTTCATGCACAAGGAAAGACGAAGCAGTTCCAAATAATTAAATATTATTTAAAATAGAAGGAGCAAGGAGAACCAAGCAAACAAAGCTTTTTTTAGCCAATTCGACTCACGGATGCATGCAAAAAGCAAATTTAAGTGAAACTTCACATGTTTAAAACACGTGTGAAGAATCTGAAAAAAGTGGGCAGGACCTCTGCCCTGTACAAGGTGGTGATCCTAGCAATGAAGGCCAAAATAAGCACAAAAAGAGGCATGGAGATGGAAAATGCATGGAAAAGTTAAGTAAGGCTATCTAGGCTACAAATATATATACTTTGAATGGGTTTTGGATCTTGAACACCTTCTTGAAAGGATTTTGAATCATCATTGGGGATTCTTGTAGCGATTTTCCTAACAATGTAGCACGTGTAATTTTGTGTGTGTACAGTTACCTCATTCCCTTTCTTGAACAATGATATACGATAGGGATATGAGTGCTTCTCACATTTCAGATTGAGTTTATCAACCATCACACTTGAAAAAATATTTTCACAACTACCACCATCAATAATAATTTTACATACCTTTCTTCTAGAGGTGCATCTTGTTAAAAATATATTTGTTCACAACCACGAATCAACACCAGCAAGATCTTGTTATTTCTCCTTCCTGAAATCACCATCCTCCTTATTATGAGTGTTTCACCCAAGTCTACAGAAACCTCCATTTCTTTTCCTCTTCAGATTCAATGAGATTTACTCTTGATTGTTCTCCTTGCCATCTATCTTGTGTAGGATAGTGCAGATACTCAAAGGCTCTTTGTCCCTCTTCACCACATCTGTAACATGTATATTTTCTTTAGGGGCTATTCCATCCGCATCCTCCATTATAACCTCTTCCCCTCTGAAACCCCCTACATCTTTGGTAGTTACAATGGATTTGACCAGAATCTTCATGCCCTTCTATAATAGAGGATTCACCATTGGTAGAATCAAATCTACCCCTACCTCTCATTGGAGATGATGATGGCCCTCTTTTCACACCTCTTCTAAAACTATTCCTATTTTTCTTTTCTTCTAACTTTAATGCGAGTTGATAAGCATCATCTAGGCTATGGATCCAGAGCATACTCAGATCATCTTGTATGGTGTAACTCAATCCATTTATATACTGTGTAGCCTTATGTTCTTAAGACTCCCCCTATTCAACCCTGATTGACAACTTGTAAAATTCATTGGTAGACTCCTCAATGTTGAGATCCTTTTGTCTTAGGTTTTTGAACCTTTGAAAGAGTTTCTAAGCATAATCTATAGAAATAAATTTTTCTTTTAGATTCTTTACCATTTTATACCAATTTTGGATCTTGCCCTTTCCATTCCTTTGTCTTTCATTTTGTAGGTGATCCCACCAAATCAATGCATGTCCAGCCAACTTAGTGCATGAAAAATTAACCTTATTCTCCTCTGAAAGGGTTTTCCACTCAAAGAATTTTCCCATGTGATTCAACCAGTCAATCAACTCCTCTGGTCGTTACCCTCCACCATAATCAGGAACATTAATCTTGATGCCATCATTCTTTCCCTCCAAATCCTGGATCAATCTCTCCTAAAATGGTCTCTCATTCAAAGTTTCCTCATCTCTCTCATTTTATTCTTCATCTCCTCCTTCATTCATTAATGTAGGTACTTCTTCAGTATCATTATGTGGGTCTATATCCCCATTTGCATGTCTCTTTCTAAGGCGGGTAACTTCTCCTGTGAGCTCAACAACATGTCTCTGTAGCTCCTACATATGCCTATTCATCTGGGCATAACTTTCCCTCCCACGTCTAGCCATGATTTTATAAAATGGAGGAAAAATTTACATGGAAAAATCTAATATGTTACCTTAACTATTTCCACAAGATCAAAATCCAACTCTAATACCAATTGATGTGAATCTAGCTGCAAGAGGTGGAAATACCTCCAAAACACATATAAACAACTTCACAAATAAACACCAAGAGTTTCAAAATAGATTTCTTATCATTCTGTAATCGACACTAATCTTTTACAGGATTACAATCCTCCTTTTATTTCATGTCTACTCTAGAAACCCTAAAATGCCAAAAAACACTAAAATGCCAAAAATTACCGAATAGAAAAACAACTTAGATGGGCCCCAAAATTTCTGTGCCAAATATAAATTCATAAATTAAGGCTCACATGAAATTTTTACTTATTCTAACAAGCACAACAAAAGTTATTAAATTTCTAAGACCTAGTCAAAAGTGAAAAAAACATTTGGAGCCAATTTTAGGCCACTATGTGAAGGAATCCAGACTCAAAAATGTGCTGGAATGGCCACAATTTTTCAAGAAAATTTTACTTCAGCATGGTACTAATGTATATCTACCACCCTATAAAATTTCAATTTGATCCAATGGTCGGATCCAAAGTTGTGGTCTCCGCAAGTTATGTTCCCGCATTAATTTTACTTCACAACTTACAATTAACCTTGGGGTCATTTTGGTGAAGTAGAGACCAAATCTGAATCTTAATATCAAGATCACACCTTGATATGTCAATTCAATGACCTTTGGCCCACTCTCCCAGCTCTGCATGCATAGATCTCTAAACATTGGATCCCACTATTGGATAATAGGTTAGATCTATATCCTTAAGCTAAGGGTACTTTTATCATCATTTTTTCATCAATAACTAACAAAGTCACTATAGCGGCATAAATTTGGGATTTTTGATCTCGTTATCTTGTGTTGAAACCCTGGTTCCCCTCCCTTAACTCAACCACTAAAATGTTTTCTTGCACACTAGTTTGGATTATACTTCCCCATCTTCATCTGCAATTTTGGGACCGTGCTTGTTTGATATCCATTGGCAAAGTATTAGGTATCATAAAAAATATAGATTCCCAAATCTCATATTTTACCCCCACAACTTATGCCACAATTTTCGTTGAGCTAGATACCTCCAAGAAACTCCCTTCCCATATCAAGCTTAAAGTTCAAAATATAACTCTAACACAACCTATTGATTATGAAGGTATACCCTTTAGATGTAGAAGACGTTTCTCCTTGGGCCATACAGTGGGAGATTGTGGGTTGGTAAGGCACAAAAATGAGAGAAATTGGTGGAAAAATATCATCTTTGAACATTTGGACTTTGACACCAAGGATGAGTTAGACTCAAATAATGATTTGAAGGTCCCTAAATCAATTCCTCATACTCCCCGAATTGGAACAAAGGAAAATTCAATTGGTGAAAATCAGGTCCCAACAACCCCTCTTAGCATAATTTCAAATGTTAGAAATAAGGGGATGTCACATGGTGAGGAAATGGTTGATCTAAAGTCATAAAAAATGGTTAAGGAGAATACACCTCCCCGATCTCCTCCTAAAAAAGCTTATATCATTCGATTGAGAATTTTGAAATATTTCTTTCTATTGAGGAGGATAAAGAAGGGTGGAAAACGATGCATAATAGGAAAAAATATGCCCATAAAAATCGTTTCTCCCACCTAGTTGCATGGACTCTTTTTCTACTGTTCGGTTGTTGTTTTGTTGCAAATATGTATTAGTCAAACAATATTTTTGGAGTTGGTTTTCTGTGACTAAATAATTGTTGTGTTGTTATTGTTTGGTTGTGTATTGGCTTCACGCTAGCAGGATGACATTGCCTTTGTTTTAATTGTTTTATCTAGTTGTTTTAGGATTTGGTTTTTGGGGTACAGTCCCCACAGGTCAACAAAACCACTTCTGCTTTCTTGTTTATTCTAGCTTCTGAGCCCTTTTGTACCTCAAGGTATGGTCCCCTTCAAAACCATTTTTCAATAATAAAAAAACCTTAGTAGAAATTTACCTTTTTGTTTTAGAAAAATCATAGAAGAATATTTTTTAGTTTTAACAACAAAAAATAATGTTAAAAAATGTCCCAAAATATAAATAATTTCATCAACAAAATTCATATTATAAATATTTAATAGTGAAAGCATCCATAGGTGCTTGTGAGAGGCCAATAGCAAAATATAAGGAATTACTATAAGTATTACATTGTTAATAATTGTAATTTCTTAAATCAAAATCTGAATTCAGTTACATCTATGTGTCCATCCTTTACAAGTTACAACATGATGGTGTGGTCAGTGGTACCTGTCGTTGCTCCATGTGTGCACTCGAATATTAATGAAAAAAAATCAGTAGATGTAGGGGAGAGGAGCCAATCATGGTGCATTACCCAGTAGTGGTGAGGGTAGTTGACATATTTGGCTCCAGTTTTTGCACAGTAAAATATTAATAATTGAATGAATACTATCCTATAAATGTACAAACACTCTTCAAAACTGATGTGTCTGTCACTTTTCATGTACAACCATGAATATATCAACAATAGAATAGTCAATATCATTTTTAAACATAAAATAACATATATTATACTTCCATGTTTGCCAAATTTAAAGTCAACATGTATTTAATACAAGGATATATAATTGTATTTCATACCTATACAAAATTGATACCACATCATCATATCAATTTGATGTCACTTTTCATATAATTTAAGTTCCCATTTTACTATGTAAAAGGTCTTGTCATTCACACACTTTGGGCCAAGTTCTCACAAGCAAAAGTCCAAAGTGCACCATTTTCAAATACAAGTTGTCTTTTAAGCATTAACTTTCTCACCATTTTCTATACCAACTACTCCTATAAATGATGTACCTACATATTTTCAACAAATGTGAGGCTCAAGAAAAAAAGATTGAATTGAAATGAGAAATCAAATCAAATTGAACTTCAAATATGAGTATTGAAATAAAATATCATAAATCTCGATCCACCCCTATCAGTTTCACCCAATCAAAAACAAGCACAAGGATCAACCAATTTTAGCCAATCAAAAAAAAGCACAAGGATCACTCAACTACAACACTTTTCATATCTCCTATATATCTAGTTCCTCAACTGCTCTGAAATTTTATTCAGTTAGAGTTATTTTGCTAGTGCATGACAATTACAGTTCCAAGCTGCCATAATCAACTGTTATTCCACATCATAGTGCCACATAGTAAGTTCTTAACTCTATTCTTAACAATGGGTCTATGCCTGTTGCTTTGAGGTTCAAGAAATATGCAGTTACAATTGTGTCAAAGAGAGGAAAAGGGAAGGATCAAACCAAATTTTATGCTACCAAATGCACAAGTTCCATTAAGAGTGATCAAGAAGTAGAAGAGATAAAATATAATCTCTTTAAAACAAATTATCGGCATGAAGAGCTAAGATGAGGACAGCTACAAACCTTATTCTCTCGGCAATAAAGAGAAATATATATAAATACTTATGTGGCCTGGCTAACATTACGTTATACTATCAGTATGTCCTTAACCTATGTACATAGATACAAGAATGGAAACGTCTGTGTACATAGATACAAGAATGGAAACGTGAGAGTAAAAAATCACACTTTGAGCACGCTCACTTGAGCATAATCGAATGCTACAATGATACAATACTCACGCACTTTTTTTGACAGATTTTATATAAATTCAACAAGTAAAATGATACAACTCTCACGCACTTCTTTTGACACATTTTTTGGATCACCTGGCTTTTTTTAATGTTCAGTATATTGTAGTTTTCAGAAACAATAGGAGTTTAAGTCTTTGCAAAAAGGAATCACATAACTAGGAAGACATATAACACAATCTACCAGTACAAAAGTAAAATATGTAATTGTTTCTATCACTGCCTCAGTGAGGGTAAAAACCTCACCTATTCGAACCGAATGGACTGTAAATATTCGAAGAGAATCAAAAAATTTCCAAGCTCATTTGATGTGTTGATAAACACAATTGAAGGAATGCTCTGCATCTACGTGGATCATTCTCAGTCAATCCAACAAGCTCCTCCCCACCACTACAAGACGTGTATAGAAAATACTATAAGTTTTTAATATGTAAAACCACCAAAGTATACAACTCAGTTTTTAAACCCATGACTGGCTTCAAATATGAACATTTTTCCAAACTTCACATTAAAACGACTAAGTTTTCGTTACCATAAAAGAAGTAAATGACTAAGAACTGAACATTGTACAGAACGAAACTTGTTTTCAAGCATCCACGGAAAGATTTAAGAAGGCAGCAATGTTAAAATACGACTGTAACATCCAGTTATTGCTGAAGAAAGAAGTCACAAGTATGACTAGCTCCCAACGCAATCTTCGTCAGTGTAAACACCCACACACAAAATTATCAGGCCAAAACCGTAAGCATTCCCCTCCTGGTCTGTTCTGTTCCACTGTTTTGTTGCATTCCGTGGTGGTTCGAGCGGTAAACATTCCCCCAGCTGGAGGCGGTTTGGGAGTAGGTGGCGCAATCAATAGCATCTAATAAATCCGCATGCCTAACATTACGACTTCCTTTGCTTCCCTAACACGGCATGGTGGTTGTTAATTACAACCATATCCCTATGCGTGGATTTCGCAGTCCTCGGAAACAATGAGTTTTTTAGTGATAAGTGGTAGCGAATATAGTAAACGGTGGGGGGTTAGATTCACAGTAATTGGTCCGCACCGTGAAAACTCGGAAATTTTGACACCTCACACTCTAGCTCATGTGTACGGTGATCTACGTGTCAAATGTGTTGGCAAAGGAGATGGCGCTGTAGAGAATTCTCGTGCACTTCTTTTGACCGATTTTTGTGATTCCAGTGTTTTTTTTTTATGTCCGTTATAAACCGCCAAAGTTTGGGTGCACCATGAGTGGCTCCCCTCCCATATGCAAATGATTTTCAATAATAAATATGGGTTTTAACACTCAATTTGACATGACCTTAAAGGAATATACCTTTACAATGAGCGAATTCAATACAGGATTCATGCCGATCCACCTTCCCTCTTATACAATGGTGAGGAAACTCATGTCGACATGACAAATCAGAACCTCCTATCCAATAGAATTTCCTTTACAAGAATACCCATGTATACACAAATGGGGGTTGAATTTTTCAAAATCGGACTTGTAAAATCTCTCATCATCCAAATCTAAGCTCGCAAGAATGACTTTAATGAATTTTGTGCCAAAGCAGTTAAAGATCGATTATATGCCTTAATCGTCCCACTGTATAGAAATAACACCAGAATTTAATTACTGAATGACGGAGGACGTAATAAGGACCTCCCAAATCATGAATGTGATCTTTACCTTTTGGAAATGAGACAGGTGAATGGAGGAATACATATATAACTTACTAGAAAATTGAGTTTCCTTGTTGGGGCCATATCTATGTAGATATTTCCTGGATTGAATCTGAATTAGGAAATTCAAGGATGGAAAGGCTTAAAAAATACACATAAAACATAGCCCACGTTGTTAGGGAAGAAACAACAAAACCATTTGGGAAGTGGTCAAAAAAATGTATTTTTAATAAAACACGAATAAATTTTTGTGTATAAATCGCGTGTAGGCCGATTTGTAGGGATGCCCTAGTTGAATCCCATAGGTGCAAGGGACGAATCCCAGTGGCGACGGAAGTATAAATTTTTCATTTGACAAATTTTTGATGGGGAACAGTCGAAACTGGTTGTGCATGTTGTTTACACTCATCTGTTAAGGATGGATAAGGCCTTAAACTTTGGGTTTCGAAAGTAGCTATCCAATGGAGTACAAATCACGACTATGTCTTTTGCCTTTGTGGGCCTGGAAAATAAATCCTTATAAAAAGGGTCAGATTTTTGTAGGAGATCTTCCAAAATTCCATAGTTTCCAATACAGAAAATTATCCATTCTTTGCAATCCTCTCCAAGTTTAGGGACCTTAGGGTGATATTGAATAGGGTCTTTGAATTCGTTTTGAAATTGTGAAATGCCAATCACGAGGTAAATTTCAGCAGGATTATGGATGAATTTATAGTCCTGGTTCAGATAGGACACTAAAATAGATACAAAAACTAAAGACAAGAAATAAATATGTGCAAACTACTCAGTTTCCAAAAGGAATATGAAGAGACAGATGCATTAATAAAAAAAATAGTAATTTAATTAGTTTTTTTTGCAGCCAGTTTCTTGGAAGATAAGAAGGAAAAATGTTGGCATCATCAGATACTAACAACTATTACCCTGTAAATATAAAAATCCACGTCTCTTTGTAGATATATAATCTAAAAAATATCTTTGTAAATAAGCTACAAATTTGAGGCAAAAATCAGCCGCATTCAGGGTTTTTTATGTCTTATTTTATGATTTTTTTTAAAAAATATTTAGATTTGATGATAAGCAAATTTTTGATAAACTATTTTCCAAATTTTTCCAAATATACCTATTTTTTCAAAATATGTCAATATATACATTTATCAATAGTAAACTCTTATGCTTTTACTTCAAATTTCCTTACAATATATTTACTGTGTTCCGACATAAAAAGATACACAAATTTCAATTAGATATTTATAACAGTAAAATACCAGGATAATTTTTTTTGACTTACATTGCTCACTACACAACACTGCAAGGGCTCCAAATATAGAAACTTGACAACGCATACGACACTTACATAATTCATCGAATCACATAGACATATGACAACACCATATACATGTCGATGCCACACTTTCCCCAATGAACGAATGCTAGCAATGACCCAACAAGAAAAGGGACACAAGGATTGGCAAGCCCACACACATCATTACCATGATTACATCTTAATTATGATTACCATTCCAGGAACATTATTATGCAAGGATAATTTTATTTCCTTTTTCAACCTACACGTTCTTAAATTCATTTCACATTCAACTTATTATTCGACCATTTAAGTTTGCTCTTTATCCCTTATGAAAATCTCCATAACTTACATAATTAAATTCCATATTTCCAATTACATACAAAGTTCCTAATTCTCTCGTTCTTATGCTAAAGGTTTGCTTCTCAAAATATGTTTAGTTGACGTTTAATTTTACCCTCATTATGTAAGGGGACCAACCAAAAGTTGTTGAGGGAAAATAATACATATCAAAGGAGGTGAAAGTTTGACTTTCCATTTCCTATAAACTTCCTTCCATTAGAAGCACAATTTTTCTCGTACTATGGTTGTTTTAGTTCCAAATTTAGTTTGATTCAATTAAGCATTTACATGACATAATTTTATTTTATTTTATTTTATTTTTAGTGGACTCTATATTGGCTCAAATGCCTAGTCCCACCAAGAACAATTTGTATCCATTCTTAACAAAAAGTCAAAGCTTAAATCTACCATAAGGACTTCAAGAGAAAATTTGTTCCTAAACCATTATCACATATACCAGTGTTTCTCATTTCATTTACATTGTTTCTTGGGTATCTTTTTCTTGGTGTCACTTTAAGACATGAAGAGTTACGAAAGTACCTGTCTAACATTTTGAAGAAGTATTTATTTTGTTTTCTCAAAGTTTTCTCTCACCAAGGCAATTCATATTCTCTTTAACATAAGTAAATGTCTAATTGAGTTATAAGGACTCCAAGAGTGACATTATTCCTAACCTCAAATCTTGTTTTACTCTTATATGATTTACTCTTACATCACACTATGGTCTCATTATTAGCATCGTTTTATAACATTTGTAAACAAAATAACACATACTTTTCACTAATGGATTCACTACTACAAGGAGTGTAACCCAGCACGAGACAACCCAATTCTTTGCTCTTATACACTGTAGTGTTAACGCATGTCGCAACAAAGACATCCACTTGTGTAATTTAATATCACCAAGAGATAAATCATAGGAATATCATAGGAAAACTACCTTTGTTTGGTTTTTGGGCCACTCACTAGGGTACAAAAGGGCAACTGGGCACATGGGGTAACGAGACCCCTTTTTTTCTACACTTCTCTTAAGTCAACTTATTTTAAATACAATTGCATTTTTCTAAGAGTTATGTACAATTTCCACCTGCAAGTTAACCCCTTAATCAGTCAAGGTTTTGGTATAATTCCAATTGCACCGAAGGATCTATGCCCCAATTATATATGAATTTATGGTGAGAATACATGTTTATGATAGACAACCTTCATGAAAGACCAAGGCGATATGTTGTCAGTAACCAAGGTAACACATTTAGCTGAGAGGGACTAAAGAGTTCATTAACAAGAGTTTAAGTCATAGAACAACTATTTCACTATCTCCATTTGTGTCGTCTAGATCCCACAAGGAATTCATTCGATGATGAAGTTAATTTATAGATCTAACTTCGTAAGACTTGGTAGTCCACTAGGATACTAAGGGAGTAATAGCTCTACTTACTCCATATAAAGTTTGTCCAGGTCGTTCCTAACTGTCGGGTTCACGACGATAAGGCTAAACATACCGACCATGATGGTAACACAAACTAGGGGTCTTATTTACCTAAGCTAGGAGGTTCCATCGAGCAAAAAAGTTTAAGTTCATTTTACGGTTTCAATTTCTTTTGGGCTAAGAAAGATCATGCAAGAAAGGTAGATATGCGCAAGTTTTAAACTAAGGTCGATTATTTTATTTAGATTTCTTTATTACATTTTTAAGGTGAGGAACACAACACCAACTATTTAATCAACAATTGCCCAATGGAAGTGCACTACAAGGTATTAATTTCAATTTAATTTAACATATATATTCAACTTTAACCATACAAATTTTGGGATCAAAATAACATCCATGATTAGATACATATTTCCCAAGCACCTCTAAAACTAGAAACATACACATACTACCAAATTCATCAATAAGTATTTCAATACATTACAAAAAGATGGTTCAGCCCCTACATTTATATTATTTCAAATATAAAATAAAATAATACATAGTGAATTACAACCACGTCATTTTCGCCACCTTACTTGCATCCTGTAAAACCATGTGAGCATGAAATCAGTGATAAATCACTGGCATGACATCCACCCTAATCTAGCATAATTAACATTTTTCTGTTTCCCATTTACATATAATAATAATAATTTACATTTGAAAGAAAAGGTTTAGAGACATGTATTAATTTCATTTCATTTCACTTCATTTCGTAACCAAGGAGAGAGAAAGAGATAGGAAAGAGAAAGAACACTATTTCGCCAAAAGTTCAATTTCATACAACAAGTCACACGGTAGAGTTTCAAACAGTTATTTACAAGTGTCAACAAGTTCCACAATGATTTGGCAACCCGACAGGGGTCCTACAACTTTCTTCTTACGTTTCCCTACTAGTTGCAAAAATGTTCAAAAAAAGCTCGGGGGTGAAGAAACCACTTTCAAACGTTGTCCTCTGATGAACAAAAACACCATGGGTAAGTTTCTATGTGTCCTCATATACACCAAGAATTCATAGGAACTGAAGGAATTCAAAACTGGTGAATGGTTTACGATTGGTGGCTAGTTCTCTGAGGCCATTAGTCGTAATCGACCTAGTTGCAAATGATTAAAAGTTAGCTCAAGGGCTCAGAAAACCACGTCCAAAACTAACGTTCGATGGAGGAACGTGCCACGATAATTTTCCTACAAGTTCCCCCATATATGGAGAATTCATCAGAGTCAACGAAATTGAGTATTAGAAAGTGGTTTTCAAATGGCAACATG
The DNA here is from genome assembly GCA_019776745.2 of Taxus chinensis. NCBI lineage: Eukaryota > Viridiplantae > Streptophyta > Pinopsida > Cupressales > Taxaceae > Taxus > Taxus chinensis. The sequence goes on from CM034156.1 coordinate 96,845,433, forward strand.
CTTTCTGGAGCCATCGGTCGTAATTGGTCCAGTTTGACCTAGTCAAACTATGACTGGAGGCCTACAAAAAGCCTTTTCCAAACTAACAAAGAAGAGTGTTTTTCCCCAAACTGAAGGTTCCTTACAATTTTCTAGTAAAAACACTAGAGGTTTGCGAAGGCGGATAAGCATTTTGGTGCTCAGGGTTCAAATGGCGGTTCAAAACGAAAGCCAACTTTTTAGTTTTAGTAGCTTCCTACAACTGCAAAACGGTGAAACATTGTTCCTAGAAGGGCGTCAAAAGATCACAAATGATCATTCAGGGTCAATCCAAAGATTGAGGTGACTCCTCACATAACAAGGTACACGAATGAAGATTAACATCCCCTTTCCAAAGTTACGAAGGTTACTTTGCGAGTCTCCAAAAATCACAAATTTATCTATTTAAACAAGGAGATGGTCAACATGTTTACTGGGAAGTCAATTTCAACTCGTTCAATAAAATAGGTACTGTAGTTATCTAGTTTGGTTGGGACATTACTAGATCTCAAAGTGAGGGTTTTCGTTGTTTACCAAGGAATAATAGGTCCTGTAAGTTATGTTATAACGTTTTATTGTTTTAAAACCAGTTTATTTAATACAATCAAATGTACGAAAAACCTCAGTTTCAAATTTTATTTCGTTGCAAAAGAAAACTAAATAATAGAAATTATGAGAGATGAGGGGAGATGAACCATGCTTGGAGGAACAAATCCGGTTGAAACCACGGGATTTGGTTCAACATCTCACTTGGGTATTTCGTCAAATAGTTCACGAGCATCCACAACTCCACCATTTTGCATACACGTTTGTCATAACATTTGCAACTACAACATCTGAAACTATTCCTCTATTCTTTATACTTTTTTTGATATCCATATCTTGCTCCTAACATCCCATTTGACATAGTCTGGGAGGATGCTGAGAATGTACAACAAAGGGCTTCACGCAGAGGAAGAGTGAGAGAGCCAAGATCTTTCATACACATTTATAAGACCATTTGCAACTACAACATCTGACAAGGTTCCTCTAATTTTTTATGCTTTGAAGGATGTCCATACTCTGTTCCACAGCTCGCATCTGGCACAAGATGGGAGACACTAGCAAAGGTTATGGAATATAGCTTTAAATATGCAAGATACATTTGCCCAGAAGTTCTATAGCCTTTTCAACAAACCCATTTTGTGTATATCCTATAGTAGTTGCAGTCTCTTGAACCATGTTTTCAGCACTAAAATGAATAGTGCACATGCCAAGTTCTTGCTTCCGTATTTGCATAGATAGCTGCTAGAGCACTTCTAATTGTCACGTTTGATAGATCATCTATTTGTTATGCTTTGATGGATGTTCTTACCCTGTTCTGGAGCTTCCCTTTTTGATGTAGGCTGGAAGTATGTGGAAAAGGATGAACTGATCAAGTTGGAGGCCTATATGTTGCATAGACAAGAGAGTGAGACTGTCTCATGAGGATAACCATGTCTCTAGTATGCTGCATTATCAAAAAATTGCTAAATTTTCAATGTTAACTTGGGATTCATGTGAATACGCCTTTGGATTCAGAAAAGAGTGCTTTGATTATGATGTAAGTAAATGACAGGTCTGAAAAGGATTTTATGATGTGTCACCCTCAAGGTTCTACTAAAGCTGACAAAGTCAGCCACTATCCTGCAATTGGATTCCGTGAAGTGCGGGGGCACTACATAAACTCTCAAAACCATCTGATCTTGCTAGGAAATATTTCTCTTTCATGTCTTGATAGGAAGAATGTATCCATTTGGAATGTCTTTGAAGATTGAAAAGTTCATATTGCTAGCTAATCCACCATTTTCAAGAAGAGACGTCCTTATAGAAGTTTTAACATAAGATGGAGCCTCTTCTCTCAATGGCTCTCAAAATACTTGAAACACCCTTGTAGCTAGGGGATTATGCACCAAAATAAAAATGAATTTTGATGAACATACTCTTAACAGAAAGAAGACATCACAGACCACTACAAAACAACATCCCCAAAAAAATCTCTTACATTAGCAGAACAACGGATGGAATTGAGCATTGTAAAATGTTTATTATGTAATGGCTAAGGCGCAATGGATTATTCAAAGAATGTGCCTCTGTTTACATATTCATATTTTTCAACCATTTGTTGTGCAGGGAGAGGCTGTTTCGGATGCACCTCATAATCATATTGAACATGTTTTAGGGTACCCATGCCTGCGCCTCAAGAATATACAAGTATGGAAAACTGAAAAATCCTTGAACTCTAAGCCAGCAGCTAACTAATATACCAAAGCCCTCAGCCTCACATGTTAAAACAATTAGATTGATATAGCAAAGTAGTGAAGCTCGCATAGTAAAAGAAAGAGTGATAAACCCAAAACCCCAGCCTCCTAAAATGAACTCAAACAATTTGAGCGATAGATAAATTAACTGTCAAGAAGGGATAGAGAATTCAAACCTAACTTTTTCCAGAAGATTATCCTTCTTCATTGTTGCTCTTTGCAAAATGAACGAGGGTTTCGTGAAGGTTAAGCCCAACCGAGATAATGGTTATCAAACCCTGGCATAAAAAATTATAGGGCTTCGAAAACTGATTTAAAAAATGGGTTAGATTTGACTCTTACCCTCTCTAATTCGTTGTAATCTTGCTTAAGATTTGCAGGCTTTACCGCCAATGTTTCCAGATCCTCGTCACTGTCTGTTACACAAAGGAAAAGAAGATGACAACCCCTAAGAAATTAGGAGGAGAAATTGGCCGAGAGCGGAGAAAGCCTGAAAATTTAAATTCCTTTGCACAGAAAAAGGAAAGGTATCTGTGAAGGGGAAGATGAATACAAAAGAATGTACATTATAGAATAATATAAAAGAGGGAGGAAGATGACAATGAAAAAGCAGTTACCAAAATAAAAGAGGGAGGACGATGACATAAAAAAGCAGTCACCCCAAAAAATTGACTCTAGGTAGACTTATCAGACAAAAATTAAAATTATTAAAAAACTATAACGAACAAATAATAAATTATTATTACTTTAAATTGTCAAATTGATGTTTTCCATAAAAATTTTGATTGGAGGAAAGCACCTGAGATTAATTTGTATTCAGAGAAAATAAAACGCTAGAGAGTATTCTTCACTTCTAGTTATGTTGTGCTTTATTTTAGAATGGATTCATGTCACTTCTGATGAACGAGCGTCTCCAATCAACCCCAATTCCAAACATGTTCAGACCCTCTTTTATACTCACAAGAAAACAATTGAGCCAGTGATAAGGATTCCTAAACTGGGCGATCTCTGTGTTTTTCAAAGCCAAAATTGGAGAGGGAAAAAGAATGGCCCAAATTAAGGTAACCGTTCGTATAAGACAAGTTCCCAAATTATTTCTCACATTTTGTACAAGTGTCAGTTTACCTGAATTCTAAGCAACACTAGAATACCTTCTTCCTATCTGTTCTGTACACATGATGAATTTTAAGAAACTAGTCTTTGGGAAATGCTCTTAGTGTTATCCTGAGATGTTGAAGCTCCGTGGTTGTTATCACATTGTTCGTATTCCATGCAATTCTTTACTTCTCTACACCTGCTGAATATGTACATTGCAGTCCCCAACAATCATTTGTTTACAAATAATTTTATGTTTTAATTATATATTGACGAATTTAGTGACATACATTTTAATTTTTGTTGTGAAACAGTTGGAATTGAGCAGCCTCTGGAAAAAGTAATAGATTTACTTGATATGACATCAACAGATGTATTGTCACTGGCTGTGGTTGTCTGCGGTTATGGTGGCATTGGAAAAACAACTCTGGCCAAGGCTGTTGTTGCAAGATTAAACCTTAAAGGAAACTACAACTACAGTAGTGTTGAAATGGATAATTTGCTTGAAAAGAATGAATTGGTTGAAAGGAATGGCGTCAGAAGATTGCAACAGCAAATCTTGATGGACGCATTTCCAAATTACAATTTTGCCAAGCAGAAAAAATTGAAACACTCGCAAGAGGGTCGCGATCATCTCACAAAGGCTTTTAAATGCGAGGGAAATAAACCTGTATTTATCTTAATTGATAATTGTCAAAGAGAAAAAGATTTGACAGAGCTGTTGCCAGAAGATTTAAAAGGCCTTCCTCGGCGTAGCAGAATCCTGTTGACGACTAGAAATTGGAGGGAGACAGATATGCTTCAGCATGGAGGGCTTCAACGACGCAAGTATCGGGTCCAGAATCTACCCAAAGAAGAGGCCCGCAAGATTTTGATGAAGGAGCCAATTGATGTTGACATTAATAGTATGGAAGATGTATTGCAAAGGATTCTAAAGGTTTGCTATGGAATCCCGCTGGTCCTCAAAATGGTTGGTGCTTGTTTGATGAAACACAATTACAGGATTAAGGAGTGTACTCAGATACTCGATGCTTTGGAGAATATTAAAGAGCAGGATTTGAGTGAACGGGCTGTTGATTTTGTATATAGCCAGTTAGAGGAGCCTACTCAGGATGCATTTTTGGACATCTGCTGGTTTTTTAACAATTGGAACCGGCGTTATGTGGAGTATATTGTGGGAACAGAGCATCTTCAATCTCTTGAGGAGGCAGCACTGGTCTCCTCAACATTCGCCGAGTGGGAAGAGGAGTTGAGCAGCCGTGCGATGAAGTTGAATGTTCACGACGTCATAAGAGCCAAAGGGCGAAGCATGTCAGAGGGCAGCAGGATAACGAATGTTGAATCGTTTGAGGAAGCAAAACAAGATGAGGTAGGTATACATGTCTCCCTCAATGGAACTGTTAGAGACAACATAACTATTGTTCTAATCGTTTCAAACCAAACTTTTGCAGGGTATGCTACACAAAATTAAAGGTCTCTGGCTTATGGAAGATCACACAAAAACCATTAATGACATATACACCAAATCAGAGGATATTGAACAGTCAGGTTTTGAATGCCATGTTGAAGAAAGGTATTTAAATTTGATGAGCAAGTCTTTGCGCGTCCTCGCACTGGGAGATCATGTGAGCGTGAGAGGACGAAGCAACATGGAATTTCAAGAATTAAGATATCTTCAAATAGGTAGCGACATTCCAGTGAGATTAGAGGCACAAAACAAATTGGCTGCTTACTACGGCCCTCTCTTCAAAGAAGATGTCAAGGCAAGTTACCTACTTACAGTCTAAAATAAAATATAATAACTTAAATCTGTCATGTATTGCATATTGTATTAATAATGAAACCGGAATGTGTCTGCAGCTGCCAAAAAATATACAAATGCTCAAAGCTAAACGACAATGGGAAATAGATGGGGAAGTAAAGCCAATAAAAGCAGTCAGTGATTGTGGACTCAAAGAATTAAATTTAATAGAATTAGGAGATATGCAATCGACCACAAGTGTGCCGCTTGAAGAGCAATTTATTCCACTGCTTGAGGTGAGTTCATTAAAGTTTTTGATATTGGATCAATGCAAGTCTCTTCAGTTTCTGCTCGGCTCAGCTCAACTTGGCTCTCTTTTTTACTTGAGTTTAGTATGGGACGGTTCGCTGAAAAAACTTCCTTCGACCTTTGATCAACTCAGGTCTTTGCGAATTTTGAGTTTATTTGGTTGCAGCAAATTGGAAGAATTACCTTCTACCTTTGGTCAACTCAACTCTTTACACACCTTAGATTTATTTGGTTGCTGTAAATTGAAAGAATTACCATCCACATTTGGCCAACTAAGCTCTTTAAAAAACTTGTATTTAAGTAATTGTACTAAATTAAAAGAATTACCTGCCACCTTTAGCCAACTCAGCTCCTTACAGGTCCTGGATTTAAGATTCTGCTGTAAATTGGAAGAACTGCCTTTCAATTTTGGTGAACTCAAGTCTTTACAGACCTTGGATTTATGTGGTTGCAGCAAATTAGAAGAATTGCCTTCTAACTTCAGCCAACTTAGCTCTTTAAGACACCTGTACTTAGATGACTGCCCAAAGTTGCTAAATTCACCTTCCACCGTTTTCCAGCTAAAGACTCTAGAGTCCTTACATATGGTGATTATTCATGGCATCAAATTTTTTGACTGAAAATTCATGTACTAAAATTTGGTAGATATTTTGAAAAGTGTACCAGCACGCCATTAAATTAGGCGTTTACTTTGTAAACTTGTAAATGAATGTATGAAATATAAGTACTAAAATTTGATACATATCTTGTAAACGATTGTATGAAATTTAATATACTTAAATTTGGTATATATTTTGTAAATTTGTAAATGATTGTATGAAATTTAAGTACATAAATTTGGTAGATATTTTGATTGAGTTATAAATTTATAAATAATTGTATAAAATTTAAGTGCTCAAATTTGTTAAATATATAAATAAATTATTGAAATGGGTGTGTATGTTTTAGATTTGTAAATAATTGTATGAAATTTAAGACTTAAAATTTAGTAGAATTTTTTTATGAAGTGTAGTTTGCATTGTGTAAACTTATATAATTAATTATAGGAATATCAATTGGATGTTAGATTTTTCTTTTTTAATTGTATTTATTGATTGGATAACTAAAATTTACTATGTAATGTTGGATTTACAAGTAAATTTCGGTTAGTTTTATTGATGTTAGAGATTGTTAGAGAATCCTTTAAAAAAATGGTATTTTTTCCAAAACAATTACACTTTTATATGTTTGTCGATTCCAAAAATCTGGTCGTCTTAAGGATGTCCAATCTCCCTCATATAAAAATATGAGTAAGGTTTAACTTTCACTATAATAGTCAAAAGAGCCAATGTCACGACAATATCACCAATCTCATGTTATGATGGAGTCTAGCTGGTTTATAGACTAGCAATTATATGTGAACTGTACGATGGAAACGCTGAAGGGGATGGAGTGAAGAATGAAAAAAAAAATAAGGAAGTGGAATAGAGGGAAAGGATAAGGGATAATCAGGAAGGGGTTCGATGGAAGGGGAGGACATTGAGTTTTAGCATATGGTCTATATCTTATAGGTATTATTCACAGTAGTGCAATATGTGTATGAAGAGGACAAACTAAAAAATGGGGAAATTTGAAAAGGCTCTATGTTTGAGACTCAAATGAGATGCATGTATCATACATGTTTCACAGGTCAATGTTTTCTATTGAACTTGTTGAAGTGAAGCATGTCATTTACAGGGAAATTATGATCCATTTTTATGATAGATAGCTATATTCCAATGTTCACAAGGCCAAAAGAATCCTATGAAACAGTAGGCCCTATCATTTTATTATCTAATTTGTTTATCGTTTATTGTTCAAATTAATATTGAAATCTCCATAGCTGAAGTCAATTTATCATTAATTGAATTATGAGAAACTTTAATTGGAATATTTGTTCTATTCCAAAGGAAAAGGAGAAAAAAACCAACCATTTAAGCCACAAACAAATCTACTTCTGCTTAAACTTACCTTGTATCCTTGGGAGTTGAAGTAACAAGGATTCACACTATCACTTAAAATGGAAGTTTGATGAGAAACAAGTCCAAAATGAATTCTTTGCATACATCAAGGACAACCATTACAACTAAGTATGGCATGAATTTTTTGCAGGCCAAACCTTTGAATATTTATGGGAACATGCTGAGAAAATGAAATAATTTTGAACCCTCACTACTCTTAAATATTGGATTATGCATGACACACTCAACAAATTCATTCTATTTTAAATAATTATGCTTATGCTTAAACTTACCTTGTATCCTTGGGATTTGAAGCAGCAAAGATTCCCATAATCACTTGAAATTCACATTTGACGAGATATTAGTATAAAAGAAATAAGAAATCTCAAAACCAGACTTCACGCCAGAGGATGTACAAAAGGATAATTTATTTAAAGAAAAAGAGTAAATTAGCAAAAAAAATAAAAATAACTCTAAATTTTATGAACGCATATCTCACTTTTTAGAACATATATCAATGTACTATACTCAACACCCACGATTTACAATTATGTACATATCATGATCATACAGAATATCTATCCCATCAAATGTTGATGGAGTTGTCTTTGATATTGGCATGTCAAAACAGATTCTATCAAAAGGAGACAACATAGTCATGGAAACTATTGTTACATAATTGGCAGCAACCTACAGGGATCTTGGGATTGTAATAAAATTCTTCCAGATGGCCTTGCTTTTCACCAAGAAACAACCCTTTGATCAACCCACCAATAGACCAAACATGGGTTTCAAAGAGCGGAATTTGACGCTGGAGTTGATATATTTGTAAATATAAACGCACACCAAAAGACCAAGCTAGTGTCTTGAGAACCGAACTTGGAAATTGCAGTTGTCCATATCTAACTCTAATTAAAAGCAACCCAAGAACATGTGAAATGTTGATTATATAAATAACCAGAACAAGTAGGGTTTTTTGGTTCTAAAAACTAATCAGATAACCTTTTATTATATTCAATTAATATACTATTCACTTTTTATGAAATAGCACAAAGTCTAGTGATAAACTTACGTCACTAGACAAATATATAGCAAGAATGATAAAGAAACAAAATTATGTCTAATCAAGGGATCATTTTTGATATCAAAAGTTCCATAAACATCCCTAAATTGTGTTAGTAAAAGATATTTTTGAGAGCTTTCCATCGACTATGAGAATGCGACAAATGAACATTGGGAGCTCTAGTTATGTCTAGTCAAAGTTCAGTCAACAGGAAAGTCAACTATGGTCAACAAGTCAATAATGGACCAATAGCACTGTGACACGTGGAAAAAGGGATTTGGTAAAAATGGAGAGGTTTTCACTGCCGGTCTTTGACGATTGTAAAATGATATAGCTCGTGGGAGCAAGAGGCTCAACTTTTTTAACAGAAGGGAGCCCAACTGCCATGAGGACTATGGTATTATCACCGACATGGTGGGTCCTCAAGCCACCACGTGGCTTGCCACAACAAATCAAATACAATTGATTTTACTTTTGCGGATCGACATCGAGCTATTAGCTGAGTCATGCAAGGATTGAGTTACATTTTAAGCTCAACGAGCTATTTTTATTAAACCAAGTTGAACACATTCCCTCGTAGGTTGAATTCATTCAGGATCGAGATTACCCCATATTACCAAGGAATAGGACTCGACATATAGCTCGAAAAATGGCTCATTTAACAACCAGCGCATTAAACCAACTGACCACCACTCTAATTATAGTGGCCAATACATAATATGTCAACCCCCATGATAATGCTAAAGACCACGTGGTGAAGTGGTGGGGCATGCAAAGCCCATGCGTGGAGAATTCCATGTGAAGGGAGGTAGGGTGGTTGGCATATAAACCACCAACCCACCAATATGTCACTCCATATCGAATTAACCCACTAAAAATAGCATGTCGCCCCCCTTATGGGATTTTTTCCCTTTCCAAATGGAAGCTGTCGAATATGGGATGTAAACCCATTCACATATAATGTAAGCCACTCATACATAATCAGGATTCACTGTTCTACCTAAACCAGAACATAGTTACAATTTTATGCATGAAATTGCCACAAAACGGTTTTGAGTACAATGCGAGACAGATTTAGGGATCCTTGGTGTCCCCATTGGGAATGCATATAAATTGTTTGACAAAATTTCCTGAGCTCAATTGTCCACATTCCCACTAATTTACAATGCATACGAACTATTTGAAAAATGTCCTAAGCTCATCCAGACCTGTTTGTTCTATGACACTTTCAACCATGTCTAATGATGGTCATGATGATGAAAGAGATCATGATGCCCACACATTTACCAACAAGCTCATTCAAATGGAAATACTCTTTCATAAACTTGAACAAAGCATGTAGGAACTCACCAAAATAGTGATAGAACAGAACAAAATCATTAAGGAACAAGCATCAAAACTTGAGAAACAAACAGATCAAATTACCATACAGGGAGATCACATCTCAAAATTGGAAATATCTTTGGCTAAGCTCAGCTCAGAGGTTTTTTCCCATCTAGCTCAAGCAACATCAAAGGTCATTACAAACCTTCAAGAAGAAGTCCAAGCAACTAAGGAATACTGTAAGGGGTTTGCTGCCAGACTTGAGAACGTAGCCACAGATCATCCATGGACACAAGTAGTCTCTGGTAAATGTAAAACCCCACCAATTATTGAAGAAAAAATCCAAGCCAGATTTGCAGAGAAGAGAAAAAGAGATTTTAAGGTCTTAAACCTTAGAGTTAGAGGCCTCACCAAAGAAGACGTCCCTTTAACAGTAGCTAAGAACTTTCTCCAACATAAACTCAAAATAGATAACACACCAATTGAAAAGGCATGGTATCTATCAGATAATTCTTTGACCATCAGATTCCACAACATACAGGATAAGCTCACTGCATTGAAATTGAAAATTTTCCTCTTCAACCTTGACCAAAAGGTATACCTAGATGAAGACATGACCAGGCTACAATATGAGGAATTCAAGAATGAAAGGGAAAAATGATTGAAGCTAGGAAACGTGGAAAGTGGGTTGTTATGCAGAGTGGTAAGGCTGTGATACAGGATAATCCACCTCCTTGGTGGGACAAGCCATGGCCTACCAAAACATCTTGATGCCATAAGGTGGAGCTCTGCTCTCATACATCCATCGCACTCTCATTATGGAACTGTGGCAGATCTCTTTTCTTCTCTCCACGGTATTCAAATGATGTTATCCAGGGCAAATATATTATTTTCTTTACAGAAGCCCATGAATCAAGAGCTAAGCCCCTTCCTATTTTCCTTGGGTTTACTTGATTCTCCAAGTACAAGACACAATTTCATCTTGGTTCTAGAGGCTCGGGTGGTATCGCTTGCCTTGCATGTGAAAATCTAGCGTCTAAACTTCGAATTAAAGAATATGATACATAGGCCAAATATTTGTGGGTATCACTTGATAGAGGAGCTTAACAATCCAAATTGTTCATCGCAGTATGCTACTTTCCACCAAGATACTCACCATATACTACGATAGGGGATGATGAATCCCCATTTAATTATCTATATCCTGCAACCTCCAATTTCTTGGCAATGGGGGATGTGATCCTCTTGAGAGACTTCAACGCCCATATAGGTAACAAATAATGCTCCCAATATGACCATATCTCAAATCCTTTAAGACTGCATGAGCTCAAAGAAGAGATGGACAATTATAGGTAGTCATTTGATAATTCCATTTCACCTTATGGAAGACATTTAATTAGATTTGGGGAATTTCATGACTTGATAGTGTTGAATGGGCTTTCTTGTTTTCTTGGGTCTGGAGATTTCACATGCTATCCTCATGTTGGTGGAGCCAGTGTGGTAGATTATGTCATGAGCAACATTACTTTTTAGTCATCCATCTCCAATTTTTGTGTGGAACCTCTCCCACCCCTCCATAACCATGCACCTATCTCTTTTAAGGTCCTACTCCCCACTCTTGGGGCTGCACATATCACCTCTTATACTTTCCATTCTTCTACCCATATCTCCTTTGGCCATGAGTTTGATGATATTTATACTGAAAACTTGACAACAAACCTCCAAGATATAAATTCTATCCATTTCCCAATGGCAAGAGATAAATATCTTTCCAGAACAATTTGGAATAAAATTCTCCAATCCTTTCCCCATTCCACTCGTAATCATCCCACTAGTGTCCCACTTGGCCATTGCACTTGGAATTCCTAGTTTGATAGTAGTTGCAGATCCCTCCACAAGCTTTTGACTCGCATCATTTTCCAACACCCTTATATGAAGAAGTCAGTCCAAAAAATGTACCACCGACTCCTATGGAAAAAGAAGAGATTATATATTCACAAGAAAGAAAGGGACACACTCAACATGTTGAGGTTTAAAGCGAAGTCTTTTTGGAAAACCTTCCTCCCAAGGAAATCCTTGTGTGTTATTTAGGACATAGATACATGGTTCAACTACGCATCCTCTCTCTCCAACATCCCCAATCAAGTTCCAATTTCATTAGAGAACAGGTGTAAAGGTAAAATTATCTTCAAAGACCATATGGTGTTACGGGCTATCTTCAAACTTCAGGCAGGGAAATCAATAGATATAGAGAACTTGAGAGCTGAATTTCTTCACCACAATCCAAAACTCTTAGCAATGCACATTGTTGATCTCTTTAATCTAGTGGATTCCTATGGATTCCCACCAGTGTGGACGTCTCACATCATCTGCCCCATATTTAAATCGGGGAATCAACAAGAGCCAAATAATTATAGAACCATCATGATTGGGCATACTTTGAGAAAGTTATTTGCTACAGTGCTAGATGATTTGATTTCAGGAGTTGTTGAATCCAAGAAACTCTATGTGAAAGGACAAGCAGGGTTCAGATGGGATCACCGAATAATAGACCATGTCTTAACTCTTAGAGCCATAATTGAAGAAGCAAGGGCCAGAAAGCATAAGGTTTATTGTTTTTTTGTTGACTTTTAAAAGGCATTTGATACCGTACCTAGACACCTTCTAATCCAACGGCTTCATGACCTCCAAATTCTAGAGCATTTGGTTCTTCTTGTGATGACACTCTATGAAATGATGTCTAGCCAAGTCCGAACTCCGTACTGGTTATACAGGTGATATCAATAGCACCATCGGTGTTAAAAAAGGCTGCCCACTTTCTCCTGCTTTATTTGGTCTCTACATTGACGAACTAGAGCACATCATTGCAAATTGTGGTCTTACAGACAATGATTGTTTTTATATGATATCATCATTGCTATTTTATTATTTGTAGATGATATCATCCTCATGTCACATATTGTTGCATGCCTACAACGACACCTTGACATACTAAGCTCTTTTTTGTGATACTCATGGTTTACAAGTGAACTTAAAGAAAAATAAGGTCATGGTATTTAATACAACCAAGAGGGTTGCCCATGCAACTAACCTCATGTATAAAGGACACTTGATTGAAGTAGTCTCCTCTTACACCTATCTTGGAGTGACTTTCACAGGTCCTCCTTTGAACATGCTCCATGCAATAGAAGAGAGATTATGTAAAGGTTACGCAACCCTCAATACACTTGAGAGACCATGTTTCCAGCTTCAATTTCAAGATGCCAACGCAAAATTGTGTATTTTCCAAAACTCTAGTGACACCAATAGTGTTGTATGGTTGTGAGATTTGGGGCCCTAATCTTCAGCATAGTAGTTGGGCTCGTGTTGATAGAGTACTCATCTCCATACTATCTAGGACTCTCTGGGAAAAATGCTCAGTTCCACATGTAATCATCTTGGCTGAGTTTGGCACGCACCCTCTCTGAATCTCAACTATGTTCCATCTTGTGATGCTACTCCATAGACTAAGATGTATGGCAAATACACCAATTGGGCAGAATAGATACCTCTTCAAGACTCTCCAATCATCCATGAGGTTATGTGAATTGGGGATACAAACCACTTGGTATGCACATTGTACAACTTTCTTCCAAAGCATCGGATTGGATATTGATCACCTTCCTCCTCTCACATTCTCTATTAGTTCTCCCCATATGCCTAAAAAGAAAATTCATAGAGGAATTAGAGAGGAGATCTACAAATCTTACATAAAATCAACATGGATTGAACCATTAGAACCATTTCCAACAAAAATGCACCACTATTTGGAGCATTTTCTCCAAATTGAAGAGGGACGTGTCATTCCCCCCAAATACATCAGGTTCACACTCGGTTTGAGATTTCCCTTGGGTCAACTACGAGTTTGCTCTCATCATCTTTGCATGGAGACAAAGCACTACATTCCTAGAGACCAACACACTTGCACACTTTTCAACAATAGACATGAATCAGAGGAGCACTTTATATTTCGTTGTCATGTGTACTATGAGATCTGTGGTAGGTACTTTTGTCTCTTTCAAGAAACTCAAGACTCATTACGTGCCCTTATTCATTATGATGACAAGATGTGTGTAGCTTTATTTATCAGGGAGATGACCCAATATAGATATGACCTCCCAAAACATCATCATGATAGCCTTGGGTACCAAAATATTGGTGCATTCCTTAAGCCTTCTACACAACATCAGAGGCATAAACGAGCACATGACTTCACGCATCAGTTATGATCTACCAGGCGTAGAACCTCTTAAGCATGGCATTTGTTGCATCCTGTGTATTTCTTGTTTCTTCTTGTATTTTGTTTTGTATTTTTTTTCTTTCCTTCGTGCATCGCCTTGTTCTCTTTGCCCCTCTTGTAGTCCCTTTAACCTTTTTGGTTACTTCTGGACATTAATTTTTAAATTAAATTAAATTAAATATGCTACAACTAATAATAGCCTTTAGATAAATAATGTAACATTATTTTAGGGCCCCATTTGGGTATAAATAGGGGACCCCTTGCATTGTAAAAAATGGGAGACACCGAAGATTATTATTTTAAAGCTTAATTGTGGGATTTGGGAAATATAGTATTAGGGTAATTTTAATATAGTTTTGTAAACTATATTAAAATCCTAAAATTACTATAGACAAATATTATTTATTAGCTTATTATTTTTAGGCAATAGTAGATTAAATATTTGTGATTGGGAGTTTTAATGCTACCCAATAGGCCCACTAAACAACAATATTTTTCACTTGTGACACCTAGAGTATCGATCGGAGTATCGGAGGACACATTGATAACATTGGGAAGCTCAATCAAGTTCTGAAGGAGGTTGTGCATCAGGAAGCTAGAGAACAATTCGAATGATCATCGGAAGTTATTAGAAGGACTGACATACCACTAGGAAAGTGGAACTTCCATTAGATTTTATTGTAAGAAATAACATTATACTTACAAATTTTGACTAATTGAATGGTTCGAAAGAACCTGGAGATGTAGGCCATTGCCAAACCCCTTAATCAATCATGTGCAATTTTCATTCATATTTTTGCATTAATTTTAAATTGATTACTTAAAAGGAGAAACTTTTCAACAAATATTAAAATCCTATAGGGGTTCGAGATTAGGTGGATAAAAACTTGATCATTTTTCAGATCAAGTTGGTATCAGAGCTAGTTTTGAAGAGCTGGTTTTACAAAAATGGATCTATACCTCTTCTTCTAGCTGTCAATTATGCTTGCGTTATTAGACACCATGGTTTCAGTGATGATGACTCCACACCGAGAACATGATTGCCAGGTCATGTAGTTACAAAACCACTTCGTTGCTCCTTTGCTGCTGCGACGACCGTGCTTCTCAGAATTGAACGTTGTTGCTTTTCCTTTGAAACGTTAGTGTTTCACCTTGTAGAGTTTAACTATGGTGGCTAGTAATAATGATAATAATAAATTATGTTGTATTATCGATCAACGATAGTAAGTTATTATTAATTTCTGTATGACGATTGTTATCAACATCATCCTTTGGTATTTTGTTGTTGCTTCTACTGATCGAGCCTCGTTGCGCAGACAAGGATGAGTACGATCTGTGGGGGCGCCTTTGAAGGCGGGAACTAGTTCTTAAATGTTGATGGACCATTGATAAGTTCTAAAATTGTTTTGTATATATGTATATATATATATATATATATATATATATATATATATATATATCAGCCTTGTTTCTCCTGGCAAGCGGCCTGTCCCCAAGCATGGGCTCCAAAAATAAAATAAAATGCAATATTGTTGTGATGTGGTTAGATGACGGATGGGAGGTATTGCTGGGAAATTCTTTAATGAGATTTTAATGCTCTTGGTTGGCATGAGACAGTGGGAGTCGGTGGAGTCTTGAAATCCTCCAGCATGATCTTATTTTATTGTTTTCCTCCTTTAATGCATATGGGCGCAGTTATGGGTTTTTGCCGGGCTGTAGACGGTTTTTGGTGGCCGTGGGGTTCCTTCCTGTCTCTGCCTGCTGCGTTTCCCTCCTTTTTGTGCCTCATGGATCCAATCTCCCTTCCTCGCGTGCCTGTTCTTCTGCTCTGCCGTGGATGAGGGCCTGTTATCATGAAAGGATGGACGTGGGTTTTTGTTCCTGAGGCGTTTCGGGTGGAAAAGGCACGTTGTTCCTTCTGCTAGCCGCGCACAGCTACCAGCTAAAGAGGTAGGCGTGTTACCTCCACTCCCTTTGGGTGCTGCGAGGTGTGTTCTTGTCGGGGATCCACAGCGACAGCCTGTACCAGTATATAGCCAGACAACAGGCATGTTGCAGTATAGTCGAAGCCCTTGTGAGCGCTTCCAACAAGCAGGATGTCCAACTGGTTTGTTATCTGCTCTGTATCGAATGCATCCTCAAATTCGGGACCCTCCTTAAAGATATTTTTATCTAGTTCGTCTTTGTGACAGTGAGAGTGTAAACCGGAGACCTGAGGAAAATTTATTGCTGAGTTACCCTATTGTTTCTTCTTGTTTTTCGAGGTGAACCATAGAAGAGTAGCTCTTAGAGGCGGATCTGTTTCATATCAGATTTGGGGTTGGTAAAAGAAGTTTTATTTCCTTCTTGGATCGATTGACTCTTTCTTTTATTGTTAGCAGTGTCTATCCGCAGGAGGATTAGGGTTTGAGCGGCAGGTAGGCTGCGGGCTTTTAATGTCAAGAATTTCTGCTTAGCATGGAGGATAAAAATGATGGTTATTGAAGCAAGCTTTAATGGGTGAGACTTCCAGTGGTAAACATGAATCAACCCTGTTTTTAGTTTCAGACATTATCTCTAGCCGTGTCAAATCTGGTACAAAGTATCTGCATGGTGCAGTAACACACAAGTGGAGTAATGGATTTGGTAGCAACTGTTGATTTGATTTATTATCTATTTGTCTGCGGTCTGCTTGTAATAATGATGCTAGGGGTTAGTGGTCTTGGAGGGGATTTGCGTTGTTGAACGTTGAAAAAAGGTGCATTATCGTAAATTGCTTTCAACTTTGTATTTTGCCACAAAGTTGGCTTGGAGACTTCTCTTTAAGAAGTGTTTAAATTGACTGAAGATGGAAGGAGATCACCGAGTTTTCAAGCAGAGGCAATGTGAAGAAGACAGAGGT
Source organism: Taxus chinensis (assembly GCA_019776745.2). Taxonomy (NCBI): domain Eukaryota; kingdom Viridiplantae; phylum Streptophyta; class Pinopsida; order Cupressales; family Taxaceae; genus Taxus; species Taxus chinensis. The sequence continues at coordinate 96,862,400 of CM034156.1, forward strand.
ACTGTGAGCAAGCCTTTGGGCAGTTTAAATTGGATTAGATAAGTTTTCTGTTTGGTATTTTGAAGGGGTCTTCTGCTTTGTAGTTTGATCAGACGAGCGTTTTGTTTGGTACCCGTGTGGGTCTTGTTACTCCAATGGGAAGATGAAAGTCAGACTTTTGGGTGTGCTCCTAAAGCTGCCTTGAAGCTTGCATAAGAGATCTACGTGCTGAGGAGAGGGAGTGTTTGGAATGCGTTGTAGCTGCTGGAGCCTTGTTTCGACGTGGCTACATTGAGGAAGCCCCAAACAGGCATGATAAGACTAACTCTCTCTTAATGATCTATTTCCTTTAACATTTGAATAAATCGACCTTTGCAATTTGGTTCAACTGCTGTAGATGTGGTTTTCGTTTAGAAGGTTGATGTATTTCTGTTTTACTAAATAATAGCGTTTGGACTCTGGATGTTGCATAACATGCTTTCTTCTTATTTTGACTCCTTCTTGGAAGAGATTCCCAGGAAGAGATGGGTCCCAAATGACTTTTATCACAACTGCTTGAGTAGAAGTGATCTCTATATCGATTCTTGCTTCTGATCTTCTAATGTGGGCTTATCTGGTTGCCCTGATTATTGCATTTCCCTTGAATGATGGTTTCTGTGGAATTTTAGTATGGAACTGGCTTTGCAGGTTTGCCTTCGGGAGAGAATCAGGTTTTCGGAACCCCGAAGCATCGCAGCATCATGCTTCGTGTTGGATGTTCCCCGAAACCCGAAACCTGATTTTCTCTATGTTCCTTTGTGGCGGGTTTTCGGAACCCCGATTTGTCTAAGTCTAAGTTCCTTTGTGGCGGGTTTTCGGAACCCCGAAGCATCGCAGCATCATGCTTCGTGTTGGATGTTCCCCGAAACCCGAAACCCGATTTGTCTAAGTTCCTTTGTGGCGGGTTTTCGGAACCCCGAAGCATCCAGGCATCATGCTTCGTGTTGGATGTTCCCCGAAACCCGAATCCCGAAACCCGATTTGTCTAAGTTTCCTTGTGGCGGGTTTTCGGAACTCCGAAGCATCGCAGCATCATGCTTCGTGTTGGATGTTCCCCGAAACCCGAAACCTGATTTTCTCTATGTTCCTTTGTGGCGGGTTTTCGGAACTCCGAAGCATCGCAGCATCATGCTTCGTGTCGGTTGCTTTCCGCAACCCGAAACCCGATTTTCTTTGTTCCTTTGTGGCGGGTTTTCGGAACTCCGAAGCATCGCAGCATCATGCTTCGTGTCGGTTGCTTTCCGCAACCCGAAACCCGATTTTCTTTGTTCCTTTGTGGCGGGTTTTCAGAACTCCGAAGCATCCAGACATCATGCTTCGTGTTGGATGTTCCCCGAAACCCGAAACCTGATTTGCGCTGTTCCCTTGTGTCGGGTTTTCGGAACTTGGAAGCATCAAAACATCTTGCTTCGCGTCAGTTGATTCCCGCAACCCGATATCCGATTCGCCTATTTATTTATTTTTTCCTTGGTGTCGGGTTTTCGGACCTTCCGAGCATGCTGAAATGGCGTTAATGCCGAGTTGTCGAGTTGGTTGTCACGAACCAGCTGAAATGTAATAAGTGCAATTTACTTATTTCTATGCGGTTTTCCACATCATTTTTACCGGACGTTTTTCAACTCCGTGGATTCTCGCGCATGCTTATTCAACCCTAAAAACCTGGAACTCGCCTGTGCCGTTGGCGTTAATCGTTTTGATCTTTCCTTGCTCAGTTTGAACGTATTTCTTTCTTCATCCGGGTGCTTGGTTTTCGTGATTTATTATGTATGGAATTCTTCCCATCCTCTTACCAGGATGTGGGGTTTTTATCTCTGCCCTTTTTGGGAGTTGAGATAAGGTGGTTACTCGTATTTTATAGTGGCCTGGACTGTGGTTGCTTATCTTAGTAAGTCAATTATAACTTTGACATATTAGCAAACACGACAATCTTGTCAATCGTAACTCATTCCAATGAGTTGGACCCTTGTTCTTCTTGAAGCTTTTAAAGACGTGGAATAAGGAACCAAAAGGGGTTACCTAAATAGTATATGAACTTGTGGATTGGTGGAATCCTTGTTAACATAGAGATCTCCTTAATATTGTGAGATAGATATCCAAATTATACTCTCATATCTCTGACTTTTCTACGAAGGTTTGGTACTTGGGTAATATCGATAAATAATATAAGATTGATACTTGTATTTGTTATATAAACCTAATGACATTGGTGCTTTTATTTTTTTGAAATATACATTGTTGGATACTAAATGTGAAGTCGGTCGAGGACATCAGGTGGGCATTATCATTGTTGCTGTGATTTCAGTACGATCTATTGCATGGTTAAAGTTGTAGTGCTAGTCACTTGGAATTGTACCCTTGTGAAGCAGACCCTAAGGAAGTGAACATTAATGAGTAGGATTTATATTGTCATGAGATGTGTAATTAAGCTTTGCATGTATGTTAGAAAGTCATCTGTTAAGGAGCATTGCAAACTTTCTTTTATTTAAATGCTAGATGGCATAAATTATTAAGTGAGGTTTATATCTTATCATGCTCAGTTCTAGCGAACTGACTCTAATAAATATTTGTGCAGATGGATTATGTGAGTAGATTACAGGAAAAGAGTGTAAGAGTTTCATCAGTTCATATTATGAAGTTCTTCGTAGAAAGTTCAATGCGTTGTAAATTTTGTAACCTTGCTTGCAAGGAGTGTGGAAGATCTCTTGTTTTGGTATGTTTGGAAAAACTGCGTGGCGAAGCACTTTTTCCCTTTTGTGGTCAGACTAGTAACTCACTCTGGTGAGAAATGATATTCAATCATTACATTGGTATAAGTATTGTAAAACCTTGTTTTGAGAATAAAATGTTAGTCTAAACTTTCAGACATCTTGTAATGATGTGATATAAGTAAACATTAAATGGAGTGGTTAATCCTTATAGAAGTTAACTAAGATTTTATATTTAGACAAGCTAATATAGAGATGACTTACTTGAGAACAATAGATATCTGAAATAATCAAAAGAGGAAACTATCCTTGTACAGTAAAATCTCACATTTTTTTTATATCCCTAGCTTATCTAGTGAACACTATCCCCTTTTGGGTGAACTCTCAAACAAGCTTTAAGGAAAATAATGGTTGGAGCTGAAAGATAATAAGTTTTAGCAAGTAAGAGAAGACTTGAGTGAAATACTCTTCAATGTATAAGAAATTAACTCAGTTGGTGAGATGAATTTGTGCGAACCATATATTGATTCCTTTTGAAAACTTAAGCCATGAGCTAAAGGGTGTCTTACCAAAATAAATAAACCCTAACCATTTCTTACTGTGGCTTGCCCTAGCTGTGAGTGTGTCATGTGGTTGGACTTCCATGTTGTCTCGTCAAAAAGAAAAAAATGAATTGTCCTTGATAAGTGTGAACGTTTCCGTGCTAACCTTGTGGTCTTCCCCATAACAAATGGTTCCAAGTGTTGGTTGTAACCTTGTGACGACATGTTGTGTCGTGTTGAGTCAAAGCAAGTCAAAAAAAAAATTATCCTGTATTTCATTGTGTTGTCCTTGTGTTGGTAGTAATATTGTCTCGACATCATCCCTTTGGAGATGGATGAAATGGTATTAGGAAACTTCTACCTAACTATTTGTCAATGTCATATGACTGATGACAGGATTCGAGTGGAGCTTTTCATTGGAAACAAATGGAGGATCGAATTCATGACGGGACATGTTGTTCATCTTGCACAAGGCAAAGACAATGAGCCCTCAAACTCATATGTACTAGGGGATCATGCAAATCCTAGTACAAAGTCAAGATCATATGTCCTTGCTGGTCAGTCAGATCCTGACATTGAGGTCATGTACATTCTAGCAGACCATGAGGATCCGTATGAAGATGAGAGAGAGCTCAAGGATCCACGGGAAACCTATTCAGGTATCCTAGATAGACACCGAGGATTCTACATTTGGTAAGAAATCTAAAGTGCAAATAAAGTTGACTTTGTTTAGCTATTGTATTGGTTTTTCTGAGCATTATTTATTGCTCTTATTGTAATAAAACCATAAAAAAAATTAGGTCGAATGTATGAAAAAATACCCCTACGTGGTCAATTTCTTTATACATCTAACCGATCAGGACACATTAGTCAAAGACCTAATTTTGGGAAATGTTTTTACTCTTTTATACTTGCATTAGTTAGACCCCTTAGAGGTCAATTATACTGGTAAATTCTAATACTAGGAGATGTGGTATATTTGGTCCTTGTTGTGTTATTTTTCCAACAGGGAAGAGACAAACTAGGTCAATCCACGATTGCGATGCAGTGGAGAAGACCAAGTACATAAGCCGCCAAGTGGGAGAAATTTTTCATGACAAGTTTACCATGCGAAACTATTTTCCTATAAAATTGGTATTTAAGTTTATTGTATAAAGACTATAAAAATGAAGTAAATTTTTACAACTAGTTTCACATAATGTATTAGTAAATATTTTCCTTACGATTGTGTTTGAAAGTTGTAAAAAGATGCTATTAATGTAATATATCTCCTGATAAAATTTTTGAGTGACCATTACAGCTGGATACTCATATCTATGAATTTGGAGATTTGTTAGCCATTTTTGCAGACAATGGTGCTCACAGGTGTCATCTCAGAACTTCACTGTGTGTAAAGGCATTATAACCATGTAGAAAAATGGTAGTTGAACACCATTGGCATCTGATATCAGCTTGGAACTTCATTTTATGTAGAGGCATTGCGACCATGTAAGAGAATGGTAGTTAAATCACCGTTGGCAATGATGTCAGGTAAAAACTTCATTCTGTGAAAAGGACATCATGGGCATCTAGTAGAATGGCACCTATATTGTTTTTCAACAAAAGGAGATCTTACAAGATTAGCTCAGAACGTCATTCGATGTCAAGGCATTGTGACTACACATTTGAATGGTAGTTGATCATTAGACTTAGCATCATGCATTGGAGGATCGAGGTCTTGAAAGAGGCTTGGCATCATGCATTGGAGGCCTTGAATTATGGAAAGGGATGTGACATCGGGTCATAACTTCATTCTGTGTAGAGTCTCTTATGACCATGTAGTAGGATGGTACCTAACAAGTCATTGTCCATCATCGACATCGAATCCCTCTTAGCTCTAAGTAACATGAATTTCCTTCAAACCATTTTGGATTCTATGGAATAAACTAGGAGCCAGGAGCTTTGTTATAGAGTCAAAGAAGATCCTTGTTTTCAAATATCTCGAAGCTAAGTACCGCACCGCAGAGGCATGGAGGTCTTCTTACGATATTAGAGTGGCACAACAGAAGTGTCGTGGGCCCATAGCCAATAATTCCAGGATCATAACAAAGTTTTCTAAGTGAGAGGATTGTAGAGGAAGAGACCAAAGGGTCTACTATAGTAGCACTTCTAAGGTGGCAGCAGAGTATCCAGATTCAAGATAAGATGGCAAAAAGTTCCAATATAAGCTTTTTGGGACAAAAAGCCTTTCCTATTGGGGAGGTGTGATCAAGGAGTCATTTTTGATATCAAAATTTCCCTAAACATCCCTAAATTGTGTCAGTTCAGAAGATATTTTTGAGAGATTTCCATCGACTATGAGAACACGAAAAATGGACATTGGGAGCTCTAGTTATGTCTGGTTAAAGTTTAGTCAACAGGAAAGTCAACTCTAGTCAATAGGTCAATAATGGACCAAGAACACTGTGACACATGGAAAAATGGTGTTAGTAAAAATGAAAGGGTTTTCACCGCCAGTCTTCGATGATCATAAAATGATATATCTCATGGGAGAAAGAGGCTCGACTTTTGTAACAGAAGAGAGCCCGGTCACTGTGAGGACTATGGTAATATCGCCGACATGGTGGGTCCTCAAGCCACCACATGGCTTGCCACCACAAATTGAATATGATTGATTTTCCTATCGCAGATCGACATCAAGATATCAACTTAGTCATGCAAGGATCGAGTTACATTTTAAGCTCAACAAGCTATTTTTATTGAATCGAGTTGAACACATGCCCTCGTAGGTTAAATTATTTCAGGATTGGGATTATCCCATATTACCAGTGAAGATAACTCAGCATATATCTTAGCACATGGCTCATTCAAAAATTGGTGCATTAAATCAACCGACCACCACTCCAAACATAATAGCGAATACATAATTTGCCAACCCTCATGATAATGCCAAAGACCACGTAGTTAAGCGGTGGGGTATGCTAAGCCCATGCATGGAGAAGTCCACATTAAGGGAGGTAAGGAGGTTGGCATATAAAACTCCAACCCACCAATGTGTGACTCCATGTGAGATTAACCCACCAAATATAGCATGACATCCCCCTTGTGGGATTTTATCCCTTTCCAAATGGACATCGCCTAATATGGGATGTAAACCCATTCACATATGCTACAGGTTACGCTAATAATAGCCTTTAGATAAATAATATAGCATTATTTTAGGGCCCCATTTGGGTATAAATAGGGGACCCCTTGCATTGTAGAATATGGGAAACACCGAAGCTTATTATTTTAAGCTTAATTGTGGTATTTGGGAAATATACTATTAGGGTAATTTTAATATAGTTTTGTAAACTCTATTAAAATCCTAAAATTACTATAGAAAAATATTATTTATTGGTCTATTTTTTTAGGCAATATTAGATGAAATATTTTTGATTAAGAGTTTAAACGCTACCCAATAGGCCCTCTGAGCCACGGTATTTTTCACTTGTGACACCTAAAGTATCGACCGGAGTACCGGAGGACACATTAATAGCATTGGGAAGGTCGATCGAGTATCGGAGGAGGTTGTGCATCTGGAAGGTGGAGAATGATTCGAATAATCATTAGAATTTCTTCGAAGGACTTACCTATTACTAGGAAAGTGGAAATTCAATTAGATTGTATTGTAAGAAATAACATTGTACTCACAAATTTTGACTAGTGGAACGGTTTGAAAGAACCCAGAGATGTAGGCCATTTCCGAACTCTGTAATCAATCATGTGCAATTTTCATTCATATTCTTTCATTAATTTTAAATTGATTACTTAAAAGGAGCAACTTGTCGGCAAATATTAAAAGCCTATAGGGATTCGAGATCAGGTGGATAAAAACTTGATCATTTTTGGATCAATATCTAGTACATTACTGGTACTAACAAGGAGCAACTGGAAAGGCCCCCATTCCTTGAGAAATAGAGGAAGAAAAAATGTGAGGTGTGTGGCTCATCTTATAGCTTCTTGAGTCCTTGAAATCTTGCTTTTGTTTAAGCATTAAAGGTTAGAGTTGCTTAGATATTTACGTGTTTGTTCTCCCATATGTTGTGAAATGCAAATGGTCATGTTGTATACTAAGATTACCATTTTGTAAGTCATATTTTTCACAGATCAAGTTGATGGGTACTTAATGCAGTATTTGATGGACTATGAAGAAAAGAAATTCCATAATGTCTCTAAAGAAGGCCTTAAAATTGGGAAAGACTCGAAAGACAAGGAAATTAAGGATTCATTCAAAGAAATAACTAACTCATGGAAGGATGTTCATTCCATTGAAAATGTGGATTCAGTAAAAATCAGCAACATGTTGGTTGATACCCACAGAGTCATTCTCACTTCTAAATAAGGATGGAGCACAAACATGGAGAGAATTATGTAATCGCAAACTCTATCAGATGCCAACAAGCAAGGTTACATGCGTGGGAAGAGAGTCCTTGAGATCAATCCAAGGCATCCCATTATTAAAGAACTTCGAGAAAAAAAAATTGGTTTATCCAGAGGTATTTTTTTAATGACAGAGTACTAAATAGATCGACCATAGAAATCTTAGTGATAAAGTCTTTGGGTAACAACTTTAGCCTGCCTTTTGGATTTTTCTTTGTTTGCAATTTATTAAAACTTAAGATGTTATTAACAGTTGTGTAGCTATTTTATACCATAAGCTTGTCCTTGTATATTCTTTTTTTTGCTTTCAGCCAGTGTCAGTTAATCATTCTCCACTCCTTGACCATATCTAGCCAATACTTTTGTTTGAGTGGTTGATTTGAAGGCCTTTAAATTTTAATCTACAATATCCTCTCAGAGTGGTTGATTTTAAGGCCTTATATTTGCAATATCGTCTCAATTAAGGGAGTTGAATTAGTTTTAGTATATGTTGTCCAATTTGGTGTGTGTTATCTAATTTTATCTCATAGGGAACCAATGGTGTTAGCAATTGGGTAGGATGGTCCCTATTTTCTAGCAAATATTATCTATCAAAATGTATGGAAAAGAAAAAATTTTGAAGAGAGAAGTATTGGTTGAGAGGTGGCCTATTACCACCTTATATGATTCAAATTGGCAAGGGCATTAAGCAGGGGTGATTCATATTTTAATAAAATATCTATTTTATGCCAGGAAAGCTTAATAACATTTCAGATGGTGTGTGAACAGCTCAACTCTTTGCACATAGAAGTGGGGTGGATGAATGAAGAAAACAGGAGGCTAAAATTGGCTTTGTCCTTGCTCATCAATCCATCCCTTGAAGACACACCCAAATCCCCAAGATACATTGGATATTGGAATAGATGTGAAAAGTGGATTTGATAACAATTACAATAAAATAGATTAAACATAAAATATGAGATATAATTATGTTAAATTAATTACATGAATTTTAGTATACATGTAGATAGAAAAAAACAAGAATTCAAGATATAATTCCTTTTAAAAAGGCATTCAAAGCATTAAAATTTGCACAACAATAAAATATATAGTAGAAATAAGGTTTGTAAGATAAATTTTCATGTAAATATGAAATTAGTTGTAGCAGTAGACAATTCCAGTCAATAAAATCTCAATCCTTAAAATCAACATTGATAAGTAGTCATAAATTATATTTACATTTTAAATTCAATAAATAGTTGAGAATGTACACTTTAAATATGAATTTTAAGTCCAAAAATGTTTTAGAATATACATAATTCATTTCCTTGCAATTTTAATACAGATATTTTTTATTAGTGGTAAATGGTTTCTGGATGGGGACGATACCCCAGCACAATAAAAGGGTCAAAACCCAGATATAATTGGAAAGCATAGAGAGAAAAGGTCTGAAAACCTAAATATTCAATGAAGTACCAAGAAAAAGGAAGTCGAACTTCTCAACAGAAACAAAAATAATAATACATCTACATCCATCCAGTGACCTTCTTAAAGAAAAAATAGTCCAAAAATAGTAGGCCTCCAATCCAGATAAAGTGATGAAAACAAAAGAAAAGAAAAGACTTATTACTTTCCTGAAATGTTGGTGGGTTTTAGTTTGGTGTATCATTTTTTCCTCCATTCCACCACCATCCATTCCTCGTTACCTTCTTTTGCAAATATTGAGAGAAAAAATTCAATATTCTTGATGAGAATGTGTCCCTTGATGAGGGGAAATGGGGCACAATACATCTTATATTCTAAATAAACCACTTGGGTAGAGGAAATCCTAGATATCTCAGAAAATACTAGAAGATTACAATGTGGTTCCTTTTCTTAAAGGGAATCATCTGAGGGATTTGAAGAGTACTCAACTGGGTCTATATGTGAACTAACCATTAGATGTTGTAGTAGAGATTCCATCCACCATGTAGGTTTTTCCTTGCGTCTGTAATGCTCACAATCATCTAAGAGATGCATTGTTTGATATCATCGCCATCATTTGTAGGCTAAATCCTCTTAGTAAATCCTCTAAACCCAATGTCTTTCACCTATTTGTAGGTTAATTATGCTGGAAGGGCTTGGGAGGTATCAATATCTACCAAGATCATGGCATAATTTATATGAGTTTGACCAAAGGTTTTATCATCAAATTTCATATAAGATCATAGGGTATGTCCTATAGCAATAAGGAAAGATTTATTCCAAATCTATAATGCGAGTCTTGAAAAAAAAATCCAGGCCAGGTAGGTATTGAATGAATCTCTTAGAGTATTAAAAGATGGATACCATGGCTTGAACATGAGTCTATTTTAACCCAAAACCAAATATCGGTCAAAAATTAAATCTCTATCCTCAAGGGTTTCGAAAATAACAATAAAATAGGCTTTATCACAGGGGTAGAGTTCAATATTTCCATTAATATTTTGCCTCCGCCTTTGTGAAATGAAATTATGGAGTTGAGATATATTAGGATAGAATTTTTGAAATCTACGTATGAGGCTAAGATGGGAAAGATTATCCTCCTTCTTGAGAACTTTTTGTAGCAGATCCTCCTCTATCTTCACCACTGGAGTCTTCTATGATGGTTTAATAGATTTTCAACATTCATTACACCATCCTTCTATTTGGAGACAATTGCTACAAAGGTTTTTGAGGATCCTCCATTCCCCAACCTATTTGCTCCACTATCATATTTCCCCTGTCTGAAGCTTCCACCTCTCAGGCAGGCATATGTAGATGTGCATCTATTAGGGTTGTTGTTTTCATCATCTCCCCCAAATCCGCTTTCAGATCTACAAAAATTCATGTTCTTGGGTGGACGATTTATAAGGGAAGATGGATTTTGGCCTCCCTTGCCTTCACCATCAAATGTATGGACCCCTGGTTTGATTTTCACCATAGAATCATTACCGGATTTGTCATCTTGCTTGGCCTAAGAGCCATTACCTCCTCCTCCTTTGGTGGGAGAGCCCTTGCAAGATCCATATTTTTTAGAAACCATGGGTAATTTTTGAACAGGGGAAGGATGGTTTGGTTTTATAAAAAATTTGAACTGATCCATGAGATAGGCTCATCATTATTACCTTTTTGGTCAGTTGTAATCCTGCCACTGCCATCCTCAACACAAAAGGATCCATCACCATTGATGGTTTAGGAGTTAGGGTTTACAGTGGGAGTTGTAGCAGGAACAATTTTCCATTCAATTTTGTGATAAATTAAATATAGATTATATTTTCTTTACATGTGTATTCCATTTATTTTTCTTAACAAACTAGAGTACCCTTGCCTTTACAGGCTTCTTGAATATGAGTTAGGTTTTCATTTGGGTGTAGTTTCATACATAATAGAAAAAAATCAAAAAAATATTAGAAATATTGGTGAAATCAAAATAATGGTTAGAAGGGTCCACATAAGAGAATGGATAAAAATGTATATTATGTTTCTTGAAGACTTCACATTTCTTATAATAGGCCTAGATCAAGATAGAAAAGGTGGGAATTAAATACCTACATGTCTCACACCTATTCCATAAGTGAAATCATTCTTACCAAGATAATTTTTATCATATATATTTGTAGGTTAATGATCATGTTTTTTCTCAACAACATTTCATGTGTCAGCATCCATAAAAATATGTGAACATTAATGATACAACAATAAGATTCAAGACTATATGTTGGAAAAAATTGACGGAACAGATTCTATTAAATTATTGGTAAGGCCAAGAAATATGTGTAATCTCCATATTCGATTTAAAAAACCTTATTTATAAAAAAAAAAAAATGTTTACTTTTGTATATATATATGAAAACGTGTTGTTTTTTTTATAAAAAAAGGATATTATATGTGAAGCATTACATATTTGTCAAATGAAGAAAATAGTTTAATATATAATTTTTTGTGATTGTGATTGTATGACTCTCTTTTTGCTAAATATTAATATGTAGGTAATTTCCATGCACTTTTTTTATCCAAAAAAGTGTTGGAAGAGGTTTAGTTATTAAAAGATATTAACCATAAATCAGGTGCAATAAAAAATGGTGTGATGTGAATATCGAAGGGGATGAGTTGAAGAAGTGAAATTGAATGAAATAAAAAACTACACGAGGAAGATGAGAAATAAATAAGGGGTTTGAGGGAGGATAAGTTCAAGGATGGGAAAAATGTTAGGGGAATAATGTACTAAACAATGCTTTGTTACGACCATGAACATACAAATCAAACACTATTTTCGGCAATCATTTAAATTAGAGAAAATGGTGGAGGAGAAAAATATTGTTAACACTAGAATCCCTTGTGATTTATGGGTAGTTATAACACATGACCTAATACTACTCTTACCATGATTACCCTGCTAGCTTGTTTCATAAATATATGAAAACGATAATCGTTATTTGAGTGCAAGTCATTGGTGTATTGCATGAAGAGGTGGGTTGGTTGGTCACATTGAAAATTTTCCATCACCATGAATTTTAGATAGGGAACATGCATATGTTCTAAGTCCAAAATCTACATGTGTTATAGATAAAAACTATATGTTAATGGTTCCTTTTTTAATCGATTTCATGCACATTTTTTATTTGGGTTTCTATTTAGCGATCAAGTTAGAAACTACAGTTTCCCATTTATTTGATTGGTTTGATAATTATAATTTATTATATTTATCATGTAAATTTCTATTAATAACATAATCCTTCATAGATCATTTGTTTCCTATTCCATTGTTGAGGCATAATACAAAAATTCTATATTGTACGGGTTCCTTCAATTGTCAATTTCATGCACATTTTTTTAATTTTCATTTTTATTTAGTGATAAAGGTAGAAACTATCATTTCCTTCATCAACAGTCTTAACAACATTTTTCATGAATGACCACCAACATAAAACTTTGTCGATGCATCAATCCTACTCGATCGTGTTTTTCCGCAATGCATGTCAGACACAACCACTTAGAAATAATAGACACATATTATTTTTTATATGTATTTTAGGTCCAATGTGTAGTGCCCACTTCCCTTTGACACCTTTTATTATTGATTTCTAATACTATCAACTATACTTATGGATATTATTGCAGCTTTTTGACTTAGCATGATGTTAGATGTTAGAGATATTGGAGTGTTGTTGATTTTGATTCTTAGTATTGTATGTGGATTATTACAGAAAAATTATATTGATGATGATATGTTATTGACATGGTTATATATATATATATATATATTTTGACTTGTGATACTTTCATCATTTTGAGTAGACCTTAACAATTGAACTAATCTTGTGATCATATAGATATTGATGAAATGTAGAATCGAGATGTTGTTAGAAATGGTAATTGATATCGTTACTTTCCTAGATGATGTTTTGATTCATATATAGATGATTGCGGAGTTATATATTGTATATTTATTTTGGATGTTTTGATGCGGCCATGAGGCTAAAGGAGGTGTTATGTGTTTTACAGGTAAACATGTAACAACAAACATTGGGGAGATTGCAGACCAACCACATTGGAATGGTAGATGAATTCAACAAGGGTCACCATGGCAACATGTATTTTTTTATGTATGTGTGTGTGTTTTAATAATTTTTAGGGGGTCCCCATGGGGGGGGGGGGGGATTCACCTCCAATTTTGACCAAGGGATTATGTGTTATTCTTTCATTTAGTTTCCTTTATTTAATTTTAGTATGTGAAATTATAGTGATGTATTCTCCTTTTGTTAATTACTTGATTTATGTCTGGATTAGTAAATTAATTGGTTTACTAAATTAATTAAGAATGGGTCAAAAAAATTAGTTTATTAGAATTGATGGCTCTTGGATTATGTGTTGTAAGTTGAGTGCTTGTGATCTTGAGTGTTGTACACCCTACCCCTTCATGAAAATTCGAATTTGGCCTTAAGGGCCAATTTTGGAGGCTTGTGGGACAAGTCAAACTTGTCCCACACCTCTTAAATTTATATACCAAACCTACCTATGGGTTGGGGGGTTCAAAAATAGACCCCATTATGTGTTTTGGGAAGATAAAAAGGTAAAATTTTATTACACTTTCTTTCTTGTAATTAAAGTTTGTCCTTAGGGGGTGTGGGCTTGGATTGTGTGTGTAAGTAACTTGTCATTCCTCTCACCCACCAGTTTATGGTGTATTGAAGGGGAATTTGGAGAGACATGGCTCATTTTGTGTCACGTTGTTTAGAGTGTCAGAAGGTGAAGGCCAAGCATCAGCATTTAGCTGGCCTTCTCTTTCCTCACACTATACCGGAGTGGAAGTGGGACACCATTTCCATGGACTTCATTGTTGGGTTACCGACGTTGGGATACCACCACAATTCCATCATGGTTATGGATAAATTGACGAAAGTGGCTCATTTTTCTCTGGTGAAGACCACCTACAAATCTAGTGCAGTGGTACGGGTTTATCTAGATGAGATTTGTAGATTTCAAGGGATTCCGTGGAAGATCATTTACGACTGCGATCCTTTGTATACTTCCCACTTTTGGACTAACATGTTGTATGCCCTCATGATGAAGATTAATATCAGCACATCTTATCACCCTGAGACAGATGGAAAGATTGAGCGGGTGAATCATATTTTGGAGGACATGCCTAGGATGTATGTCATGGATCATCAGTTGAGATGGGTGGAGTATTTATACTTGGTGGAGTTTGCCTACAATAATAGCTTCTAGAGTTCGATAGGCATGGCTCCTTTTCAAGAACTATATAGAAAAGAGCGCATGACACCTCTTAGTTAGGACAGGTTAGAGGACAAGGTCTCTCTTGGGCTAGCTTTACTACAAGGCATGGAGCAACAGGTTGTTATGATCAGGAAGAGATTGCAAGAGGCACAAGATAGGAAGAATAAGTATGCGGATCAGCATAGGACATATCGTAGTTATGGGGTGGGCACGAAGGTGTTTCTTTGTGTCAAACCACATAAAATACCTATCCATTATAGAAAAGGTTCTAAGATTTCCCCTAGATTTGTTGGTCCCTTTGAGATCTTGGAGTGTATCAGCCCTTTGGCCTATCATCTAGTGTTTCCACCTAGCTTGTCTCGCGTCCACAATGTGTTTCATGTTTCTGTACTTAGGAGATAGATTGTAGATCCTTCTCATGTGTTATATTAGACCTCATTGTAGGTACAGGAAGGGGGAGGTGATGGTGGGGCCCGTCTACATTTTAGAGCGTAGGACCTTGGGCCTTCGAGGCAGAGAGATTGACCAGGTTTGAGTCCAGTGGGAAAGATATGATGAGACTGTGGCTACATGGGAGGATGTGACATTGGTACGAGTCTAGTTTCCACACCTATTCCAGTGAATTCTAAGAGAAAGTCGAGTCTAAGGGAAGGGGGATGTAGTTCCCACTTCCCTTCAACACCTTTAATTATTAATTTCTGATATTGTTCACTATACTTATGGATATTATTGCATCTTTTTTACTTAGCATGATTTTAGATGTTAGAGATATTGGAATGTTGTTGATTTTGATTCTTAGTATTGTATGTGGATTATTAGAGAAAAATTATATTGATGATGATATGCTATTGACATGGTTATATATATTTTCACTCGTGATACTTTTTTCATTTTGAGTATACCTTAACAATTGAACTAATCTTGCGATCATATGGATATTGATAAAACATAGAATTGAGATGTTATTACAAATGGTAAATGATATTTTTACTTGCCTAGATGATGTTTTGATTCATATATAGATGATTTTGGAGTTATATTTTATATTTCTTTTAGATGTTTTGATGCGGCCACGAGGCCGAAGGAGGTGTTATGTGTTTTGTAGGTAAACATGTCACAACAAACATTGGGGGGATTAGAGACCAACCACATTGGAATGTTAGATGAATTCAACAAGGGTCACCATGGCAACATGTATTTTGTTAAGTGTGTGTGTGTTTGAATTATTGTTAGGGGATCCCCATGGGGGGTGAATCACCTCCAATTGTGACCAAGGAGTTATGTTTTATTCTTTCATTTAGTTTCCTTTATTTAATTTTAGTATGGGAAATTATAGTGATGTATTCTCCTTTTGTTAATTACTTGATTTATGTCTAGATTAGTAAATTAATTGGTTTACTAAATTAATTAATAATGGGTCAAAATAATTAATTTATTAGAATTGATGGCTCTTGGATTATGTGTTGTAAGTTGAGTGCTTGTAATCTTGAGCATTGTACACCCTACCCCTTCATGAAAATTCGAATTTCTCCTTAAGGGCTAATTTTGGAGGTTTGTGGGACAAGTAAAACTTTTCCCACACCTCTTAAATTTCTATACCAACCCTACCTATGGGTTGAGGGGTCAAAATTAGACCCCATTATGTGTTTTGGGAAGATAAAAAGGTAAAATTTTATTGCACTTTCTTTCTTGTAATTAAATTTTGTCCTTATGGGGTGTGGGCTTGGATTGTGTGTGTAATTAACTTATCATTCCTCTCACCCACCAATTTATGGTGCATTGGGGTTGAGGTTTGACTTGTGAGGTGGAGTTGAGGATGAGTGATGTGGCATCCTACATGGACCCACCTCACCCCCCCTCTCTCCATTTTCTATTTATTCAATTTTTTTTTATTGTTGGGGGGTTACTTCATTTCTTTGTGCTCTTAAATTTTTTGAGTTAGAATATTTTGCAGTGCTTGTGGATTTTTTGGAGCTTCTTGGTGATTGTTTGGGCTTGAAGAAGCTTGGTGTGGGGCTCTTGGATCAAGATCTACCATGTAAAGGTAGGAGCTACACTCTTGCAAAATATTTTCTTTTATATTGTGTATATGTGCATGTTTTTGAGTGTTTGTGTATGCTTGTTGGGTGCTTGGGTAGATTGCCTATGTGTGGTGTAGGAGGGGAATATGGGGACCTTACGTGTGGGGAGAAATAAGAGTTCATTTCATGATTTGGAGGGAGTTGGGTTGGGTTTCCCACCTTGGACAAGAAATTTCTTGCATTTCTTACTTGGTCTATTTTTATGAGGGAGCCCTAAGAGATTTTAAGGAGGCATAAGATAATGTGGGATGCATAAGAGGTTCTCGAGGGAGGCATAAGAGTGTGTAGGGGTTTTGAGATGTTTATTGGAGGGTTTTTAGGTGGGAAACCATTTCCCATTAGAAGGCATAAGTGACCTCCCCATATATCTTGCTCTTTTGGATTTTACATGTTGAAGCCTTGTGTATTTTGTTTCTTTTCTTCTTGTGATTGTAGTTGTATTGTTTGTGTTTTGGTATGGTTGTAAAATCATGTATTGTGATGTGGAAGCTTGGTTTTTTGCCATTAGTTGAATCCATTTTTTATTGCAATGTGGATGGGGCTCGGGGGCCAATGAGGAGGATGGTTTCTCCTCCTCATTAGAATTCTTGGTTGGGTGGAGAGTGTTGCCTCTCTCCCATTTTTGTTGTGATCAAATAAAGCAGGGTTCATTTTAAGATACCTCTTGGAAATTAGAAGTGGAAAAAACCTGGAAAATATCCCCAGAACCAGTTTCACTTAAAGGTGAATTTTTCATTTTTTTAGAACTGAATTTTCGCCTGCTCCTTTTTGAAGGGAGACTGCAGAAACTAACACATAGTTGACGTGCAAGAAGGAATCTTCCTGTCGCACATCAAAAAAGTTTCTTGAAGCGTGACAGGAAGGTTCTTTGTCACACATCATGGTGCACCATCTTGGCTCAGCTACCCTTCTTTGTCTTAATGAGATCATATTTTGTTTGTTGTATACCTACAATCCTCTCTCGGCACTTTATACTCCAATGTAATGTGCACAATTTAAACCTTGATCTCCGTACCTAAATTGGTTGTGCAATCACCAAGAGATCAGAATTTAATAAATTATTTATACCCTCTGAAAATAGCTTAATACATCATCCTCATCATTATCAAGAATTTCCATACAAGAATTACCAAAACTTGCATCAAATTCCACAGTTCAGTGTTTGTGGTCACTACACAAACCTGGAGAATTCAGTTTTAAATATCTCAAGCTTCACGATAAGGTAGAAGCTAAAATTTTGTGGACATGAGCATCTATATGATACAGAAATTTTGTGAAAGTTTCAGCTAATTTGAATGCACGAAACAAAAGTTACATCGATTCTACCGTCCATTCATTTCGTCAAACAATTCACATGAGTTCTCAATCCATAAGTGAAAATGATTTGTAATTTACAAAATACTCAGATTCAGAATACCCCATTTGAAACCCATCTGGATAATGGCCATGTGTACCTACAGCCCAAAATTTAGAGCATTTGTAATTCATATGCAAAAATTATGAACGTTGTCCCGAGACTAGTTTGCACAAACCAATTTTCACACAATTCACAAGAACATATAAAATCGACTTCATTTAATAAAATCTTGCACCAATATTTGATTTTAACCTTGAATACATATAACTAATAATATTTAAACACAATTGTGTTCATAGAACTCAAGCCAATATCATTAATGATTCAAATACAGTCTTACATCAAAATTCTTGGTACCATTCTTCACATCTTTCTTCTTTCATTGTTTCTCCCCATGCCCGTTTCCTCTCTTCTGCTCTTCTCAATTCAACCTCTTCTCCCCTTTTTATTCTTTTTATTGACATTGAATTTTTTATCTCTTGTTTCCTATTTTTATTCTCCTAAATTTTTATCTCTAGGCTTAATCTTGTTCAAATTTCCATGATTTTAGAGATATCCTTCAACTATGCTTGAGGATAGGAACCAACTTTCTTATTTTGACCTCCACCAAATCCTAGGATAACTAATCCTTCTTCCTTCGTAGGATAAGGTGATAAAACATCTCATATCCAACTAAACACTTATTTCTACATTTACTCTCATATAACTATGGGAGCTTACATTACATTTCAACAATGCAAACTTCAAATATATGGAGGGAAAACTTATTTAAACACCTAGTATATGTTTTCTCACCTTGAGAAGGTTGATTCTGGTTTGTTCATTATTTTCAAGCATCTTGAGGGATGCTCCTGCATCATACTTCCCCACTAGAAAGAATTTGAACTCCAATTCAAATGAGGTATCTTTTTGTCTTCACTATACACCTGGATCCCAAGTCTTTATTTCCAATGTGAGTTTTTGAGTCTCCTTGAGGTAGTCTTTGTCTCTCATCTTCTTATTTCTTTCTCTCTTTTGATATATTCTTCTTCTTATCTCTTTCTCAGCTGCAATATCCCATATCCATGCTTTAGCTTCATACTTGTCTTCAAGATCTTCAAGATCTTCTTGGTTTAGGAGTTTGTCCATTGGATTTAGGACTTTATTTATCTCCAAAACATTCAAACCTGCATTCAAAACATCAAAAGAAAGATTAGATGTAAAAACTTGAGACCATTCAGCCCCTTGAATGTCTCTTGGCTGTTTTTCTTCCTTTTCTCCATTTTCTTCTTTAATGACCAAGTTCAATTTGGCATTCCCCATTCTATTATCCTCTTGTCTTGACTCTTCCTCATGTTGGTAACTGAAAATCTCAGTCTGATCTGAACTTAAAAACAACCCCTTAGAAGGATGCAACAATTCTTATATCATCCTCAATTCTTCATTCAAGACTCCATCATCTATCTCATCATTGATTTCATCAAATTTGGGTGCTAGACCATTGTTTTCATCCTCCATACCCTGTTTCTCATTAGCATACTCTTCAATTGCCTCTTGTTTTAAGAATCTTTCATCAGTTTCATTCAACCTATTTTCACCATGCATCATTCTTTGATCATGACTATGATCTTCATTAGTCATTCTAAAGGTTCCACCCTGTTGTATATTAGTTTTCATAGACAAATCATTCCATGTTTCTTCATTTAAGCTAATTTTAGAGGGTAAATCAGAACTACACTCATGCTTATCATCACACCAATAATCAAAAACAATTTGTTTACCTTTCATTTCCCTTGTATACTTTTTGGGTTCATGGAGTGCTCCTTGCAAACTCACCATTTCCTCTTTATGTTCTTGCTTTTCTGACTTTGCTTCCACCTTCCTCCATAAGCTCTTAGATGCTGCCCTTATGCTCCCATGTTTACTATCATCTTTTACATCTCCTCGAGATGTTTCACCACATTTTCTCACTCTCTTAGACACCCACACATGTGCATTTTCCCGAGGGACTAATTTTTTCCATTTAGGCACTATATATCCATGCTCTTGTGCTATCAATGCAAGGTCAATCTCATTTGGTTCTTCATTCTTTTGTTCATTAGCATGCTTACCAAACGTATGAGTAAAATCAGAACTGAAACTCAAACCTGCCCTTTCATTCCTTTCTTGCTTGGGTGTGTCCTTCACCATCCATTTGGGAACTGTGTTCTCATGGCCAATTATTTTACCTGATGCCTTCACTCTTCCTCCAACCTGTATATCAGTAGCTATGTGTTTATTAGAAATATTTAATCTTGCATTCAACTTTACCTCTTTTCTAGGATGCTCCATGGGTTCATTGCCTTTCTTGGTTTCTTGTTTGTTTATACTTTCTTCCTCTTGCATGCATGGCTTACCACTAGCTTCTTGTGAGTGTTCCATAGCATCATAGAACTCAACTTCTTCCTCCTTTTCATCTTTGGCTGGTACAAAGTCTTCAAGACCTTTTTCATGCATTGAATTATTTACCTCTTTCCCTTGGTAAACAACAACAATCTTCTCTTTCATCTTTCTTGCACATTCACTTGTGTGCTTGGTAGCTTCTCTTGCACCAATATTTTCTCTTTCCAAGGTTTTCCTCTTGACCTTCTCCACAAGGCTGCCTGCACCTGCAATTACCCATCCAAAGACAACATTAGATATAAAAACAAGGGACCATAATATCTCCATGAATGCCTCTTTCATGGACATTCTCATTTTGTCAAGTGCTCCTCTTGGCACTTCACCTTCTCTCTTTATTTCTACTTTTTCCTTGTTCTCCACAATGAGAACTTTCTTTATCACATCTTCATCTTCACACCATGATTCTCTCTCTCTTCTCCATGGAAATCATCTCTTGCCTTCTTCTCTTCATGAGTAGCTTCACTGGCCACTTCATTCTTTTCTTCATTCTCCACCTAATTCCTTGGGTTGACATCTGCATACTGGCTTCCATCATTGCTTCTATCTCTTCAATTCTTTCTTTTATCTGTCTTTTCTCCTCTTCTTCTCTTTGGAGTTTTTCCTCTCTATGTTTCTTCTTTCTCTCTTTCTCTCTTTCTCTAGAGAACTCTCTCACCATTCTCAATATGGATTTTATCTCCATTTTTCTAGATCTTCACCCAAGTCTTTTTCACCTTGGTCTATGGATCTTCTTAATCCTCACCTAGGTCTTTTTCACCCTAGTCTTTTGATCTTGTCTCACATAAGTCTATTTCACCTTGGTAATTTTGACTTATTCTTGAGCTTAACTTGTTCATGGGATTCATCTTCTTTCCACACTATCTTCCTTTAGCCACTCAAGGCCTTAAATACTTGTAGTCTCTTCACCTCAACGACCTGTGATCAACACTGTACCATTCAACATTTCACCATTAGCAAAACATATGAAAACAAAAGAGGTTATTCTCGCTCTGATACCAAAAATGGTGCACCGTCTCGGCTCAGCTACCCTTCTTTGTCTTAATGAGATCATATTTTGTTTGTTGTATACCGACAATCCTCTCTCGGCACTTTATACTCCAATGTAATGTGCACAATTTAAACCTTGATCTCCGTACCTAAATTGGTTGTGCAATCACCAAGAGATCAGAATTTAATAGATTATTTATACCCTCTAAAAATAGCGTAATACATCATCCTCATCATTATCAATAATTTCCATACAAGAATTTCCAAAACTTGCATCAAATTCCACAGTTCAATGTTTGTGGTCACTACACAAACCTAGAGAATTCAGTTTTAAATATCTCAAGCTTCACGATGAGGTAGAAGCTAAAATTTTGTGGACATGAGAATCTATATGATACAGAAATTTCATGAAAGTTTCAGCTAATTTGAATGCACGAAACAAAAGTTACATCGATTCTACCATCCATTCATTTCGTCAAACAATTCACGTGAGTTCTCAATCCATAAGTGAAAATGATTTGTAATTTACAAAATACTCAGATTCAGAATACCCCATTTGAAACCCATCTGGATAATGGCCATGTGTACCTACAGCCCGAAATTTAGAGCATTTGTAATTCATATGCAAAAATTATGAACGCTGTCCCGAGACTAGTTTGCACAAACCAGTTTTCACACAATTCACAAGAACATATAAAATCGACTTCATTTAATAAAATCTTGCACCAATATTTGATTTAAACCTTGAATACATATAACTAAGAATATTTAAACACCATTGTGTTCATAGAACTCAAGCCAATATCATTAATGATTCAAATACAGTCTTACATCAAAATTCTTGGTACCATTCTTCACATCTTTCTTCTTTCATTATTTCTCCCCATGCCCGTTTCCTCTCTTCTGCTCTTCTCAATTCGACCTCTTCTCCCCTTTTTATTCTTGTTATTGACATTGGATTTGTTATCTCTTGTTTCCTATTTTTATTCTCCTAAATTTTTTTCTCTAGGCTTAATCTTGTTCAAATTTCCATGATTTTAGAGATATCCTTCAACTATGCTTGAGGATAGGAACCAACTTTCTTATTTTGACCTCCACCAAATCCTAGGATAACTAATCCTTCTTCCTACGTAGGATAAGGTGATAAAACAGCTCATATCCAACTAAACACTTATTTCTACATTTACTCTCATATAACTATGGGAGCTTACATTACATTTCAACAATGCAAACTTCAAATATATGGAGGGAAAACTTATTTAAACACCTAGTATATGTTTTCTCGCCTTGAGAAGGTTGATTCTAGTTTGTTCATTATTTTCAAGCATCTTGAGGGATGCTCCTGCACCACATCAACAAAGTTTCTTGACACATGACCGGAATGTTCTCTATCACGCGTCAGCAAATTTTCTTGACGCGTGATAGGAAGGTTCCCTGTCGCGCATCAACAAAGTTTCTTGATGTGTGATAGAGAATCTTCCTATCGTGCGTCAATAAAGTTTCTTGACATGCAACAAGAAGGTTCCCTGTCATGCGTCAATAGAGTTTCTTGACGCGTGATAGGGAACCTTTCTGTCGCACATCAAGAAATTTTTTTTGACGCGCGATAGAGAACCTTCCAGTTGCACATCAAGAAACTTTGTTGATGTGCGATAGGAAGATTCCCTATCGTGCGTCAAGAAAAAATTACTGACACTTGATAGAGAACCTTCCTGTCGTGTGTAAAGTAAATTTTTTGACGTGTAACAGGAAGGTTCCTTATCACGTGTTAACAAATTTTCTTGACACGTGACAGGGAATCTTCATGTCGTGCATCTTAGGCTTCAAAACCCTAATTTTGTCTTATAAATAGCCTGCCACCGGTCATTTTCACGTTTACACTTTCCGGCTCCTGAATTTTCTTTTTTACAGGAATCTAGGTCAGGTAAAATCAAGCTCAAGGACAACTACAATGGATAGTAAAAGTGCAGCGTAAGCCCAAGATAAAAATCAAGAGAAAACTTCAGTCGAAGCCCTATCCAAGGGCAAGATACTCTACAGGAACCTTTTGTGCGCCCACATCTAAACAGTTGTACAAATGAATTCAGAATACAAGGACATGCTTGATGTATGTGACTTTTGTGGTCTTGTTAGGATGCCCCATTTTAAAATAGACCATTTCATTATGAACTACATGTTATCTCAATTTTTGCCCCAAAAAAATTGGATCACCCACAACCCTGTGCAGAAATAAATTCAATAAATGGTTCCTTCGTATGAGCCCACGCTTCAAATCCAATAGACAAGTTACATGAAGGCTCTACAATGGATTAGCAGGGTTGGCTAAGGAGGCCGAATAGTGTCAAATAAAACTAGAGGCTCAAAAGAAAAGAAACAGAGAATGCTCAAATTCTTTGGGCTCTGCAAATGATTCAGAACGAGTCCCAAAATTGGCTAAGTATGGAAGAATTAGCAGAAGCTGTCAAGTCTCTCAATGACACATCTTCAAAGGTTAGATCAAAAAGTGGAGACTCAAACAAGCACCAATCCTCCACGTGCCCAGAGCCCCAAAAGTTCACCAGGCATTGAAAAGTCTTCGACTCAGCAGAAGGTGCCAAGTTTCCAAACGATGCTACTTTAAAGATAAATCCAAATAGCAGAGACCCAAATGAGTGTGGTCTCGACATGTAGTCCAAATTAGAAAAAGCGGGACAGAGTGGGCCCAAAATTGGTTAAGTATAAGAGTACACGTGGAAGGTGCCATGTTTCTTAACGACACTCCTCTAAAGGTAAAATCCTGAGTGGGTTTCCAAATGAGCGCGGGCCTTCCAAGAGTCCTAGGTCCAAAAAAAGGGACAAAGTCAAAGGGTTAAATATTTAAAGTAGAGGCAGGCTAGTAGAAGGTGCCAAGTGCTAGCACGGCACTATTTCAAAACTAAAATTTGGGGCAGGTTTCCAAACAAGCACCAATCCTCCACGTGTCTCAGGTCATACTTTTGGCCCCGCCAAGCAAAGAA
Organism: Taxus chinensis; assembly: GCA_019776745.2. Classification (NCBI taxonomy): domain Eukaryota; kingdom Viridiplantae; phylum Streptophyta; class Pinopsida; order Cupressales; family Taxaceae; genus Taxus; species Taxus chinensis. Next base: position 96,886,628 of record CM034156.1, read on the forward strand.
GACTTGGGAATAATATAAAGGAACACTGTGGAGCCTGTGGAATTCGCCACGTGTCAATCCGATGTAATTTCAAGAGTATAAGGAAGGATCTAAATGTCCAAGATGTGCGAAGCTGCCACATGGACCCAATACGGACATACTCTTTCAAATATTGCGTGCCCGTGACTCTAATCTTCATATGGCCATATCTTTTGACTAGAAACTCATATTTGGGAAGGAGAAGACTTTTTGGAAATGTCTCAACACCCTATATGCCATGGAAACATAAAATATCATTCTTAACAGGATTTAGTGGGTGAAAAATGGGAAAATGTATTCCAGGACATTAATACAGAATCCGATTTCTTCAACTTGCAGATTGGATTTGATTTGATCCACCGTTCTTCTTCCTTAGCATGCCAAGTAGACATAGGGAACTAGAATCGATAGATTGTAGGTGGATTTGAGAGGGACGTTGATTAATAATGGTTGAGCTTTCAAAGTAGGATTCAATACATATCTCAAGGTGGTTGAAGCATGATTCGAGTTCTTCCCTCCTCTCTCTCATTCTTCCTATATATTGTAATGAAGGGGCATATTCAAGGTGGTTGGTCATTGTTTCTCCTCTTCCCCCTATGTATTTCTTCCTTAAGGTAGAATGCAGAGTTTAAGCCTCCTCCCATGGATCTGTAATGGCATTTTCTTGCCTCTTGCCCACTAATGATGTACCGTGTAACATTTTAGAGCAATAAAATCTGTTTCGTTATGCATCTGTCCATCCTTGGCTTATTTGGTTGTCTCTTATTACCTCTCATCATTGCAAGGTATACTATGCATATTCTTATGTTTATTTCAGGTCCTGGGAGATGTGTTTAATGGGTTTCTAAGTGGTGTCTGTGTGAAATTTATCTCTAGTTTGTGGTGCATCTTGTCCAACCTCTCCTCTACTCACCTCTCTCCACTTCAGGCAGTCGGGTTTGTGATCATCCACTTCCTTTTCTGGTGTATCACCGCTTAGAGTAGGCTCTTCCCTCTCTCTCTCTCTCTCTCTCTCTCTCTCTCTCTCTCTCTCTCTCTCTCTCTCTCTCTCTCTCTCTCTCTCTCTCTCTCTCTCTCTCTCTCTCTCTTTCCCCTTTAAATGGTTAGATTAGGATACAATAGGTTCTGCATGCACTGGAGTATCTTGTGACAGGCAGATTAGAAAGCAAGAACTGACTTTCTCCAGAGGTCCATCTCAAATTTTGCAAGTCTGACAGCTTGAGAGATGGTCCCATGTTGTGTAATCACACTAAATACCCCACTTCACATCAGGCCATTCATGGGTGTTGTGAATCTGCACTAACAATTATGGCACGCCCGGTGGGACAAGAGGTCTTCATTGTATTCCATCAAGTTGACATGTTCTTGGTGAGATTAAGCCTTTAAAGGAACATTCAAAGCACATCTGGTGATTACATTTGGTCAATAACCCATTATCTGAGTTACAGACCTTTTCCATCCATTTCCATCCATTTTTCATCCATTTTCTTCTTCCATCTCTTTCATTTTATCCCATTCCGTGAAGTTGTGCAATCATGACTTCATTCCCTTCATGACACTCACACTTGCAGCAATAATAGTGTAATCCACCTCCAATTCATTTCATAACTCCCCCAGATCAACATTATGATCAGATCCAATATTATCGTGCTTACCCATATAAGAATTTCCAAAAACAGTTTGGCTATGGAGCTTATCAAGAACAGGGGTATGCATACAATGACAACAGTCAAATGGAGAATGTTGATCTATTGGAGAAGATTCAAAAAATGGAGGCTGGCATGGTTCAGTCAAGGTTCATAGCACAAATGAAGGCATTCAAGATTGGTTATAGGGCACATTGTCCGTGGGAAGGCCCTTTTTCAAGACATTATAGCCCTTAAGAGAAGTTTGACTTCATGGTTGAAGTACTGCCTCAACTTACACAATGGATTGAGGACATTGAGGCTTATGAGAAAAGTGCAAGACAACCTTATCAATGGGTAAGTCAATCACCAACTCCTAGTCCTTCATTTTCTCTTTCTCAAGCTTTATCTTTTCATCAGTGTCAAGAGTCAAGCCCCTCAGTTAAATCCCCAAGTGTTGATTTCTCTTCTCCATCTCCTGATCTTCCACCCCATCTCAATTCTTCTGCCATTTTCCCTTCCAAACAGTCATCCCCTCAAAACAAACAAGAAGTTCCACTTCTCTCACCACCACAAAAAATACAAAGATGGTTGAATCCCAACCTACCACTCCTCTTGCATCCCCAAATCGATGTTGGGGAGATGAAAATCAAATAACTAGACAAGGGAATCAAGAAGAGGAACCCAACAAAAAATAAATGATAGAAAATCTAAAGAGTTGGGCTTCTAAATTTTGGTTTACAAAGATCCCCTTAATGGTCAAGCCAACAGAGGAGTTCAAGGTTGAAGAACCAGTGGTGGCTGAGGCTGAGTTTGTAGTAGATAAAGAACAAGAATAAGAAGAATAAGATCAGAAGTCTATTTGCTCTAGATACGGTGTCCCTAAGGGCACTCTATCTGAAGAATATGCTTATCTAATCCAAGTTACACAACCAGTTAAGGAGGAGGAACAATCATCTCCAAGTCCCATTGAAGAGGAGCAGCTAGGATAGATCAAATCAGAGTTGAAGCCACTCAATGAAGAAAGCATCATTGAAATTTTTTTGCTTTCATTTCAAGGTTCTGATTTGATTGATGAACCCATGATGGAGATGATCATACAGTTTCAGAGGATCCAAGTGTGGAGTAGGCCATAGAAGAACCTTCATTTCATCCTCCCACTTCATCCCCTTTAAGATCTGATGTTGAAGAAGAGCTTGATCTTTCAAGCTTCATGTTTGAGGATGAAGGGAACCATGGTGAGCTAGTTGCAAATCAGGAGGGCACCATGGAGGAGGTAGAGAACATGCAACAGGGCAACAAGGAGGTAGATTATTTGTATGACTTGAAGGATTTCTTTGATGGAGAAGAGCCCATGGAGATAACATCATTTTCTCCTCCATCATCCACCTTCCAAGTACATGAGCCTACTTCCATGAAGGAGATAATTCAAGGACAATAGCCTTCATTTCACAACAGCCCTCTATAACCAAGGTTGGAAGACATGAGTCTTCCATGTTCTCCATAAGAGAAGGAAGAGAAAAGGCAAGAGGATGTCATCATCCCTCTCACATTCCCATCTAGGAAAATCAGCAAGAATACTTCATTCTTGGAGTTGAAATTCATAGCAAGGGGCACATCCAAAGGATCAGACCTTGCCCTATTAGGTACTTGGCTTCATTGCAGCCAAGGGAGAAGCCAAAACTAGTTCAGGACAAGAGGATGAGTTTCAAAGCACCAAGGCTCACCATTAACACCTCCAGGAGTCCAATACCAATCAACTTGAGGAGGTATTTTGGTTGAGGTATATGCCTTGATGATTTTGGTGGAGGACCAGCTTATAGTCAGTTTTTCACTCATACAGGCAGCCATATTCAGTGTTAATTCATTTGCATGGCTGCCCCTCTTGAGAAAGGGAAGCTACTTCTCCCTGTCTGTGGCAGGATTTGTTTAAGCTTTTATTTCTCTTTGGTTTATGTAGGAGTAGGAGTAGAATTTTTTTTCAGCAGAATAACTGCTTATGCACACTCTGCATGTCTCATTTGAGTCATGTATGATTTTTTTCTTTGTACATAAGTTTTCTTAGTATTGCTCCAGAGGTGCATGAGGCTAGGCCCTTCAGTATTCATTGTAGAAAGACCCATACTTTCCTGTAATAGTTGCTAATTTAAAAATAAAACAAATGCAGAGCAACTAAAAGTGTTTTCAAGATAGTCCATTTCCAAGGTAGGTTTAAGGTCACTAAGTGCAAATGGTCAGGCTCGCAGCAGCTCAGGGATCAGATTTTTAAAGCAAAAGGGTCAGTATCAGGATATCATTCTTGACTCCATGCCCAGTAGATACTTCAAGGTTATTGGTCTCTTCATCTAGCAGGCAGATGTCCCCGTGAGTCGCCAATTGTTATCTCAAATTTTCCCCCAACAAAATTAGATCACCCACGACCCCGTACAGAAAGAAATTCAAGAAATGGTCCTGTTATATGAGCCCATGCTTTAAATCCAACAGAAAATTTACAGGTGGCTCTACAATGGAGTAACATGGTTGGCTAAGGAGGACGAACATTGTTAAAGAAACCAGAGGCTCAAAGGAAAAGAAACGGAGAAGGCTCGAAGTCTTCTGGATCTGAAAATGATTCATAACGAGTCCAAAAATTGGCTAAGTATGGAAGAATTAGCGGAAGCTACCAAGTGTCTCAACAGCACATGTTCAAAGGTTAGATCCAAAAGTAGAGACTCAAACAAGTGCCAAGTCTCCATGTGCCCAGATCCCCAAAAGCTGCATCAGCCGTTGAAAAGTCTTCGACTCAATGGAAGGTGCCAAGTGTCCAAACGGTGCTACTTCAAAGATAAATCCAAATAGCAGAAACCCAAATGAGCTCTGTCTTGACACCTAGTTCAAATTAGAAAAATTGGGACAGAACGGGCCCAAAATTGGTTAAGTATAAGAGTGTAGGCAGAAGCCACCATGTGTCTTAACGACGCTCCTTTAAAGGTAAAATCCTGAGTGTGTTTCCAAATGAGCACGGGCCTTCCATGTGTCCTAGGTCTAAAAAAGGGACAAATTCGGGGGTTGAATAGTCAAATAACAGGTAGGCTGGTGGAATGTGCCAAGTGTCAGCATGGCGCTATTTCAAAAGTGAAATTTGGGCCAGGTTTCCAAACAAGCATCAAGCCTCCACGTGTCTCGGGTTAGAATTTTGGCCCCGCCAAGCAAAGGAGACTTGGGAAAAATACAAAGGAACGTCATGGAGCCCATGGAAGCCACCAGGTGTCAGTCTGGTGTGATTTCAAGAGCATAAGGAAGGAGATGAATCTCCAAGATGTATGAAGCTACCACATGGACCCGGTACAGACAGACTCTTTCAAATATTGCACGCCCGGGACTCTAATCTTCATATGGCCATATATTTTAATTGGAAACTCATATTTGGGTGGGAAAAGACTTTTTGGAAACGTCTCGACACCCTCTACACCATGGAAACATAAAATATCGTTCTTAATAGAATTTAGTGGGTGAAAAATGGGAAAACATCTTCCAAGCCATTAATACAGAATCTAATTTCTTCAACTGCTAGATTGGATTTGATTTGATCCACCGTTCTTCTTCCTTAGCATGCCAAGCAGACATAGGGAACCAGAATTGATAGATTGTATGTGGATTTGAGAGGGTAGTTGATTAATAGTGGTTGAGCTTTTAAATTAGGATTCAATGCATATCTCAAGGTGGTTGAATTAGGATTCCAGTTCTTCCCTCCTCTCTCTCATTCTTCCTATATATTGTAATGAAGGGGCATATTCAAGGTGGTTGGTCATTGTTTCTCCTCTGCCCCCCTCTCTCTTTCTTCCTTAGGGTAGAATGCATAGTATAAGCCTCCTCCTATGGCTCTATAATGGCATTTTCTTGCCTCTTTCCCACTGATGATGTACCGTGTAACATTTTATAGCAATAAAATTTGTTTCATGATGCATATGTCCATCCTTGGCTAATTTTGTTATCTCTTCTTACCTCTCATCATTGCAAGGTATAGTATACATGTTCTGATGTTTGTTACAGGTCCTGAGAGCTGTGTTTAATGGGTTTTGAAGTGGTGTCTGTGTGAAATCTATCTTTGGTCTGTGGTGCATCTTGTCCACCCTCTCCTCTGATCACCTCTCTCCACTTCAGGTAGTCAGGTCTGTGATCATCCACTTCCTTCTCTGGTATATCACCACTTAGTGTAGGATTTTTCACCCTCTCTCTCTCTGTCCCCTTGGAATGGTTAGATTAAGATAGAGCAGGTTCTACCTCCACTGGAGTAGCTTGTGGCAGGTAGATTAGGAAGTAATAATCGACTTTCTCTGGAGGTCCATCTCAAGTTTTGCAAGTCCCACAGCTTTAGAGATCGTCCCATGTTGTGCAATCACACCAAATGCCCCACTTCACATCAGACCATTTGGGGGTGTTGTGATTCTACACTAACACTACATTCTTTCCTCTTATAATACAAAGGACGTTCTATTTACCATTACTATGGATGATAGTCAAATGTTTCAATTCAATTTCCACCCAGGTGATAATCATTGGTTAACATGCCTCCCATTCAAAAATTTACCTATTGTTACAACAAGGAAACATTCATCGAAGATGATAAGAAGTACATGGAATCAAATTTTAGGTTCTATGTTGATTGTAAGTGTAAACTATTTTCAATTTTCATTTGGTATTAATTTTTTTATTTTGATACAATTCAAATCAATATTAATTCCAACATTCTTTTGGCATTTGCAGCTCATGTCAATAAATCTAGACATTGTGTGGATGCGCAAGGAATTGCATACCACTTTCTTACCACTATGATTTCCTTCTTTCAATCCAGAATAGTTTTATAGGGTCTCCAAATGGATCTACTAAACTGGGATATTGCATACATTCTTGATACTATCGAAAAGAAAAAAATTGATTGGTGCATGTTTTTATCCAAAAAATAAAAACTGACATTATAAATGCAATGCTTTCAAAAAAACTAGTCATTTACTCCACAAACTATCTCCTTGGATTTTACTAGGAGGCTCTTCTAAATTTAAAAGGCAAACCAATTCCTACTTGCACGGATGCGGCATTGACGAATTTGTCAATTCCAATTTCCATTTCAATAACAACATGTATACACTATAAAGTTTGTATTTTGACATTAGACTAAGAGGATGTTCATCTCAAATCTGATTAAATATTTATTTTTTACAGAGAATATTTTTTGAGGATTTTCCTAAAAAAAAATTAGCATCAAGAGGAAGAGGCCAACAACACACTGAGGCATCGCAGATTCACAATCTGAAATGGAATTTCACTCATCTCCGAACCACTAACTGTTTGAATTCGTTAAATGCTAGAGAAGTAATACCTTAAAATTTATTATTTACAAATTCCCATTTTGTATTTTCAATTTACCATTTAAATTTTACCATATTGAATTAACATACAATCGATTTTTACTGACATTACAGGGACTTTGGACTATATGCGTACTTCTCAAAGTCAACCGTCTTCACCAACTCACTCTGTTCAGTCGCATGCAATTGTCTCTTCTCAACAACCACCTCAGCAATCCTAGTAACAGACAACTCAAAAACCACCAATTACTACTCCAACATGGCCACCTCAACCACTGCAATAAGCTACCCTCAACGACAAGGTATTATTTTATTGCCTTACTACAATTTTTGAATAGTACTTCATATAATTTTGTAGTTTTTGCATAGTGTAAAAAAATTTCATATGATTTTTCTTTATCTTTTCAGTGCATTTCAATCCTTCTCCTTCTGTATAGATATTAGTAGCACCCCTCCTCCTCCAATAGTATTCAAAATACCAACCAGAGGATCAGGAAAAAATAACATTGGTAAACACATGCCAATTCCTCCAGCCCCTAGTGGGACACTAAACATTACCTCCTCATTTCGAATTCTAACCCTCTCTCTTGGTGGCTTGCCCAATGCAACGGGCATATCGTTTTTAAATAATATAAATTTAGATGAAGATTACTTGGGAATTGATAGTAATGACCCAACATTATTTTTCAATACACATGAGATGATTCAAGGCCAGCAGGTATACTTCTATTTCAACATTATTTATTCAAATTTCATTACATTTCACTTTAGAATATTGATTTATTTTATCGTAAATAGGATCAAGGCACACAAAGGAAGAAATAAGTAGAATTTGATCAACCCGAAATCCCCCATACCTCTCCAACAAGATCATCTTCTTTAGATACAGATGGTGAACAGTTGCTACTATTTCCTTTAGAGAACTTAATTGGTTATGATTTTCAGTCCCATGTCGATGAGTTTATTGTGCCTCATATCAGTCAGCTCATAGAATGGGAGAAAAAGGAAAAAGTACTAATCAATGAGATAATAAGTTATTTTGAAAATTATTGGCAAAGGGATAGTTTATACGCTGCAGTTCAGAATCAACCTCTGAAGATGTATTCCTTACTTACCCAAGTAAGAAGTGCGGCTGTCACATATAACAACTATAAAGATGACATTTTGGATAAAACATTAAACAAATTGGAAAATATTAGTGCTGAATCTCAGACATATTTTAACAAATGGTTTAAGGACAAGGATATGGTAGCGATTGCAAATGCTGAAAGAGATAGAGCGGTTGTAAGTATTATCACTTCAAAACAATATTTTTTGGTAATTTAACCTTTTCTTATTTTAGTAATATGTTTAATTGATATCACTTTTTTTACAGTTGAAATATGAAAATTTGAAGAGTCAAGAAAAGGTTTTCCAAGTTCACTTGGAAACCGTGAAGAAAATTTTATCCGCAATGAAGAATTTGAAGGAAAATATTGTTTTGGTTAACAATCAAAACAATACACTAAATCAGATAGTTAAAGAGCATGGCTTTGACCCTAAAATGTTATTCAAAACCAAGGCAGCTACAGATCCAAGTTTTCTATCCCATGGAGATGCAAAAAAAGGAGGAACAAAGAATTGTAAAGAATCTAGACAGTGTTGTGGAAGATCTCATTAGTTCTGGGATTATTCAAGCCATTGGGGAAAGGGGTACATGAGGAGAATCCATTGGGGAAACTGAAAGGAGTAGCTGAGTGGAAGCCATTGAGGAAGGGGGTACATAAAGTTGAGGGTTAAAAAATTTCATGATTGAGGGTGGAAAGATTGAGGGTTTGAAATACTTTATAATCTATATTTGAAAATTACTATCTAAATCTGGAATTTGAAACTTGAAATACTTTATAATCTTTAATTTTATATCTTCCTTTATAGTATGTATAGAATTTGAAATTTATTATCTGGATATGGAATTTGAAACTTGAAATACTTTATAATCTTTAATTTTATATCTTTCTTTATATTATGTATAGAATTTCTAGATTGTATATGGTGTTTATGTTTCATTTGAATGTGATGGAGTTATGATAATGGTTAATTATTTGTTTTAAGAAATTTTGGAATATGGTATGACACAGGCATCTTAATACTAAGACTTCAATCTTCTTCTCTCTACTTGAAATGATGATTGCATTAGATGTGGATGATGACATTAGAATAGAATCATAGATATGGATTATCATGAATAATACGTGGACTGTAGTTATAGCTTCAAGCACAATCATGGAATGTAGTACGATAGAGACATTAGAATGGATATAGATGATGCCGAATGATGATAATGGATAATTGTTTTAAAAAAATTGGAATGTGTCAGGATTGTTTTAAAATAGATAAATAATTGTTTTAGTAATAATTGGAGTGTCAGGATTATGATAGTGATATGATGACATTAGATGTGGATAATGACATTAAAATATAAATGGATAATGATGAATTTTATGTGGACATAAATTTAGCTTCAATCAGGATCATGGATGATGAATTGTATAAAATTTGGAATGTGTTATGAAATAAACATCTTAATATGGAAAAATATTTCTCTCTTTGTAAAATTCGATTGTGTGATTTTATCCCACAAATTTTAAACAATATATTAAAGAATTTCACAAATATAAAAATAAATTAAACATAATTGTAAAAAATTGAGAAATGTCATATGATAGGGTTTAAGTTACCTCTTGTGTTTTAGATGGCTATGAAAAAGCATATGGAAGGAATATGAGAAATCATCCTTCGTAGTGTGCAAGATCTTTGATTTAAGAAAACTCAAGATGAGAAATGGATTCGTAGATAGATGGGTGAGTTGTCTGACATTGTCAGTCCCAAGAAGTGCGAGCTTCCTCGGATGGATGTCAACCCACATTTAAAAAAAATGAAATAATTATATTTAAATAAATGTAAATATATATACTTGTAACATGAAACACATTTAATAATAACAAGAGCTGAAACAAAAAGTGATAAAAAACCTCCTTAGTCAATATTTGTGTATGTATAGTTAATATGAAATTGAATAAATAACCACAGTTAAAATGTAAGGTGACAAACAATAAAAGTAAGGTCAAGGAGATACCTATTTAAAGTTGAAACAATCCATTATCAATAGATTCTTCAAACTCGATGTTCTCTTCTGTAGAGTGTGATGATGAACCAATTCCACTCTCATCATTAGGAACAATTGTATTTGTAGTTGTATTATTCACACCTCTTCTTTCTAAAAGGGAATTCCAATGCACAATTTCTCTATCAAAAGGAAAGGTTTCCATGCAGTAGCGAGATACATAACACCTCGTGCAACTTTCCATATTTTTATCCAACCTGTTTCTCAGTTTTGATTTTATAAATGATACAGCACTAAAAACCCTTTCATCCTCCACAGACCCCAAAATCATTGTTTGGTATAACTCATATAATCTAAAATATTCACTGATGTCTTCTTGTAAGATATACCTTTGATAGATTCCTCACCACAGCCTTATAATAGAACCACTTTAAGAACGTTCGTCTAAATTTTTATATTGGTTCCTCATTGTTGTTGCTAAATTTGTTGATTGAAACTTTAATAAATCAGCATTCAGTATACCTTTGATTTCCGTACCCTTGAACTCTGAAGTCTTTTTGAAATGTTCCATTATTGTACCCATGGATTTATGGAAATTATTTCTTACAAAGTATGCACGACCACCTTTAGTATTCTAAAAATTACGATTCATCACACCCATTGCTTCAAGAATTTTATCTTTGGAGAAACGGTCTCTAATTTCTGATGATAATGACTCTGAAATTTTTTTAAGAATTATTCTTGTTTCAACTATAATAGACTCAAAGATATTACGTGTCACAGGAACATATTCTCATTCTGATCCTGGAATAGCTTGACATTTTTGCAAAATGAGCAGTGGTATGTCCCTCCCATTAACATTGATGTAGAGGTGATCGTGGATATTAAATCTCAAATAGTTACTAGGATTTTTAAGATATAACAACGATTTCCAATTCTCAAAAATAGGTGTATAAAAACTATATTGGGAACAGTGCAAGACATCAATACTTTGACATACCATTTTTCTCATCCATATAAAATCCACAATATAGATTAATCTCCCATGTGCATGCTTCATTAGTGTATTGATCTCCTGCAACATTGGAAGAATACCAACCAATATAAGCAATGTCTCCAAATTAGTTAAATGGAACAAAAATTCCCTCACCTTGTCAACTTCATGACGATATTTGTGCATGAAACCAACCAAAAAAGAATACTCCTCACAAAATTTGCATGCAGGTTCATACAAAGAGATCCATCTCATCTCAACATCCTTCAGAAGTTTTTTGCCATCTATAATTCCAATTGCAAATTTTTGGAACTCAAGAAATCACTTTGGGTTGTTTGCCATATAGGCATGAAGTTCTCTTATAAGATTTTTTACTTTAGCAACATTTTCATAGTTTCTTACCATTTTATATGCTAAATTCATTTTGTGAGCCATATAGTGAATTGGTAGCATATATGGGGCTACTATTGTTTGTAATCTAACATAGACCTGTTCGGTGACCCTGCTTGACTAATGCACCATCTTCTCTGATGTATACTAACTTTTTAGCAATTTCATAATCAGTCATTCCAACAATATCTTTCAAATGAGAAACAACTATTTTATGTAGGTTTTTCGACATTATAGTTTTCAACCATTTTAATAACACCCAATAGATGAGGTGTCCTTATATGATTTTCTAAAGTATAGACGTGGATACATACCCATGCAGTGTTGTCGACTGCTATCACTTCATCAATTGAAAGAGAGATAAACTTTGATTTTTTCACACTCTTTCAAATCTTCCTTCTTTATTATCGAAAGGCATTTTTCCATTTCCCATGCACTACTTTCAGACGAATGAGACTAAGGTACATTGGGAAATCCATTATATTGATAAAAAGCTTTAAAATCGAGGAAATACAAAATCAGTCTTCCTTTCTTTAGTATGTGAAATAAATTAGAGAACTATATGAGTTTTGTATGTATATTTGTTTGATTCATCTTACCAATTTGCGATGTGATCGTTCCTCCCTTTTCCACGAGATGTTTGTGTTTTTTCTACTACGCTTCATAATACATTGGGTACTTAACATGCATGCATTCTTTTTCAGTTTTCCACCTATGTGTTTTGATTTTCTGGCCATCTGCCCCTGTTACAGTCAAATATTGTTTTCAATAGTGTTCTTTTATAGTGTCTAGGTTCATTTGTATTTTTTGCGGCTTTCCCAATTTACACATACATATTGTACATGTACATTCATATGGGATCTCTTCTGAATTAGATGGTTGTACAAGTTCGATAAACTAAAATTTGAAAGCCCAATAAAACTTATATGTCCTCCCAATGGTCCACATATTCTTGTTCGTTTTCAATGTTTGACTATTTTGAGTAGAATTTTGAGCAATATAATAATCACCTGGTTTCCTCTTTCTTGAACCAGAATTTGAAATTGATTTATGTGTTCCATTTTACTAAGTATTTGTATGTGTGATATCTTGATGCACTCTTGGTTGCGGCCCAACAGGAAGAATATCTTCAGGATCTGGCATCTCAACAGGTATATCTTCAATATTTGGAATGGTATCATCATAGGTGTCATTTGGTTGATATCATACAAAATTCATGTCCACCTTGATATTACCTTCCATACAGTCAATATTTTGATTCTTTCTGGTGACTAGTAGTTGCGTTATCTGTATTAGCAGAGTTTCCAAAATACTTGAACAGGGACTTCTGAGATTTCTTAGTTACTTTTTGGGTCTTCGCATTCTAAGGACTAGCACCTTCCATTATTCTGAACAGATTCATGCATCAACAGAAGAAGCAAGTCATGTGTCATATAAAATTGGGTCACACGTCAGGTATAACACTAAGTCATGTGTTATAGGAAACCAAGTCGCGCGTCAGAGGAAAATGACTCATGCGTTAGAGAAAAACAAGTCGTGCGTCACAGGAAACCAAGTCACGCGTCAGCAAATTCACTAATTCGCGTGTCTGTAATACCTCCTTATCACGCATAAGAAAATTCAATGAGTTGTGCATTAACAAATATTCCTGTCACGTGTCAACACTTAACCCCTTTGTCGCATGTCAGCAAATTCAATGAGTCACGCGTCTTCAGAAAATGGTGTTGGTAAGTACTTGTGGTAGTATGGTGCCTGGTGGTAGTATACTAACTGGAAAATCACCTAGGGTTTTATAGGAGATGTTTTCAAATATAGGTGAAGCCAACCCCAAAAATAAATATACTGTAAATTTTAGGTGAACATGACGTTGACCTGCTCCGAAAAAATTGCCTTTTCAAATTTTCCTAAAATGAAATTCTTACCATATTACAAATATTCGCCACTAAAATTATCCCTGAAATGAAGCATGATGGAGCTCTCTTATTGGTGATGTGAAACATGGAGCATTGTTGGTGTCGTCAAGAAATATTACCTTGTGAGTAAACCTCCTTGTTATTCCCACTTAGGGTGGAAGATTTGCATTATTGTATTCCTTTTAGCTTTCATTCTTGTAAGTTTTCCCACTTTAAGTGGAAAATATTGTATTAATCTTGTGAAGAAAAGTTGTATTCATTATTGGACATTAAAGTGTATTGTGGGTTTTCTAAAAAAAAGGGAGAAAGAAAGAAAGATTGGTGTTGTAAAGATAGTTTTGTTGAAATAGAAAAGAAGTTTATAAGGGAAATATCCTAGTTCATTGTAGGTTATTTATTTCCCACTAAAGTGTGTTGCCTTTATTCTAAATAAGTTATTGGAAATATTGTCGAAACTCTCTTGTGGAATGTTGGAAAATTGTATGAAGAAATATTAAAGCTCTTTGTGTTATTTGGAAAGTATGTAATGGAAAAGTTAAACTAATTGTGCATCTTCTGGTATTGTTGATGGAAAAGAGTCTAAACTATAATTGTTTTTTATATGGTCAATCAAGTAGTCTAGTTACTAATTCTAGTAGGTAATTCTCAATTTAAAATTATTACAAATCTATCACAAATTTGCTAATGGAAAGGAAATGTATTCTCTCGTTTTTTTTTACTATATTTACTTAATTGTTAGAGACAAAAGTATTAGTGATAGTATTCAACTCACCAATATTATTATCCATTGTTTTACCCCCGCTTTGATAGTAATAATATTTCTCTTAAATATTATTAATGATAAAATACTTTAATATTAGAAGGGAATTATTAATATAAAAATAGATTAGCATTAAAATACTATTAATTTTAATATGTTAATATTATATATATAGCTATATGTATTAAATATAATCAAATTTAATAATGTTAAACTTTCAAAAAATGTGTATTGGCTTAGAAAATCTGCGACCATGTTGAAGTTGTGTTTTAATAAAAGAAATTGGTGGGGGTGGGGGCAGTCACCAACCCCACCCCCTCACCCCACTTAATATTGGATGGTGGGGTGGGGGCAGTCACCCTCCCCCCCACTTAAAAGTTTTACCATTCCATAGGGTGCGCAATGTATTAAAAACTTGCGGATTTTTCTTTTCCTTTCACGGTTTGTACATGATCTTAATTCCGTGGCAAACCCTATGGGTTTTTAATCCATGTATGTATGTATGTATGTATGTATGTATGTGTGTGTATATATCCATATATATATATATAATATATACTATATATATATATATATATATATATATATATATATATATATATGTAATGTATATATGTATGTATGTATACATACATATATTAAATCACTAATAGTGTATTTTCGGGTTCATTTAATAAAGAATTTTTTTAAAATGGATATGTTTGTTATATGTATAATTTTCCTTCACAATATATATATATATATATATACTTATATATATAGTGCAGGAAGTTGATATATAGGGTCAATGGACATCATATTAAATGAACAACTGAAAATACAACTATGTAGTGATTATTTATATTCAAAATTAGACAAAATTATATTAATATGAATCATAGTATCTAGAATATATTATAATACTAATTTTTGTAAAAAATGGACAAGATTAGCTATATTAAAATCAAAACTCAATGACTTGGTATTTTTTTTTAAAAACGCCGATAAGATTATAGTCCGTTTGCCCACAATTTGGATGACCAACAATTGATATATATTTTTTTCCTTTGGTGATAAGTTATATGCCACTATCTATCTTGGGATGGATTTTATTTTGTATTTTTTTGAGTGATTTTTTCAGTGAACGTGGTCATTGAATAACATAAAGAAAACAGAGCAATTTCCGTTTGCCCGCCATATACTATCATCATATATATATATATTGACACACACAATTTTTTTTTTTTGACACAAGATATATATACATATTTATATATGTATATATATTAAACGTCCTTCACAAGTGGAAAATATATATCAAGCTTGACTAAATCACAAAGATAATAAATAGGATGAAAACCCATTTCCGCCTACTTGGGTAAAATTCAAATATTATTGCAATGAAATAAATAAATACATTTAAAACCCTAAAGGAGGGTATAAACAAACAAGAAAAATAATGGAGCTTGTATGCTTCCCCAAAAGTTTAAAGGCCTCCAATGGCTTCCCATCCTCCTCCAACAACCTCCAAAACAAAAGAGAAACAATGAACCAAAGGAAAAGAGAAAGTAACTTCTTAAGCATGCTTTAAGGTTAGTTGTCTTTTCCCTCATCAATGGTCCTAAATGAATCCATCCAAGGGATGAGATTAATCCCTACAAAAAGTAAGTGGGGAGTGGTTGAGTTAATTTGAATTTTAATTTAAATGTTTTAATTCCAAAATAAATGGGTTGAATTTTGAAGGGGTCACTTAATGGGGTAGGAGTATGTGTATTACTCTAACCCCTTGTCAAAAGGGGACCTTGTTAATTGTTTTAACCTTGTAGACTTAAATAATTATAGTATTTTATTTATATCGGCCCCTTTTACCCTTGAGACTTAATTGTGGGATTTTTAACTATAGTAGAATTAAATGGTTTATTTAAATGTCTTATCAACATAACTTTTAAGGGGAACCTAAACCCATGCTTAGTCTAATTAAGTCCATTAAAATATATTGTGAACTTTAATACCTTGTTATAATGGAGAAAATTATTTTATTAATTATAAGAAGCTTAGAAACATTAATGTGACAGCTGTATTTTCTAAGCCTGTTTACGGGCATGTTTTTCATAAAAAAAAATATTCCATAATTTTTCTAGCTTGTCCTAGGTTGTTCTTGGGTTTCATGCGGGTAGAATTTAGTGGGAATTACACAATGTAAACACTAGTTCAATAAAATAATGATTATAAAGCCACATATAAGGATGTGAAAACAATAGAAGAGGAGATGTGTAGGTCTAACAGAATTATCAATAGATGTGAAGTAAATGCTAACAGTAAAAAAATGTATAGCAAGCTACATGCAGGGATGTGAAAAATAATATACATTAATGACCAAATAGATATGTGCATTTGTAATCTCTTCCACCTATCATATTTAGCCACCTGCACTCTAGTTTGGAAGCTTTATGTAATTGTATTAAAAACCTTGTTTACACAATTATAAGAGTCATTAATTTAATAAAAATTTAAAAAACTCAACCAATGGCCAAAAAATATCCATAATAGTTCAATCATACTTTAATCGTAGTTAAAATTATCAAGTTTAATTTTCCTTTTCACACAAATTTGATGGTTAATTACAATATTTTCATGATGTTAACTGTAAAACACTTGCAAATTTTGAAACAACAATCACATGTTACTATTTTTAGATTAGGTAGGATTTTGGTTTTGGGGGTACAAAAAATCCCATCAGTACAAGAGGTGGAGACATATAATAAACAAGAACCAATAAAACGCATCTACCAGTAGTAGAAAGAGACAAACAAGCGAAACCAAAAGCATTAACAAGACTGGCCCAAAAACGCTAACCAAAAGACAAACACTGAGATAAACGAGTTTGAGTCATCTCATCAAGGGCTAACACTCAAA
The DNA here is from genome assembly GCA_019776745.2 of Taxus chinensis. Lineage (NCBI taxonomy): Eukaryota > Viridiplantae > Streptophyta > Pinopsida > Cupressales > Taxaceae > Taxus > Taxus chinensis. The sequence goes on from CM034156.1 coordinate 96,903,674, forward strand.
GTCACTTGTGAGAGAATCCGCGTTGAACGAATGCATTTCTTTTAATAGACTAAATTCCATTCCTCTGTACTATCCTTAGGGTCCATCATCTAATTCTTCAATTCATTAAACATTGCTAGGTCAACCACCAACCGACCTTCCACCAAATCACTCCTCAAAAGTTCATCTATAGTCTGGGTCCTAGCCATATTAACTCTGAAGTTTGGATTTGAAATATCATACCATTGGGGATTACACGCTATGTCAATGGAATAACGTTCATTCCTCACCTCCTTAACAACAATCACCACCCCAACATCAGCCACTTACTCATTTTTTAGTACCCATTTAGTTGTGTCTTCCCCACCCATTCCAGAACCATTCGAGACCTTACCCACACTGTCCATGTTGACTAGGGCATCCACATCTTCCAACCCCTTCTCTACCACACTAGCTCTTCCATACTCCCTGAGACCCCTAGTCGAGCTCTATTCAAATATTTAAAAAACAATCACATGTTAGTAAAATAGTTAAAATATAACCACCATATTTTATATAAATTTATATACATAAATAAATAAGCAAATTGCCTACCTACTACGGCTCTTTGTTCAAAGAAAATGTTAAGGAAAATTACCTACTTACATTCTAAAATAACTAATAATAATTTAAAGTTGTCACGTATTGCATATTGTATTAATAATGAAATCGGAATGTTTCTGCAACTATCAAAAAATATACAAATTCTCAAAGCTAAATGATAACGAGAAATAACTGGGAAAGTGAAGCCAATAAAATATATTAGTAATTGTGGTCTCAAATAATTACATTTAATATAAGTAGGACATATAAAATCGATCACAGTAGCCCCACTTGAAGAGAAAATTATTCCATTGCTTGAGGTGAGTGCATTGAAATTTTTGATATTGGATCAATGCAAGTCTCTCGAGTTTCTTCTCCGCTTAGTGTAGTGCCTACCTATTTCATGGATCATTTCATTGTTGACTCATTTCAGTCACTAGATTATAGACATTTATTCAACACTACTTGGATATTATGTGGTTTCATTATGGATTATTTTGTGATACATGTGTTATTTGGGGTACGAGGTTCTAATCTAGTATTATGATTATCATCTTAGATTTCTTGTACTTATATAGTTATGAACACCAACAAGATGTGATGCAGTTAGTTTTATATAATATGTGGTGGATGTATGTTAATATTTTTGTATATTTTGAGATATTAGTGGTGATAATGGTAATTTGGATGTTGTCATGCAATAACTTATATGGATCTTAAATCTTGATTTACTATGGATGTATGTCAGTAAAGTATAGTTGTTTCATTCAAATACTAGTTGTTTAATAAGAATGAATATCCATAAATGATCTAGTTATTGATATATGTGTTATTATTTCTATGGTTTATTTTATCACGCAGGTTACAGGTTCACACAGAAGAATGTGGGACTCAGTGTTTACACCTCCAATTTGCACAAGTGGTCATTTGGGCCAAAACGTTATCCTTGCTTGAATTTTTTTTTTACACATGTCACCCTTTTATTGGTGAGGATTTATTTTGACTCTCCTTCTTATACCTCCCCATAAAAGGGAGTTGGGAATTTTGGTTTTCATTTTTACTTTTGGATTTTGGAGAGAGCTTGGAGAGGAGATAAGAGCTTGAAGATCTTGGCTTGTCTTGGAGTTAGATATCTTATTTTGGAGGTAGGCCATCATACCTCTTACTTTTCTTCTATGGTATCTTCTTCATGAAGAAATAGTTTTTATTGATCTTATAAGCTTTCATATTTTGTTGGGTTTTGTTATAAACTTATTTTCTTTCATTTTTCTCCATCCATCTCACTTGAGGTGGATTTTGGAATGTAAGGGAAGAGGGAGGAAACCCCATATTACACCCACATGGCTTGATGGGCAAGCCATGATGGTAGTTTGGAGGAATATGAGTATTCATATGGTTTCAATCTCATCTTACTTCTTTTTCAAGGAAACCACTCATTGTTTTTAAAGTCTTACAAGGGGGAGGCTTGGAGTTTGGGATGAAGAAAGTGATAAAGAGTGGAGTATGGTGATTCTTGGTGGTTATTTTGTGAGGGATTAAAAAATTTTTGCATTGGGCCCCTTTCTCCTCTTCCCTATTTTTAGGAAACTAGGAGTTTCTTCACTTGTGTTTTATTATTGATTTGTTGACTATTGGAGTTTTTTGTGCTTGTAATATCTTGTTTCTCTTTCCCATGGAATTGGAGGTAGTCTAGCATGTCCTCCATCCTTAGAGATGACAAGTAATGATGCCATTTGGTTGGGATGTAACCGGGCCCCTTATTATCTTGTGCACATTGAATATTTTTCCATGGATTGGGAGCTTGCAAAGTTGGTTTAGAATATGGAGGGAAAAGCTCAAAACTTTGGCATATTGTTCCCTATTTAGGGAGGCTTTTTCTCTTGTATTTTAATATTGGTTTGGGTTCTTGTTTAGTTATAAAAGGAGGAAGAATTTAAATCAAAGTTGAAATATAGTGAAGATCTAATGATTACTCTTGTATTTTAGTGTTGGAAGTTGTATTGAAAAAGTGTATTGTCTTTGCAAGTGTTATACAAGAACTTAGATTGTAAGAGGTTTTGGAATGTGTTGACATCTCTCATATTATATCTTGTACCTATTTTTTCTTGATATAATGATATTGTGATGAAAACTAATAGAAACTCTTATATCTTTCATATAAGCCTATGGATGAAGAGGAGGGATGTTATGGATTTTATAGACCTATTATCTTTGTTTCTTCAGTATATTTAATTTAAAATAAAAGATAGTTTACTATTGATTTTATTTGTTTAAATAAACATCGAAAATATTCTTAGAACGCATGACACCATTTGGTTAGCATTCATGCCATCTAAATGAAAATGTGATTCAGCTAATGTAAAGAAAGGACTCATTCTTAACTTGGATCTTACCTTAACATTTGTTTCCTAGATTTTAAATATTTGTTTTTCATTCCAAAATATTCTGGTATAAATAGGAAGAAAATGAAATAATTGTTTTCTTCTTGTATAAATAGGATGTAAAGGAATTTTTTTTCTCTTAGAATAAAACCTGGATGTGGAAAAAGAAAAATAAATGCACCAACTCCAGAATTCTATGCAATAAACTATACGTCTTCCATGTTACTAGATATAAGAAATATATATATTAATTATGCTTAAAGTTTAGATTAACTTACAATTCATAAATATGGATTTTTATGGCCAAATATCTCCTCTTTGATTAAAATTTGTGTACATAAATATATGTTATACTAATAAACTTGAATATATGTGTGTGTGTGTGTGTGTGTGTGTGTGTGTGTGTGTGTGTGTGTGTGTGTGTGTGTGTGTGTGTGTGTGTGTGTGTGTGTGTGTGTGTGTGTGTGTGTGTGTGTGTGTGTATGTATAACGCATGCACACACACATATAATATATATGCATACATACATACATACACAGACATACATACATACATATATATGTATGTATGTATGAATGCACGTATGTATGTATGTATGTATGTATGTATGTATGTATGTATCTCTCTCTCTATATATATAATTATGGGTTAAATCCATAGTTTTATTATAAAGAAATAATAATAATTAATTTAATCTTTTATGTTAGGGTTGGTTGTTAGGGCACAATCTACCGTGTAACCCTACCCCTCCCTCTTGTCATTAAATTTTACTGATCAGCTACACACTTTATGTAGGCGCAATTGACCTTGTATGGGCATAAAAAAAACTCCCTATTCCTTATAATTATAGACCATATGGCATCCGCCCACATCTAGCATGAAAATATTATCCACAAGTTTTATATCTTTCAAACCCATCTAAGGGTAATAATACCCTTTTTTCTTATCTATGTGTGGGCACACATCTCTGAATTTTTTTAAAAACATTTATATAAATACCCTTTCCTCATATTTCTAGAGGGCATTTCGTTGATATAATTTTGGTAAGGTATGAACAACCTCAAACCCAGATCTAGAAACTTCCACCATACACCAGAATGGAGGGTTGAAAATAAATTCAAATTTTTTTAACCAAATATTGTAGAGAGACACCCTCTCTCTCCCCTTTCGTATGAATCAATACAAGAACATAAAGAAGAAATAATCTTTAAATTTCCTTACCTCCATAAAATTTCCTTCTTTACTAAAAAAATGTAAATATTTCATATTTAATAGATCAATACAGAAATGAGAGGAGATTAAGTCAGGCAAAATTTGATCTAGAAAAAAAATACCTTAAGAAATTGTAAGTAGCATGTATGGCCGGTTTGGACTTGTTTGAATCTAAATGAATATTTGTCACAAAAAAGGAAATTATCCTTCCATATGAAACATTGTCCTTAACTCTAACATTATCATCCCTAAATGAAACTTTTTTTTATTTCTACCTAGAAATAAATTAGATGTGAAGTAATGAACCATATCGAGAAATAAAATGCTACCTCCGAATGAAATTGAAATACCCTAAAATAATAAATGCAATTTTGATCGAGTATGAGCTCAACCATGTGAGTTTCCAAGTATGAAAAAAGTATATCCTTTGGATATATTAAAATAATTTCTTAATTAGTTTGAATCACCACTTCTAGTAAAACTTTTTAAAAAATTTAATTCAACACTTTGAAGAATGGATTTGAATAGATGAGTAACTTTGGGGTTTTAATTTGTGTGAATTAAAGTCAAAATCAGAGCTCGAGTTGCAACACCAGGCTTACTCGAATTTATTATGTGTTAAAAACGAGGATCAGTTTGTTGTCCCATATAACAATAATGTTTCTACTAACTGTTTCACTTTCTCCTACATTGGTCAAACATCGTAACAAGGCATCGGTCACAAAACCTATAAAATAACTATGTTGGAGAAATTTGTCTATTAACAAGGTGTGTGGTGAATGATTGTAAGATTGGATGAGTAAATTTGAGAAATTTAATAAAATTTGGTGATTGGAACACAAATTTTGATCACTTTGTGATTTTTAAAACACTTGGTAATAGTTAGGAAAAGTCATTCAAAAAATAATGTGAAAAATGGATTTGTGACTCCCATAGCGGAGATCATTTAGGATTATCATGTTCTATAATGACATGGGATGTCACAGCAACATTTAAACCTAATTTATAAGATCATTTTATTGTTTAGATGAATTAATTTTTAGCTCAGATGATTATATTGGTGTGTGGGACAACAACTGAAATCTAAATAATTTGTTTCGATTTAGACCCGTGGTTTATGGATATTTAGTAGGAAACTAAAATATACCACTTGTAACCGTTATTATTTCTCCATGTGAATTGGTTGCAATAATTGGTTGTGTGAAAATGGATTTGGGAGCTAGATTTTCGCTTGTGTGTTTTGGAGGCCTTTGGTCACTATGTCAAAAAAACAAACTAGTCAATCACATTAATCAGCTCTGGAAACAAGGTCACAATTAGAGCCCTGGTTATCATAATTATATTATGTAAGATGCATCAGATTATATATATATCAAACAATATATTGAGAGTTAATATAATGTTTTTTTTTAGTTTTGAATTCTTTTTTTTGAAACCCATTTCGTAGCCACTTGTGGTAAAACTACTAAAGTGAAGTAGAGATATTTTAATAGTTGGCCCCAAGAAGGAGCTTCCAGTTCTGGGTTTTATATGTCTCGTTGGACTCCTTATATAACAAAGGATTGATTGGATGTGTTTTTTTAATATTTGGTTATTTGGTAGCTGCTTGGTAGGCCCTTTTTGTAGCGATTTTTACTAGATTGTGCAACGGGTGAACTGGTTCATAATGACTCACTTAACATTTCAGGACAACCTTGGATAGTGTAGGCTTTTATAACATGATTATCTTGATGTGTTATATGTGTTATAGGTTGAATGATATTACCCTAATAAATTTGAGGCTAAGATACATTTTATAATGCTAAGTGCTTTGGTATAGTGTGGTCATTTTAGGCAACATAAGTCGGCTTGGTTGTGGTGTTACAAATAATTAGTAATTCAATATGGGAGTGTTGAATTGTTCCATAAATATGAGGTTATTATTTGGTGTTGGGTTTGTTTGATATTCCCCTTTGACTTTATTTATAATTTTTTGAAACACGCTTATTGTATTAAAAAACCCCTCTTTTAAACCTAACAAACCCCTTTTTGTATGTGCATGAAATAAATACTTGTACCTTGATGTAGAGAAACCTAATAAGGGAAATGGTCTTCCAAATCTTAAAAATTCATCATTATAACTATAATAATTTCTGCTTCTCGTGCATATGTTACCAATCTCAATTTTATAACCCTTTTTATCAGAAAATTTATGAAGCAGCCTTATAACCTTGCTTTTCCTTTTGAAAATGTGTGTCTAAATTAACCATACCTGGATTAATATTTTGTTAATATAAGCTTCTCTAAATTTTATCTAATCAATAAATGATAAGGGAAAAACAATTTTTGGTGTCTCTTTATATATGGTTATTTTCACAAAGTGATATTTCATAGTTATTTCATCCTCTTCTAGTAAAATAAGAATCCCTTGGGCCATTGGAAACTGAATTTAGTTTCCACAACTGAAAAATTCATCGAGGCCCTCGGCATAACATTTGTAATTATCTTTGGTAATGTTCTAGTTCTTTATAACCCTTCTTGAGCTATACATGCCCATTTTCATGCTATGAACATTTACTAAGTTGTGGTGTAATGTAACTTGGTTAAATCATTTCACCTTAGAAGGTACACTTGTGATAATAATACTTCTCAAATTGGTTAGAATGTTATTAAATAATCATGTATATGACACTAATGCTTATCTGTAGAAATCATGGAATCACACCCTCCCTCTTACCTTATCTCGTAGATAGAAGGAAAATGATTATGCAAAAATAACAACATTCTCTCTCTCTTAGCAAAAGACAAATAATAGTGTCGATCTCTCTCTTCAAGGGGCGAGATGCTATACAAAAGTTAGTGTTCGCCCATGGAATTATAAGTAATATGGTGTAAAAATGGTGAGTACAATAATTTTTAACCCACAAAAAATATATCTATAATTAAATTTATGTACTTATACCTTATAAACAAGAATAAAATCATCCAATTATATGTAAATGGGAAAACTTGTACAATATATATTTGAATAACCTTGGTTGAAAATAAATGTTATCATCTGTTATACCCATTAAAATCCAAAATTGAGGTGATCATAAGTTATTTGTTCAAATTAAATAAGTGATGTTTATTTTTTCTTTGTTGTGCAATGTTCATCTAATATAGGTTATACACTAAATTGTTGGTTTCATGTAATGAAATTAGAAATTAGGAATTTTTATGTCATTTTTACATTCCACATGAGAATGTAATGTGAATGATATAGGGATGCAATTGATTCCAAAGTGGATGTTGGTTTGGTTACTTGACTCATATGAGACTTTGGTATAAGTTTTAGACTTGGAGGACCCTTATTAAACTTTGGAAAAAAAATAGTTTAACCCATATTGCGAAGACTAAGAACAAAAAAAATTTACTCGCCCCACACACCTTAGGTAACAACATCCTTTGATATCAATGTAAACCCTAGTAAAGAAATGTAAATTTCGAGTTGTATTGAGAGTTATGTTGTTTTCGGGTACTCTTGCAAATATTGCCCCATTGTTTCACCATTCAATAGGGTTACAAAATGGAAGTTATTTGTGTGAAATAGATTCACCTTCTACTTAAGAATTATATTTATATACATTGATTTCGACCTAAAGGGACATTGGTGACCAAACTAATTTTTGAGTTAAATTTAACATAGATTTTGGATTTTTAGCAACATAAGACTATACCTTTCCTCAAAGGAAAATGTTTATTTATCTCTTGACCTCTTGGGGAAGGTATGAAAGGAAATGTTTTTTTATCCCATCCAAGATATAATTTATTAGTTTATATGGTATGTTTATAGGTTTTGGAAACCTCCTTTTTGAATTCATTTTTCCTCCCAACTCATTCATGTATTCTCTCGGCTATAATAAAAAAGGAACGATAACACTTAGTAAGAATCTCATATGTTTTTTTGAATTGATAAACTAGTTGTTTATCATCTCATTAATTAAATGTGGCTTTGTTGGGGTGTAGAAATTACAAAAATTATTTTTTAATTGTGGAAACTTGGTAAACTTTTAAACAATAGTAAATTGAAATATCCTTAGATGTTTTCCTAAATCAAGATTTAGGATTTTAAGGATCAATGGACATGGTATGAGGCATCGAATCATCATGAATCATAGAAATGGGAAAGGTCCCATGGTTTTCAATTCATTTTAAGGGAGTGGCCTCTCTCCACTGGATCCACTCTCATAGAATTGAGGGTCCACCAGATTTAGGAATACCTTATTTACGAGATAGTGAGATGGTTGAGCATTGTAAGCAAGATCGTAACATGGGGTATAGCCCCACCACCTAAAGAAGGATTTAGACATACACAGTCAGCTCCAAGACCTCCACCACACACTCAGTAACATTCGCAGCATCGATCACATTATAAAAAATTACTAGACCCACACAAGATATGTAGAGATTCAGAGTCTGAAGATTATTTTGATTTGGTAGGTATATGAGATAGAGAAATTAGTAGGTATAACCATCCATACACATTAGTCTACTAGAGTCAGGCCATTTGATTCAGTACACACGAACACAAGTGGGGATCACATGTAAAGAGAGTTGTCAGGATGTTATATTTATAGGGATCATGATCACTATACACACCATTGTCCACACAAACCCACCTTCACGGTTAGGTAGAGGACCCCTATTTAAGAAAATATAACATCAGATGTGGGACACACTTATCATGTCTATGCAGAAGTGGATAGCTGCTAGGTCGAGCATCCAAAAATGGTTATCGAGACTACAAGTGAAGGGCCAAGGATATTGGAGACTTGAGCTTGTGTGTATTTTGGAGAACAAGAGATTAACCCTTTGGTGGTGAGACTTTGGCTAGGTTAGAGTACAGTGCGACTAGTATGATGAGACAACTACTACCTGGGAGGATCCGACATCATTGAGGGCCCGGTATCCCTATCTCTTCTAGTGACTTTTAGCAGGAAGTCTAGTCTTAGGAGAGGAGGGTGTAGTGCCCACCTATTTCATGCATCATTTAATTCACTATATTATAGACATTGATTTAAAAAACATGGATATTATGTGGTTTCATTATGGATTATTTTGTGATACATATGTTGTTTGATACAGGTGGTGCTAATATAGTATTATGATTATCATCTTAGTTTTCTTCCACTTGTGTGGTTATGAACAAAAGTAGGATGTGATGGAGTTAGTGTTATCTAATATATGGTATGGATGTGTGTTAATTTAGTTGTATATTTTGGGATATTAGTTCTGACAATGGTAATTTTGATATTGTCATGCAATAACTTAGATGGATCTTATATCTTGATTTATTATGGATGTATGTTGTTAAAGTATAATTATTTCATTCAAATACTAGTTTTTGAAATATTTAGAATGAATATCCATAATTGATCTAGTTATTGATATATATGGTATTATTTTTAATGTTTAGTTTATCGAACGGGTATGATGACATGTGAATTGAGTGTGCATGTTACAGGTTCACACAGGAGAATGTGGGACTCAGCATTTGCACCTATAATATGCACAAGTGACTATCTGGGTTAAAACCTTATCCTTTTTTGAATTTTGTTTGACATTTTGTTATCCATTCCCCTTATGGTAAAATGAACAACTTGAAAAGTTGGATTTGGGCACTTTCAATTGATCTTAGTGAAGAAATCTTAAAAAATAAGGTATATTCATGTTTTTGTAACTTACAATTGCTTTGGTGAACCTTAAATTATTTTGAAACATTTTTCCCTTTCTCTACAATCTTGAATAATCCAAAACAGTTAGAAAATTTGGAAAAATTTGAGAAAATGTGATTTTTATAGTGTATTGTGGACAGGAAATGGTTTTTCAGAAATTAAGGCTACAATTAGAACTAGTTCCATAAGAACCTAGGTTCCCCGCAATGGTTTCTAAATGGAAATACAAAGAGTTCTAGTGTTGTGTGGATTTTCAGGTCGAAGGTGAAACTCGAGAATTAGTTCCACGAGTTCAAGTGTTCACCACACTTCAATTTTATCCACGTGTCAAAGAGGAAAGTAATGCATAGGTTTATAGTGCGGAGAGAATGGGGTCACATGGAAAAATTTTCCCTTGAAGTTTTATAACCCACAGAGTGAATGGTGAGGGTTCAATACAGATGAGATGAGGGTTATATGTACAAAGGGTCAGGGTGGAACAGTTCCCAATTTCCACCCACAACCCACATAATTGATTAACATGCCACTAAAGGAAAACAGAGCAACATGGATAGTGTATAGATTAATGAAGCTCAAGGCCCTTGTTCCCAAGTTCCTTAAGTTCCACAAAAACCTGATTCACCCACAAGAAAAAATAAAATATGAATTAAATGTGGACTGTGGAGCATGCAGGGAACTATTTTCAACCCATCCCACACCTTGAAATTCAAATGCCATAATGTTCACCTAGATTTCCCAAATTTTATCAAATTTATATCGTTGGAAATATCTCAACATCCTATTAATTTAGATTATGGTAAGTTGGTAAAAATAGGAAAATGTTTCCAGCATATAAAAGCACAGTTCCAAGTAGTTGAACAACACAAATTAATGAAGGATGGTACAATTTTCTTCTCCATAAAGAAAACTGATGTGGGGAGGGGGTTTGGTAGGGTGCCCATGATTGTTTCCTAAGAATTAATGCATGTTTTTGGTGGGTGACTACCTAAATTCAAATTTTCCTCTTTTTCATCTCTTTCTCTCTTCCATTTTTTATATATTGTAAAGAGAGACTCCTTTGTAGCGGTTTTATATTATTTTAATGTTTGTGCATTCTTTTCCTATGGTTGCACATGTGTGTATGAGAAGAAAGCATCAAATTTGGGTTTCTCCATGGTCAATCTTTCCTTTCACCTTCATTGTAATGTATTGTGCATCCTTCTAAGGAAATAAAATACTTGTTTTGTGGCTATTAATCTATCCTATCTTATTATCTATTGAAATTTCTTTCCTTTCATTGCATTTTTAGGTATTTTTTGCATCTTTTATGCTCCTTGTAGTTGTAGGATCTAATTTTTTTGTATTTATGTTTGTACACACTTATTTGTTTCCTCTTGACCAATGTTATATTAATTTGTTAAATCTTGTACAAAGTTAGTTTAGGGACCTAATGGTCCCTATATGTGTTAGTGGCGAATCAATATTATTAACCTTGTTCTTAGAGGTGTGGGATCACTTAAACATGATTTGGGTGGGCCCCACCACCTCTAATTGTCTGCCATGTTTCCAAAACCCGAATTTGGGTTAAAAGTGGTAATTATAAGTGTTTCATTTTGTGTTTGAGGTCTCACTTACACTAAAATGGACCCCTTGGACTCTACCTATGGGTAGGGGGATCCTTTTTTTCAACTAAAATAAGATTTTCACTCACATTTGAGCCCGTCTTTACCACATAATTTTTAATTTTCTTGATAGGTGAAACACATGATGATTGTCGTTGATACTCATACTTTAGTTATATCATATTTTTCAATCCATGGTAGTTTATATGGCTATTTTCAACAAAGGGAATACTCAATATTGTTCTCAGCACTTAATAATGAAATCAACTGAATACTATACTAACTGCAATTAGGAAATAAAATGCATTGTAAGGAAAATAATATTAAAGATAGAATAAAATGTATGAAAAACAATTAAATGCTAGAATTTTAAATGAATTCAAAATGACACAAATTAAAGAAAATTAAATCATTCCTTCTCATTGGGGAGAAGTGGCCCTTGCTCCTTCCCTTCGATTTGGTTACACGTTGAAAGTTACAAAACCAAGATTTTCTTTGAATCTACAATTTTATCAAAAGAACTAATTTTACAATAATCAACTAACTGATCTTAACTTGAATCTTAATACATTATATTTTTAATACTAGAGCATTCCTAATCCCTCTAGGAGAGAACTAGTTTATTCTAATTAATAGAACCTACTTACGATACCAAAAAAATGATTAACTATTATAAGAATTACAATTGTTGAAGGAGTAATCTATACAATGTTTGAATTGGAATAATCTTGCTAACTGAAGATGAGTCCTATAATTAACTCCTCTGAGAGAGTTAATCAGTGTTGGAAGATGTTGTAGATCATAGATTGATTGTAGAGAATCTTGGTGATCGTAAATCCATAAGTGTTCTTTTGCATCACATCTTCAATCAACTAAAGTTAAACTGGGAGTTCCTAGACTTTGTGATCTACATGGAGATAGTTTGAGGTAGTCGCACACATTTCATGCTCATGTCATTGTGTTAATTGATGTGCCAGTTGTACCAAATCATATTTCATTCATCCTAAATATTTATTTCCTTTACGTAAGTTCCTTATTTTAGGGAGGTCTAAATTAGTGATTTGGATGATTCATGTACTTCACGGCGAGTCTTACGCTAATGCAAAGGTGAGTCTTATGCTATAAGGAGAGTCTTGCACTAGTTCACCAATTATTCATGCACTTATCTGTAATTAACTCTTCTGATGAATAAACATATCATTTTCTAAATATATTGTTAATACTCATAAAAGGGTCCATTTATCCATATTTGAAGATGTAATAACAAGATAAGAATAACAAGAATATGCACAACATTTCCTTCCAAAACATAGTGAAGTATTAATTAAAAAATGCCAATATTATACATCATAATAAATGATACCAAAATAACACAAGGTTTCACAAGGGTTAAATCATTATTAAACATGGGTTCATCACTCCTCCACACTTAAGTTTTTACACATCATCCTAATACCTATTCAATTTCTCAACTATTCTCAAACAATTATACTCATTGCAAAATCTTTACTAAGTCTCATCCATTTCGATATTACAAAATCCAAAGAACTTAATGACCAAATTCCTCTAGGTGGTATAATTATCCTTTGGTTGATCATCTATTGATTTCCATCATGGTACCGGTGAAATGACCAAAGGATTCATATACCTTATCCCAATCCACTATTCTTGCATGTCTAGAATGATTTTGTAGATATCCTTGGCCCTTTTCATTGACTAGCAGAGGTTAGTGTGTAAAATCACCTCCTTTTTCTTATAATGATCTGCAAAAATTTGATACCTTACTTGACAAGTAAGGAAAATAACATTGAAAATTTGGATTTCTTGCTCCTTGAAATATTTCATTTAACTTTAAATAGTATATTTGTACCATTCCACCAACCGTAAATAGTACATTTGAGACTAAAATCTATTGAAAAATTGAATGGGGGCAAGAAGATCACGCCTCATTAAGAGGCCTATATTGTATTCTAATTCAAAAAATGTTCCTCTCTACTCCCTCCATTCAGACTACTACTTTAGATTAGAGACAAATTCTTGTACTTGTACTTCACCCACATAAATATTGATGGGAATCTCAATCTGCTAAGGAAGAAAAAACCTTTGAACATAAAATTCACAGAGTAAATTATTTTCAAAATTACTTCCTAATGTGTATACGCCAACAACTTTCCTTTCAACATAAAACTCTATATCTTTCATAGTATGGGCTCTAGAGATATGCCATTTGAAAAAAAATTCCTTAAAAAATAATGCATAAAAAATAGATGGGAGCCTTCATGAAAGAAACTAATCATATAAATGATAGAAAGTAACAAGATTGTCTGTGAGAAGTTTGTTTTCTTCCTTCAAATCCTTATTCTCATCATAAAAATCTTTGAGCCTATAACATTTTTCCATCTATTTAACCATTCCCTTCAAAATAATAATTTAAGCAAAAAAATATATATCTAAGTTTTTTTTCTTTAGTGACCATAGGTTCTATTTCATGCCTATTTTCTTGCAAAACTATAAGAGATGCATTGGGCTCGTCTGTTTTTTCCTGAAGGGGGTGAATTTGTTAATTAGTTTTCTTATAGATCATATTAGAGTTTAAGAGTTTAGTCTTCTTGCTTCTCTATAGTTTGATGTAATTTTTATATCTTCTTATTTTTCTCAACATCCAGCTGGAAAAATTGAACTCCTTATCTTCAAGGAGGAGGTGGAGATGTGTAATTATTTCCTGAGTTAGTTTTAACTCAAACTAAATTTTCGACAAGGATAATACTTATGGCATGACTGTGTCAGGTTCAAGGGATAACTAGGTTCTCCTTCCCTAATTGGTTCCTTACCTTTTCTCTACCACAAGTGAGTCTACAACAGTGGTTGGAGATAACTCAAATTCATTCTCACTAACAAGAATAGAGGGTAATTGGGGGGGGGACGCATAGGTGGTGTATTGAATAGGTTTTTCATAATGCTCGATGCTTCATGTTCTTCCTAAGAAGGGACAACATTAGTTGGGGTTTCATTCAGGTATTGAGCATGCCTCAAGGTCGTAGGGAATTTATTAGGTCATTCTAAAGTGGAGGGATATTTCTCTAGGATCAATTCAGACTCTAGGGCATAGTTATTTTGTAATTTCAACCATTTTTTAGGGCCATGCCTCTTCCTAAAAAACTAATGTTCGGAAATCAAATGTATTAGGCATTATAATTTTAGGTAGGAGGAAACCCAAAATAATTCCTCATTGGCTGAGTAAAAATAATCATACGAAAACTGAGGAAAAATTATTTTTTCCTGAGGTTTAATTTTACCATGGCAAAGTTGTATCAAAATTCTCAACACAGGTCCCAAAATGATCTCATACTATCCTTCACAGGTAAAATATTTGATTACCCATTTAGCAACTTATTCCTAAGGCTCATGAAGAGTATTTATTTTATAACATTTTCTTTCCCCTTATTATGCACCATAAATTATAAGTTTTCCTTTTTTCCAACTGAATATTTTTTATTTATTTCCTAATACAATGTCCTATTACCGAATGATTGACCTTTCTCTAGTATCCCAAAAAGATGACTAATTACAGTGGGAATGAATGAGATTTTCTTACCTTGTACGATAGAGCACCCTTCCTCCATGTTTTTTATAAAATCCTCTATAATTTTTGTGTTGAATTCTTCATATGCAAGCAGAAAACCAAGTTATTCCATTTTTTTCAAAGATATATACCAACCTTTCATTGTCCAAAAGTTATGTTGAATTGGTTGGTTCATGCCTTGTTCTAGGCCCCATGACTAGTGTGTAGAGTAAGTAAGTGAAAAATAAATGGGAACAAGACTGTAAATACAATGTTTACATGGATGAGAATAGGAAAAAGATTGGAATTGGTAGCAGCACAGGAGTGTAAGAGAAAAATTTGGACAGTGATAGGGGAGAAGAAATGGTTACAAATAAAACAATTGAATTGGGAAAGGTTTAATAAAATCCCAAAGTGATAATGATAGTTATTGGATACGTGTGGTGATTATTATGGAGGTGGATTGTAGATTTTTAGGGATATGTGAAGCATTGGAATGGATTGTAAATGGAGAAGGTAGTCAATTTTCACAAGTATAATACTTAGAAGTTCATAAATTATTACTTTTCAACATTTAATAAGGGAATAATCGCGCATAACTCATTAAATTTGAATTTCATATCATTGGCCACTATTTCCATGTTTATTTTATCCTCAATCCACATATTATCCTTCATTTATTGCCCACAAAATTCAGGGGTGGTGACCACCATTATTGGTTTTACATCACCTAAACAAATTTTTTTCAATTTTTTTCTCCTTTTTTCTTTTTTGTAGAAGAAATGGGTTTTCATCCAATGCCTCAAAGGATTTCTAAATGCATTTCTAGTTTTCATTCATCTTCTCTTTATTCTTTGATGAAAAATAGCTCAATTCTTAGTTGTGTTGAACAGAAAGACTTTTTCCAAACAATACTAAATTTTATTGATGTTCCCTCTGAAATTCTTCTCTGGACATTGGTTTATTTTATAGCCTAAATCTATGCCCATTAACCAACATTACCTTCTTCTCACCATTAATTGGAATTAGTTAGAATACCCCAAATTGTTAAATACTTATTCAGTTTGATATGGGCCCATCCACCTTGTCTGCAACTTTTCCTTGAATTCATTGTATTATGAAGCAAATAACATAGCCTAATCCCCTTCTTGGAATTTTATTAGCTTAGTGTGTTTTTCATGTCATACCTACCTCTGATGTTGGATGATTTAAGTCTTATTGAATGCTTGATTTCTCATCTCATCCAACTCATTTAGGTGAAAAATCCTTACTTCTTGTGCCTCTGATAATTTAATTGTCACCTCGGCAGTTGTTCTTAAGGTTTGAATCTCAAATTCTATGGGAAGAATGGGTTTCTCCCCATAAACCAACTTATAAGGAGTAAATCCTGTGGTTTTTTCCAAATATTATTATAGGCCCATACTTCTTTAGGAATTTTTTGAACCCAATTTTTCCTTGATATATCCACTATTTTCTTAGGATATTCTCTAATTCATTGTTAGTAACCTCCACTTGACCATTATATTGTGGATAGTATAGTGATGAATTATTGTGCTTCACCTAGTATGTTTCCACAAAGAAACTGATTACTCCTAACATGAAATGTGGTCCTTGATCTGAAACAATGGATCTTGCTCCTCTGAATCTCTGAAATATATGCTCATGTAATAAATCTACAACTTTCACATTGCTTGCATATTGTAGTGCTTGCACCTCAGCCAACTCATTACAATAGTTTGTACAAACCAAATTGTATTTATTCCCTTGAGAAGTTGCATCAATTGGTCTAATGAAGTCTAATCCCCACTTCTCAAAGGGTTCCAAGACATCTTGAGGTTGGAGTGGCATCTCAGATGTAATTTGGTTTCCCCTTCCTTTAGCATTGATCACATCTCTACACATACTTTTTGACATCCTTAAACAAGGAAGGATAATAGTAACCATCTCCTAGAACCTTGTGAATGGTCCTTTGAACTGAATAATACCCTCCTGATGGCTCATCATGACATGCTCTAGGTATGTCAAATAATTCATCCTATGCTACAAACCTACGTAAAACATGGTTAGGTCCACATTTGAAAGGAATTCCATTTAACCATGTATACATCACACTTTTTTTAATTAATTACTTTTTTGTTTTTGTGTGAAAAATGTTGGGAACTTCCCTGTTAGAAATTAATTAGCCATATATGCATACTAAGGAGAGGTAGTAGAAATTACAAACATACGTTCATTTCATAAGTTATCATTGACTAGTTGTTTCCTCTTCTGAAGTGGTAAGTATTGAAAGAAAATAACCTACCACGTTGGATTTCCCTAGCTTGTCAATGATTTGAATATTAAATTATTGCAGTAACAACAACCACCTTACAATCCTACCATGCACTAAAGGTTTGTTCATTAGATACTTGATATTAGGGTGGTCAATGTGAAAAATCACTTCATATCTTGTGATATGATGGAAAAACTTTTTGATTGCATATACAACTCCAAGAAATTCCTTCTCCATTATGGTGTAATTACTTTCTTAAGGGGATAGATTTTTCCCAATTTAGTAAATAGCATGCATAGGCTCTCCTTCCTCTTGTTTTCTAAGGCAAACACCTACTTCTTCGTTTAAGGAATTTGTTTATATATTAAAGGGAAGCTTCCAATTTGGGATTCTCAATACTGGCATGTTTATCAATATATCTTTGATGGAAGCAAAAGCTTATTGGCATACCTCTATCAAGTTAAATTTTGAATCTTTAGTTAGGAGAGAAAATTATGGAGAAGATATCTTTCTAAAGTCTGAGATAAACCTTCTATAGTAATCAACATGGCCAAGAAATATTCTTACCTTTGTTTGGTTTATGGGAATGGGACTATTGTTAGAAATTCATAAGCACTGAGGGGGGGGTGAATCAATGTATATTAAAATTTTCACTTTAATAATGTTAATTCAGAGTTTCTTAATAAGAGTAGAAATATATAATGAGCATTCAAACAAACATATGCAAGACAAAAGATCGTTGAACAAATAATTTATAGTGGGAAACACTTTAGGGAGAAAACCCCACTTGAAAAAATGGATTTATTAGGAATACAAATTCCAAAGCTTAAAATGGTTTCAGTTGAGCACCCACTCAACCTGTGAAGCACCCACTTCACAACTTCAAGCACCCACTCAAAGATTTTCTAAGCACCCACTTAGCAAATTTTAGTAGGAACTAACATGGAAGGAGCACCAACCCCTAATTTAACCAACTATAACTGATATTTTGTAGGAACCAACCTATAAAGAGGCTACAATCCCTTGAAAATGCTAAGCTACAAATCATACTTGTTTTACATATAATTTTTTATCTAGTTACGAATATTTCTTACACAATAGATTAAATGATCACTTTTATGTATTTTTCTATGTTGTCTTTGTCACTCTCTTTTTCTTATCTAATTCAATCTCTCTTTCTCGATCAATATTCCATTTTGATGCTCTTCTCATTTGATTCTTCAATACTTCATCTATTTTCTCTTCTCTTTCCTTTCTCTTTTCTTTTTGTCGCTCTTTCTTAGCTCGATTGAATAGTCTTCTCACTCAAGCAACTTACTTCTGTTGCTCTTTTTGTTAGGAAATAATATTATAGTGCTCACTTTATAGATAAATACTTATTACGTTGATAAATTATTTTATAATGTAAGTTGTTAATAGTGTTGTAACAAATTTAAAATATTATATTTAATAGGAGAGATTATAGAAGTTGTTGCTAAACAACTTCCTAAGTCTCCTCTCCATTTATCAAACTATTATCCTATTTATCAGGTTTAGTTCCCAAATGAATAATCAATAGAAAATTACTATTATTTGTGTCTGTAAAGATCTTCCAAATTTAAGATTTGTTATCAAAGTGATAATCATTATGTGTATGTGAGTGAAGACTAAGAGAATAAGTGGTAGTCTTTTATTATGTTTTAAATTTTGTAAATATTTAGTTCTCGGTGCATCTACTCAACATATGTCTCTATGAATGTCAAATCTCGGGGCATTCATTATTAGCCCCACATATGAGGAGCTTTGTTTCTGATTAATATTAGGTTATTTTTAATTAGATATATGGTTTGAGTATATACTAGATCCTCGTCTTTTGCTCAACCACATCCCAAAAAAAAATAAAAAATAAAAAATTACACCTACATGTTTATTTTTGGTCTACTTAAAAGACGTGGAAGAGTGGAAAGTTCAAGATCGATCCAGCCGCCATGTTTTTGTATTGATTGATTTTCTTATGAGGTAATTGTTATGGTGAAATCACATCACCCCTGAATGCTCGCAAGTGAAAGGTTTACATATATAGTTTGATTCGTCAAACATGAAGTTATCCAAAAGTGTGGTACTTTACAATCAGGATAACCCTTCGGATGAGGGTTGGTTCCTATTCCTCTATGGTGATGCACACATCCAAATTATAGATCATCTACTCTGAAATATACTCTAATTTTCCAAGGAGACATGATTAAGAAGATTACAAGAAATTAAACATAAACTAACAGAGGTGATGCACCAAAAGGAATGTTGAACACTTACTTTGCATGGAGATGGAAACCACAATTAGATTAAGAAGGATGAAAATACACCACAAATCAATCCACTGATGATAATCCATTAACCATTAAACATGTAATAAAATAACCATGCACAGATAACCAATATTGCAATGAGAGATCATTAGAAAAAAATGAACATAAGAGAGGGTTGAAATTCATCCAAAGACTTATATTATTAATCCAAAGATTTGATACAATGCATTACAATGGCCAAGAGGAAAGATTGCATTTAAAGTTTAGATGGGAGTTTTTAACTCCAAAAATTCACTTATAGACAAGAGAAGAAGGGAGGGTGCAAATAAAAATTATCCAAAATTAGAACAATGCCCCTCCTTACAATATATAGGAAGAATGAGACAAGGGGGAGAGAAGAAACTTGAAATATTTCTTCAAACACCCTAAAAATTCATTAAAATCTCCTGCAACAATGATGGGTGTCACTACAAACCCATACCTGCATGTACTTTACCTTGTTGGAGAAGAAAGGAAGCCCATACCTTATTATTTGGGTAGGTGATAAATCAGGAAACACCCTCTAAAATGGAAAACTGTATTTCTTCATTTTGAAGAACTTAGTCTCACTTAACAAAAAGTCCTTTCTTGTGCAAATATGAGCTTCTAGTCAAATGTTATGGCCATCTGAAGATCGGGGTGCCATACTGCATTAAATGTGAGAGGTTGGCTCTATTTATTCAGAATTTGAAATGCATCACAACCTCTGAAATCATAAATTTTGGACATTCAGAATTTGGAAATTTGGACCTTTCCATTTCAGATATCAGGGTACTATTTATTCATTTGAGTCAACAAAACCTTTGAAACTCTGAAGTCTGAAATTAAGAATTTGAGTTGTGATTTTTCGTGTTCTGGGGCTTCAAAGTTATGAAATTTTGAAGCCTCAAAGTTCAAAATTTAGACTTCGGGTTTCAGACCTTTTGTATTTTTTCAGGTTTTCAGGACTTTGGGGGTTTCGGGGTTTAGATTTTTTGGGACTTTGGGGATTTCAAGGTTTGGGTTTTTGGGACTTCCGAGATTTTAGGGTTTGGTTTTTTTCATTGTTCACCTTCCCACGCTCACTGAAACCTTTGAAGTCTGAATTTCAAACTCTGGGTTTTGAAATTCAAGTTATGACTTTCGCGCTTCTTTCCACCCAGTCCTCGAATTTTACCTTGGCCTACCTCCAAACGGCTCCACCTCCGAAATCTAAAGTTTTGGATCTTCAGAGTTTCTACATTTCCTCAAATCCTCTACAATTTTCTCGCTCTACTTTAACCTATTAGGCTAACCTCGAAATGTAAGCTCTCATAATTGAATCAATCCCTCCATTTTCTCTGTGTGCAAGGTCATGTTTTTTCCAATTTTTCCTAAGGGGTAAAATTGGATAGTAATATTTAATATTGGAATATTTTCGAAGAAGTTCATTAGTTTCAATCAAGTTGCCACGTTCATTTTTCTAAATGTGAGGGGAAAGCATCTTTGAAATTTTACAAATTTTTGTTGCCTCAAGGTGATCAAATTCTGAGTGGTTATAGTTCATATTGAATTAATCAAATTTCTTTTCGCCAATCTATCAGTGACCCCACATGGCCATCTTTACCATTGTGAGTCAAAGTTTTGTTTTTCAGTTTATTTAATAGTGGTCAACACAAATGATGAATCATCGACTCCAATGACTTTGCACTCTGATCAATTTTGCTCTAATTCAAATCTGCCTATGTGTTTAGATATGATTTGTTCCATTTTAGAAGAATACAATCAGGTTGCAAATATTGAGATTCATGTGTTTTAATATTGGTCGCATGCATATGGATTAAGGTAATATTGGTCCTAGAAGCTCTACATTCTTTGCATTTGGAGTATAATTTGTATCACATAGTCTTGCTTTGTTTATTTGTTTACTATATGGTCTGAGTATCACATAGAGTATAGTTATTGCATTGTCAATATATTGTATGTGTTTGTTTAAAGATGTTTGTGCATCAATATTAATTCATTGTGTATAAATTGTGTTTGTTAGTTTTATCAAAAGACAAATGAAGTGTCGATATAAAAATTCTCATCAAAAGTGTTAGTAGTTATGTTGTCAAAGTCAAATAGTATTGTAAAAGTGTCATTTTTTTGTCTTTCATAAAATTCAATAGTGAAATAAGTCATCTTCAATAGTTCATTTTTTTTCAATGCCTCACTTTTAAACAATTGGACCCATTTTTGCTTGTACATGATGTCCAAATTATGGAGTTTATTTTTTGAGCTTCATGATTACATCTGGCTTAGTTAGCATCATGTTGTTGGAGGTCAGAGATAGCGAAGGATGGATGGCGATCAACGCCTCTCGTCAGTGACCAACAATGAGGTCACTTATAGAATTGGTTGCATTATTTTATATTATTTTAGTTGTTTTCTTTGAGTGGTGTGTACAGAAATAAAACTTGGTTTTCATTTCTTGCTAAAGATTGAAATGAGGAGGATGTGCATTGTGGATGCATAGAACAGTTGTATAGGAGGGCATCTAAATTGGATTGATCCTCTGACTATAGAGATTCTTCGACTATCATACTTCTAACATTGATCGGCTAATGAAATCTAGCGTTCACTTGAATTGAAAGTGGAAACTATTAAGTTCATGTATATAGGTGAATCGGTGGAAGTGTGATCATCTTGTATGGGATTCACTTTGGTGAAGCAAATTGGTCATGTGTAGCAAGATCCAAACCAATAATATGTAGACCTAAAAGTATGCAGAGGCATATGATTCTCTTTCCAGTTCTTTAGATGTGTTTTCTTCCCATGTTCGCACTAAGGGGGGAATGTTAGGAAATCATATTATAGTTCTCACTTTACAAATAAATATTTATTACGTTGATTAAATATTTTGTAGAGTAAGCTGTTAATAGTGTTGTTAAAACTTATGAATATTGTATTTAGTATGAGAGATTATAGAAGTTGTTACTAAACAACTTTCTAACTCTCTTCTCTATTTAGCAAACTATTATCCTATTTATTGGGTTCATTTCCCAACTAAATAATCAATAGAACATTATTATTATTTTTGTTTGCAAAGATCTTCCGAATTAAATACTTTTAGCTCTTCTGCATTATATCATTTATGAGCCACACACTGAATGGCTTCAAGTTCTCTCTATATTCACAATCAACCCATTCCATCACTTTTATTAGAGTGTCATGCACCTTTCCTACTTAGTCTCCTCATAATCTGGTTCATTAAATGAAGACATCTAATACTAGGTTTGTTCTTTCCATTTTTGTCTTGACTTCACAGTTTTCTATGTATAAATTTAGGAGCCATTCTTCTCTGACATTTTAATTCCAGAAAAATACGGATTTTCATAGGGATTGTAATTGTATTTTCACTAATTCAAGTCACATTAAATATTGATAGTTGGAATAGTAGATTTCTTAGTGTAACGTGAAGCTCAAGTTGTGTTTATAACCGCAATCACCAGACAATCGAATCACCATTGATTTTAGATAATTAGATCTCACTTGTCCATGTTCATATCATTTAAATTTTCTTCAAGCCCTGTCCATTCCATATTCTTTCAATCTACATTTTTTCTTAGCTACTTTGACATTTTCCTTTGTATCGCAGAAATATCCTTATTATGCAGATTTTCTCCTTTCTTGGTGGTTTTTCAATTATCTGTGGATTGTTTCTACTTCTAGAATATTTTTCAATACTTCACGGATTTCCTCCTTGTTCACTACCTTCCCTCAACTTTATTCCATGTCCACGACTATTTTCTTCTATGTGCAGCTTTTATAGTTTTCCGTGGCTTTTTCTCTTTACTTCACATCTTTTCTCCTTATACGCAGCTTTCTTGAGACTTCCCCTTATTATGTGGCTTTTCCTTCATATTGTTCTTTCTTTTGTGGCTCTTCCTTCACATCCATGTCTTCACCTTTATTACTCATGGATTTTCCTTTAGCTCCATCTACTTTTGCTATTTCATTCCTTTATCCACAGCCTTCGATAAGCTTCTGCAGCTTCTCCTAGAGTTTTGCGGCTCCCTAAAGACTTTGGAGACTACTTCAAGACTTTTGTGCCTATCTCCTTATGTCCCCAGCATTCTCAAAAGCTAATTAAGTTCTTTAAAACTTATCTTCGAACATCTTGAAGCCTCTGTGAACTGACGCTACCAATAACCCTTCATCTTTCTTGCTTGCTCACTTTACCAATTATCCCTTTTGCCATCAAATTCTACTTGACATTAAATACTTTTTCCATCAATGTAGCTTGACATTAATGAAAACATTATAACAATCTCCCCCTTTTTCATTGATGGAAACACCTAAATACCATAGAAACCTACACCCTTTTGATGGAAAAATAATACTTTCCATACCTAGTTTCTGAAAACATTTTGTAACTCTCCCTTGGAAAAGTTCACTTTTCATCTTATCTCCCCTTTTGTTATTACTACATCTCTCCCCCTTTCAATGTGGCATACGGTTTTCTGATTTCAGCATCTCTCCCCCTCTTACAACAATAGCAAATGGCCAAATATGTCACATAGAGCTGAAATTACTAGTAAGATGGATACTTCATGTTCTTACCTCAATAATCTCCCTTAGGCTCATGTTTCCAATCCATATGACCTTTTGTGTCCATAGCAATGATACCCCTGAGATGATGCATACTTTGATAATCTTGAGCTAACAGACTATCTCCTCATCACATAAATATTGTTTAGCATTGATTAGGAGCTGATATTGCCTGAGAATGCTCCTTCACCTTATCTGCATACCTTCTAGTTGTTGGTGGGATCAGGAATGACCCCCAATTCATTTCTTAAATTCTCAAATGTTGCTTTTGGTAGCAACTTGGTCATTATATCTGAAATTCTTCTTTAGTACTCATAGATTCAAGACTAATTTTCTTTTCATTTACTTTTTCTCTCAAGAAATGATATCTAGTTATAATGTGTTTGGTATTTGAGTGGAACACAAGATTATTGGATACACTTATTACACTTGTGCTATCACAAAACAAAGGAATTGGATTTTCATATTTTACCTTGTAATCATCCAAAGTTTGCTTCATCCATAAAACCTCAGTGTAGCACCTATATATTCTGCTTCACATGTTGAGAGTGTCATTTATGATTGTTTCTTACTTAACCACGAGACTAGACAGTTTCAAACAAACACTGCTACATTTGTACTCTTCTTGTCATCAACACTCCTTGCCCAATCTACATCTATGTATGCTTTTATGTCAAAGTCATTGCTTTTAGGGTACCACAGTCCATAATCAAAGTTTCCCATGAGATATCTTAGAATTATCTTTACTACCTTGAGGTGTGTTTCCCTTAAATCTTCTTCGAATATTCCAACTAGGCCTACCACCTGCATGATATCTAGCCTTGATACCGTGGCGTAGAGTATACTTCTTATCATCAATTTATACATATATTTTTCTAATTTTGGTGAGAAGTCTTCTCTGCTCATCTTGCACCCAACTTCCATTGGTGTTCTTATAGG
This sequence comes from Taxus chinensis, assembly GCA_019776745.2. Lineage (NCBI taxonomy): Eukaryota > Viridiplantae > Streptophyta > Pinopsida > Cupressales > Taxaceae > Taxus > Taxus chinensis. The sequence continues at coordinate 96,928,774 of CM034156.1, forward strand.
TCTACAATCTTCCATCCTGAATATTTTCAACATTTCATTGATATATTTGGTTTGGGATATGAAGATACCTTGATCTGATTGACTAATTTGCAATCCCATAAAGAATGATAGATATCCCAGCATGGACATTTCAAACTCTTCTTTCATCATATCATAAAACTCATAATTCATTTTTTCATGATATCCTCCAAAGATGATATCATCCACATACACAATGAAAATGAGAAAATGATCTCTTTCTTCTATGACATATATATTACTGTCAGCAACACCTTTTATAAAACCTTACTCAATATGGTATGAATCTGGTCTAATGTACAAAGCTCTAGGATCTTATTTGAGTCCATACAATGCCTTTTTCAACCTGCACACATAATATTTATCTTCAGTTAGTGAAAATCCATCAGGTTGTTTGATGTATACCTCTTAATTCATAAAACCATTTAGGAAATTTAATTTCATGTCCATTTGGAACACTTTGATCTTCTTGTAAACCACGTATGCAGGGAACAATCTTATTTCTTCCATTCTTTCCACGGGTGTAAACGTTTAATCAAATTCGATTCCTTTGATTTGTGCATATCCTTTACATACAAGTCTAGCCTTTTTGTTTGTCACTTCTCCTTTATCATTCAATTTATTTCTGAATGCCTACTTTTTTCCAATTACATTCTTTTCTTGTGTTCTAGGTACCAGCTCCCACCTCTCATTTTTTTCAATTTGATCAAGTTCTTCATTCATTGCATCTACCCAATATTGATCCTTGTTTACTTCTGCAAGAAATTTGGTTCTATCATTGACATGAGTGTTATGTCTTCATGGTTATGTTGTTCTCTTAGCCTTCTTCTTGTTAGAATGTTTCCTTCTCTATTTATAATGATCTGATTTGTTAGATGATCCCTTTTGACTTGCCTAGAGGATACCTTAGTTTCTGGTATTTCTTCCTCTTCATTTACTTCTTCTAGCAGACTTTCCATTTCATCATCATCTTCTTATTCTTCATGATTTTTATTCTGCTAAGCACTGGATTTTGGAGATTCATCCACTTTTATGTTTGTTCTTTCAAAAATCTTCTACAATATTTTATTGTAGCACCTGTAAGCCGCGTTGACCACTAAATAACCCAGGAATATGCCTTCATCACACATAGAGTCAAATTTTCCCAAGTTTTCTTCATCTCTTTTGATGTAGCATTTACTTCCAAATACTCTTATGTGTTTCACATTGGTTGGTCTCTTCTTCCATACTTCAAAGGAATTCTCATAATTTTCGATTCTCAATTGGTCTCTATTTACAACGTAGACTGGGGTGTAAACCGCTTCACTTCAATATGCATCTAAAAGTTTAGATTCATTCAGATGGTTCTTGCCATTTCTTGCATAGTTCTATTTTTCCTCTTAACAACCACATTTTTCCAACGTTTCCTTGTGGTTGAGAATTATCTTCTAATTCCATATTCTTCACAAAATTAATTAAACTCATTGGACTAGAATTCTCTGCCTCTGTCTGACCTTAGGCATTTGATATTTATTTCTTCTCATTCTCCACCAGTGCCTTGAATTTCTTGAATTTGCCCAAGGCTTCAGACTTTTTCTTTAAAAAAGATACCCATGTCATTCTGGTGTAATCATCTATCAAAAACATGACATACACCTCACCTTGTATAATTTCAATTTTGGTACGACTGTAAAGGTTTGTATGAATCAACTCTAGAGGTCTGGTTATATAGTACTCTTTTGATTGAATGATCTTATTGTTTTCTTACCATGCAAGCATGATTTGTAAAGAGTGTCTACTGGTTTTACAAATTTTTTCATATATTTCACATAACCTTTAGCACTCAATTTCACAAAATTTTCAAAACTCATGTGTCTTAATATTTTTTGTCATAACCAGTTGTAATCAACCTTACCTGTGAAGTACTTTTTTTGTTTATCTCATTTATAACATACATGTTGTTATTTTTCCTTTTGGATTTTGTAACTTTCTTTCCTATTTTTCCATTAATAATATCACATTTTTTTTTGTGGAAGATCACATTATATCATTTCTTGCACATTTGACTCACACTTAGTAGGTTTTGTTTAAGGCCTTAAACATATAAAACATTTTATGTAATTATTTTTCCATTATCTAGACTCAAGGTTCATTTTACAACTATGTTTTATGAATTTTCAATGCTAAATCTCATAACACCTGGTGCATTGTTTGATAGTGAAATGAATTTACTCTTATCACCTGTTATATGGTTGGAGAATCCACTATCTAGATACCAGATTTTATATTCAGTTTGCACATGAAATGCAGTTTACACTATTGAGAAAGACTTTTTTCTCTTATTTTCATCTTTCTGTACAACACATACCCATTTATTTTGTTTAGGATATTCTTGTTTACTTGTTGATGCTTCCTTTATTTTTATGATAATTATAACGGATAGTATTATAGTTCAGTCTGGTGTAAGATGGTCCAAGGTTTCTTCTATATCCTCTAGAAAATTTTCTACACTTAGTAGCCTCATGTCCTAACTAATTACATGAACAACAATAACCATATAATGAATGTGTGTGCCTCATAGCATAGGTAATTCTGGAAGAATTAGTTCTTCTTTTGGCATATTTTTTGAACTCTTTATTTACAACAGAAGAGGTATTTGGTATTGATGAAGTCTTGTTTTCTTCAGTCTTTGCAAACTAATTTTCCTTACTTTTCTCTTTGAAACCAATTCCAGAATTATCATTTGTATCACGTTCGCCACTTAGTATACGAGTTAAGATATTTAAACTCTTCTCTAGATTTTCATACATTACTAGTTTCCTACTCATTTGTTCCATCTCGAATTTTAGTCTCTCTAGTTCTTAATTCAGTTTTGTGCACTCATTCTCCTTTGATTTATATGAGTTCTATATATTCACCAGCTACTTTTCAAATTCCTTGAGTTCATTGGCCTCTTATTCTTCTCTTAGAGTCTGTCTTTTCTCAAATGGGTAAGTGCACCAAGTTGGGGGACAATTAAGTGGACATCAAATCCTGAATTTTACATTAAAAACAGCAAAACATCAAATTTAGTCTTCCGCGGACTTAAACCATGCCAAAAAGTAAAAAATATATCATAAAAATGGTACCATTGCATAGGGGAGACTGTTAGCTTTGTAGAAATACTGATTTTAAAGTGAATATAATAGGATAAATATCATTTTTTAATTTTTTAATAATAATAGGTATTTAAGACGATTTTTCCCGTGAATGTTTATGTCTAGGTTTAAGACTGCAAATTTTGTTTCACTTATCAGAATGTGATAAAACTTATACCATCCCAACCATGGTGAAATTATATACATGTTAAAAAAAAAATTATTTGATTTTAATATTTTTTGATGAAGTTATGGCGGGCAAATGGAAAGTGCTTTGTTTTCTTTATGTTTTCATACCATTTTCATGGAAAAAATCATAAAAAATAAAATATTACTCAAAAAAATACAAAATAAAATCCATCCCAAGATAGATAGTGGCATCTAACTTCTTACTAAAGGAGAAAAATATATATCAATTTTTGGTCATCCAAATCGTGGGCAAACGGACTATAATCTTATAGGTGTTTTAAAAAAAATATACCAAGTCATTGAATTTTGAGTGTTTAATACAAGCTAATCTTGTCAATTTTTTTTAAAAAAATAGTATTTTAGACACTAAATTTTGAATGCTACAATTCATATCAATATAATTTTTTCTAATTTTGAGTGTATGTATTGCTAATAATCCCTACAAGTTGATATTATGTTGATATTTGCAATCTGATGTCCACTTATGACCCCCTTTTTGTCCCCCAACTTGCTGCACTTACCCAAATACGCATATTTTCTCTTCATAATAGTTTAAGGTGCTTCTCAGTTTTTGATTCTTTTTCTTGCATAGTCTGTTTTCTTCAAGAGCACATACTATTTCAGCTTCAAAATTTACTTCAGCTTCTTCTTCATTAGAGTTTTCATAGCTGACTTTGTTCTTCCCTTTTTAACTTTATTCTTCAGATGCATCTATGGGCATAAAAAATATTTAGAATGATCTTCATCATTATCATTTTCAGAGATGTCAGAGTTGCTTGAATCATATTCACTTGACTCTTATTTAGAATAGAAGTTCCTTTTTTTCTTTAAGAACTTCTTCTTTCTATTTCTCTTTTTATACCTAGTTTCACTTTTGCCATGTTTTTATTGTCCTCTTCATAATGAGCTTCTTTATTTTTATTTGGACATTTAACAAAAAAATGACCTACTTATCCACATGAGAAACATTTGAAAGGGAATTTTCATTTATACTTACCTGAACCTCTTTTGAGTCTTCTTACCAACATTGCTTCAATATTTTTGTCATCCAAATCATCTTCTGAAACTAATTCTTCTTCTTCTTGCTTAGATTGGGTTTCTATCTTCACCTTAAATGCCACCTCTTTGTTGGTATTCTTGGTTCCAATAATCCTCATTTCATATGTTGAGAGGATGCTCTATAATTCATCCATTATGAGAGTCTTCATGTATTTGGCTTCCTGCACTGCTGAAACCTTTGCATAAAATTTGGAAATCATAGATCTCGGAATATTTTGGAATATAACATATTATTCTATTTTCTCACCTAGGCCTTTGATCATGTTAACAAATTCAACTATTCTATGCATGTAGGCCACTATACTCTCATCATATTTCATCTTCAAATTCTCAAACTAAGCTATGTAGGTCTGCAATACTGCTAACTTGAATTTTTCATCTCCTTCATAAATTATCTAAAATTTAGTCTAGATTTCCTTTATTGTTATGAAGTGCATAACTTTTAAAAATTTGGTTTTAGTCATGCCACATAGGATGGCATTCATAGCTCTTGAGTTGCATTCATATTCTGCTTTATCTATTGAATAAGTGATTGGCGTGGTTGGCGGACTGTAGACTTTGTCAACACATTCCCATATATCAAAACCAAGTGACATCATATATGTCTTCATTATTATTCTCCAGAATGCATAATTAGTTCCAGTGAAGAGAGGTGATATTGACAGTGATAAACCTCCTTATGTCTGATTTGCTTCCATGGTTGTGAAAAGAGGATTTCTTTAAAGATATTAAGCTTCTTCTAGAAGGACCCGCTCAGATACCAATTATTAGAAATTCACAAAGACTGGGGGGGGTTGAATTAGTGTATATTAAAATTTTCACTTTAATAATGTTAATTCAAAGTTTCTTAAAACGAGCAGAAATATATCATGAGCATTTAAACAAACATATGCGAGACAAAACAACGTTGAACAACAAATTTATAGTGGGAAACCCTTTTGGGAGAAAAACCCACTTAAAACAATGGCTTTACGAAAACTAATTCCAAAGCTTATAATGGTTTTGGTTGAGTACCCACTCAAAGATTTTTTTAGCACCCACTTAGCAAATTTAAAAAACACGAACGTATAAGGAGCACCAACTCCTAATTTAACTAGCTACAACTGATGTTTTGTAGGTACCAACCCATAAGGAGGCTACCACCCCATGAAAATGATAAGCTACAACTTAGTATTTTTTTACATACAATTTTTGATCATCTAGTTACATATATTGCTTACACAATAGATTATGATCACTTTTTTGTATCTATATGTGTTCTGTATGTCACTCTCTTCTTCTTATCTTATTCGATCACTCTTTATCAATCAATCTACTATTCTAATTATCTTCTCATTTGATTCTTAAATAATTCATTTGTTTTCTCTTCTCTTTCCTCTCTCTTTTCTTTATGTCACTCTTTCTCAGCTCAATTGCATCATCTTCACACTTAAGTAGATTTATTCTATTGTTATTGTTTCTCTTTTGCATTATGTCATTTCTAAGCTACACACCAAATGGATTCAAGTTCTCTCTATATTCAAAATCGACCCATTCCATCACTTCGATTAAAGTGTTGTGCACCTTTCCTATTTAGTCACCTGAGAATCTAGTTTTATTAAATGAAGATGGATACCAGGTTTGTTCTTTCCATTTTTGTCTTGGCTTTACATTTCTATATACATTAATTCAAGAGTCATTCTTCTTTGAAATTTTAATTACTCAAAAAAAAGGATTTTCATAGGGAGTGCAGCTATATTTTCACTAATTCAATGTGCATTAAATATTGACATCTGAAAAAGTAGATTTCTTAGTGTAACATGAAGCTCAAGTTGTGTTTATAACCACAATCACCAGACGATTGAATCACCATCGATTTTGGAGAATTATATCTCACTTGTTGATGTTTAGATCATTTAAATTTTCCTTGAGACCTATCCAGTCCATATTCTTTCAATCTGTAACTTTTCTTAGCTAATTTGACATTTTCCTTTGTATCACGGAAATATCGTTGTTTTGTAGCTTTTCTCCATCCTTAGCAGATTTTTAGTTATCTGTCGCTTTGTTCTACTTTTGGAATATTTTCCAATGGTTCGTGGCTTTCCTCTTTTCCTGTTGCCTTCACATGGATCTGTTCCATGTCCAAGGCTATTTTCTTTTATGTGCGGCTTTTATATTTTCCACATATTTTTCTCTTTACTTTGTGTCTTTTCTAGTTATACATGGCTTTCTCCATACTTCCTTTTATTCCATGGATTTTCCTTCGCACTGTTCTTTCTTCTACAACTCTTCCTTCACATCTACAGCTTCACCTTTCTTACTCATTGCTTTTCCTTTATCTCCATCTTCTTTGGTGACTTTATTCCTTTATCTGCGGCCTTCGATAAGGTTTTGTTGCTTCTTCTAGAATTCCATGGATCCCTACAGACTTCAGCAGCTATATCCTTATGTCCTTGGCATTCTCAAAATTTTATAAAATCCCTTAGAACTTATCTTTTATCGTCTTGAAGCCTCTGTGAGCTGACACTACCAATCAATCTTCATATTTCATTTTTGCTCACTTTACCAATTAGCCCTTTTTCCATCCATGTCACTCAACATTAAATTATTTTTCCGTAAATGAAGCTTGACATCAATTACAACATATATGAAAATGAAAATTTTCCAATAAGTTTTACAATGATATTGACATTTTCTGGGTCCACTTTGATTCCCTCAGCTAAACATGATGGCCTAAAACTATCCCTTTTTCCTTCATAAATAAACATATTTCATTGTTTAAGGATAATTGACATTTTTCACACTGAGCAAAGAGTTTGTATTGCTTGTCAATTACCTCTTGGAATGTTTCTCCATAAACTATGAAATCATCCATGTAAATATCTGCACACTCATGGGTTAGATCATAAAAGATTACTATAATGGCACTTTGAAAAGAGGTAGCTTGAGCATTACATAAACCAAAAGGTAACACCCTGTAAGAAAATTTCCTTCATGGGTAGGTCAAAGTTGTTTTGTCTTCATCCTCATGTGATACTATTATTTGATTTCACCCATTGAATCCATCAAGAAATGAAAAGTACATTTTTCCACATATATTTTCTAAGACTTTATCAATAAAAGGTAATGAAAAACAATCTCATTGATTTTCCTTGTTTAACTCTCTATAATCCACACAAATTTTCCATTTCCCATTCTTTTTAGGAACTATAACTAAAGGAGAAACCCATTGGCTATCTAATATTGGAGAACTGAATCCCACCCTAATAATTTTTTCAATTTCATTTTTTACAATGTCTCTTTAGGAAGATTTTATCCTTTTTTGAGGTTGTCTGACTGATTTGGAATTATTAGTGTAGATATTGTGCATACAGATACTATGATTAATACCCATCATGTCTCTATGCTCCCAATAAAAATCATGACGATGAGATAAATAAGGTATTCTCCTCCTAATTAGTTAACAAACTATTGACTAACAATGTTTTCCCTGGGAAAATAGGTAGTTGTTTAGTATCTGAATGAAGAGTATCAATGCATTCAACAGACACCTTTATGGAAGTAATCTATGAACATAATTGATGCTTTGAAAAAGGGTTGATGATAGGATGGTTGTTTTCATCCATAAAGTCATATGTTGTTTTAGTTATGTCACATGGCTAGAAACAACCCCACCCAAATATTCGGGCACAAGACTCATCGTCGTCATCTCATATTTGGTATGAGTTCTCTTTAATTATGACCATGGCAAAAGAAGAGATGATGTCATCTGAATCATCTGAATTTTCCTTACACCATTGTTTATTTCTTGTAGAAAAATGTTTTTGTGCCAGGGTAGATTGATAATTATTTTTAATTTTGTCAATTTTTAATCACCATATTCTCTTTTCTACAATCAATGAGGGCAGCATCTTTGGCTAACAAAGGGCATCCTAGGAATAGAGGGTATCCAATCTTTCAATTCTTTTTTTATGATCATAAAGTCTATTGAATAATACCAAGATTTAATGGTGATGGTGACATCTTCTATAATTTCCTTTAGCTTGTTTACATACTGATCTTCCATTTATAAAACTATGAAGGTTGACTGGAGTTCAGGAAGAGATAGTGTGTACAAGGTATCTGTGGTCATAACATTGATGGTAGTTCCTAGGTCAATTAGGATGTTCAAAATCTAGACATCTCCTATGCAAACTTTGACAATAGGACTCCTAGGGTCTCCGTATTTAAGAGGGGTCATATTCCCTTCCAGAATACTAGCAAGTTTCTCATCAACATGGATTATTTTAGGATGATTCTTTCTTCTTCTTGGTGTATTAAAATAGAGATATTGATAGTTTTGTTTAATTCAAGAAATTCCTTAAGAGCTTGTAGCGGGGGAATCTAAATAGTCAATTTCCTTAGTCCCTAAATTAATAATGACAGTGGTTGTTTATGAACTACAGTGTTTTGGTTTTACAAGAGTCTAGATGTAAAGGGAATGTCAACTTTTTGTCGAGGCATTTCTTTAACAATGGAAATAGGATGTGTTTCTTCGGTATTTTTCTTTATCTTCAAGGATTTCTTCTATCATGGGAGATTAAGGATTTGAGGTAACCTTACCTAAAGGAAGAAATATATTCCTAATATCCACAAAGTTTACTATGGGATTTTTATTTAATTCCATAGTGTACATTGAGTTACCCTGCCTCACATTTTTAGGGTTTTCCATAGTTTGCGTGGGTATCTGTGGCTTGGAAGATTGATCAGATGGGGAAACATTTGTAGGTCTAGTCAAAAAATCCTATTGACCTTGGGTTCCTCTTTGATTGTAATACTACTTCCCATATCCTTGAGGTACATTCCACTACTGTTGGTACTAAGTATTAAAATGTTAAAATGGTGGAATGTTTACATGTGGAGCCTAGGGTTGTTGATAGTAATTTGGTGGTCCATTCCACTACGGGGTCCACTCTTCTAGAACTTGTTTAGCCCAAGGTTTGGGGTATGACAATGGTGCATTCCATTCATTTGGGACCCATTGTGATTTTGGCTAGTAGGATTGTTTTTGGTTCGACTGAAAAATTTCCCTCCCTATCTCTGAGCCATATATTTCAACTCATATTTATCTTGTGTGTTCTGTTTGAGATGGTTCTTCAACAAGGAAAGAAACCCACATTGGTATGTGGTATGTTTGAGTTCAAAAAGAAGAAAAATGTGTGTCTTATATAAAGGGAAGTCCTTAAGCCCATGTTTGTGTCTACATCTTGGGTAGTCAAACAAAAAAATCTCTATATTCCTGGCTTTCTCCTTATCCATAGTTTTATTGAGTTAAACCAAGAGTTTTGTTCTCAAATTTATAATTTCTTCCCTTAGTTTGGATATATCATTACTCGCCATTTTTCATATATTTTTTATGAAATTTGGAGTGAGTTTGGGAATAATTCTTGCAGAGGTCAATGATTTCTCTAAATTCTAGTTTTCTCATGTCTCCTTTTTCCATAAGATTGAAGGCTTCATGTGTTTCTTCATCCAATCCTTTGATGAATAAAGTTTCAAGAAGATTAATATCAAGACCAATACCACACCTCCTGTGAAGGAAGAGGAACCGATCAAGATAATACTCCACACTTTCATCTTCCTTTTGTTGAATTTTAAAATTTTCTTCCTTCTTATCCTAAACTGTGTAGTAGTCTTGATATTCATCAAAGAAAATTGTTTCCATCTCTTGCGAACTATGGATGGAGTTAGGGGTTAAGCCCATAAAACATCTCATAGTTGTGTCTTTTAAAGTGGAGGGAAATAACTTGAGCTTCTAGGACTCAAAAGTGTAATCATAAGTTTGGCATAAGACCTTGAATTATAAAAGGATCTAGTCAGGATCTTTGGAGACCAATCCCCGAAAGGTTTGTAAAATTGAGGTGGATCAATTTTTATAGGATCCATTTGTATGGGATAGGTAAACTTTCTTCCAATTGGAGGGTTTCCATTTTCTACACCGTTGGGGTTATCTACTTCATCATCCATCCAACTTTGGTCAGCAAGTTTTTCCATAGGCTGGTTTTATGGGGGGTTTGGTAAATGTACTCTAATGAATCTACCTATATGGTGTCTAGGTCTAAACATAAAATCCTTTCATGTGGAGGAAATTCTTTGATTATTATTTCTTAACTTGATTTTTTGTTTTCCACATACTCTAAAGCATAGAGGGTTCTTTTTGTCACTACAAGGTATTTTAACTTCAATAGAAAGATTTATGGAAATGAAATTTCTCAATGGAAACTTACCAAAAAACTAGGCAGAACCTCTAGCTAGCACAATAAACTTTGATAACACCTTGAGTCCCCTAATAATGGTGGAAAAATGTGATGAGCATCATTAATACTCACACTCTAGTTTATCATATTTGTCATTCTAGGGTGCTTTGGTGACTTTATTCCTTTATCTGTGGCCTTCGATAAGGTTTTTCTACTTCTTCTAGAGTTCCATGGATCCCTACAGAATTCAACGGCTATGTCCTTATGTCCTTGGAATTCTCAAAAGTTTATTAAATCCCTTAAAACTTATCTTTTATCATAATGGAGCCTCTATGAGCTGACACTACAATTCAACCTTCATATTTCATTTTTTCTCACTTTACCAATTAGCCCTTTTTCCATCCATGTCACTCAACATTAAATGCTTTTTCCATAATTGCAGCTTGACATCAATTACAACATATATGACAATGAAAAATTTCCAACAAGTTTTACAATGATATTGACATTTTCTGGGTCCACTTTGATTCGCTCAACTAAACATGATGGCCTAAAACTATCCCTTGTTCCTTCATAAATAAACATATTTCATTGTTTAAGGATAATTGACATTTTTCACACTGAGCAACGAGTTTGTATTTCTTTTCAATTACCTCTTGGAATGTTTCTCCATAAACTATGAAATCATCCATGAAAATATCTGCACACTCATGGGTTAGATCATAAAAGATTACTAACACGGCACTTTAAAAAGAGGCAGCATGAGCGTTACATAAACCAAAAGGTAACACCCTGTAAGAAAATTTCCTTCATGGGTAGGTCAAATTTGTTTTTTCTTCATCCTCATGTGATACTATTATTTGATTTCACCCATTGAATCCATCAAGAAATGAAAAGTACGTTTTCCCACATATATTGTCTAAGACTTTATCAATAAAAGGTAATGAAAAACAAACCCATTGATTTTCCTTGTTTAACTCTCTATAATCCACACAAATTCTCCATTTCCCAATCTTTTAAGGAACTATAACTAAAGGAGAAACTCATTGGCTATCTAATATTGGAGAACTAAATCCCACCCTAATAATTTTTTCAATTTCATTTTTTACAATGTCTCTTCAGGAAGATTTTATCCTTCTTTGAGGTTGTCTGACTGATTTGGAATTAGTAGTGTTGATATTGTGCATACAAATACTATGATTAATACCCTTCATGTCTCTATGCTCCCAAGAAAAATCGTGAGGATGAGATAAATAAGGTATTCTCCTCCTAATTAGTTAACAAACTATTGACTAATAATGTTTTCCCTGGGAAAATAGGTAGTTGTTTAGTATCTGAATGAAGAGTATCAATGCATTCAACAAACACCTTTATGGCATTAATCTATTAACATAATTGATGCTTTGAAAAAGGGTTTATGATAGGATGGTTGTTTACATTCATAAATTCATATGTTGTTTTAGTTATGTCACATGGCTAGAAACAACCCCACCCAAATATTTGGGCACAAGACTCATGGTCGTCATCTCGTATTTGGTATGAGTTCTCTTTAATTATGACCATTAACAGAGAAGAGATGATGTCATCTGAATCATTTAAATTTTCCTTACACCATTTTTTATTGCTTGTAGAAAAATATTTTTGTGCCAGGTTAGATTGATAATTATTTTTAATTTTGTCAATTTTTAATCACCATATTCTCTTTTTTGCAATCAAGCAGCTTTGGCAAACCAAGGGTATCCTAGGAATAAAGGGTATCCAATCTTTCTGTTCTTTTCTTTATAATCATGAAGTCTACCGAAAAATACCAAAATTTAATGGTGATGGTGACATCTTCTATAATTTCCTTCAACTTGTTTACATACTGATCTTCCATTTATAAAACTATGAAGGTTGACTGGAGTTCAGGAAGAGATAGGGGTAAGTGCATGAAGTTGGTGGACAATTCTGTGGACATAAAAACCCGAAATAAAGGAACCGCGATCGCGGTTCTAAACTGCTATCGTGGTTCCTGAATTCTAGGTTCAGTAATTACCGAACCTAAAACCGCGATCGCAGTTTAGAACTGCGAGCGCGGTTATAAACAGTGATCACGGAACTCTGAGACAAAATTTAGCAGTCCCGCGACTCCTTATTTTCCTCATTTTTCATTTCAAACCGTGATTTTTCCTAAACATTTTTCACTCACGCTTTCAATACCACCTCAAAATTGCTCATCGGACTTCTGGATAGTGATAGATTCAACCATGCTCGCCAAGACGAGGAGGTAAGTCCCTGATTGTAATCATTTTTTTGCATTTTAGGTTTTTTTTTTGCATTTTCATGGGTTTTTTGAAATGTTTGTTTATGTATACAATTTTCTTGTTTTATCAGTTGGTCAGCAAGCTCGAAATCATGTAAACCGTCAAAACATTCCTCAAAACCCACCGAACATTCCTCAAAACCCTCTGAACATTCCTCAAAACCCTCCTCCAAACATAGATCCGCCTCCTGTGGCTCCTTTTTTCCCCACTGAGCCAGAAGGAATGCAAGATAATATCATTGGAAGAATCCGAGAAAATAAAATTTTCATTGAGAACCTAATTCAAACTATAAGACAAAACCATGCTATAAATCCATCCCGCATGACTTTAGCCAATACATTGCAAACATTGATTGGCGAAGTCAAGTCTGCAACCAACCAAATACATAGATGGAACACCTTTAGAAGTGACTGTAGGCGGTGGTATGCAGATAAACTATCCCATGAGGTCGTCAAAGACAAAAAAATTGGGAAAGACCTCATTTGTGCATTATTTACCGACCATAGAACCAATGCCCCCCTACAGTTACTTACAAACGGTTCCCAATCCATTGGTGCCATGATGACAGAATCAAAAACAATTATTGGGACCGATGGTGGATGGTTTTTTATTATCCACCATGCAACAACAATGAGGCTCCTCTTTATTTTTTGAAGAAATTATATTACGAGTTCATGCTCAATGAGGTCCCGAATTATTTTGACTTTTCTGACTTTTTTGGTCGAGGAGGTGGCTCTACACAGAGCAAACCTAGTGCACGTGTAGGTCAGCCTAGGATCCCCATGCCCCAAAACCCCCAATGCCTTCAGTTATCCCTCCTACAGTGAAGGAGGTTGTGGAGATTGATACATTACATGCATTGAGGGAGCTCACTGACACTCTCACCCAGCACAGTGACCAGATTGCATCTGGTGATGTTGGTGGAGGCACCAGTTCTAGTGCACCACACCACTGTGGATCATGTGGTGCCATATGCACTATAGGTGAGACATCATTTGCTGGTTCACAGGATTTATTTTCTATAGATGAGATGTTGGGGAATGTTTTTGGAACTGGTGCCACTGATATTGGTCTTTCACTGGTAAATTTCAAATAAATTTAAATTATATATATATATATATATACAATAGTTTAATTCACATGTTTGAGATATTAATATATATATATATTTGATTATACGTCATGTACATACATGTAAAAAACTAATTTTTTATTTTATTTTAAATAGCAAGAGCCGGTGAAGGAAACATTCAGAATTGACATGATGGCTACTGCGGCTGGGCGTGTTTCAAACGTAAGTTTCAAGTTGTACAAACTTACAAATTTTTAATTTCATTTGATTGCACTAGATTATTATTATAATGTTTCACGTGTATGTTGTACATGTATTAATATTTTTCTCTTTTATACACAGGAGCCTGCCAGGTCATCATCTGCTCAGGGAACTGAGGCTACTGGCACGCCTCACATGAGTTTTACGCAGGTTAGTAAATCTCTTTACACTTTGTTTCTAATTACTGGAAGTTCACGTGGATTACATGCTTTGGACCTCTGTCATGTAGATTTTAATATTGATTTGTACATGTTTTTTGTATAGCTTATGACTGCTAGAGAGACTCCTCCATATATGCAGACTGTGGAGGCTGCTGTAGATACTGCCATAGCATCTGCAGATCCACTAACTGAGGTACAATTTTTTAAATTTGTTAAATTTTGGCGGTTCATTATTTCTTATTAAACTTAAATCTACAATATCAAATTTTGTAAGTATATGTGAAATATTTAATTTGAAAATTAATTATTTGTATGTAGCTTACCCCTCGTGAGTCTATTGTTGTCCCTACGATGTGTCAACAACAAATTGATAGGGATCATGACATTGCGGTAAGATTTCACATACATTTTAACTAAATTGTACAAGTTTCTAAATTTTGAATGTATTTTAAAATTTTGGGTGTTAAAAACTTGTTGTTTATGAATGTGCAGGTTAGGTTGCAGGCATGCTTAGAGACACCTAGGACCACACGGATGAAATCCGTAGTGGCATCTCCCTCCACTACATCCCCAAGTCGTGGACATGCTACTTCTAGCAGGGCGAAGAGAGGGAAGATGTTTCATGAGTAGATTTATAGTCCACCTGGATGTACATATGTGGTCATGAGTAGATTCATAGTCCATTGTATATATATAGCCTTTTGCGACCACATGTGGTCCCATATGTACATTCTGACACGTGCTTAGTTTGAGATGTACACATACATTATGAACTTATACATATATATTTTCAGAGACGTGCGTTTGGAGCACACTTTGTTTGATTCTTATATATATATCCATGTGTGTTGGTTTTCATATTTATGACTTTTTCAGTTCTTCTTTAACAAGCAGTGTAACGTTGGGATGCATATTTCTTAACTTCTGCTTTATGGGTTTAGCATCTAATGGAAAACATTAATATTCATATTCTCATAATAATGCTATGAAAACATTTTTTTCTTTTGTTGAAAGTGAAGCTCCAAGATTTATCTATTATTTTTCTATATATGTTCTTTGTCTTGTTTGTTTACTAATGACTCAAAGAGGATTTCACTATGAGACTTATGTTTGTTTTTCTTACAAGCACTATTTTGATCTGACGATGAGTTAAACAATGAGCTCTATGTATAAGGGTAACTCTTTCTCTTGGTTATTGCGTGGGATTGGATTTGGATGAAAAGAGATATGATCGTTGGCTCGTTAAGGTGTGTACTAATTTCTTGAAGGTTTCTAAGATCTATGTTTGTCGACACCCCTTAACTCATACTTGTGTTTTATATAATATTTTCTTATATGAGCTTGATGGTGATTTATCAAATGGGTAAGGAAATAGCTTTTTGTATAGATATTTTCTATTGTGTCCTACATTTCTTTCTTGTAAAGTGGTTAGCGTATTCTTCATTGAATGCAACTCAAGTGTTGAATCATTTTTTCCTTTGTGGGTGATATAGATAAGTGTATATAGAAAATCAGTAAATATAATAAATTAACATGCATTCTTATTATTACAAGTGCTTATGTAATTGTTGCATGAAAACCATAGACAGTTAAATAAAAAGGCTCTAAAATCAAATCTCACCTGATGACCAAATGCATATTTCAAAACATAAAACAATATATTTAAATGTGTATATTGAATGTGTGAATGCATAGTAGAAGATGAAAAAATTAGATCATTGTATGTTATGTAAGCTCAATCATTCTACTCTAAACTTGTATGTAATAGTTCAATGTGCATGCATGAAAACACCATGTTTTATGACATTTACTATAATATTCTATTTGAGATCATGGTGAATGGAAGGTTAAATAAGAACATGCTTAGCAATAACTCAATTTGGACTAGAAATAATAGAGCTCATGGTGATTGGAAGGCTAAATAAGAATATATGCACATCAATAACTCAATGTAGACTTAAGATATGTTTGTAATCCTATTATTGCTTGCAAATGTGTTCATTTACATATAAACATAAGCATATTTATTTTATTTTCAGTCATTTTAGTGTACAAGGAAGAGGAATTTCTAGTTTATTTTCAACCATTTAAGATCCAGGGTTTATTCAGTTGACATATAAAGTGTATATTTAGCTATTTCGGTGCATATGGAAAGTTTGAATGTGCTTACATTCAGCTGCAAACTATCAACATACCTTATTCATCCAAAATATAAGACATGATCCTATTTGGATTCAAATTACGATATTTTGGATGGATTATTCAATCTTGGAGGGATGGTTAATACTTTGCATTAATTCATAGCATTAATTATACACTTTGAAAGAAAAATGGTGAGACTAATAGAAATGTGTTGCATGTGCTGGCTTTAATGAGTCTAAGAAAAAAGTTTGAGGCATAGTCTTTTTAAATATAAATTTGCTTCTAATTTGAACAAGACAACATAACAAGTTGTACATTTATGTGCATAATGGTGGACTTATGGTATTCCTATTCAAGTAACCTAGAAGGTCTCTATTGTAGTAAAGGAGCTCATGAAAGAAAGATAGATCTAATTCAAGTTTTGGTCTTCGTATGAATTAGATTCTTCTCCACTATGACCAACAAAAGGTTCCGTGTCTTTGACTTGTGAGAAGAGGGTTTCTAAATATTTTCGACTGAATGGGTATGTTGAATTAAAAGGATTTACCTTTAAGTTGGGTTCATCTCGTTTAGACATCATTTTTGTGATTTTTGGCATCACTCAGACTCCGTGGCAACTAGAGAGGCCTCATCTGATCCGACACCTCGGCGTAGGGACCCTCTACAATATCCTCTCTCGGTTTTTTCCTTCTCATTTCATTTCTCTCACTGTCCTACTGTTTGCAAACGCGTGAAATAGTGTAGTTGGAGCTAGTGTAAGGTTGTCAAACGCTATATTTTACAAACGGTGGGTCGTGGCACCAAACTGACCACGTCGGCATGTCCGGGTGGCTAGGTGAATGCTAGATGAGGTGGTTTTTCAGTGTGCAAAAGGGTCGTTGCTTCCGGGCTACTTCGTTTGGGTGTAGTCCCTTAAGAGCCCTAAGACCAAAATATCATTCAACTTCGACGAGTGACTACCCGGACTCCATGGCACCTAGAGAGGCCTCGTCTAATCCAAAACCTTAGTGTAGGGACCCTCTATAATAGCCTCTCTCAATTTTTTCCTTCTCATTTCAGTGCTCTCGCTGTCCTACTGTTTACAAACGCGTGAAATAGTGTAGTTGGAGCCAGTATAAGGTTGTCAAACGCTATATTTTGCAAACAGTGGGTCGTGGCACCGAACTGACTACGCCGGAACATCTAGGTGGCTAGGTGAACACTAGAGGAGGTGGTTTTTTGGTGCGCGAAAGGGTCGTTGCTTCCGGGCTACTTCGTTCGGGCGTAGTCCCTTAAGAGCCCTGAGACCAAAATATCATTCAACTTCGACGGGTGACTACTCAGACTCTGTGGCACCTAGAGAGGCCTCATCTGATCTAACACCTCAGTGTAGGGACCCTCTACAATAGCCTCTCTCAGTTTTTTCCTTCTCATTTTGGTGCTCTCGCTGTCCTACTGTTTGCAAATGCGTGAAATAATGCAGTTGGAGCCAGTACAAGGTTGTCAAACGCTATATTTTACAAACGGTGGGTCATGGCACCGAACCAACTACGCTGGAATCTCTAGGTGGCTAGGTGAATGCTAAAGGAGGTGGTGTTTTGGTGCGTGAAAGGGTCGTTGCTTCTGGGCTACTTCGTTTGGGCGTAGTCCCTTAAGAGCCCTGAGACTAAAATATCGTTCAACTTCGACGGGTGACTACCCAGACTCCGTGGCACCTAGAGAGGCCTCCTCAGATTCAAAACCTTGGTGTATGGACCCTCTACAATAGCCTCTCTCAGTTTTTTCCTTCTCATTTCGGTTGTACTCTTGCGTGTCAGTTGGAGCCTGTAAGGTTGTCAAACGCTATATTTTTTGCAAACACCGTGAAATAGTTAACACTAGTTGGAGCAGGATACTTTGTTCAGGCGTAGTAAGGTTGTCAAACGCTACTATTTTCTAACAAACCTTGGGTGACCCTCTACAATAGGTCATTTCGGTTCTCTCGTTGCACTGTTTGCAAACGCGTGAAATAGTGCAGTTGGAGCCAGTGTAAGGTTGTCAAACGCTATATTTTGTAAACGGTGGGTCATGGCACCAAACTGACTGTGCCAGCACCGGGTGGCCAGGTGAATGCTAGAGGAGGTGGTGTTTTGGTGCACGAAAGGGTCATTGCTTCCGGGCTACTTCGTTCGGGCGTAGTCCCTTAAGAGCCCTGAGACTAAAATATCGTTCAACTTCGACGGGTGACTACTCGGACTCTATGGCACCTAGAGAAGTCTCATCTAATCCAAAACCTTGGTGTAGAGACCCTCTATAATAGCCTCTCTCAGTTTTTTCCTTCTCATTTCGGTGCTCTCGCTGTCCTACTGTTTGCAAACGCGTGAAATAGTGCAGTTGGAGCCAGTGTAAGGTTGTCAAACGCTATATTTTGCAAACGGTGGGTCGTGGCACCAAACTGACTGCACCGACACTTCTAGGTGGAAAGGTGAACTCTATAGGAGGTGGTGTTTCGGTGTTTGAAAGGGTCGTTGCTTCCGGGCTACTTCGTTCGGGCGTAGTCCCTTAAGAGCCCTGAGACCAAAATATTGTTCAACTTCGACAGGTGACTACTCGGACTCCGCAGCACCTAGAGAGGCCTCATCTAATCCAAAACCTAGACATAGAGACCCTCTATAATAGCCTCTCTTAGTTTTTTCCTTCTCATTTCGGTGCTCTCGCTGTCCTACTGTTTGCAAACACGTGAAATAGTGCAGTTGGAGCCAGTGTAAGGTTGTCAAATGCTATATTTTGCAAACGGTGGGTCGTGGCACCGAACCGACTATGCCGGCATGTCTGGGTGGCCAGGTGAATGCTAGAGGAGGTGGTGTTTTGGTGCGTGAAAAGGGTCGTTGCTTCTGGGCTACTTCGTTCGGGCGTAGTCCCTTAAGAGCCCTGAGACCAAAATATTGTTCAACTTCGACGGGTGACTACTCAGACTCCATGGCACCTAGAGAGGCCTCGTCTGATCTGAAACCTTAGTGTAGGGACCCTCTACAATAGCCTCTCTCAGTTTTTTCCTTCTCATTTCGGTGCTCTCGCTGTCCTACTGTTTGCAAACGCGTGAAATAGTGCAGTTGGAGCCAGTGTAAGGTTGTCAAATGCTATATTTTGCAAACGGTGGGTCGTGGCAGTGAACCGCCTGTGCCGGCACATCTAGGTGGCCAGGTGAATGCTAGAGGAGGTGGTGTTTTGGTGCACGAAAGGGTCGTTGCTTCCGGGCTACTTCGTTCGGGCGTAGTCCCTTAAGAGCCCTGAGACCAAAATATCGTTCAACTTCGACGGGTGACTACTCGGACTCTATGGCACCTAGAGAGGCCTCGTCTAATCTGAAACCTTGGTGTAGGGACCCTCTACAATAGCCTCTCTCAGTTTTTTCCTTCTCATTTTGGTGCTCTCACTGTCCTATTGTTTGCAAACACGTGAAATAGTGTAGTTGGAGCCAGTGTAAGGTTGTCAAATGCTATATTTTGCAAACGGTGGGTCGTGGCACCAAACTGACTATGTCGGCACATCTGGGTGGCCAGGTGAATGCTAGAGGAGGTGGTGTTTTGGTGCACGAAAGGGTCATTGCTTCCGGGCTACTTTGTTCGGGAGTAGTCCCTTAAGAGCCCTGAGACCAAAATATCGTTCAACTTCGACGGGTGACTACTCAGACTCCGTGGCACCTAGAGAGCCTCACCTAATCCAACACCTTGGCATAAAGACCCTCTACAATATCCTCTCTCAGTTTTTTCCTTCTCATTTCGGTGCTCTCGTTGTCCTACTGTTTGTAAACGCGTGAAATAGTGCAGTTGGAGCCAGTGTAAGGTTGTCAAACGCTATATTTTGCAAATGGTGGGTCATGGCACCGAACCGACTGTGCCAGCATGATCCAAGTGGCCAAGGTGAACTGCTAGAGGAGGTGGTGTTTTTGGTGCACGAAAGGGTCAGTTGCTTCCGAGCTACTTCGTTCGGGCGTAGTCCCTTAAGAGCCCTGAGACCAAAATATCGTTCAACTTCGACGGGTGACTACTGGACTCCGTGGCACCTAGAGAGGCCTCGTCTGATCCAACACCTCGGTAGTAGACCCTCTACAATAGCCTCTCTCAGTTTTTTCCTTCTCATTTTGGTGCTCTCGTTGTCCTACTATTTACAAACGCGTGAAATAGTGCAGTTGGAGCCAGTGATAAGGTTGTCAAACGCTATATTTTACAAACGGTGGGATGGCACCAAAATGACTATGCATGTAGGTGGCTAGGTGAATGCTAGAGGAGGTGGTGTTTTGGTGCGGGAAAGGGTCGTTGCTTCCGGGCTACTTCGTTCGGGGCGTAGTCCCTTAAGAGCCCTGAGACCAAAATATCATTCAACTTCGACGGGTGACTACTCGGATTCTTGGCACCTAAGACTAGGCCTTCGTCTAATTCTAACACCTAGTGTAGGGACCCTCTACAATATCCTCTCTAGTTCTTTCCTTCTCATTTTGGTGCTCAAATGCGTGAAATAGTGCAGTTGGAGCCAGTGTAAGGTTGTCAAACGCTATATTTTGCAAACGGTGGGTGTGGCACCGAACAACTACTCGGCACATCCAGGTGGCCAGGTGAATGCTAGAGGAGGTGGTGTTTTCGTGTGCGAAAGGGTCGTTGCTTCCGGGCTACTTCGTTCGGGCGTAGTCCCTTAAGAGCCCTAAGACCAAAATATCGTTCAACTTCGACAGGTGACTACTCAGACTCTGTGGCACCTAGAGAGGCCTCATCTAATCTAAAAACCTAGATGTAGGAGACCCTCTACAATAGCCTCTCTTAGTTTTTCCTTCTCATTTCGGTGGTGGCTGTCCTACTATTTGCAAACGCGTGAAATAGTGCAGTTGGAGCCAGTGTAAGGTCCACTGCTATATTTTGCAAACGGTGGGTCGTGGCACTGAACCGAATACTCCAGCACATCCAGGTGGCCAGGTGAATGCTAGAGGAGGTGGTTTTTTGGTGTGTGAAAGGGTCGTTGCTTCCGGGCTACTTCGTTCGGGCGTAGTCCCTTAAGAGCCCTGAGACCAAAATATCGTTCAACTTCGACGGGTGACTACTCAGACTCTGTGGCACCTAGAGAGGCCTCGTCTAATCCAAAACCTTTGTGTAGGGACCCTCTACAATAGCCTCTCTCAGTTTTTTCCTTCTCATTTCGGTGCTCTCGCTATCCTCCTGTTTACAAACGCGTGAAATAGTGCAGTTGGAGCCAGTGTAAGGTTGTCAAACGCTATATTTTGCAAACGGTGGGTCGTGGCACCCGAACCACCTGTGCCAGCATGTTTGGGTGGCTAGGTGAAACTAGAGGAGGTAGTGTTTTGGTACTTGCGAAAGTCGTGGCACTGAAAAGACTACAACCGGTGCCATCTTGTTGTAGGGGTGGCTAATTTCGGTGCTCTCGAATTGTCCTACTGTTGTGAAATATGCAGTTAGAGCCAGTGTCAGGTTATCAAACACTATATACAAACGGTGTTTTGGTGCTAGGTAAATGCTAGAGGAGGTGGTGTTTTTGTGCAAAGGGTCGTTGCTTCTGGGCTACATCGTTCAGGCGTAGTCCCTTAAGAGCCCTGAGACCAAAATAGTCAACTTCGACGGGTGACTATTCGGAATCCGTGGCACCTAGAGAGTCTGATCTGACACCTGAGACCAAATATATCATTTTTTTCCTTTCAACTTCGCTGTCCTACGGGTGACTACTCAGACTATATTTTCCGTGGCACCTAGAGATGAACAGTTAGAGGAGGTGGTTTTCTGATCTGTGAAACACCTAGACATAGGGACCCTCTACAATAGCCTCTCTCAGTTTTTTTCCTTCTCATTTCGGTGCAGTCAAACCAACTTCTCGCTTTGCGTACTGTCCTACTGTTTGCAAACGTCGTGAAATAGTGCAGTTGGAGCCAGTGTAAGGTTGTCACTGTCGTTCGGGCGTAGTCCCCTTATATTTTACAAACGGGTGGGTCGTGGTCACCAAACCGACCCTCTACAATAGCCTCTCTCAGTCTTTTTCCTTCTCATTTCGGTGCTCTCGTGGCCAGGTGAAATAATGTTAGAGGAGGTGGCTATATTTTTGGGTCGTGGAAACTGGCTCGTCGGTTGGCCTGAACACTAGAGGAGGTGGTGTTTTACTTCGTTCGGCTACTTCGTTCGGGCGTAGTCCCTTAAGAGCCCTGAGACCAAAATATCGTTCAACTTCGACGGGTGACTACTCAGACTCTGTGGCACCTAGAGAGGCCTCGTCTGATCCAACACCTTAGCGTAGGGACCCTCTACAATAGCCTCTCTCAGTTTTTTCCTTCTCATTTTGGTGCTCTCGTTGTCCTACTATTTGAAAACACGTGAAATAGTGCAGTTAGAGCCAATGTAAGGTTGTCAAACGCTATATTTTGCAAACGGTGGGTCATGGCACTGAACCGACTATGCCAGCACATTTAGGTGGCTAAGTGAATGCTAGAGGAGGTGGTGTTTTGGTGCGTGAAAGGGTCATTGCTTCCGAGCTACATCATTCGGGCGTAGTCCCTTAAGAGCCCTGAGAGCAAAGAATCGTTCAACTTCGACAGGTGACTACTCAGACTCCATGGCACCTAAAGAGGCCTTGTCTGATCTGACACCTCAGTGTAGGGACCCTCTACAATAGTCTCTCTCAGTTTTTTCCTTCTCATTTCGGTGCTCTCGTTGTCCTATTGTTTGCAAATGCATGAAATAGTGCAGTTTAGTGATTGGTTGTCAAACGATATATTTTACAAACGGTGGATCATGGCACCAAACCGACTACATTGGCATGCCCGGGTGGCTAGGTGAATGCTAGAAGAGGTGGTTTTTTGGTGCATGAAAGGGTCGTTGCTTCTAGGCTACTTCGTTCGGGCACAGTCCCTTAAGAGCTCCCTGAGACCAAAATATCGTTCAATTTCGACGGGTGACTACTCGGACTCTGTGGCACCTAGAGAGGCCTCGTCTGATCCGACACCTCAGCGTAGAGACCCTCTACAATAGCCTTTCTCAGTTTTTTCCTTCTCATTTCGGTGCACACGCGTAGGTATGGTCTTGTAAACACTTGGGGAGGAGTCGTTTTCAAAATTTACAACATTTTCAAAATTTACAACTTTTTCAAAATTTACAACATTTTCAAAATTTACAACTTTTCAAAATTTACGACATTTTCAAAATCTACAACTTTTTCAAAATTTACAACTTTTTCAAAATTTACAACATTTTCTAAATTTTCAACATTTTCAAAATTTACAACATTTTCAAAATTTACAACTTTTTCAAACAATGAAAGCTTCTCTTAGCTTCGAGAATTTAAAATTCTCTACTAACAGTGCCAACCACGTGAAGGTGGAAGCTTTTCTGGCACCACTAACCTAAACATAAAAGTGTTAGTCAAAGAAATTTAAGTTTCAAATCAAAACCATATACTAGATCTATATATGTACAAAATACACAAATTTAAAATAAAATATATTCAAACTTAAATCTAGATCTTTAAACTAAAAAAAAAATTTATATATATATTGAAAAGAAATTATATATACCAGACATTCAAGCATTGTAAATTCATTCCAATGAACCATCAGGATCGGATCTACTCTGAATAGCAGACAAGATTGCTTCATGATCTGACTCTCGAACCTTCCAAAGAACCTTGTTATTAGGCCTTCCTCGATATCTATACAGCTGAATATTTGTCGCTAGAACTAGATGTGAATATAAGAGTATTTTCCTGTGTGTCTCAAAGTCTTCAAACACCCAAACAGAGGAGTTTTTTAATGGATACCGTCGAAGCCAAGTTCCAGTAACTACCACTGACCCTGTAGGATACTCAATATCTTCGCCATCTATAATAGGAGAAGTCAACTTCTTTCTTTCCTCGATGCAATGACGTAAGAAATAGTCTGTTCCTTCTTCATTGTCTTCTGTCGCAATTACTGCAAACACATGTCCTACAAAAAAATAACCAAGGTTGAACAACTCAAATTTAAATTACATATTAAAATTTCAATGGACATAGTTCTCAATACAAAAATTAAATAAATAACCATAAATACCTTGTCGCACCAAAATCAAAATTTCGTCAAATTCCTTGGATGTTGTAACTTCATCTGGAGAAACAAGTCGTAATGCTTGTGGAGGTTGATAACTAAGAAGCGGAGTTAGAGGCCTACAAATCCATCCTTCCACCCATTCTTGTGAATCACACTCAGCAGTGACAAATTCGATACAAGATGCACAAAAACATGTCAACTTTCTTGTCCATATGGCCCACGAAGTAGCATCTGAGCTACAAAATGAGTGCATATCACTGGACCCAGTGAGTTTCATACAATGCTCGTAGTTAGCAATATGTTGTTCCTCTATCAACCAAAAATATCTGCGAACTATGGAATTTTCTTGAGAACCTCGGGCCATGTTGTCAGTACACCATTCCACTATGCTCTTTGCATCTTTTAATTTAGCACCATCTTTGTACTTCAACTCTTCTCTTGCAAGAGCTCTTTTCACACATGCCCCTACACCGTCATGCTCTCCTTTTCCATGTCCAGCCTCAGTGAAACTCCAAATATGTTGCACACCCATCTTGACGTGCATTCTGCTCATCCAATAAAACATTCGTGCATTCTTAAACTGAGACGTGTAATTATCTGACCATATATAATGTTGTTTGAAGTGGATGTCCCTATCAGACAAGTTTCCATAAAATAACTGGAAACACCCTTGCACAAATTCAGTAGAATGAGTATGATCATCACTGATATAAAAGTGGTACTCTCTTAAAAAAATTTGATCATTCTCTGTACTGTCAGGAGAATGTAGAAATGCTATATGCACAAAAATGGCAACTTGTACTGAGTTGTAATATTGCGATTGAACCTCCATTTTTGGTTGCAATGTGTAATTCTCTGCAAAATCGACCACTGAAACAATAGTACCAATAGGAAATGTGTCTTTGTATAGCTTGAATTGTTCATCCAACCATCGAGCTCTATGTGTATGCCTCGCATACTCATAAACAATTTCATCCTTAAATTTTCTCATAAATTGAAAAATAGGCATTTGTTCTGTAACTAGCTCACACCGTTTCGACTCTTTTCCATCTTTCAACTGGTATGCAACTGATTTATATTTATCAAACTCAACTAAATTATGTCCTATTGTACCTTCAATTTTCTCATGGATGCAACTTTCTAATTTAGGTAATCCGCCGCATGTACTACAACTTCCATCTAAACAATCCTGACTATAAAAAAATTGTCCAACTTCTTTTTCACAAAATATAGTAGGAATGAAATCCCTGGAAGATATTGGTGGAACTTGAACACCACATTTAGATAACATAGTTTCAGAATGAAAATTAGAACGAATACGTAAAAATTTAGCATAATGCATAGCAAATTCAACATGTTGCCTACAACAAGTGGTGCGAGCATGGTTTATTTTCACATAGAATGGTTTCAACATTTCAAAAAAATGTTGACTAATTTTAATTTCCAGATTCTTTTGTTCAAACTTACGAAAAAATTGAGTTTGAGTCATGTCTAAAAAATGCTTTGGATGTGGTTCATGATTAGTAGAACCAACTCTCTGTTTTATAACATCTCTTGTATTAGGTGAAACTCTAGTGTTATCATGCCAAAATTTAATAACTTCTCTTATATCATCAGAATTATTTTTGTCCTTACGCGGTGCTCTAGCAGAAAATGCCCAAAAATCGACATTATTGAGTGATTGAAGGATATTACGTCTTTCAATTTATTTCATTAGAGTTTTTTGATTAACTTGCAACATTCGACTTGTTTGCGTAATCAAACGTTATTTTTTATTGATTCACTTACAACACTAGTAGCAAGTACACGACGCACAATATTACTATCCCTAGTGCGTCTCTTGACACCAACAGTGTGATATGCATCATGAAGGTTTTCAACAATTGTAGAGGTTTGACCACGTATATTAGATGTTGTCAATCCTAAGGTGTTTAATGTAGGTCTCATTTTAATCAATTTCATCAAACTAACCAATAAATGACATCTTTGGGAATCATTTAAAATTTCAAAATGATTATCCCAAATTTTAGTGGTTTTTCTTCTGATTTGTTGTTTAGAAAGTTTGTCAAACATTGGTTTCAAAATGTTTTCATCAATTTCAATAAAAAAATTAGGTTTCTTACGTAAAATCCTAGAAGGTGTTTTTGTCAAATTTTGCTTGTCTACAGTTTCAACATGAATTTCCTTATTCACATTTTCATTGTCTCCTTCAATTTCAACATTTGCTACATCATGAGTATTTAATTCTTCTTAAAAATTGATAGTAAATACTTCTTCATCACGAGTATTTAATTCAACTTCAACATTGACAGTAGAAACATTACCTAGTTCTTCATTGCTTACAATAGTTGGGATTGAAGATGAACCTCTTCTAGATTCACGAAGTTTCCGCATTCACTCAGCATTTTGAATTTTGTTGGCCTTTAATTCGTTTGGTGTTTTTTTACTTAATGACTTCCTTTTTTGACTTCATTTTTTGTCTCCCATGATGTTTTACTTCCGGTGATAAGAAAAACGTGTAGAAAAAGACAGAATTTTGCAGTAATTTGTACGGTAAGGTCAGAGAGTAAAAATCACATGGTAATTCAGACATTGGGATGTGTGTAAATATGATTTATGAACCGCGATCACGGTTTATAAAGCGCGCTTGCGGTTTAGTTTTTAAAAACCATGATCGCACTTTATAAACCGTAATCGCGGATCTATCTGCCAAACCTAAACCTCGGAAAATATCTATTTTTCCCCAACCAAAGCTATGGAAGGTCAGTATGAAGTGTAAAAGGTCGAAAAAACCTCAAATTTTCTCTTCCAAAGACTTGAACCATACTAAAAAACTAAAAACATTTCACAAAAATGGTGCCATCGCGTAGGGGAGGCTCTTATCTTAGTAGAAATATTTTTTTTAAAGTGAATAGAATAAGATAAATATCATTTTATAATTTTTTACTAACAATAGGTCTTTAAGACATTTTTTCCCGTGAATGTTCATGTCTACGTTTAAGACTGTAACTTTTGTTTCGCTTATCAAAATATGATAAAGCTTATACCATCCCAAGCGTGGACAAATTATATATACACATTAAAATATATATATATATATATATATATATATATATATATATTTGATTTCTATATTTTTTGATATAGTTATGGTGGGCAAACGGAAAGCGCTCCGTTTTCTAAATATTTTCAGACCACTTTCACGGAAAAAAATCATTAAAAAAAATATTGCTAAAAAAATACAAAATAAAATCCATCCCAAGATAGATAACTACATCTAACATTTCATCAAAGGAAAAAAAAAAAAAAAAAATAACAAGATTTGGTCATCCAAAATGTGGGCAAACGGACTACAATCTTATAAGTTTTTTCAAAAAAAAAAAACTAAGTCATATAATTTTAAGTGTTTAATATAGCTAAACTTGTCTGTTTTTTAAAAAAATTAGTATTTTAGAAACTAGATTCCGAATGCTATGATTCATATTCATATAATTTTTTCTAATTTAGAGTGCTTGTATAGCTAATAATCCCTACAAGTTGAGATTTCATTATTTTTTGCAATATGATGTCCACGGATGACCCTATATTTGTCCATCAACTTCCTGCACTTACCCATAGTGTGGACAAGGTATCTATGGTCATAACATTGATGGTAGCTCCTAGGTCAATTAAGATGTTTAAAATCTGCACATCTCCTATGCAAACTCTGACAATAGGACTCCCAGGGTCTTCGTATTTAAGAGGGGTCATATTCCCTTCCAGAATACTAGCAAGTTTCTCATCAACATGGATTATTTTAGGATGATTCTTTCTTCTTGTTGTTGTCTTAAAATAGAGATATTTGATAGTTTTTTTTAATTCAGGAAATTCCTTAAGAGCTTGCATTAGGGGAATCCCAATACTCAATTTCTTTAGTCCCTAAATTAATCTTCAGGGATTTCCTCTATCATGGGAGATTAAGGCTTTGAGGTAACCTTACCTAAAGGCATAAATATATTCCTAATAACCACAGAGTTTACTATGGGATTTTTATTTAATTCCATAGTGTACATTGAGTTACCCTGCCTCACATTTTTGGGGTTTTCCATAGTTTGTGTGGGTATCTGTGGCTTGGAAGGTTGATAAGATGAGGAAACATTTGTAGGTCTAGTCAACAAATCTTGTTGACCTTGGGTTCCTCTTTGATTGTATTACTACTTCCCATATCCTTGAGGTACATTCCACTATTGTTGGTACTAAGGATTAAAATGTTAAAATGGTGGAATGTTTATATGTGGAGCCCAAGGTTGTTGATAGTAATTTGGTGGTCCATTCCACTACGGGGTCCACTCTTCTAGGACTTGTTTAGCCCAAGGTTGGGGGTATGACAATGGTGCATTCCATTCATTTGGGACCCATTGTGATTTTGGCTAGTAGGATTTTTTTTGGTTGGACTGAAAAATTTCCCTTCCTATCTCTGAGCCATATAGTTCAACTCATCTTTATCGTGTGTGTTCTTTTTGAGATGGTTCTTCAGCAAGGAAAGAAACCCACATTGGTATGTGGCATATTTGAGTTCAAAAACAAGAAAAATGTGTGTCTTATATAAAGGGAAGTCCTTAAGCCCATGTTTGTGTCTACATCTTGGGTAGTCGAACAAAAAAATCTCTATATAACTGGATTTCTCCTTATCCATGGTTATATTGAGTTGAACCAAGAGTTTTGTTCTCAAATTTATAATTTCTTCCCTTAGTTTGGATTTATCATTACTCGCCATTTTTCATATATTTTTATGAAAGTTGGGGCGAGTTTGGGAATAATTCCTACAGAGGTCAATGATTTCTCTAAATTCTAGTTTGTTCATGTCCCCCTTTCCCATAAGATTGAAGGTTTGATGTGTTTCTTCATCCAATCCTTTGACGAATAAAGTTTCAAGTAGATTAATATCAAGACCAGTACCACACCTCCTGTGAAGGAAGAGGAACCAATCAAGATAATCCTCCACACTTTCATCTTCCTTTTGTTGAATTTTAAAATTTTCTTCCTTCCTATCCTAAACTCTGTAGTAGTCTTGATATTCATCAATGAAAATTGTTTCCATCTCCTGCGAACTATAGATGGAGTTAGGGGTTAAGCCCATAAACCATCTCATAGTTGTGTCTTTTAAAGTGGAGGGAAATAACTTGAGCTTCTAAGACTCAAAAGTGTAATCATAAGTTTGGCACAAGACCTTGAATTATAAAAGGAACTGGTCAGGATCTTTGGAGACCAATCCTCGAAAGGTTTGTAAAATTGAGGTGGATCAATTTTTTGTAGGATCCATTTGTATGGGATAGGTAAAATTTCTTCCAATTGGAGGGTTTCCATTTTATACACCATTGAGGTTATCTACTTCATCATCCATCTAACTTTGGTCAGCAAGTTTTTCCATAGGCTGGTTTTATGGGGGGTTTTGTAAATGTACTCTAATGAATCTACCTATATGGTGTCTAGGTCTAAACATAAAATCCTTTCATGTGGAGGACAATTCCTTAATTATTATTGTTTAACGTGATTTTTTGTTTTCCACATACTCTAAAGCATAGAGGATTCTTTTTGTCACTACAAGGTATTTTAACTTCAATAGAAAGAGTTATGGAAATGAAATTTCTCAATGGAAACTTACTAGAAAACTAGGTAGAACCTCTAGCTAGCACAATAAACTTTGATAACACCTTGAGTTCCCTGAAAATGGTGGAAAAATGTGACGAGCATCATTAATACTCGCACTCTAGTTTATCATATTTGTCATTCCAGGGTGATTTCATTGGATTTTTGTAACAAAGGGAATAGGTGGGATTGGTTTGAGTACTTAATAACAAAATTAACTAAATACTATACTAACTACAATTAGAAAATGGAATGAATTGTAAGCAAGAGAATATTAAAGACAAAATTAAATGTACAAAAAATTATTCAATGTTGGAATTTTAAATGAATGTGAAATGACATAAAGTAAATGACAGTAAATCATCCCTTCTCATTTAGGAGGAGTGGCCCTCGCTCCTTCCCTTCAATCAAGTTCAAAATTTAAAGTTACACAACAAATTGTTCCTTTGAATCTGTAATTTTATTGAAAGAAATTATTTTACAATAATATTCTAAGTAAACCAAACTTGAATCTCAATACATTAGATCTTTTACACTAGAGCATTCCTAGTGTAGTCAAAAAATCACACACTTACTATTACATTTATACTGCCAAGTATTTTATCTTATATATGAATCTCACGTAATAAAAGTATTCACTAATGACCAGTCCCCTAGTCTAGTCATCAGTTAGTCATTCTTTATCTCCATTTGTCTTGCACAGTATTTAGTTTTTTATACAATTTTGGTAGTCTCTCAGCAAGTGTCAGGTTTCATTATTATTTTGTTTTTCATCTCCATTTTATAACTAGAGCACCTATGGTAGCACTAAGGTGCCCTGGGATACCCAGTCCATGATTTTAGGTGACCTGGTCTCTATAACTCTTGGTTCTAATTTATTTCTTTGAGTTCGATCATTTTTATTGCCCTGTTCATTCCCCTAGGTATTAATGGGAATTTTGGTTCATTAGTGTCAAAATTTGAACAAGAGATCCATATATAAACATAACATAATCACTATATTATTGGTGGAATATCATCTATCAAGGGTATCTATCTACTAAGGAAAGGTACTCCATTTGGGAATCTTCTACATCTACATCACACAGGCATAGGAGGAAATGGTTGTATTCATTATATTCCATACACCATTTTGTTTCTTACATCTAGCTATTGCCCCCTACTTTTGTGTCATTGGCGTTACGGCACCCTAGGCACAAAATTACACACACAAGCACATAGAACTACATGGGGTCTGTAATGTAGTGTAACACTTATCTTTAAGTCCACTGTTGTGCCAGCTAAGGTCATTTTGACCTATTCATATGTGTTTTTATTTTTAGGAATTTGATCCTTTGAATAGGTTTTTGCAAGTATATCTTCGCATCATATTCATAGTGACACAAGTAAAGATATTGTGGAAACCATGTGACAAGGATAAAGACACTGTGAATACCTTGTGACACTTAAAAATCTAGATCTTGAGCTTTAATGTAGACGAGAGCACCCAGATTACAAACCAAGGTGCCCCAGTCTAGCCAGATCTAGAACTTCTATAGTCCTAGAGCAGCATTGCCACATCTAATCTAGTATGTACTTCATTATATTCAATTCTAGCACATAATGAGGTAAGTTCCATCCAGTTTATAACTTTATTCCTTTTAATTTCATTATTTCATTTTATTTAAACACTAAAAATAAATATTTAGAATTAGTATTTCAGTTTACATTAGTTATTCCATTGCTATTTCTATATATTTTAATGTATAAAAAATATCATATTTTAGTTAATCATTTTGGTGAACCCATATTTTCAAATAGTTTTCCCTATGATCCAATCAAACCCTAATGGTTAAATATCATTCATCTTCTTCTCAAAGATCTATATAGTGTTCCACTTCTTAAACCTGATCACAGCCAACAACAACTCCTAAATGGCCAAAAATATGTACCTACTAGTTTTGTAGATTATCCTATAGGAATTAGTGTTGTTGATGATCCTATCACATTTACTCATTTTACACCATGCCATATGTTTACATGTGATCCTCTTTCTGATCTTCCACAAGAAATTTTAGATGATTCCCTTGTTGATTATTTGTTAGGTATTGATAATCGTTCACAAATCCATAGTTATTCTTCTATTACTTCAACCACTGATATCGTTACTTCTCATGACTCTACAACTTCTGACATTACTTCTCCTACTACATCTCCTACTACATCTCCTACTACTTTGCATTATGTAGATGATCCTATTGATAACCTCCTTAACAATGTTATCCCTTCTACGGATCTATCTAATACTAGTGTGGAAGATGATAGTCACGGTTTTCCTTCTTTCCATACTGCTAAATAAAACTGTCTTGCTCCATTGTTACCTTCTCCTGACATTACATCTACTACTATGCATGAGTCACCACCATTTATCATTTCTTATTCACCTCTTATTACATCATCTGTCACTCTTATTCCATCCTCTCCTCTAGGTATTTCTCCATCGGTCACCTCCTCTATTAAGGTTGTATCTGATGACAGTCCTACCATAGCTATTGATACTTCATTTATCTCACCTACTATAGCTTCCTCGACACCTACTCCTAGTTTTCCCTTAGCATCAGAATATTTCTTGTCACCCCTATACATTCCTATGATTACCCATAATGGAAATTTGCAACCACTTAATACATTATTTTCGTCTTACACCATTCCTTCACACAACATCATCTCTCTCATGTATCTAGTAGGTCATCTCCAATCGCAAGTTTTCTCTCCCACTTTAGAAAGTAGGGCTTATTACACTTCTATTGACAATAAATCATTACATGGTAATCTGGTTACTGAAAAAATTCATAACTCTTCATTCACTAATGATTTTTTTATGCCTACTTTGACATGTTTTGATGGTACTAGAAACCACCATACTCATCTTCTACACTACGGCATCCTTATGGCCTCTCATTCTAATGATATATTTTTTCTTAAGGCCTTTCGGTATAGTCTTTTTATTGAGGCATTACAGTTGTACACCCATCTACCTTTTTGGTCTATTAGTACTTGTGATGATATGGAGGATGTTTTCCTTCATCATTTTATCATTAACAACAGCCCTAAATTCACTTATGATCACATACCTACTTTACATCAGGGCCCCTCTGAACCTGTTAAAGATTATATATTTCGATTCAATGCTTGCATACATCAACTCGTATTTCAACATGTTGACTTAGAAAAGTAATTCATTTTTTGTCATTTCCTAATTCCTCCACTTAAGCAAATATTACAATATGATACATGTAATTCATTCATTCTCCTATGTTATAAATTTATTGACCTAGAAAAAGGTACTCTCTCATCATATGGCATTGATCCTACACATGTTTTTCTAGTCATTTCTTCCTCTATCCTTCCACTCACAACTCCTATTAATCATCCAAATAAATCTCCACCTTTACCTCACATACAAATAAAACAAGCTCAAGCCATTCCATCACAAAATCATACTTCTCTAGCTCCACTAAAAGATACTACTACCACTATTCTATCTAGGTTGTGTGACCCTCTATACTTCTTTCCTCACGCCTGACTGTATGATGTGATGTATGTGTTACTTAATGAGTGATTAATACAAATACCCTCCAACCAACATCATCCCCCACACCAATTGCAATGGAATTTTCACAAGCTATATTGTAATTACCATCACATAAATGGATATAGGGATAATGATTGTCTCGCCCTACATGAAATACTATAAAAACTAGAGGATATGTGTATTATCTCCTTTGGCCCTTGTGATTGCTCTCTATCTCCTTTACCGCATCAGCGTAGGCATACCTAACTTCAATCTTATTCATTAGGTACTCAGTTTATAGGTCACTCATCTCCATCATATGCACATTCTCCACTTCATCCACTAATTCTACCATCATGTTCATTGTATTTACTACATCCACAACATCCATGCTATCCACTACTTCAAGCTACTATGTCACATGAGCTCCTGTAGCCCTCTTCATATCCCATTGTTACTCTATATAACATTCAGTTTGGTTCGTACACTCATGCCACATCCCTTTCACATACTTCCACTACTTCACGTCGTCGTGGTATTTAGTAGGTGATTATTATCACCTTTACCCCTGGTGATGCACTTGTGTTCTTACAGTTATTACACAACTGTTGAGGGATAAGATTTAAGAACCTTTCATCATGCACTTTTTTATTTCATCTAGTGCACTCAATTATTTTCCAATGACACACTCTTTCTTATGCGGCTCATACTAGACTATTAAGGGGTCTTAATTACATGAGAATTTTCATTTATACACTGGGGGCCATCCCTAATCCTCCCACTTTAACCATACTAATATATTATGATTATATTTAGTTTTCACACATTCATTACAACACGTTCATTTTACTATAATACAATTTCTTTATATTTTCATCTATTTTATTATTGTCATTACACTAATTATGCGCTATATAATACACATTCATCCATCACATTACATTTATTATCTATTCTCATGATTCACCATACACATTTTCTCTACCATTGCCAACATTATAATATGAAACTACAATAATCACACACGAACATTATACAACACATTACATGTAATAAGACACTAACCATAGAATTATACATCATCAATCACATTGTGACATCAATAGATAACACCATTAGTTCATCATATATCAATAACATGTGTCCATACATATATGGAAAGTAAAATCATCATTAAACAAACATCTCATTACTAAGGGAAATGCCCCTACATTATAAACAATATTAAGAATCATACCTCATCATCTATATCGCTCTTGGGCACTGTGATAGCCCTAGAACTATACGCCTCTTCACCAATGCGATGACACTATTCACAGCCCTGATACCTCTTTACATGTCATCGTAGTAAGGTAACCTTTGTAGCCTACTCTTAGAACCGATGCTACAAATCCACATACCATGCAAACAATTCCTGGGCTAAGGGACCACCACATACCACCTCTCTGACTCATTGAGTCTCCTTGCATGCCTCGTCGCTCTCACCTAACAACATTGTACATGTCACAGTTATTATGGCTAATGGTCCTCAAATATATGGGCATGCTCACCTGCTATATCATCTATGCACTCTAGTATATCTCCATATAAGGCATCTGTCAGCACATTTCACTTCAACGTGTGGATGGAGTTGCCCATGATAAACGACCAATACACATCACCTACAAACACAACCTACACCACAATTGATAACCATACAGAATAATATAGGCAAACAAAAAAGTGCACAATGTTACTAAACAAATACTTACGTTCAACTATGGCTGCTGCAATAGGATCGAGGGAATTTTCTTTCCCTTCTCCTCCTCCCCCATGTGGTAACTCCATGGGATTTACAAATAACGGGTACAACAATACCCATCGATGAGCTTCCCACCATGCACAATATTCCTCAGTGCACCCCATGTCATCTCCATCAATAGGCTCTATCATCAAATCTACCTCATCTGGCCCGATCATACTAACTTCTTGATTTTACACCTTGGACTAGCCCCAGCTCTCCTAGGTTCTCTAATAGCTATCAACCATATATATGGCTCTAGGGGCACATCATGAGCCATGCCAAACTACCATGAAACCCTCTCAACATGGAAAAGCTCCACCACACCTAGAAAGTGGTCCTCTAGCCACATAGTCCTCCGAATACATCACAACTCTATAGCATCCTCAGAACATCCCCCATAAACACGGTATGGCCTCCATATCACTACCTCGGGCCCCATCCTATCTATATGTTCCTTGTAAGTATCTGTGTCCATCTTCATACTGTGAATATCAACCCATCATCAAGCATATATCTCAGGCCTATCCCACTCTCCTCAATGACCTACAACTGGTCTTAATTTGGGTATATGCTCATACACCCACATATGCATCAATGTGGTGGCTCCTATCCAGCCACCATGTTCTTCTTGCATAAACCGATATAAGTCTCTATATAGATGGACCAACACACAATGTGCCCACACTTATCTAGTACCTTCCTCCTCTATCAGCAAACATATGTCATGCATATTATACAAGAGGCCTACACCTCCCCCCTCCACAACTATACATGAAGCAATCAAAACTAATATGAACTTATGCAAGCGTGGAACCACATATCACAATATAGCATCTAAAATTATATGGGCCTCTGTAAGTACTCAAGTCCCTATTAAATACAATCTTGTCACTCACAACTATCGTTCAATAACCTCTACAAGCATAACTCGCACCCTCTCCTAAAAAAAGGTAGTCACAATATGCGATATACATCCTCTAACATGGCAATCATCTCCCTCATAGGAAACCAAAATGTGCATGTATCTACACACCATCTCTAGCACAATGCAGTCAAGAAGGGCATATTATGTGGAACATCACCCATCTGTGCTATATATCACATACCGGTATGGTCCATCACATCCCAATCATCATCACACATGTTCAATTTGAGCAACATACTCATGTGACACCCACCGCAGAACTCCTCAAGTGAATATCCCTCTACACACCACCAACAAACAACAAATGTAGTGGTAGAACACATCACAAGGTCAAACACAATCATTTATCATACTAAAAACATGTTTTCAACCATTATCCACTAAATGTACACATTCTAGACCAGTGCGCTCAGATGCAGGACTGGGGCGCGCATGAGTAGGAAACTAGCGCCCAGTTTTGGGATCTTTGGTCCTAAGGGTTAGTAGTACCCTCACTGCTCTTGTCTAGGTCTGAAATGTATAGAAAATCAAAAATACTAAATTTCCAACCATTCAACTAAAGAAACTACTACACCATACATTTTGCAAAAATTAATACACTTACAAACTCTGTGGTAGTACGTGACGCTATGGTGGTGTTTACCCTCTCAAACCAACTAGGACATGCTTCTCTCACTTGTGACATTCTCACTCACTTCATGCCCTCTCTCACAATCATGCAAATCACAAATGTAGTAACTAAAAACTTTATTTATAGTTATATCTCATCACTCACTTTCCTATAGCCCTTATTTTGCACTTATTTCTACAACTAATACATGCTACACTATTTCTATCATATCTTGAGCATTTTAACTCTGATCTACAGTCCATTTATGACATTATTTTTATAATTCCACCCACCACCACACTAAACACATTCTGCATGTGTTATCTCTCAACAACATTGTCTTATGGTCACTTTATATACATTTTGACGGTTCTTACCACTTTTTATCCATTTCGGGCTTACTTTCAGCTTAGTGTTTGTTCATTCCATCACTCCCCCTTTCACTGAAAGGAGGGGAATATCATTGAGTTCATCTTGTAATTCCCCTTATATTACACATGATTAGTAAAACTTACCAACTCACCATTTTTCAAAAATTTACTAATTCACTACAAAAAAATTCACCATTAACTACTTGAATGATCTAATATGGGGGCAACAATCATATAATTCTTCTATATAATATTTCATCATTTCCCCCTAATGACCTAACTTAGTGGCAATAATCAATTAAAAATATTTTTCACGTGACATTTGACCAATTTCTATCGACATCCCCCTAATGACCAAACTTGGGGGCAACTTGCGTAAAATATCTCCATGAGTAACTAATCAAACAATCCATTAATCAATCAAATCAAAATTTCTAACAAATCAAAATCATTTAATCAATATGATTTCAACACAATTAGCCTCCCTAATAACCTAACTTGGGAGATTACATTCATCACTTTTTCCCAGATGATCTAAATTGGGAAGTTATTCTACATCTTACACTTGCTTCCAGATGACCTAACTTAGAAGCCATCATACATTCCATGTTTACTTCCATATGACCCAACTTGGAAGCTATCACATTGTGGTGACACTCTTGGAGTGGGGGCAAGAGTTCCTTTCCTGGACCACTCCTATATGGGTCAACTATTTGATCAAAATCATATGGATCCAAAAACAAAAAAAAAATCATCTGAGTCTATCTACAGTGACTAGATATTGATGATGTAGTTAATTATTGGATAATAACACACTTTTCTCCCTACACTCTTCCTCTAGTGGTAGGATTCCCAAATCCTCTTATCATTCATTCGTATAAAGCATTCGGATTGGGAATTGATCACTCCCTACCCACATAATCTTCATTACACCATGTTTATAATCATCCAACATTATAATCATCACTCTTTTTATTACACTTTATCTCAACTTTTTACACTTTTTTTCTATGTTACATGGATCAACCCATTGATCCTTGGTTCGAAACACTTTTATAGTTTTATCAGCATGCTTCTACTACACATTTGTTCGTTCTAATACATCATGGGATTCTCATATTTTTATTAGGTACACATCTCTATCTACTTTATATTACTAAGCATTCTTCTCACCAACATAAATTGGGGTAAAATGTAGTCACAAAATCACACACTTATTATAACATTTATACTTCCAAGTATGTTATTTTATATATAGATCTCGCATGATAAAATTATTCGCTAATGACCCATCCCGTAGTCTTGTCATCAGTTAGTCGTTCCTCATCATCATTTTTCTTTCACATTTGTCAGTTGTTTATATAGTTTTGATAATCTCTCAAAAATTGTTTGCTGTCATTATTTTGTTGTTTTTCCTCTCCAGTCTATAACTAGGGTGCCTAGGGTAGCACCGGGGCGCCCCAGTTTGTGATTTTAGGTGCTTTTGTCTCCATAACTCTTGGTTCTAATTTATTTCTTTGATTTTGGTCCTTTTTATTACCTCGTTCATTCCCCTAGGTATTAAATGTGTTTCGGGTCATTAGTGTTGAAATTTGAATAAGATATCTATATACAAACATAACACACCCATTATATTATGGGTGGAATATCATCTGTCAAGGGAAATTATCTACTAAGGCAAGGAGCATTTGGGCATCTTCTACATCTGCATCACACAAGCATAGGTGAAAAGGGTTGTATTCATTATATTCCATCCACCATTTGCATTCTCACATCTAGTTATTGCCTCTTACTTCTTCGTTGTAATGAAATTACTTGTATAATTCAGATCATGAGCAGAAATATAACACCAAATAACACAATATTCCAAAATAATGATTTCAATATGCAATTAAAATAGCTTCGCCACTTTGAGGGGGCAACCTCCAAACCATACAATAATACTAAAATGCTCCAATGAATGATGAATTACTACCTACAATCCCCTATATATATTATTCATATGTTATGGCCATCACCAAGGCCGACCTACTAAGCATGAGAAAGTATAAATGATATAATAAAATGATATGGTAAGCCACAAGTCGGCTACTCATATCCTAATACAAGCAATAGGTTAAGGGCATAGCATGCCCTTCCCCTTCAAAGAAACATTATCCCAAATGTTGAGAAGCTTTGGGTGTTGTTGCAGGAATGTCATATCTTCCCATGTTGCATCTTCATTGTCCATATTCTTCCACTTGATCAGGTACTCAGTAATAACCCGTGTCCTCAATCTTTTAGTGTATGTTTGAAGGATGCATTCAGGTTCTAAGATGACCCTCCCCTCCTCATCGAGCTCAGGTAACACTGTTTGGGCTGATACTCTCTGTCCAATTACTTTCTTCAGGTAAGAAACATGAAAGACTAGATGTATTCTGGTGGATTGTGGAAGTTCTAATTTGTATGCTAGAGTACCAATCTTCTGCAATACTTGATAGGGGCCATAATACTTTGGTGAAAGTTTTTTATCCTTTTGTTGTTGTTTCAAAGACATTTGATTATATGGCTGTAACCACATAAAAACCCAATCACTGACTTCAAAATGTCTTTCCGTGCGATGTTGATCAGCCTATTGCTTCATGCGGTTTTGTGCCATGACCAAGTTCTCCTTGAGACTAGAGAGAACCTCTTGTTGATACCGAATGTGTTCTTCTACTGCTCTAACCCATGGTTTTCCTCTCAATGATGATGTGATGGATGGTGGATGGTACCCATAGAGTGCCAAAAAAGGAGACATTTTAGATGAAGTATGGAAGGAAGTGTTATACCACCATTCTGCAAGTGGCAACCATTGGACCCATCTTGCTTGTTTATCTGACGTAAAGCAATGAAGATATCCCTCCAAACACTTATTTACAACTTTTGTTTTCCCATCAGACTGGGGATGATAAGAAGAGCTACGAGCTAACTGAGTACCCAAACATGAGAATAAATTGGTTCAAAAATTACTAGTAAATATAGGGTCTCGATCACTTACCATAATCTTTGGTGTCCCATGAAGCTTCTGAACTGTGTCCATGAAGGCTGTTGCTACCGTGCTTGCAGCAAATGGGTGTGACAAGGCACAAAAATGAGCATATTTGGTGAGTCTATCCACCACAACCATGATGACATTTTTTCCTTCAGATTTAGGCAATCTTGTGATAAAGTCCATGGAAACCTCTTCCCACCGCTAGGTAGGAATAGATAGAGGTTGTAGAAGACCTAGGGATTGAACTGTTTCACCTTTATTTTGCTGACAAACCATGCATTCTGCCACAAATTTTTGGACATCCCCTTTGAGCCCTTCCTAGAAGAAATCTTGTTTGACTCGATGAAGAGTTTTCAAGAATCTAGAATGCCCCCCTACTGGAGAAGAGTGAAGCTCAGATAGAATCCTATTTTTAAGAGTGGAGTTCTTACATAGGTATATTCTATCTTTATATCATAAAGCATCCCCTTTCAATACAAATTTTTTAGACATGCTTGGATCATTCTAGAGATGATGAATGAGGTTTTGTGTGGTTGGGTCATTTCTCCATTCAGACCTTGCCTCATCTATCCAATCTTTCTGTAATATGGATATGGCACATAACAAGGCTGCAGTTGAGTCATCTTTCCATGATAGAGCATCCACAACTACATTCTCCTTCCCTTTCTTATAGATAATCTCAAAATCATATCCCAACATCTTGGAGACCCATTTTTGTTGTTCTTCAAATGATAAATGTTGCTCCAAGAAGTATTTCAGACTATCATGATCTGTCTTCACTTTAAAGTGTCTTCCTATGAGATATGGTCTCCATTGCTTTACTGCATGAAGTATGGCTAGCATTTCCTTCTCATAAGTCGGCTTGGAAAGATTCTTACCTTTGAATTGATGGCTCAAAAAGGCAATAGATGGCCTTTTTGTATGAGAACTGCACCCATACCCACCCCTGATGCATCACATTCAACAATGAATGTTTTGGAAAAATCTGGAGTAGCCAAGACTGGAGTGGTGCACATGGCCTCCTTTAGTTTCTCGAATGCTTTAGTTGCATCCTCACTCCAATGGAAGGAATCCTTCTTTAATAAAGTTGTGAGAGGTGTAGCTATGCTTCCTTAATGCCTTACAAATCTTCGGTAATAACCTGTAAGCCCCAAAAACTCATAGATTCTTTAGGGGTTTTGGAACCTTCCACTCCATCATGGCTTTGATCTTATTAGGATCCACTTTAACCCCTTCATGAGAGACAATGTGACCCAAATATTCAACCTCCTTGAGTCCAAAAGAACACTTAGAGGGCTTTG
This sequence comes from Taxus chinensis, assembly GCA_019776745.2. NCBI lineage: Eukaryota > Viridiplantae > Streptophyta > Pinopsida > Cupressales > Taxaceae > Taxus > Taxus chinensis. The sequence continues at coordinate 96,970,529 of CM034156.1, forward strand.
CATAAATTTGATGTTGCTCAAGGGTTTCCAAAACATTATTTACATGATGCAAATGTTCCTCCCATGTTTTGCTATAAATTAATATATCATCGAAAAACAAACAAACTTCCACAGGAATGACTTAAAAATAGAACTCATCAAACTTTGAAATGTAGAAGTTGCATTTGTGAGTCCAAAAGGCATTACCAGGAATTCATAATGTCCTTCATGTGTTCGAAAGGTGATTTTATGAACATCCTTATCCTTGATTCTGATTTGGTGGTATTCCGAATGAAGATCAAGCTTTGTAAAATAAACAGCACCATGCAACTCATCAAGCAAATCATCAATAACAGGAATAGGAAACTTATCTTTGATTATGTACTTATTAAGTTCCCTATAATTAGGACACATGCACTACATGTCATCTTTCTTCCATACCATCACTACTGGAGAAGAATAAGCACTCTGACTATGGCGGATGATTCCTGCTTCCAACATCTCTTGTACAGTCTTCTCAATTTCACTCTTTTGCACATATGGGTACCTATAAGGTATGATGTTAGGTGGTTGAATTCCTGGTAATAACTGAATAGCATGATCATGATCTCTCTTTGGAGGTAAGCCCTTTGGTATATTTTCAAATACAACAGAGTGTGCATCCAACACTGCTTACATATCTAATGGTATAATGTCCTTAGAATGATGAGCCTCCAATGAAAAGAGTTGTGCCACAAATCCCTCTGAACCCTTTTTTAGCATTTTTTGCATCTAATGAGAACTTACTATTTGTGGAGACTTTTCTCTTAAGCCTCTTAGCTCAAAATTCCTTCCTTCAGAGTGAAATCGCATGAACAAGTCTTGGAAGTTCATCTCAATGGTTCCCAAAGTGGTAAGCCATTGAACCCCTAACACAATGTCTGCTCCTCCCATAGAAATTTCATACATGGGACTATTTAGTATGTAATATCCCATGGAAAGCTTAATGCTATGGCATTTTCCAGAATAAGTAATAGTGCCTCCATCAGCAATCATTACTTGACATTTAGGAGTTGGATAAATGAAACAGTTTAGGTGCATTGCTAACTTATGATTGATAAAGTTGTGAGTACTTCCTGAATCAATCAACATTGTGACCCTCTATTTTTTTAGGAATCCAACCACCTTTAGGGTTTGGGGGTGCTAATACCTGAAATTGCATGGCATGAGATTGTTGGCTGAGGATCTCCTGACTCCTCCTCTAGCTCAACCAAGACCTCTGACTCTACATCTTCATTATTCTCTTCATCTTCACTAGGCCCATCAATGTAGAACAAATTCTTTTCAGCACATTTATGTCCGGGTCCAAATTTACTATCATAGTTAAAACATAACCCTTTTTCTCTTTTTTCTTCAATTTGTTGAGGTGTCAATCTAACTGGCCGAGGGAGTGCTAGGGCCAAGGTGTTGCGATCTCTAGTAAAAGTGAAATGTTGTCTCCTACTTGAAAAAATTCTCTCCTCTGCCATTCTTTCCATAATCATCGAATTAGAAACCTTATGAGGATTAAACATACGCACCTCATGCTCAATGTGATCCTTAAGACCCCCAAGAAATAGGTCATTCAGATTCTCTTCAGTAATATTTTCCACCCGCAAAGAAAGGTTTTGGAAGTGATGAATGTAATCCTTAATAGATCCTGTCTGCCTCAACTTTACTAATTGGCTGAAGTAATTATCTGACACACTAGAACTGTAGTGTAATTGCAAATCTTCAGTGAAGACTGTCCATGTAACATTAAGACCACTCTTCTGTCTTTGAGCACATAACCATCGATACCATATGAATTGGTCAGGTTCGAGATACAAAGATGCCTATGGTCACCTTTTTGTCCTGATGGAATCTAATGTAGTTTAAATAAATTATCCATTTTGTTGATCCAATTGAGTGGATCCTTTCCATCAAACTTGCGCATCTCCACTTTTGGAAACATAGTATGGGCCTGCAGAGTTCTCACATTTGGATTGTGCACACTCAAATATCCACTCTAGCTCATTTGTCTATTATGTTGACCTAAGGATCCACCTTGATTGACATAAGTATTATTACCCATCATATGTGTACTAAATTTTTGCATGAAATCCTCCAATCTATGTCCAATCCTATCCACATCTTCTTTGTTGGCCGCCCTAGATTCGAGGTCTCTCAGGTTAAACTCAAGTTGGCTTACTTTATGGTCTATCAAAGTAAACCCTAACCCTGAGGAATCTGAGTAGTTATATCTTCTGTCTCCAACTCCTCAACTACTATCTCATCCTTTTTTGGTGTTTTACCTAGAGTGATGGGATTCTTTTTTCCCCTCGTGGAAGACCCCGCCATGATGTCCCAAAATAGTAGGATGTAGGGATCACGGTCAAATTTTAAGGTTTTGGATTTAGATAATAATTAGGCCAAATATAAAAAAACTTAAAGAATAAACCCCAAGTAAATTTTGTTTTTATTTCCGAAAATGTAACGAATTTGAAAAAATTTCACAATTTGCACCCTAGGGAGCAATTTTATGACAAAACCTAAATTTGTAATAACTTTTGCAAAATAAATCAAAAAAGTCTGAAATTTTCAAGGAACCTTACTTTAAATGTTTCACAACTCTGGTAACAATATCTCTGACCAATTCACTCTAGCTCGCAATATATTGTGGAAACAACAAATTAGGGTTTTTTACCCTAATTTTGGCCCAGATCGCGGCTCTGATACCACTTGTAATGAAATTACTTGTATAATTCAGATCATGAGCAGCAATATAACACCAAATAACATAATATTCTATAATAATCATCTCAATATGTAATTAAAATAGCTTCGCCACTTCGAGGGGGAAACCTCTAAACCATACAATAATACTCAAATGCTCCAATGAATGATGAATTACTACCTACAATCCCTTATATATACTATTCATATGTTATGGCCATCACCAAGGCCGACCTACTAAGCATGAGAAAGTATAAATGATACGGTAAGCCACAAGTCGGCTACTCATATCCTAATACAAGCAATAGGTTAAGGGCGTAGCATGCATCATTGGCGCTAGGGTACCCTAGTCACAAAATTACACACACACACAGACCCATAGAAATACATGGGGTCTGTAATGTAGTGCAATGCTCAGTTATAATTCCACCACTGTTGCAGCTAAGGTCAGTCCAACCTATTAATGTGCATTTTTTATTTTTAAGAATTTGATGTTTTGAATAGGGTTTTACAGTTATATCTTCACATCATATTCACAGTGACACAAGAGAAGATATTGTGACAACTGTGCGACAAGGATAAATACATTGTAAATACCTTGTGACACTTCCATATTAAGATCTTGAGCTTTTTGACAGACCAGAGTGCCCAAATTACAAACCAGCACACCCTATTACTCTGTCAGGCACCCCAGTCCAGCCACATCTTCAACTTCTACAATTCCCATAGTAGCATTCCCACATCCATTCAAGTCTGTACATCAGTCTATTCAAGTCTAGCACACAGCGAAGTAAGTTTCATTTAGGTTAGTACTTTATTCATTTTTATTATTTAATTTTATTTAAAAAATAATAATAAATATTTAGCATCATTATATTAATTTACATTCGTTATTCGATTATTATTTCTATATAGATTAACTTATAAAAAATATCATATTTTAGTTAATCATTTTCATAAACCCATCTTTTCAAATAATTTTCCCTAGGATCCAATCAAATAATAATGGCTAAGGATCATTCATCTTCTTCGCCGATCATATACCAATTTACTGTTAACCCTATTTATGATGAGGTTGTCATAGCTGAGCTTAAATCTCAATATAGTGTTCCACTTCCTACACCCGATCACATCCAACAACTCTTAGATTATTAACAATTTGTTCCTACTATTTTCTTATATTCTCTTATAGGAATTAGAATTGTTGATGATCCTATCGTATTTACTCATTGTCACCATGCCATATGGTCACCTGTGATCCTCCTTCTAATCTTTCACAAGAAACTTTAGATGATTCCCTTATTGATTACTTGTTAGGTATTGACAATCATTCACAAATCCACATTGATTCTTCTATTACTCCAGCCACTGATATAGTTCCTTCTCATGACTCTACCAATTTTGGCATTGCTTCTCCTACTACATCTTCTGATTCTTTGCATTATGTTGATGATCTTTGACTTTTTAATCTACATGGAGGTAGTTTGAGGTAATAACACATGTTTCATGCTCATGTCATTTTGTTAATAGATGTGTCAGGTATGCTAACTCATAGTTCATCTATCTGAACTATTTATTTCCTTTTCATAAGTTACTTATTACAAGGATGTCTAAATTATTGATCTGGAAGAGTCTTGTGCTTCATGGCAAGTCTTGCACTACTACAAAGGTGATTCCTCTGCTATAAGGTAATTCTTGCGTTAGTGCACTAATGAATCCTACGCTAGTCTATAATTAACTCCTATAATGACTCAATATATGCTTATCTAAATATATTGTTAATTCTCATAAAATGGTTCATTTAGCCATATTTTAAGAAGTAATAACAAGATAAAAATAACAAGAATATGCAAAAAAAATCCTTCCAAAACATAGTAAAGTATTAAGTATAAAATGCCAATACTATACATCATGCAAAATGATACAAAAATAACACAAGGTTTCACATGGGTTAAATCATGGAAAAACAGGGGTTTGTCACCACCTTGGAAGTGGAGAAAATTTAATTTATTTTCATTTTAGATTTTTTGTATATTTTCCTCCATTATGGTTTTCATCTTTTGTGTGATTGGGACTTATGAGAGTCTTGTTTTTTAAAATAATATGTGTGACACATTTCACCCTTTCATTGGTGAGGATTTATTTCAACTCTTCTTCTTATACCTCCTCTTGGAAAGGGGTAGGTAATTTTGGTTCTCATTTTCACTTTTGGATTTTGGAGAGAGCTTGGAGAGGTGCTGGGAGCTTGAAGAGCTTGGCCTATTTTGTAGTTGGATAGCTTATTTTGGAGGTATACCATTATACCCCTTACTTTAATTCTATGGTATATTGCTCATGAAGAAAAGGTTATTAATGATCTCCTAAGATTTCATATTTTGTTGGGTGTTTTTATAAACCTTGTTTTCTTTAATTTTTCTCCATCCATCTCACTTGAGGTGGATTTTGGAATGTATGGGAAGATGGAGGAAACACCCTCTTATACCCACATGGATTGATGGGAAATCCATAATGGTATTTTTATTATTTCCTCCCTTCATATATTTTTTATGAGGAAGATGAGTATTAATATTGTTTCAATCTCATCTTCCTTCCTTTTCAAGGAAACCACTCATAGTTTGAAAATCCTTTAAAGGAGGAGGCTTGGAGTTTCTGATGAAGGTAGTGATAAGGAGTAGAGTATGGTGATTCTTGGTGGTTATATTGTGATGGATTATAGAAAAAATTTCATTTAGCCCCTTGCCCCTCTTCCCCATTTTGAGGAAACATGGATTTTTTCACTTTCACTTTTGTTTTGATTTATTCACTATTGGAGTTTGTTTGTGCTTGTAATCTCTTATTTTCCCCAAACTTGTGCATTTTGGAGGGATGCCCCTCTATTTCCTATAGACTTGGAGGGAGTATAGCATGTCCTCCATCCCTTGAGATGGAATGTAATGATTCCATTTTCTTTTGTGGTAATCATATCGTGTATTCTCTTATGCACATTGATTATTTTTCCATGGATTTGGAGCTCACAATGTTGGTTTAGAGGATGGAAGGAAACTTCAAAACTTCATCATGTTGTTCTATATTTAGGGAGGATTTTTCTCTTATATTTTAATATTATTTTGGGTTCTTGTTTAGTTATAAAATGAGGAAGAATGTAAATCAAAGTTGAGTTGTAGTGAAGATCTAATGGTTACTCTTGCATTTTAGTCTTGGAAGTTGTATTGTAAAATTGTATTGTCTTTACAAGTTTTATACGATAACCTAGATTGTAAGAGGTTTTGGAATGGTTTGAAATCTTTCATATTATCTCTTGTACTTATTTTGTCTTGATAGAATGATATTGTGATGAAAACTAAGAGAATCACTTCTATCTTTTATATAAGCCTATGGATGAAGAATAGGGATGTTATGGATTTTAATGACCTATTATCTTAGTTTCTTTAGTATATTTACTTTAAATGAAAAGAGACTTTTTTTATTGATTTTATTTGTTTAATTAAACATTGAAAATATTCTTAGAAAACATGAAACCATTTTTTTAGATAAGGTAATAAGTATTTGGTTTTTAAGGGACCAAAAAACCCTTTGTAAGAAATGAAGCCAGGCCACAGGATGGCCAAAATGAAACCATTATTATTTTGAAGGAATTATTAACCCTATACAACCAAAAGATAAGCATCAAGGCACCAAAAAATTACAAATTGAAACTTGGTCAAAGACCAATAAACAAGATGATCGAATGCACCAACCCAACACCTAAGCTAGGTAAGAACAACAAAGACAAAGAACCTCCAAAGAATCAAGTAAAATAGACTTGACCATCTTCAAGTATCACCCTAAATCCCAAATGTACTAACCTTACCAAAGGAAAGAAAATGTTACCCAAGAGGTCCCCGACCATGGGATATTAAGTCCATCTTATGAGGAGGGGCAGTGTTCTTTCCTTTCTTTTTTCTATTAACAATTTTCCAACCCTCACTCTTATTTGGGTTTCTATTTAGTTATCATTCATGAAATCTAAATGAAAATGTGATTTGGATAATGTAAAAAAAAGACTGAATCTTAACTTGGGTATTACCTTAACATTTGTGACCTTAGTTTTAAATATTGGTTTTTCATTTCAAATTATTCTTGTATAAATAGGAAGAAAAGGAAATACTTGTTTTTTGTATAAATAGGAAGTAAAGGAAATGCTTTGTTTTCTCTTATAATTAAACGTGAATGTGGAAAGAGAAAAAAGTGTACCAATTCTGGAATTCTGTGTAATCAACTATATGTATTCCATGTTACTAGCTATAAGAAATCTATATCAATTATTCTTAAAGTTTGGATTAAATTGCAATTCATAAATATGGATTTTAATGTCCAAATCTCCCCTCTTTTATTAAAATATGTATATATAAATCTCTATTATACTAATAAACTTGAACATATATATATATATATATATATAGAGAGAGAGAGAGAGAGAGAGAGATCCCATTAATCAAATGAATTCCTTATTATTATTTACAGCCCAAAGAGTTGTTTTTCTTTAGCGTGTGTGTGTGTGTGTGTGAGAGAGAGAGAGCATGTGCATGTGCGTGTTAAATCCATGTTTTTATTATAAATAAAAAAAAATTAAAAATAATGATTTTAAGAATTTACATTAGGGTTGGTCGTTAGGTCACGGCCTACCATGTAACCCTGCCCCTCCCTCTTTCCATTCAATTTTACCAGTCGGTTGCACATTTTTTGTAGGTGTGACTGGCCTTGTATGGGCATAAAAAAACCTCCCTATTCTTTCTAATTACAAACCATACGACGGCCGCTCACATTTAGCATGAAAATATTAGATCCACAAATTTTCTATCCTTTAAACCCATGTAAGGGAAATAATACCCATTTTTCTGACCTATATGTGGTCGCCCCTCTCTGTAAAATTCAAATAGATTTATATAAATATCCTCTCCTTGTATTTCAACAGGGCATTTCACTGATACACTTTTGGTAAGGTATGAGCAGCCTCAAACCCAGATCCAGATGCTTCCTCCATACACCAAAATGGAGGGTTAAAAATAAATACAAATTTATTTAACTAGAAATAAATTGTAGAGAGAAACCATCTCTCCCACTTTTGTACAAATCAATACAAGAAAATAAATGAATAAATACTCTTGAAATTTCCTTTCCTCCATGAAGATTAGGTAAACCTGCACAAAAAAGAGAAAAAGAGGAACCAACAAAACGATAAGATTCAAGAAAGAAAAAGAGGGCATATATGTTTATGGGAAATTTTAGCGCTCTTAATTGTTTTAGGTCTATTATAGATCCACAGTGGGAGGAGATTTAATCCTAAGGTCTTAATTTTACCCTCATTCTTGCCCATGTATTTAGATAAGCGGTTTCATTTTATAGGCTTTAATAAAATTAAAATGGAGTAGGGTTTATTTGGTGGGTCTGGTACTTTGAGAGTGTTATTTAACTAAATCCTAGTAAGGATGAGTTTTTAAATTCACATTTAATAAATTTATTGAAATACTCTTTTAGGGATAAATCCGGGAAACCGATTTGGGTCTAAATTTTAGCAGAAAGATAAAATAAGATCTTGTAATTATTATTAAGTTAATTTCTCTTGCTTCATAATTATATAATATCTTAATGAGATAAAATATTTTTCCTTGTATCTTTCTGTCTTAGGAAAGTTTATACTTTTAGAGCATGCTTCACCAAGTTAGTCACAACCTTGGAAATTTTGTTAGGAAATTCCTATTTATGTTTTAATTAAAGCTCTTTATTTTTCCTTTGGGTTATGATGGTTAGATGAAATTTCCTTCTTTACCAAAAAAATTGTTAAAATTTCATATTAAATAGATCAATAGATAAATGAGTGGAGATTAAGTCGGGGAAACTTTGATTTAGAAAAAAACAAGCTTAACAAATTATAAGTATCATGTATGGATGGTTTGGACTTGTTTGAATCTAAATGAATATTTATCACAAAAAAAAGGAAATTATTCTTCCATATAAGCCATCTTCCTTAACTCTACCATGATCGTCTCTAAATGAAACATTTTTTATTTCTCCCTAGAAATAAATTAGATGTGAGGCTATGAACCATATTAAGAAGTAAAATGATACCTCTAAATGAAATTGAAATACTCTTAAATAATAAATGCACTATCGATCGAGTATGACCTTAACCATGTGAGTTTCTGAATACGATGAAAGTCTATCCTTTGGATATATTAAACTAATTTCTAAATGAGTTTGAATCATCACTTCTAGTAAAACTTTAAAAAAAAACTTAGCTCAACTCTTAAGAGAATGGAGTTGAATAGATGAGTAATTTTGGAGTTTACATTTGTGGGCATTACACTCAACTTAACTCGTTACTCTTTCTTACTTGTGTTTAGTATGGGATGGTTCACTAGAAAAACTACCTTCCAGCTTTGATCAACTCGTCTCTTTACGAATTTTGAGTTTATTTAGTTACTACAAATTGGAAGAATTACCTTCTACCTGTGGTCAACTTGACTCTTTACATGTCTTAGATTTATTTGGCTGCAATAAATTGAAGGAATTTCCATCCAAATTTGGCCAACTATTCTCCTTAAATAATTCTATCTAAGTAATTATACTAAATTAAAAAAATTACCTGCCACCTTTAGCCAACTAATCTCTTTACAAGTCTTGGATTTAAGATACTTGTGTAAATTAGAAGAACTACCTTTCAATTTTTGTGAACTCAACTCTTTAGAGACCTTGAATTTATGTGATTGCATCAAATTAAAGGTTTTACTTCTAACTTAATCCAAATTAACTCTCTAAGACACATGTATATATACGACTGCCTAAAGTTGTTAAATTCACCTTCCACCATTTTCCAGCTAAAGACTCTAAAGCACATACATTTAGTTATTATTCATGGTATCGATTTTTTTGAGTAAAAATTCATGTACACAAATTTGGTAGATATATTGATAAGTTTACAAGCACACCATTAAATAAGGTGTCTATTTTGTAAACTTGTAAATGATTGTTTGAAATGTGGGTACTTAAATTTGATATATGTTTTGTAAACTTTTAAATTATTATATGAAACTTTAGTACTTAAATTTCGAATATATCTTGTAAAAATTTTATTAGATAAGGTAAAAATAGGGATCGGCTCCCAGGGGCCATACAAATGAGGATACAACAAGAAAGATTAGAAACAACCAGAAAACAGAGACAGAATGGTCCAAAAGGAGTTAAACAAGCTTAACTCTTACAATGAAAAAACTGGACCATGAAAAAAAACACAGAGGCAAAAAAAATGAAACAACCTAAAAACTAGGATTTAACAGTTCACCAAAAAACCACTAATAGTCTGTGACTAGAAAATATTTTGGCTTTTAGGGAAAGCTTCCTTGTTGTCAACATGACTTTATTTGTTGTGTTCTTCCCCTTCTCTCATCACAGTTTGATCCTTTTCCACATTATCCCCAGAGCTACTGACAGACAATTTGAACTTTCTCTTTTTCATGCCTTGCCTCCATCACCTGCAGCCTGTTGCTCAAAGATTTGACCTATTTTTCCAAATCAGAAATCGTCTACTTGGAATTCACCTGGGAAATGCATATTTGTTTGGAATCCTGAATTTCATCCATCATAATCTCCGCGATAGCCCGCATTTTTCTCTTCCATATCCTATATTACTCTATCCAAATACTAAACCTTTTTGTTCAACCCCTCAAAATCCATGTCACCACCATCAATTCCCTTGTTTTTGGAAGTTCTAGATTTGTCTTTTCCCTCCACCCCTTTATCAATCATGTCATCCTCTACAATGTTCTTGTACACTAGCATTTTGTTGACCCTCATCTTAGTAAGGCACTCTGCTAAGGTGATTTCTTCCTCCTCTTCCATGTCTTTCAAGGTTTTTTCTGGAATGGGTTTCCCATTCTCATACATCAGAATAATGATCACTTCATGGATAGGCATGTCCACCTTGTCATTCTAGAAACCCCTCAAAGAAGAAGTCAACGAAATAAATAGGAAAAAAGGAATTCTCACCATGATTTTATGTCTGAACATATTAAGGAAAGACAAATGGTGTGTGTACATTTTACGTTATTTTCCCTCTAAAGTAATATACTTCATAATTTGGAGACAAACCTCCTTCTATATGCCCTGAATACATGATCTAGCAATGCCATTAGTGAAAAAAAGAAACCTTTCCTTACCCACAAAAAAATCTCAATTTCATGCTCCATGCGGGTTCTGACTTTGAAAATCTTGAGCCCTTCCATCTGCATTTCCGTAGCTTGAGAAATGGTGCTCTCAGTGAATTAAATTTCCATGCCTCTCACTATAAAATTTTCCTCATTCTAAGCCATGCAAAAATCCTTTGATAGCGAAGGGTTGTGGCCATGTAATTTAGAGATAAAATTACGAAATCCCCCAATCCTGAGTTCTTTCCACAAAGAGTGGTTGTAGTCCTTGATACCCTGGCTCGCAGGCTCAACCCTTGATTATATTACCTCCCATAGGCCAGCAATGCAAAACCTTCCAAACTCATTCAAACCTCTAATGCACAAAATACTTTTATTAAAAATTGAAACATAAAGTGAATATGTTCTCCTTAAGTAAACTATCTTGGGTCAAGTGACACTAATATTCACACGTGCGAGAATCATCAATTTTAGTGTAGTCTATCTCTTCCAATTGCTTCATTAATTGTTGAGGGAAAGTCATCGCCTTTACTCCAGAATTTATAATCATGACATTATATGCCAAAATTAGCCAACTTATCCACACACATATTACCTTGGCATACAGGGTATGATTTAATTGAAACCTTGTCAAAAAAAATTAAAAGTTCCATGACATCATAAAGTACATTTCTTAAGGTCCAATTAATAGTATTATTATTGTTAAGGGAATTAACAATAATTAGGGAATCTCCCTCAATCTGGATATTTTTTTATCCCTCTATCCTTAGCTAGGTTAACACCCCACAAAAGAGCTCTGGCCTCTGACATGTTGTTAGTTTATCTCCCCAGTGGACCAACATAGGCATATATCCAATCTCCATCAATGCTTCTAATGACACCTCCCTTAGTAGAACCTAGAATCCCTTTTGACGCACCATCAAAATTTAGTTTAAACACATTTCTCTCTGGTCTAAGCCATCTATTTTGAATTCTTGGAATTTTTATTTCCACCGAACTAAGGGCGAGACTTTTAAGAACTTCTTCTTCCCATCTAGGAAATGGATTTTTTAGCCTTACCTTTAAACAGTTTGATATTTTCTTTTATGGAAGTTAAAACCATGTTTCTGGCCCTCTTGACATTATTTTTCTGGTCTCGAAAGATACAGTCATTCCTATCTTTCCATAATCCCCAAAAAAAATATGAGGAAGGGCAATTTTCTAGGCCATCACCAAAATGGGAAGCTTGAAAGGAACTCTCCCACTGCATGCAAAAATCCTCAATTGACTTTCGGCATGGTCCATTGAAATTTGAAAAGTTCTTGGATAGTCATAAAAACCTTTTGATAAAAATGGGAAATGAAGAAGAAGATGATTGACACTTTCCTCCTCTTTCCTGCAAAGTGGAAATCTGTTAGGAAGGGTCAAGCCATGTTTCCTGATATTTTCCATCATAAGGATCTTGTTTTGGGCCACCAACCAATAGAAGATATTCACTTTTGGAGTGAGATATTTCGCTCAGAGTCTTCTCCAATACTCTTTTTGAATAAAATCTTTAAATTTTACCCTATAGGTTGATTTGACTGAGTAATTCCCATATTCTTCCTCTTTCCATTTAATCGAGTCTTCCTTGTTTTGAAAATTGGGTATGTAGAAATTCCTTAATTTATTATTGAGCTCTCATAAAATTATGGTTGTCCCGATTAAAATCAGGAGGGGATCAATGACCTCCCAATTGATGGCATCACCTTGGATCCAATAATCCTGTATCCAAATTTTTCCTCTATCTTCATAGTATTGGGCTACCATTTTACAAGTCTACATGCTAGAAAGAGGCTTCTCTTCAATCCAACTGTCATTCCATAAAATAATCCTGTCACCTTTTCCAATCTCCCAAATCAAGCCCTTATTCAAGATATCCTTAGAAGCCACAAATGAATTCCATAATATGGTTCCTCTAGGCAAGTCATTTTGATTGAAAAAGGAGTCCATTTTTTCTCTATTCCAAAAATATTTCTTCTTGATGATGTCCACCCAGAGACCCTCTTCTCTAACCACCTTCCATCCTGCTTTAGCTATCAAAGCCTCATTCATGATTTTAATGTTTTTCAGACTAAGGCCACCACATAATTTGGGTTTAGTGACTTTTTCCCAAGCCATAAGTAGAAACTTGAAATTTTCCTCAACTCCCGACCTTAAGAATATTTTATGAATTTTTTCCATAGAAACAATAATTTTGGAAGGTAGCTTAAAGAGGTACATAACATAAATAGGAATTCCTTGAAGGGAGCTTTGAAGTAATTGAACTCTTTCCAGCCAGAGAGAGGAGGATACCCTTCCAAGTAGATAATTTTCTGTTCACTCTCTCCAATAGGTTATTCCAAATAGATAAATCAAGATTTTTATGGACACAGGGCATTCCCAAATAGGATTCAGGAAACTTCTTAATCTGACATCCCAGAATGTGAGCTAATCTAACTTGGATCAGATCCTCCATGTTTATGAAGAAAATAACACTTTTATGGAAACTAACCAATTGTATTGAAACTAATTCGTAGTCATTTAGGACTATCTTAAAGTTAGAGGCTTCCTCGACAGAGGCTTTACCCAATATAAAATTTTCATCAACAAAATGATTAAGACAAATAGGCAAAAGGCCATTAGAGATTTTAATACCATGAATATTATTGAGATACATAGCCTAGTAAAAAATTCTACTTAAGGACTCAGAAACAATAATATAAATGGAGAAAGATGATCTCCTTGTCTCAACCCCCGCCTTACTTGGAAAAAACCTTCCAGTTTTCCATTCACCAGAACTGAGAAACTAGTCGTGGAAATGCAGGTCATGATCATGTTAACAAATGAGATATTGAAGCCCACCTTGATCAAAATGGCTAGGAGGAAGGACCAAGAAATCCTATCATAAGCTTTGTGCATATCCAACTTGACAAGCATAGCAGATATCCCTGAGTTTTCAATAGAATGAATAGCTTCTTGAATCACTATAATACTATCCATAATTTTCCTTCCTGGAACAAAAGCTCCGTGATTATCCAAGATGAAATTTTCCAAAACATTTTTTATCCTACCTAAAATGATTTTAGTAATCAATTTTTAGATGACATTGATAGAATTATGGGTCTAAAGTCCTTAACTTATTTGGCACCAACAACTTTAGGAATGAGGACCAAGAAATTATTATTCATTTGTTTCAGAAGGTGACCATTTTTAAAGAAATATTGAACCATCTCAATAACCTCTTTCTTGATAACATCCTAGAATTTTTGAAATAAAAAAGTAGGGAAACCATCTGGGCTAGGATATTTATCTAGTTCCATATCAAAGATAGAAAATATAATTTCCTCCTCCGTGGGTATCTTTAAGATATCTCTATTTTTAAGAGGGGAAATAACATTCTAGGAAAAGATCAATAACTTTATTCTAAACATTATCATCCTCAGCCAGACCCATATGGAAGATCTCCATGAATTAATTTATGATTGTATTATTGATTTACTTATTCTTCGTATCATTCTCCCCATTCTCTCTTTTGATTTCATTTATCTTCAGGAGGTTGGATTTTGAAGTGGCTGTGAAGTGGAAAAATTTTGTGTTCCTATCAGCTTCATTTAACCATTTCACACTTGATTTTTGTCTCCAGTAAACCTTATTCCTTAGCCAATATATCATGGTATTCAATCAAAAGTTTTTGTTCTTGATCTTTAAGAACAGGGTTAATACAATCACCCTCCATTAGTCTCCTCAATAGTTCTTAAATCCTCCGCAATCCTGATTTTTTCTTGGAAAATATTCCTAAAGGTTTCCTTATTCCATATTTTGAGATTACTTTTAACATTCCCCAGTTTGAAACTCATCCTAAAACTGGCCACACCATGAACTTGGACACCCCACCATTCTTCAATTCTATTGAAAATATCTGGGTGATCCAGCCACATCTTTTCAAACCTGAAAGGTCTTGCTTTCTTCAGGTGATTCAACCCAAAATTTAGGAGTAAAGGATTATAGTCTGATTCAATTCTGGGAAGGGTTCTTAGAGAATAAATTTGATTGATCATGCACAAATGGCTAACCATATCTTTCTAGTCTAATATGAATGAGTTTAGACCTCGTCCTTCTATTGACCCAAGTATATTTTGAACCCTCCAAATCCAAGTCAAATAGGTCATTTCTTGCTAAAAAGTCAGCTAAATCTTCCATGCTGTCAGAGTAAGAAATGGATCCACCCTTCTTTTCTCTAGGGGAGAGGGGAGTATTG
Organism: Taxus chinensis; assembly: GCA_019776745.2. Classification (NCBI taxonomy): domain Eukaryota; kingdom Viridiplantae; phylum Streptophyta; class Pinopsida; order Cupressales; family Taxaceae; genus Taxus; species Taxus chinensis. The sequence goes on from CM034156.1 coordinate 96,985,682, forward strand.
AAATCCCATCCATTCATCTAGTCTCTTTCCTTGAATTTTTTTTTAAAAATAGAAAGATCCTCCCATAATTTCCTTCTTTCAAAAACCTTATTTGGGGCATATATATTGGATACAAACCATGTTTTCTTAGACTCAATATCATTCAAACTTATGACTACATGCCCTGAGGAAGTTAGAATCACTTCGCCCATCAAAAATTTAGGATTCCACATAGTGACTATACCTCCCGAGGCTCTAGAGGAGCTACTACCTTCCCAACAACCTTCTTTCCAAATAATCCCTAACATCCTTAATATCCACACTCATTTAGTTTCTTGAAACATTAAAATATCATATTTATTTATGATTATAAGATCCTTAGCTATTCGATTTTTACTGGGGTTGTTCAAACCCCTAATATTCCATGAGAGAAGGATCATTTATTATTTCTTATTGTGGAAAAAACCTTCCAAAAATTTCTTTGTGTTTCCATATCCACTTCCTTCTTAGCATAATTTTCCATTAATTCCTTATTACTTTTCCTACCCCTTGTAGTCGAGTCTTTGCCTATATCTATTCTAGAGTTGCTTTGGGTAATTGGTTTAGATTTACTTACTGGTGTTTTGGGAGATACAACATTTTCATACGTGTCTAAAACATAATCCATCAAGATCCCAAAAAAAATTGAGGTAGAAATGACATCATCTTGTCTTTGTCTAAAGGAACTCTGTCCCACTAATGAAACCTTGTCCAAAAAGGGTCCAAAAGTAACTTTTAAGGCATATTATCCTTCCGATTCAAGGACATTCACCTCCTCTATTTCTAGAACCCCCTCTTCCAAAAAAGGATCCTTGTTTTCTTTGTATTTGTCTTTATCTTGATCTTATTTGAAAATTGATCCCTTGTCCGGGGTTTTACCCCTAGGCATTTCTGAGGGTTTGTCTTCTTTTGTTATATCCTAATTTTCTAGCTTATCATTAATCACCACTCTACCATTTCTCCCAACCTACCTTCTTTCTTGATTCTCCTTATTGTTTATTGGTGTTTGAGTTTTGGTGCTTGACTCGTTATTTTTATTTGATTGGGGAAATTTTTTGAAATCATGATCCACTAGCTTGCATTTACTGCAATCAAAAGGGGATGTTCATATTCAAATTTTAAAACCTGGACCCCCCCTATGGTCATCAATTTGATGTTACCTTCCAAAATAGCAGCTTTTCACGTGTTAACATAGAATCTAGCATGAGTCAGTCTTGTTTTGGATTTTGTAGCCGGATTCAGTTCTATAGGAGAGCCCAAGCTCTTTGTAATACCTATAAGAACCTTCGATTCCCAAAACTCAATGGGCAGCCATGAGAGATTAACCCATATCTGGTACTTAGAAACAATATTCTCAAAAGGGTTAAACATTGGTTCCCATTTATGGACCACAACATGTGATTTTCTAATAAACGACGACCCTTCTACCAAAAATTTAGTTAGATGTTCTTTACTGGGCAGAGTGACCAGGAAGAAACCATTCGCATAGGCCGAGACCTCAATGGCTCCATTTGAAGCCCATCTCATCTTGGACCAGCCTCTGAAATAGTCAATTTTGGGTCTATCTCCCAGAAATTTTACAAACAAGGCTCCTTCCATAGTGGATTTAGCTCTATCCAATAGAATCTTAGGGATTTTAAGAGATAAATTACCTTTCTCTTTGGAAGGCTCCAATCCATCCAAGAGATTTTTGTCTTGTCTTTTGCTAACCAGCCATTCATCCCACATGGTCTCCACCATAGGCTCATCCTTATTGTCCTTGTTTGAAGCAATCACGTGCTCCTTCTCAAAAATTTGCACCTTCTCCTACTCCTCCTGATCCATTAAAATCTCTTGCTCATTTGGCTCATTTAAAATCTACTCATTCTCCTGCTCGTCCATCTGCTCTTGTAAAATCATTGTAAATGATTATTTTAAATTTGATTGTAAACTTATAAATGATTGTATTAAATTTAAGTACATAAATTTGATAGATATTTTGATTAAATTGTAAAATTGTAAATGATTACAGTATAAAATGTAAGTGTTTAAATTTGTTAAATGTACAAATACATTATTGATAATGATGATGATGATGATGATGATGATAAATATCAGTTAGTTTTATCGATGTTATAGATTGTGAGAGAATCCTAAAAAACTAGATTTATTTCAAAACAATTACACTTTTCATATGTTTTTCAACACCAATGAATCAATCATCTTAAGGATGTCCAATCTCTCTCATATATAAATATGAGTAAATTTCATATTAAATTTCACTATAGTAGTCAAAAGAACCGATACCATGACAATATCACCAATCTCTTGTTATGATCGAGTCTAGGTTTATAGAAAAGGTGATACTCAAGATACAATGGATATTGGAGTAGATGTGAAAATTTGATTTGATATCAATTACAATAAAATAGATTAAACATAAAATATGAGATATAATTATGTTAAAATAATTACATTAAATTTTGTTATATATGTAGATAGACCAAAATCAAAATGAAACATATAATTCCTTATAAAAGGCATTTAGAGAATTAAAAATTGTACAAGAATAAAATATATAGTAGAAATAAGGTTTGTAATATAAAGTAGGAATGAAGTTGATGGTGTTGAAAATACAAGAAAAATTGAAAGTCTTTAAATACAAGGTAATCAAGACAATAAAATTCTAACTTGGAACAATGATATATAAATAGATAAATACATTAACACTGTTGACAATCAATTAATCTTGGACTAAAAAACTATCTAAATAATACTCAACTTTAATGTGTGTCTACGTACATGTGAAAATTAAAAAATAAATGTATTCAATGTAACATGTGTACTTAAGGTTAGGGGTATAAGGGTTTTGAATTTCATGAATATATTGTGTACTCTCTATCCAATGAAGTGGTCCTCAAGATTTACTTTTTGACAAAACGGATCACTGGTTACCTTCATCGTATGAATCATGGTTGTAAATGATCATAAAAGTTTGTGATGAGATCCCACTTCTCAAAATGGTTGGATCTATGTTAACAAATAAAAAATACAACTTGGTGTGGAATGTACTCAAATAATTGATGCTTTGGAGAAAGAACATATACATACATACATACATACATACATACATACATACATACATACATACATACATACATACATACATACATATATATATATATATATATATATACACTCACACACATACACACACGCATGAGATATACATGTCTCCATCACTATGATCATTTTGTCCCACCCACAACATCTAAATACTAGCAATCACATGTGAGCAGTACATTGTAAACATCAAAAGGGATGTGATGGAAGAAAGATATGTGGAAAAGGGAAGATAACTAAGAAACATAGTTGTGTTAGTTAACGTATTTGACTAAAACTACATGATATATTTGTGAATCATTTAAATGGGTAAGGACCAATTGCACAATCATTAAGGCAATATATTATGGAAATATATGAAAATATAAAGAGTGTTTGATGAATAATGTTCAATTGAATAGTTGTTTGTAAATTTCAAGCCTTGTGTTTTATGGGTAGTTAGAACACATATATCTGTAAGGGTAATTCACATGCATGTATCATGGGAAAAATTTGAGACAGAGATGTTAACCATGTATGGCATATAAGGGTGGTGCTTTCATATACATTTGATATTAGGTTTTCTCTCTAGCTATAAGGATAATGATTAAGAGTTCCCTCATTAATAGTCTTATTGGTGTTATCTATCAACAAACATCAAAGTGATGGATTGTAAATGGATGGTGTTTAATATGTTAAATAACAAAAATATATATGAATGAAAATTTATAAATAAGGTGGTAATTAAATACCTTCATGTCCCACACTTATTCCATGGCTGAAATTGTTCTTACCAAATTAATATTTTTTATATGTGCTTCGCATTATTATATTCATTTTACTTACATCATTCATGTGAGCAAATTTTTCACTTAAAGAGTCAAAATAGAAATTTCGGGAAACCCAATAGGTAGCTCGTTCAAAACCCAAATCACAATGCTTTTTCCTTGGTTGTCCCCCTTTCAGTTGTAAGGTGGAGTAAATGCAAGAAAAAAATAAATGTGCAAACAACCATCTATGATTAAAATTTACAATTCTTATCCCCAAATTATGGGTGAATATGAAAACATGGTATTGGGTGGTCATGAACCTACTCTATAATGCAATTATGTAGGTAATGGGGATGATTAGAAAGAAAACTTCCACAACCGACGCTTATAGAATTAGTGGTGTCATCTCGAAGTATCGATGCTCTTGATGGTGTCATCCATCTACGATCATCAATGTCAAGGATCACAAATGGGGGGTTTGCAATTTGTTATAGATGGAAAATATATGAATGGAAAGTTAGAGAAAATGTGGGAATTAAATACCTACATGTCCCGCACCTATTCCATGGGTGAAATTGTTCTTACCAAAATATGTTTATTATATATAGCTAGCAAGTTAACGATCAAGGCTTTTCTCAACAACATATTTGGTGATGGTAGCCATAAAAAAATGCTAGCATCAATGATACAAAAATAAATGTCTGGATTATACCTTCAGAAAAATTTAATAGAATGGATACTATTCAGTCCTTGGTAACTAAGGCCAAGAAATATGTGTGATCTCCATACTAGATAAATAATATATTGTTTATAAAAAAATTTATGTTTCTTTTGTATATATATATTAAAAGGAATTGGTATTTTAAAAAAATAGGATATGATATGTCAAGAAATACATATTTATAAATGCAATAAAGTGATTTAATATATAATTTGTTAGTGATTGTGATTGTATAACTCTATTTCTGGTAAATAATAATATGCAGGTAATTCACCTACACTTTTTTCAGCCAGAAATGTTGTTGGAGGATATTTAGTCATTAAAAAGGAGTAAATGTAAATCAGATGCAAACAAAAATGGTGTGATGTGAGCATTGAAGGGGATGGATTGAAGAAGTGAAAAATGATCAAGAAAAACACTACATGAGGAAGAAGGGAAACAAAGAAGGGGTTTGAGGGATGATAAGTTAAAGGATGGGGAAAATGTTGGGTGGATCATATGTGAAACATTTCTCTGTTATGACTACAAACATACAAACCACATACTATTTTTTGAAAATCGTTTAAATTGAAAAAAATGGGGGTGGATAAAGTTATTGTTAACAATGGCACCCCTTGTGAGTTGTGGGTAGTTAGAACACATGATTTAATACTACTCTTATCAAGAATACCCTACCATCTTGTTCAATAAATATATGAAAATAGTAATCATTATTTTAGTGGAAGTCATTGGTGTATTGCATGGAAAGCTGGGTTGTTTGGTCACATTGTAAATTTTCCATCAACATTTCTTGTAGATAGGAAACTTGCATATGTTTGACTTCTAAACTCTAAATGTGTTAGATATAGAAATAATATGTTAATGGTTCCTTCTATCATCGATTTCATGCAAAAAAATTAGTTTTTTTTTTAGGTGTCAAGGTAGAAACTACGGTTTCGCATTCAGTTGATTGGTTTGAGAGTTATAATTTAGTTTATTTATCATTCAAATTTATATTAGTGGCGCAAGCCTTCATAGATCACTTTTTTTCTTAGTCCATTGTTGAGGAATGATACAAAAACTTTATTTTAAGGTTTCCTTCTATTGTAAATTTCATGCACATTTTTATTTAGAAATAAAGTTAGAAAATATGGTTTCCTTCATCAAGGATCTTAATAAAATTTTCCATGACTGACCGCCAACACAAAAAATTTCCAATCCATTTACCTACTTGACCGCACATTTCCCCATTGCGTGTAAGACACAACCACTAAGAAAAAAAATAGACACACATAAGTATTTATATGTATTTTAGATCCAATGTAAATGCTAATAATAACATAATGTTTAGTAAGCCACATACAAGGATGTGAAAACAATAAAAGAGGAAATGTATATGGCTAACATAATTATTGATATAAAGGTTGTGCTATAGGCACATAATTTATTGTATGTAGTTTAGATCTGATGTAAATGCTAACAATAAAAAATGTTTAGCAAGCCATATGATGTATGGATGTGAAAATAATATACATCAATGACAAATAGGTATGTTTAGTTGAACTCTCTTCCACATGGCATATTTATCTACCTTCCTTCTAGTTTGGAAACTTTATATAATTTGATATAAAACCTTTTTTATGTAATTATAAGAGTTGTTAATTTAATATTAATTTAAAAAAATCAACTAGGGGCCAACAAATCCCCATAATAGTTCAATCATAATTTAATTGTGGTTATCAATATCAAAATAAATTTTCCTTTTCACATGGATTCGATGGTTGTTTATAATTTTTTCACAATTTTAACAGTAAAGCACTTGGAAATTTTTAAATAACAATCACATGTCACTTAAATATTTAAAATATGACCACCATATTTTATATAAATTTATATACATAAATAAACACACACGCACACACACACACCACACACACACACACACACACACACCACACACACACACACACACACACACACACACACACACACACACACACACACACACACGCACACACACACACACGCACATAAACACACACACACACACACACACACACACACACACACACACACACACACACACACACATACACACACACACACACACACACACACACACACACACACAACACTAATTCATAATATAAGAACCCAAGTATTACCTAAAACAACACAAAAATGGTTTTTCTCCAACATAGATATGAATTGATTCCTATTTAGGCCTTGAGACAAAAATTTGAAATCTTGAAGATCAATTGTTGGTCATTTTCATTTCTATTAGGTTATAAATCTGGAAGAAGGTAAACCCCTAGCTCTATTAGCTATACAAATACCATGGGGTAGTGCTATGGTAAAAACATTGTAATTGACGATACATGTATGGATCCTGTAGAAAACATAGGGCTCATCAAAACTACGTCTCATTTGAAAAAAAAATTGATTCACCATTCATCGAGCCCCTTCTCTAATCCTTTTCCACATGTAACTAGCCCCTTGTCAGGTGCACTACTGCCAAGGTTGACACCATCACATGCATGCTCAACACAAAGGAGGTGTTTTCGCAGGTTTTTCCCTCCTCCTCCTCATGCTAAACATGTTAATACTTTATTTGTTAAGTGATAGGGGTGCCTAAGTAACAAAAGGACTGTGTAATGCCCACATTTTACACACACAAAAACAACACTAAAAATATAGGAATAATATTTTTTTACTTACATTGTAGTTTAAACGACACTACATGGGATCACTTATGACAACACACAACACAAGATCTTCTTGCACAAGCACTAACCCACATAGGAAACATGAAAACATGTGACGCACAACAAGGCCACTTTATTTTTCAAATGACAAGACACAACATAACGATCCAAATTCATTATGAATCCCATATAGGCACCATCCATGACAACACTATCCCGGTTTACATACTTATTTCATTATTGACCTTGTTTTCTTGGAAATCACTTATCAATTATTTTATAACTAGACTACATTATATCTACTTTATTTAACATTTCACTTGTAGCAATCCCATCTAATTTTTCTTGTTTCCTTCATCACACCAGAATGTTTTAACCTAGTTGTTGGTATGAACATATGTACATACATGATCCTTTTAGTGTTTGTTCTAATGATTCATTATATAATTTGCATGTTCGATTAGAGTTTCCATTTATCTTAGTTGCAACAAGGGAGCTTCACATGAAACCAGTGAGGTTTATTATTTTAAGAGTGAATATATTACACATTCTTTCCATATTAGCATTGAAATTCTAAGCTTAGTCTATTTTGTTTTACGTTATGACAACTAACCATATATCCCATCTACTTCACTAAATTGTTTAGTGATCAAGGTATTAATGGGTATGATTTCACACTCCACCAGGTTTGGAATCTAAATAATTAAGCATTAGATGTGTTTTATAAAGAGATATTCAATTATAATTTTACACACCCTACTAATGTCACAACTAGATTTATTGTACACCCTTATCTCCAAAATAATCTTATAACTCTAGGTACATTTGACACTTCTTGACAAGCTGACACTCTTGTTTGAGAGGGGTTAAAGGGATTCACACAAGTATTCTCATGTGTAGGTATCAAAAGCATAGGGCCTTCTCAGATCGTTTACATTCATCTTAAAATGAATTCACTTAATTTGATTTAATTAGTGTGTTGGAATTGTTGAGAAACCCATTTGTTAAAAAGGACATTTGCATTCTTGTGAGCCAACTAGCTCTCATCCTAGGGAGTTACCTCAAGAACATGATCACCTAGTTTCACAACATACCTTCATTACACATTAGGAAAAGTGGGGAAAATAGGAAATTCTCCTTTGTATAAAGGATTACGGTTCACATTAGGGATCACACACTATGGATTTAATCCCTTGCCACAAGATGGTTTATACATGTTATATGAGCGATCTAATTTTCACCTTTATCCAAGCACATCATCCTATGGCTACATTTTTTACCAACTAATCGTAACTTAATAATTTGATAACTTTCACATTTAACCCTTAGTATTACACCATTAATCCCAACGATAATGAGATTGAGTACCAAGTTCAATTATAATCTCAACTTTTAAAGATGACTTCCAAGGCTAGTTGGCGATCTTCTCCACTCAACATATATGTTGGACCTAAAGAGAATGCATTCTCCTTACTACACACGTGATAAATAATCTTGGAAGGGAACTACATAGTATAGATAATGTTTTACCCTATTGTTCTTAAATGACGGGTTCACAATGATGTCACTAAACATATAGGCTATGACGGAAAACTCAAACTTGGGCTCTTATTTACCTAAACTAGGAGGTGTCATTGAATGAAAAAGTTTAAGTTCATTCTACGGTTTCAATTTCTTCTATACTAAGAAGGATCATGTGAGAAAGGTAGATATGTTCAAGTTTTAAACTAAGGTCAAATGTTTTATTTTGATTTCTTTATTACAGTTTCAAGGTAAAGAACACAACACACTAATTATTTAATCATCTACTGCACACTGTAAATAAACTATAAGATATTAAATTCAAATTCATTTAACCTATATATATCCAACCTTTTTACCATACGTAAATCTAAATCAAAATAGAACGTATAATAAATGCACATTTCCCAAGGCATCCCTAAAACTAGCATCTCATACATATTACCAAATTTCAAATATATTTTTTTTAACATGGAAATACATTATACATATATACATTTTCCAAAAACATATATAATTTACAATAATAAACAATGAATTACACCATGCCTTTTCGCCATCTTACTTCCAACCTGCAAAACCATGTGAGTATGAAATCAGCAATAAATCACTGGCATGGCATCCACCTAAATCTAGCATAATTAACATTTTTAGTTTTTTTTCATTTACATAATAATATAATTTGCATTCGAAAGGATAAGGTTAGAGACACATATTGATTTAATTTCATATCACTTCATTTCTTAACCAAGAAGAGAGAAAGAGATAGGGAAGAGAGAGAAACACTATTTTGCCAAAAGTTCAATTTCACACAAGTCACATGATAGATTTTCAAATAGTTATTTACAATTGTTAGTAAGTTACCATGATGGTTTTTAAACTTGACTGGCGTCCTACAACTTTGTTTTACATTTTCCTGCTAGTTGTAAAATTCCAAATTTTGTCTCAGATGCTAAGAAAGTGCATTCTGAAAATTTTCTTCCGATAAGAAAAATTCATGACAGAAAATTCCTAAGTGTCCACCTATATACCAAGAATCCATAGGGACTTACAGAATCTAGAACTCATGAATGGTGTACAATTGGCTAATGGTTTTCCAGAGCTACCAGTCATAATCAGTCAAGTTTTACCTAGTCAAACAATGACTAGAGGCCTACCAAAACCCTTTGCCAAACTAATGAGTGATGTGATTTTCCCAAACTGAAGGTTCTCGGTAAATTTCTAGTAAAATTACTAGAGGTTTGTGAAGGTGAATAAGCATTTCATTGTTCAGGGTCCAAACAGCGAGCCGATAAGAAACCCAACTTTTCAATTTTAATAACTTCCTAAAGGTGCAAAACGAGGTAATAGGGCTCCTAGAGGAGCGACGAACAGAACAAAAATGGTAAAATGAGGTTGAGATAATGTTTGACGTGACTCTCTACATAACATGGGACACATTTGATGTTTGACATCCCTTTTATGGGGCTCAAAGTGTTGTTTTAAAAGTCTCAGAAAAAAAAAAATCTAACCTTGCAAGGTAGGAAAAGGATTGTTTGATTTGATGACATCATCTAAATCTTGACAATACCACTAGATGTGAGCACCTAATTTGGATAATATATTATCATCATATAAGGTTATGGTAGCGACCATAGTTAATGTTGAAATTGTAAGTCGGTTTCAAAAATTACAAAGTAGAGTTTTATTTCCTTGCACTATTTAAATTTGGCTACATATCCATTTGTAAGTTTATCATGTGGTTTAATGTTTCTATTATATTGCAAATGAAGAACCAAATTATGAAAATTATGAAAGAAAAAGGTAAGGAGACCATGTCTGAGAATAATTAGTGAAGTGAGTATGTGGGGGCTCCAGGAAGATTGCACTCGTGATCTATTGAGACCATTGTTTGTTGCCATGTGATGCCAAATAGTTGCATGTGGCCTCAAGCTATTCTTTTTGCACCCATACCTCATCTCAACGCTCTATCAAAATACCATTTTTAGTAAAACTAGTAGTGGTCACACTTAAATATACCAATTTTATTTCCTCAAGGTTATCCAATTTGTTGGCTTGATATGGTTTGAAATTTCATTTTATTTCTATCTTTGTTGACACCCTTGTACACAAATTCAAATATGCGTACAAATTCAAATATGTCGACACAACTCGATTTTACTATTCCTTTGTGAGGCATTCATCTCATCCTACTAGTTGAGCTCTGAAAATCACAAGTGTTTGCAGCCATTATGTGCCTTCTAATCCCTAAATTCTTCTTTTTCTTTTATATATAATGAACAAAGCAATGACAGGAAGTAGTCTCGTTTAATCTTAGAGACAACTGAATCTACCTTAGACACAAATACATGTCCATATCAATAGATTTGTATATATAAAAATAAGGAGACACTCGAGTTACAGGTTTATCTCCATTCTCTGACTCAAGCTCCCATGTTTTATGCAGGCTTGCAGATTGCATTATTGTAACATACAAAAAAACATGGATATCCTCATAAGGCAAACACATTCTTTAACCCCTACTCCAGATCTCACATTTGACATAGGCTGGGAGGTTTTTTTGTAAATAGTTGTGGATCTTGGCTTGTTCCTACTACAATTCATTTTCTTGAAATTTTATAATGCCCTTTCAACAAACCCATTTCATGCATATTATACAGCCATTGTATTCCACAACGCCACATTCCTATTAGGGAATTCAGTCGAACACTTCATATGTCAAGTACATATTTCCACACTTGCATACATTTATTTCAAAGTAATTAAAACTAAACATCATACAAAACCCCCATTTTGGCACAGGCTAGGAGGAAGCTAGAAATAAAATACACTTTTCATTATGCTTTGATGTATGTCCCTACTGTCTTCCAAAGCTCATGATTTGGCACAAGCAGAAGTATGCTTGCAAAAGGCATGTAAATGCAGAATCACATCACCCCCAAATGATTTCTAAAAATCTACTTTTCTAAGGCAGACTCATTTGGTGTGATTGCATAACATTGAACTTTCCCCAAGGTGTGGGACCTTGTAAAATGAGAAAGCTCTCCAGATTGAAGGCTAGTTCCTTATCCCTCTATTTAGGTGCATACGTAGGAACTTGTATAGGATATTCTTTTAATCCTAATCTAAAATTTACCAAGGAGACAGGGATAGAAGGAATACAAAAATTAAAACAAAACTAAACTACGAGGTGATGCACCAAAGGAATGATGAACACTTGTTTTGATAATAGAAACAAACCAACAAAATGCATACAATAAACAAGCACAGATAGCCAAGTATGTAATGGGAGACCAAATGAAAGAAAAAGAGACAAGAGAGGATCTAAAATCAATCATAGATGTGTTTTATTGCTCTGTAGATTGATACAGTCCATTACAAAATAGCCAAGAGGTAGAAACGTATTACAATTTTAGTGGAAGCCCTGAACCCCACAAATCGTTTTGCTAGAAGGAAGAGGGAGCCTACAAAATAAAGAATGTCCAACCATTTACAACCAATATTGCCCCCGTATTTATAGATTCATCCTGAAAGAAGAAAAGAGAGAGAAGCAGGAAAAGAAGGTTAAAGTTCAACCACCGTTGTTAATGCCTCTGATGAAATCTCTCCCCCAAATCCATCTTTACTGCATGAATCATTGGTTCGGCACCTTGAAGGAAGAGGAAATGGCGAAACAAATCAAATCCGATCTGGTTGTTAAGACAGACGGATCCTGCATTGAAGGCCCAAAGATTTTTCCTCTATTTTTCTTCACCTAACCTCCTCAAAATTAAATTTCCAGACCTCCATGACATGTGTGATGCCAAGATCTTTCCAACGGCATCATATTTTCCATATTTTGAGCCCTGAGTTGAAAGATACACCCCTTGAAGTTTGTATCGAGTATGTACAGGAGGGTGGGAAAATAGCTTGAAAATGGATCCCCTTTTGATTTTGGACACGTGGCAGCCAGATTGGGACAAAATCGGGTCTACGGGTCCGCAATTTATCTTTTTTCCTTTCCTACAGATTCCAGCTTTGGCTTTGACTCGGGCCCAGATGCTGATTTTTTCCCTGGGACATGCAACAATCTGGTGCTTATTTAGAAACCTTTTCTCTATTCACCCCTTGAAACAGTGCAATACTGCCACTTGGCATTCTTCACTTATACCTTTATACTTAGCCAATTTTGAAGCCTTTTGACTCTATTTCCTCTTATGTGGGATCGTGGTTGATCCAATATTTGGCACGGGGAAAAATATGGATAATAATTTGGCGAATCACAGGGGTATCTACCTGCTAGATGAAAAGACCAATTTCCTTGTCATATTTGTTGGGCATGGAGTCATGAGTGATAGCCTGCTACTAATCTAAAATTTGAAAACTGACCCCTGGGCCACTTGAAAACCCATTAGAACCAAAACTTATCTTGACCAAATTCCAAGTCCAAGCACTGCATGAGAGCAACAAAACAACACCACACTATATAAAAAATTTGAAATAATACATGCTCTAAATGGAACATGCAGAGTGTGCAAAGCACTTAGGAGAAAAGAAATCAAGACAATGTGCATAAGAACTTAGAGGAAAGAGAAACCTAAACTAATATGTACAAGGTGAGAACTCCCCTTTTAGTACCAATGCTTAAGATAGATCCCATTTACTAGAATTTGTAACTCTTCACCCTCCAATGTAGAAAATTGGAAAGCATTACTACTTTTGCATCTTGTGATCATATAGGGGCCACTCTAGATGGCGTCAAATTTGGAATGCCTTCCTGGTTTTTCTCGATCTGCATCCCATTTCAAAACCAGGTCTCCTTCCTGGAAGGTCCTTGCCTTTGTCTTCTTATCAAAGCATTTCTTGATTGAAGCCTGATTTTTCTCTATTTTTTGGAGAGCATGCTCTCTAGTTTCTTCTAGTTCCATCAGCTCCACATACCTAGCCTTCATTGGTCCAAATTCAGACATCTCTAGTTGCTTCACGAGCTCCAGTGCTAGCAACTCAAGTGATATAGGCAACACTTCCTTTTTCCCATAGACGAGCTTGAATGGATAGCTGTATGTAGATCCCTTGGGTGTTATTCTATTAGCCCATAAGGTCATTTTGAGCTTTGTGTGTCAGGTCTTCTGATTCTCATCAAGAGTTCTTCTGATGATCTTTAGCAAGTTATTGTTTATAGACTCAGCCCGGCCATTACCTTGAGGGTAATAGTTTGATGAAGTACTCAAATAAGTCCCATTCTTAACATCCCATCATGTGATCTTAGAACCTATGAATGTTATACATTGTCTGATATGATGGTGGTTGGCACTCCAAATCTGGTCACTATCCCTTCATAGAAATCCAGGATACTAGACTCATTTACTTCCTTGAGTGCCACTGCCTCCGTCCATTTGGTGAAATAATCTGTCGCTATTAGGATCCATTTGTGACCTTGGCTTGAGTTTGGATTGATGACTCCAATGAAGTCCAATCCCCATTGCATGAAAGGTTGGTCGACTGAGACTGGGTGCAATGGAAGTGCTGCTAGCCTTTCCTTACCTTTGAAGAATGCACAATTATTGCACCTTTTGATCCATGTGTAGTAATCACTAAACACTCTAGGCCAATAATATCCTGATTTCAAGATTTTGAGTGTTGTCACTCTTGGAGAAAAATGGCCTCCAGCTGCTTCAACATGGAATTCTTGTAGCACTCTCTCCACTTGATCTAACCCAATGCTTCTCAGCAGAATGTGATTGATGTCTCTTTTGAACAAGACACCACTAATAAGAACATATGGGATGTCCTGTAGCATAAAATTTCTTCTTTTTTCTTTACTCATCCCATGAGGACACATTCCTATTTGAAGGAAGTGCACCATGTCTTAGGTCCAACAAGGAGTAGGTCCATCATCTCTCCCTTCTTCTTGATCATCTTGTAGAACGAAAACAACCTCCTTTTCACTGTCTGTTTCATCTTGTTGACCTGAGGATAGTTGTTTACATAACCCCTTGCCATGGAATAGCTTGGTGACCTTGATCTCACTGTCATATTCCATGACAAGATTGATCCATCTTGTACGCTTCTCATTCGGGTCCTTGCTGAGAAGGAATTTTTTAACTCCCGCATGGGAGACCAATAGTTGGATTTTGTTGTTTGAAGCCAAATGCTTAAACTTCTTCAATCCTCTAATTAATGCTAGGACCTTCCTCTCAATAAAGGAGTACCTTACCTCATAATCTTCCTGACTCTGGCTGAAGAAAGAAATTGGTTGTTCTGTACTTTCTTTGTTTTGCTGCACCAAGATTGCAGAAATTTTGTCACTACCACCAAAGGCATACACTATGAAGTCTTTGGAAAAATCTAGGTTTACAAGAGTCGGGGCTTGTGATATGGCTTCTTTGATAGCCCCAAAAATTGATTTTCCTTCAGTTTTCCATGTGAATGTTAATCTCTTCTTCAGCATCAATGTTATTGGCTCAACAAGGGCAGGAAAGTTTGGAACAAACCTGGGAACAAAATTGATTTTTCCCAAGAAGCTTTGAAGAGCCTTCTTGTGACTTGGCAATGGCAATGCTCTTATTGCTTGAACTCTTTCTAGGTCAATTTCCAATACTTTATTTGATACAATATGGCCTAGAATTTTTCCTTCATGGGCCAAGAATATGCATTTTTGGGGGTTCAATGACACCCCAAATCTCCTACATCTTTAAAAAACTTGCCTCAGATGGAAGAAATGATCTACTGCATTCTTCATAAAAAAAGTGATGTCATCCAAATATATCATCACTATTTGGTTGATCAACCCCTTGAATTCCATATCCATTTCCCTTTGAAAAGTGGCTGCGACATTAGACAATCCAAATGGCATTTTCTTGTATGCATAAGTGCCCCATTTGGTGGTGAAAGCTGTTTTGAATTGATCATCTTCTTTCACCATGATCTGGTTGTACCCTGAGTAGCCATCTATGAGGGAGAACCTTTTTGACCCAGACACTACTTGCAATATCTGCTCCATTAAAGAGAGTGGGTAGTGGTCTTTGAGGGAGGATCTGTTCAGATCCCTGAAGTGAACACATAGTCTGATTTCTCGATTTTCCTTCCTAACTGGGACCAGATTTGCAGCCCAACTTGAGTGTTTAATTGGAAATATGATGTTCACCTCTATCATCTTGTTCAACTCCTTCTTCATCAGAGAATCAATATGTGGGTTGACTGGTCTCTACTTTTTCCTGATGTGAAAAGCAACTAGATCTAGTTCGATCATGTGTTGTGCTAGTTTTGGATTGAATCCTCTGAGGTCCTCATAACTCCAAGCAAACACATCAAGGAATTCTTGGTAAGGTTGTATGAATTCATACCTTTCTTGTTTGGTGGCCTCTTTGCCAATTTGAAGTGTTTTGTCTTCTCCAGCTGGGATTGACTTTGAATCTTCTCCTTTTATCTACATGTTAGCCTTCTCCTTTCTGAACTAATCACTAGGATTGAAAATAGATTTCAGTGTCACTAATCCTTTGGGAAGCTTATTTGTATGCAGTTTTACTATCTGATTCCCGTACTACTGATCTAGTCTGCTCTGGTTTACAGCTGAGAATTCAGCTTCTTCTTGTAGAAAGTTAATGATCTACATATCATTCTCAAACACATGTCAACATGTATTATTATCTGGCACTGTTGGCCTCACAACCACATGGATATGTGGATGTTCTCTATCCCTCTTGATGTTGTCAACCACATCAAACGTTTCTCTAACTGCTGCAAGTCTATCAGCAGCTTCATTCTCCTTCCTGGGTATGGACACAATACTGAAGGACTCAAAATCCTCCATGAGATCCCATACCCTACTCTTGAAGTTTTTGAGAAGGTCATTTTTTATAGCATTAAGTCCTCTGACTTGATTGGCAACCAATTCACTATCACCGAATACTTGCAGGTTCTTGATTCCTAGCTTCCTTGCCCACTAAAGACCTTAGACTAAAGCCTCATATTCAACAGTGTTATTTGAGCAAGTGAATTGGAATATGAAGGCTGAATAATATCTCATACCTCTGGGGGACACAATCATGGCCCCTCCTCGAGCTCCTTGTCTACTTCTTGAACCATCAAATAAAAATTGCCATACCTCATTGTCATCCTTGTATTCTGGCTTGATTAGGTCAGGTAGAGGTTGGTTCTCTTCATGTAGGCAGTAAACGCCTAGCTCAAATTCTTCCATTTCCCTATAGGGGTCAAAAGCATGGCTTTTATTCATCCAATCATCAAGAGTCAAGTCTGGGATACATCCCACCTTGGTATTTACTGCAGAAGTGCTTAGGAGGTCCTCTTGATCAAAATCTGAGTAGTTGGCATTGATTGGGATCGGCATATAGGATTCAATTTGATATTCAGCAATAGGTTCAGATCTGATTATGGCCTTCGCTCCATACTTTTTCCTAAAGAGAATATGTGACCAATCAGCAAATAGGTAACCTCAAATTTTGGCAATGAAGTCCCTAGACACACACAAAGCAAAATGTGATGGCAGGTCTATGGTTGACATGTTTTAAAACAGAGTCACATTAGGGCAAACGTGTAGAGTGAGACTCAGATCCTTGATGATTCCCACAGTATTCATTGTTTTCCCATCTAATTGGACTACTCCTCTAGAGATGACCTCATATTGGAAACCCAACCGGTCAGCTATTTGTTTGGGCATCATAGAACTACTAGCCCCAGAATCAATCATATAATTATGTACTAATTTATCTCCAATAATTAATGAGACATATAAGGGAGGAGGTCTCAAGTTTTTACTTTGTTCTCCATGGTTTCTCTCAGGATGAACTGCATTAGCAAGAACTCTCTCTTGCTTGTTAGGGGGGTAGTTTAAACTTGACCAATTCTGTATGGCAGTCTACAATAGATCCCTCTACCTTGGAATGGCCAGTGACTCCCATAGTGAAATGTTCAGACTTTTTCTTTTCATCTTCTCAATAATATTTAATGAGCCATATTTTTGCTGCCCCTTCCCAAACACATTTCTTTCTTACACATGGGCTATTACATCCAATGCTTTACTGGGTTTAGGAGGTGGTCTGGATTGGTTCAACATGTTGGGAGTTGTACTTTTAGCACCAAGAGCTTGTGGAGTGATGGAAGGTTGAGGGTCACCTGATTTTAGTGGTTGGCCTTCTCTAATACTCCTCTTTTTGGACCATGTATTGGCAGCTACACTTTGAGGAGGGAACTGATTCATCCCACAGAAGTCTTTGGCATGCCACTTGATAAGCATAGTCTCATTTGGGGGGCCACCTTATTGAGCTCCTTGTTGATTTTCCTCCTAGCCAGGTTCTTATGGAACCATACTAGTTTGCACCATCAAGGCCTAATTTAGAGCACCATTAAATCACGTTGCTTGGTTATGTGGTTGTTCACATGGAAAACACCAATCATATTCCTATGCCATATTGTTCTATATAGAAACCAATGCCCTTGATGTTGAATCTGTGTTATGATCATAAGGCCTAAAAGGTCTACCGGCTTGAGGTTGTCCTTGGTTCCGACTCTGGTTTACAATCTAAGGTGGTGGCCTATTCTACTGATACGGGGGTCTCAATTGATATTGGGCCTGGGGATGGTATGGCCTGAAACTCTAAGCTTGTTGTCTTTTGATGGTCACTAGCTCATTCCCAAAGTTCTAAACTTGCTTCATTACCACTTCCTGATAACTCTTTATCGGTATTACATGATGAAGTGCAAGCTTCAGCTGAGCTTTAACTCCTGGGGGTGGGTATAGGAGATAATGTAGGTGCTTGGCTAGTATCTAGGCTTCCTAACTCAGGGTATAGAGGCATGGATGGCCTAGGAGAAATTTTTGCATCTTGAATCAAATGGTTCTTAGCCCCTATGGAGAGGTTATAGGCCATAGGTAATGTAGTGCCCCCCATTGATTGAATCATCAGAGAAATATCAGAATTTAAAGCCCTAAAAAAGTATAAGAAGGCACCTTCATCAATCGGCTTTACTACTGTTGGAATCCTATCCCAGGTCTGTTGGAATCTAAGGTTGAAGTCTTTCAACTACTCGTTCAGGGCTCTCTTGATTGTTGTTAATTGCTCCAACAAAGACAAGTTATCACCTTTTTCCCCAAATTGATTGTGAAGAGTCATGCACAGCTGGTTTCAGTTCTGGATAGAGCATGTCAAGAGACTCCTAAACCATTGTGAATCTTTCCCTTTGAATGAAGAGGCAAGCAACTTGACTGCAATGTCCATCTCATGGATCTTGTGGATTGTACAGACATTTGTAATATCCTGGACATGGTCACCAGGAGAAGTTTGATTTTCCCCAGTGAAATGTGGGATGCTCTTTAATGCTACAATTGGAACTAGGTTTTATGCAATCAAGGTGAGTGCACTACTACCAGTGAAGTTGACATATGGATTTGGTTGTGCCATTTTGATTGGCCTAACAATCCTTACAGATTGAAAGAAACGCCTTACAGGTGGAGGTGTTGACAAGTTTCTTCTTGGTGGAGATGGAGACCTCTAAATTCTTCTTCCTCTCCTTTCTCTACCTGGTGATAGATGAAAGTATTCAAATATACCTTCTTTCCTTAGTCTAGACTGGGTTTTTCTTATGAATCTTCCAAGCTTGGGTTGCTGAAACTAGTAGATTTGTTTAATTTTGAGTCGTCAGATGCACAATTTTAAGGCTTCTTAAAATCTAGAATCACGGCAAGTGTACATAAATTCCTACTGTAATAAGATGGAGACTTCTTGATCCCATCGGGTGTGCCAAAACTGTTAATGCAAAATCACATCACCCCCAAATGAGTTCTAAAAATATACTTTTCTAAGGCAGACTCATTTGGTGTGATTACATAACATTGAACTTTCCCCAAGGTGTGAGACCTTATAAAATGGGAAAGCTCTCCAGATTGAAGGTTGGTTCCTTATCCCTCTATTTAGTTGCATACGTAGGAACTTGTAGAGGATATGCTTTTAATCCTAATCTAAACTTTACCAAGGAGACAGGGATAGAAGGAATACAGAAATTAAAAAAAAACTAAACTATGAGATGATGCACCAAAGGAATGATGAGCACTTGTTTTGATAATAGAAACAAACCAAAAAAATGCATACAATAAACAAGCACAGATAGCCAGGTATGTAATGGGAGACTAGATGAAAGCAAAAGAGACAAGAGAGGATCTAAAGTCAATCATAGATGTGTTTTATTGCTCTGTAGATCGATACAATCCATTACAAAATAGCCAAGAGGTAGAAACGTATTACAATTTTAGTGGAAGCCCTGAACCCCACAAATCTTTTTGCTAGAAGGAAGAGGGAGCCTACAAAACAAATAATGTCCAACCATTTACAACGAATCTTGCCCCCATATTTATAGATTCATCCTGAAAGAAGAAAAGAGAGAGAAGCAGGAAAAGCATGTTGAAGTTCAACCACCACAGTTAATGCCTCTGATGAAATCTCTCCCCCAAATCCATCTTTACTGCATGAATCCTTGTTTCAATGCCTTGAATGAAGAGGAAACGGTGAAACAGATCAAATCTGATCTGGTTTTTGAGACAGACGGATCCTACATTGAAGGCCCAAAGATGTTTCCTCCATTTTTTTCACCTAACCTCCTCAAAATTAAAGTTCCATACCTCCATGACATGGGTGATGCCAAGATATTTCCAATGGCATCGGATTTTCCATATTTCGAGCCCCGAGTCAAAAGATACACCCCTTGAAGTTTGTATTAAGTATGTACAGGAGGGTAGGAAAACAGCTCGAAAGTGGGTCCCCTTTTGATATCAAACATGTGACAGCCAGATTGGAACAAAATCGGCCCTACGGGTCCACAATTTATCTTTTTCCCTTTCCTATGGATTCTAGCTTTGGCTTTGACTCGGGCCCAGATGCTGACATTTTCCCTGAGACACACGGCAGTCTGGCACTCATTTAGAAACCTTTTCTCTATTCACCCCTTGAAATAGTGTCATACTGACACTTGGCATTCTCTACTTACACCTTTATACTTAGCCACTTTTGAAGCCTTTTGACTTTGTTTCCTCTTATGTGGGATCATGTTTGATCCAATATTTTACACAGGGAAAAATATGGATAACAAGGCATAATGGGGAGATTGAAGGTTACACATGTTGACCATATTGTTGCAAGGATTATTACATCTACAATTGTGAATGAGATTGTGTGGATAGATGCAGATTTTGGAACAAAGGTGGTAGTTGTTTCTACATTTGGTGTGGTTGTTGCACTGGTGGGAGCCAACCTTGAACTTGAGCTTTTTGTCATGTAAGAGATGAATTATAACCCTAATACTAAGAAGGAGTGGTCATCCTTGCAGGAATGTGAAGATACCCCTCAATCAGGCCATTTATCAAGTTCAGGGAACCACTGATTGCTCTAACCAATGGTGTGTGTCTTCCAACTGATTATGATCTTCCACTA
This sequence comes from Taxus chinensis, assembly GCA_019776745.2. NCBI lineage: Eukaryota > Viridiplantae > Streptophyta > Pinopsida > Cupressales > Taxaceae > Taxus > Taxus chinensis. Next base: position 97,006,899 of record CM034156.1, read on the forward strand.
GGAGGTGATAGCTTACCATAAGGAAGTGATCCAATTTATGGATATTGTATTCTCATATTTCCTACACCCATGGGCCGCCATCTTCCAGACACACCTTGTCCTCTTGTGTGTCCTCCACCACTCAAACAAGTCATGGACCCAAATTCTCTCTATGATTCAGCACCAAAGCATGGACCTCCAAACATAGGTCCATTCCTTACATCTCCAAATTTAGGCCTTTTAGGCTTTATAATTCGTCCAGTCAAAGGTTTGTTGCATCGCTTCATCTTGCCACACTTTCTCTTGCTGCAACCATCCAAATATTACTAAATTTACAATGTTAACATTGGTTTTGATGTGGTTATTGTCCCTAGATCTCAAAAAGTGTTTGGATTATTTTCATACAAGGGAAAATATAGGTTTAACTGGTGTAAGAGAGGTCCATGCTCTGTACACATGCCACCACCAAATCCTCCCATGTCCTTGTCCACGCCTACCCCCACCTATCCCATCACTTCCACCAACCACTCACAATCAATTCTTCATATGTTTTCCCCTTCTTCTTTTTTGCAATTTATTAACATTTACAGGTGGCACAACAAACTATCCTAAATGGAAGGACGGAGCTGAGAGTGAGAGGTCTGTCGATAAGATTTTTGGATATAGCAATATTTTTACATCAAAATATTTGTTGGGTCACGAAGTTGACCATAACCATTTTGGTCACATGTGTTACGCTAAGGATCGTAAGGATGAGCTGAAATGTTAGGATGTTATGGTCAAAGGTACCTCCAAAATATGCATTTGGATAAAGAATGTCGATACGTTCCATAAAATCTACAATCTATATTTTCACGTACAACCTAAAAAATTCATGGGGGTAAGTTTATAGCTGTAAAACTACCTTCGCGTGTAATTAGATGTGTTGGTCTCAAATAGGTGGACCCCATGCTATAATATTATTAAAACTTGTATTGAATCACATGTTGGGATTAAGCCATTTCTAATTTTTTTAATTACGTAACACAATTACATGATACAGATATATTAGATTTAATGTGTTGGTCTCAAATGGGGTGGAGCCCATGCTATAATACTTTTCAAAAGAAACTTGTGGGAAATATTGGCCACAGTTTTGTCTTGTCCTGACTCCTCTAGTAAATACTAACCATTAACCATGGCTACAACATGCAATGACAAAGATTCAATGCAGTTTCTTTGGATTGAATATTGGCACTTAGAAAAAGAGAGAGAAAATCTTAGCATAAATTTTATAAATACAGTAATGCTCCTCAACAATAGATCAGCTCAAACATTTGATCTTTCTCTGCTCCCTTTCTATCTCTTTCTCTTTATAATTTAGTACAATGCAGGATACCTCTCCATCTCTTCTTTTCTATCCTTTTGGTGGATTGACGCCCATTATATTGGCTTCTATATAAACAATAATATGCATATATACCTTCACATTTATGATATTACTTGATATAAAGAAAGCATTCATAAAAGGGAAAATTGGCTCCCACAAAATGCCCTCATCCTTAATCTTATCACCATTCAAGCTCTTTCTTTCGTTAATGGCACAAAAATCATATTTTTACTGGATTTACATGATGATGCACTAAAGCATTTAATCTTAGAGTGATTATTCTGAAAAATATTCATTAAAGGATTATGTTTCCTCAAACCCATAACCCATAACCCAAAGATGCACTCCAGGGAATATGGTCCCTCAAACCCATAATCCATGCCGATATTACTCCATGCGTCACATTTAGGGATGAAGTTATCGAAAATGAACAATACTACCATGACCACGCCTTGATATGTAGATTCATGAGAATCTAGCCCAGCTTACCAGTCCTTCATGAATAGATCCCCAAGTTTTGGATCCCACTACTTTTTGGAAGGTTAGACTTTTATCCTTGTGCAAAAGGAACTTTCATTGTGGTTTTTTCTTCTATAGCTGATAAATAAACCATCGCGAGTAAACACAGGGTTTCTCAATAATGCTACCTTGCTTTAAAATGTTCCCTTCTTTTAATTAATCATGGAATCTTTCTCTTGCAAACCTGTTTAGATTAGGATGCCTCACTTACCCTTGAAAATTTGGGATCAGGACTGTCTGATCTCCATTGTCAATTTTTTGGGTAATATTTTTTATATTGACTCTCAAACAATGGATTTCACCCATACAACATATGCCAAAAATTTTGTGGAGCTAGATACCTCAAAAAATAATCCTGTACACATTGAACTCAAAGTGCAAAACAAAACTTGAACTCAACATTTAGACTTTGAAGGTTTACCCTTTAGATGCAGGAGGTGTTTCAACTTGGGACATACTAATGCTCAATGTGGATTGGCAAAGGATAACAACGAGAGAAACAATTGGTGGAAAAATGCCCTCCCTGAGAATTTTATCTTTGATGTGAATGAAGACTTAGATTCAAATGATGACATAGTAGGGGTGTCCAAATCATTCCTTGAAACCCCTCTTTCATAAATTCTAGTTGTTGAAAACAAGGAAAATATATAAGATGTAATACATCCAAAAAAATTGTTGATTTAATAGCTTGTAAAGCGGCTAAGGAAAATATCCCTCTACAGTGCCTTATTGGAAAAAGCACATATCTGTCGATAGAATCTATTGAAGTATTTCTTCTATTTGAGGAGGTTGTTGATGGGTGGAAAAGAGTTCACAACAAGAAAAAATATATTCCCAAGAAAATTGCTTCTCCTACCTAGTTGTTTCTGCACTGTTGGGCAGTGGTTTATTATTATTTTTGTATGTTAATGCTTTATCTGGGCTTTTAGGCCTTTTTCTTGATAGGGCCCCAATAATAATAAAAATTACCCTTAATAAAAAGAAATAAATTAATCTTGTACTAAAAAACTATCTAAATAATACTCCACCTTAATGTTTTTCTATATACATGTGAAAATAAAATAAAAACAATATTCAATGTAACATGTATGCTCAGGGTTGGGGGGTTTGTGGGGTTTTGAATTCCATGATTTTTTTGTGCACTCTCTATCAATTGAAGTGGTCCTGAAGATTTTATTTTTGACGGAATGGATCATTGGAAATCTTCACCATATGAATCATGGTTGTAAATGATCATATAAGTTTTTGATGTGATCCAATTTATAAAAATGGTTGGATTTACATTGAGGAATTACAAATACAAAGTTGAGGAATGTGCTCAAATACTCGATGCTTTGAAGAAAGGAGATAATATCAAAAATATATACATGACATATACATGTCTCCATCAATATGACCATATTGTCTTTCCCATGACATCTAAATATTATTCTTACCATGTTCAATAGTAGTTGAATTATGTGGGCTAGGTTCGAAAAAATACAAGGTTTTTGGCTTATGTAAGATCACATAAAATTTTGTGGTTAACAATCATGTACGTTATGATAGGCCCCAATAAAATTTGAACCCAGCACGTGCCTGACCCCAATGCACCCACCAGCCACTGTACCACACATCATTTCTAGTCAATGTTTTGAAAATGTCAAATTTATTCACATATACAAACATACGTGAGAGTTAGGCATACCGCACATAAAATACCTTAACCATGATTTTATACAATTTCCTCCTAAGTAACTTAAATTTACTGGAAAACATTGTCATTCGTGAATTTGGGAAAGCATGTGAGCATGAAAACCACTTAAAGTATTTTTATATATAAATATAGAAATAATTAAAGATAAATGAAAATATGTAGGGGATCCAGCACGATTAAAAATAGTAAGTGAATCTCTTGTGAAGAATAAAATTTAAGAAAATGTTCAAAATACATGTACACGCATCTTAAACTCATTAAATTATAAATGGCCAGAAATAAAAAATTACACAAGTTTTGTGACAAAAAGAACAATTATGTGGTATATGTCAAGTGAAGATAGACTTGATCAATTTGCCAACTTAGTGTCACAGCACATCCAATGGTGTATTTATATGCTAATTTACTTGGAAAGTGATTAAAATCCACAATGAAGTACAGAAAAAGAAAAAGAATGTAAATCCAAAATAAGATTTTATGTTCATAAACAAAGCATTGGAGAAAATGGATTTTTATCTACAAATTAAAACATTAATTGAAGAAATCCTGGATAGAAAATATAGGTTAACTTCCTTTAATTATATTGGTAGCAACTTTCTTGATCTATCCAGAAAATCAATTAGAGTATTATTTAGAAAGTATAGTTTTATCTGATGCACAACTGCTCATAAACTAAATGGGATGTTAAAAAAATAGTAAGTTTGAATCAATCCGCTTGAGCTTTACAAATATAAAATTGTAATGAATTAAAATAATATGTTGTAATATGGCCTTCTTCTTAATCTTTTGACCCCTTTTATGTAAGGCAATGATAGTAACTACAATAAGATGCATTTTTGTTCCCTCTATTATCACCCAAACCTGTAATTGGTTATATTTGGTTCTTTGTATAAATGAAGAACTATTAGTAATGTCAATTAAAAAACACAACAACATAACACATTTTCTCAACCAATCACATCTACTCCTCTATCTGAACATCAATAATCCTAGAATGAAATAGAGGAACAATATAATGAAGAAATGCGATAACATCTCTTAGATTCTGAGCACCAATTTTGCAGTCAAATTTTCCATGGACCTGATAAAAGAGAAACATAGCAACCATATTCTCCCAACTCTCAATCAAAATCATCTAAACATCCTTTCTTTAATGGAGGAGACCATTTTTTTGAAGAGATGTTAGATTCAAATCATGTTACTCTTAACGGTTATCTTGCAGATAGGGGTGTCTAACTCCAACCATTGGTATCCAAACCACTCATTCCTCATCCTTTGTATGTTATTGCACATCTTATTGATTCAAAACAACAACCCATTGTACCCAATAGATATATTCATATCCATCCATAATTAAATCTGAAACATCAAGTGTTGAGTCTTCCATTCATATCAGTCAACCTGAAACATCCATTTTTGTGTCTTTTATTCCTGTTTTTAGTCTTCATATGATCTCTTCTCAAGACATAGCTATCCAACAACCCACATCTTCACCTGAGCCCTCCACTAGTTCCACACCTCGTCAAAACAATACCACTGTTTCTTCATCTACCCCTCCAGCATATTCAGCCATCCAAACACCTCTAATGAGTTATATTGTCATTTATACCGTTGTTTCTCAACCAATTAACAGCCTCATTCAGAACATCACTATGTTTATTCCTTCATCCATTCCCTTAATCAATACTAGTGTTATCTCCATCACTCATCCTATTTGAGTCTAATCCTATATACCCCTTATCCCACAACATATTCCATAACCATGATAACCATTAATTTCCATACCATTATCTATTCCTATTCAAAAAATCCCACAGCAAGCACCATCTTTTGTTGCCTCTGTAATACATTTCCAATAATCTCCACCTTATTCACAACCTCTTATTGCTAAATCTATCCCACAACCTTTTTAGTCTATTCAACTGGCACAACTGTTAGTTTCCCAACCTACTTATAACATCCCTACAAACATTTTGTCATAGAAAAACATTCTATATGAACAAAATATTCCTCAGCAAAACATTCCTCAACAAAGCATTCCTTCTCAACAAAACATTTTGTATCAACAAAACATTCTGTATCAACAAAACATCCCCACTAATATCCCACAGCAAAATATTCCTCAAAAAAACATTCCATATCAACAAAATATATGTCAAAAAAACATCCCTCAGTAATACATTCGACAGCAAATGATTCTTACTAGAAAAACATTCCTCAGCAGTATCAAACATATCCATAACCTAGTCAGTTCTCATTTCAATGTGGCTCATCCTCGCAATGACCAGCACAACCTGATCCTCTTCAAGTCCTCATGAACCACATATCCAATCTTGAAGTTTCCTCATCAAGACCCAAGAATATGCTCTCTTATGACCAAATTTTCAATGAGCCCATTCACTCCTTTGTGTCATATAAAACATATCCACCCCATTTGGAACTTCCAAATTTATATAATGTTATATCAAGGAAGATCCCCATTAACACATCTGTGCTTTCTGTCACACTTTTTATTTAATATCCCATTACCAAGATCTCATGTTAAGGACTTCCCTATTTCTCTCGGTGGTCCTACTTTGGACTGGTATAATAGCATTCCTTAGTATTCCCTCTTCTCATTTGCACAACTCACACAAATTTTCCTAGAACACTTATCCAGAAACATAGCCCGTAAAATCATTATCAATGACTTATACGCCATAAAAAAAATGAGGATGAGTCCATTTCTAACTTTGTTTCCCACCGGAGGGGCACAATCAATCAATTTTCCTTCCCATTACAACAAACTGAATTGGTTGAACTTTTCTTTCGCTCATGTGCTAAACACATTTCATCAACACTATAAATCCAATCTTCCCATACATTTGATCAAGCCTTCACTATGGCCCGTAAGTTGGAACTTTGAACCCTAGAAGATGGTCACATTAAATTCATCCTAAGAAACTGTGAACTGAATTCCCATCCAAGTCATCATCTAATCTTGACAAATCCAAATCATCTGCCAATGTCATAGTAGTTAAATTTGCTTCTAAGGAAAAGTCTACTACTAAGCGTTCCCATCAACAATGTAATAATACACCCATAGGAGATACTTATAGTGTAATCTTTTAAAATTTGTTCTCTATAAACATGATATCTCTCCCACCCATCTGACCTATCGACACATCCATATCCAAACCCTTTTGGTATCGAGATAATGATTATTGTAAATACCATAGGGTTAAGGGACACGACATTGAAAGGTGTCACACGTTTCGTAATGTCCTTCAAGATTTGATTGATAGAAGTGAAATCCACTTAGAAAACCCAAATTCACCCCCCAAATCAAAATCTTGACATATTCAAACAACCATTTCCTAGTCACCCCCCATCCACCGATCAACCATAAATAAATGATGTTCACACTCACCATACCATCAACACCATCACTAAAACACTTCCCATTCCTGAGTCTACATCAACACTTATTGAATCCAAATCCACATCTATAGAACTAACATCAACATCTACCAAACCTACATCAATATCTACCAAATCCTCATCCGTTAGGAATAATAATGAAATCATTCTCCCATCCTTGTCATATGTTGTTACTGAATCCACTTCCACACCATTGATATTTAATGGCATAACCCACGCCTATACCTCAATTTGTAAATATAACTATGATAACTCTCAAAACATTTATGACAAAAGCACCTCCACCTAAGGCAACCATGAACCATATTCATCCCCTATCTACAAAACCAATTTATTTCTACACCAACCAATCCAAAACCTAACTCGTTTAAATCTCATCAACCACATCATTCAAACTCCTCTTCCTTCATTAACACCTACTTCAACAACCACACCTAGCTCATCCAAAACCACAAAAGAACCTCATAGATAGGGTTTTGTTCAATTATTTAAGAGCCCTTATTATGTCCCCCAAATCAGTACCACTTAAGTGGTCCTTGATCCCTTATACTTAGAAATAATCCTATTGTTTTAGGTCTGAAGCCCATTTATCAAGCCTCCACACTAGGCCCTCACCCCTCATGCATCACACCATCTAAGACTCCTCAACAACAAATAACTAAATAACCTACATTCAAATTCTTACTTCCTCCCCAGGATAAGATATATAAAACTTCACTACAGTCCACATCTGGACCTAGGGGGAGTTATGTAGCTATTCTAGATGACCTCCTTTAGCATCCACTAATAAATTTACCACCTCTCAAACCATCGGATTTACAAGGATGGAAACCCGTTTGGTATGACTTCAACATCTCTTTTGATTATCATAGGACATAAGTTCATTCCATTGAGGACTGTAAGGACATTTATTTAATCACTTAAAAGCTCGGTATCCTGGCCTTCCTTGCTTGTAAATGGCATAAAGCATCATCATCTTCATCTAAATCTAAATAACATGTCTCTTTTCATCAGGTTGACGCTATACACAACAACTCACTCATAGAACTACAACACAAACCCATTCAAGCCTAATAAATCCAAAAATTTCATAGCCATACCTCCACCTCCAAAGTTAGCCACTCCGTTAGATAACCCTAAAGTATATATCTCCATAGCTCCCAAGGAATCTAATCAAACAATTTCACCCAAATCTAAGGTTTCAATACTCACTACACGACCCTCATCATCCACCTCAATGCAAAAGGTTATCATTAAAAATTTACACCAAGCTCTCACCAAAATGTCACTTTGTGAGATGGTGAAACCATCACCTTACCATAAAAAAGTTATGATTGAAGCCCTTTAGTCAATATCTGTGTCTTCAGATGACCACTCATCTTTCAAAAACTTTTTGGGGGACCATAAAGCATCCACAACCATATAATTTGAGCCATCATAGATTCCCTCACTTAGGCCAGAAGAGCATGACTTACCACTTTTTATCACTTCTCAAATCAATGATATCCTCATCATAAGGGTCATGATTGATGGGGACACAACCATCAACATCATATCATCCATCTCTTTCAATCAACTCCAACTATCTCATTCCATCGTTGGTCAAACTCTAGTTTTACTATGATCCTTCAACGACACTATCGCACCCACATTAGGTACCGGTATCCTACCAATTAAACTTGGTGTTAAAAACTTACATGAACTCTTATACATTATAAAAGGAGAGTTGAAATACAATATGTTATTAGGACGCCCATGGATACACACTATGGGGTGTGTTCTTTCTACACTCCATCATTGTCTTAAATATGAATACGAAGTTCAAATGCTCACAGTCCCAATAGATCCAAATCCCTTTGCCAATTTTTATATGACATATCATCCTCATAACTAAACCCACATAAGAATCATCTAACAAAACATCTACTAGCTTATTTATTCCTTCCTCCAAAATACCAAATGATTCCTCTCTAAGTGACATTATATAACACCTTACACTGGGAGATTACCCCCTTCTCATGCTCAATTATATTCCCTCACCTGAGACTTATGGTCTCACTGACAAGCAACCCATGTATGAGCCTAATGTAGGGGATTTTATCTCTTAATGTCCCACTTTCCTAAAAAGAAACCTTTTATATAGGGGACATGATTATCCTTCATCCCATTCTATCAATCCACACTACACCATGCCTTTCACATTAGAGTTCAAATCTCTAGATAATCCATATTTTTCATATATATACCTTCATCGATGTGTGTTGAAATGTTTTGGCCTTGGGTCTTACTAACAGGGAATACATGACTTGATTGTTCAATTCTCCCTTAAAACAAGTATGAGAAATATGTCCTAGGTTATGAGAAACTTGACTCCAACCCATCCAAACCCACTACATCAATACACATTGCTGAACTAGAAACGTCGTCACCCATAACCCCTAAAGATCCTATGGACATAGATGATGTTGTATCCATCCCCCTAACTTTTTTTAGTCAATACTATTTCATTAGGTCCTTTAACTTATCAATCCAACCACATTACTAAAAAAATTCCTCACATTTGGGTATAAATGGTTGAAGAAAACTTACCGACTGTAGATATCCTTTAATGTCATGATGACTAGGATATCCTTTCTCACATGGGAGTTGAGGACCACTTCCTCCAAAAATCCCTACCATCTGACACACCAAATCTCCTTGACAAATCCATCATTGACTTTAACTTAGGAACCCCTCAATATCATCGCATAGTTAAGGTCAGTCAATATTTTAACCCACAAGATCTAGATGACTTCACCTCATTTTTAATAAAATATTATCAAGCCTTCGCCTGGTTATATAGTGATATGCCAGGAATTGATCATAACATCATTGTACAAAACATTGTCACATATCCAAATGCTAAACTTCTTAAAAAAAAACTCCATAATATGCATCCCCGTATACTTATCCTTGTTAAAGAAGAGTTACAACACCTTTTATCTGCTAATTTCATCATACCCATTGACTATCCACAATGGGTCTCTAATATCATTCTCATAACCAAAGCATCAGGTAAGTTACACATCTACACAAACTTCAGGGATCTCAATCTTGCTTTTCCTAAATATGATTTCCCTCTTCTAAACATAAATCAGCTCATTGACCTAACAAGCGGCCATGAAATGCTCTCCCTTATGGATGATTTTTCAGGTTATAATGAAATTCTTATCACCATTGATGTTCAACACAAAACTTCATTTATTTCTCCTTGGGGAGCCTTTTGCACCATGTTATGCCTTTTGGTTTTTAAAATGCAGGAGCTACTTACCAACATGCCATGAACTACATTTTTCATGACCTCATCCACAAAACTATCGAAGACTATGTTGATGACCTTTTAGGAAAATCAAAATCCCGCAAAGATCACCTCGATGTTCTTGAATCCATCTTTACTCGTTTCATTCAATATTATCTTCGTCTGAATCCTGCAAAGTGTGTTTTCGATGTCCTCATTGGAAAACTTTTAGGATTCATCATATCTATCTAAGGTATTGAAGTTGACCTAGCGAAGGTTAAAGTCATAATTAAAATGCCTCATCCATCCAATCTTAAGAAATTATGTAGTCTTCAAGGTAAATTGCAGTGAATACGATGTTTTATATCACAAATTTCTAATTTTTGTTAACCATTTCATCATCTTCTTCGAAAAGACGTATAATTTCACTGGGATTTTGATTATAAGAAGGCCTTTGACAAAATCAAACAATAGCTTCTATCACCACCAGTGTTTACTCCACCTCGCAAGGGAGAGTCATTCTATATATGCATATCTACTTCAGAACATGTTGTAGAAGCCATGCTCACTCACTGTGATAACCAGGGTCATGAACATGTCATATACTATATCAGTCACACACTCCATGAATATGAAACTTGTTATACCAAATTTGAAAAAATATGTTGTGCTTTATACTTCACCACTACTAAATTGCATCATTATCTTCCCAGTCACAAGACCTATGTTGTTACCAGCTTTAACCCACTTAAAACCATGCAATATAAACCATATCATAGTGACCATATAACTCAATGGCTTATGCTTATGACTAAATTTTACCTCGAGTTCATATCACATAAATCCATTAAGGGCTAGGCTATTGCAAACCAGGTCGTTTATGCTCCTCTTTTTGATAACCAAGTTCCTCAAGAATACTTTCCTGTTGAATCCATCAACAATGTTGACAAATATGAATTCATCCCTGTCAAAATGACTGTAATGCCCTTTGGTATGGTGCCAATTAAACGGGACTATTTTATTTTCTTTTATTGAGGAATGTGAATTTTTTTGGCAATTTATTGAAGCCGCCATCTCCCTCATACTCCCTGGAAGAATCTTTCCCAAGCAAATGGTTTAACCAATTAATTCAATTCTTGTTGGCACTTATTTGAACCTTACCTGCTAAAACCATGGTTTTGAACTAGAAAAGGTGGGTGGAGTTTGGTGGTCACCTGACATCCTTCAATTCCCTTTGTGGATTCATGCCTAGGCATATTTTTTACATTCTTTTTCCGATATGGAGGTTGGCCGCTTGTTTTTTTTTCTATGTTTTATGTAATTCTAGTTCTTATTTTTGTGATTCTTGGAAATGCCCAGAAGGGGAGAACTATGAGGACTGTATGAGGAGGAGTGTTGTCTGGATCGTGGGTATTGGCAAGGGATAATTGTGCAAGCCACGTTGAAGTATCCTTTTCTACCTTTCCTATAACCATGGCTAATTTCCTTGAAGACCACATCTCTTGAAGCTTGATGTCAGGCAGTTTCCACATCTTGTTTATTTCCTCCACACATTGCATACAGGTTTCTAAAGCTCTTATGACTGCATCTTCTAAAGTATCCTTCCATTGTGCTCTGATGGATGTCCTTTCCTATTTCAAAAATGCAGCCTTGGCCCTAGATGTGCGTATTTTTCAATTTGGAGCTGAGCATGTTGGACACCTGTTGGTTTCTTATGGTGAATCAAATCTGAGTTTCTGACTCTTTTTTTCAGACCATGCTACCGTGGTATTCCCTTGAGACCACATCTCCTTGAGTCATTTTTTCAAGCAGTTACCTGCCTCGTATATACCTCCACGTTCCAATCTCTTCTCTTGAGCCTCATACGACTACTACTATTTAGAAAATGTGTTCCTTTGTGCTTCATTGGATGTCCTTACCCTGCTACATCCGTCCCATTTCAAACAAAGGCTGTGAGGATGTTGGAAAGGTTGTGGAGTCTCGTTTTGCCCCCTCCCCTATCTCACGTGTTTTGAAGTTCCTGGTTCTTTTTCTTTAAACCCATTGGTTTATATACTACAGTCATGGTAATCTTTGAGATTACCTTCATTTATGTCTATTGAATCTCGTGGTTTTGGGAGCTCCCTGCATGTGCCAATGTGGGATTGAGTGGAGTTTTGGCACCTAGCATGTTTTTGGATGGAGATTCAACTAGAGGTTTTCTACTACAGGACTTTGGGGTGTTGGTGTGCCTTATTGAAGCTGGTGAAATAGGCAAGATAATCCTACTTTTGTTACAATTGCTAAAATTTAAAGATATCATAAAATAGAACTTTCTTTTCCCTAAATTTGGTTTGTCCTTACTGCCTTTGTTGTGGGTTTTTGTGGGTTTATTCGCCTTGTGGGAAATCACTCCTTTCCTCTTGAAATCTTCTTGTTTTGGCTTTAATCATTGTCAGTGTTAAAGTGGATAGCATAGATGTAATTCTCCTCCTACGCTGGCAATTGTGTTTTCATGCTGAAGTAAATGAACTCCTACCATCATTAACTACATTTCTTTGATTGAGTAACAAGGTTATTAAACTGGTTATAGCTAGTAAATGTTGTGGTAAAAGCAAGCCTATTGTATCTTTAAACCTCTTGCTCTTCATTGAGCTTAATTTCTATATTTAGATTTTTTCTTCTGGGTATGTTGAGCACCATTCCCATGGGTTGTGACATCTTCACTTTAGCTGAAAACAACTAGATTGAATGTGATCTAGGTTGGGAGAGAGACTTTAGTTTTGGAACATGTAACCATCCCTTTGGGTTATGGCAACAAATCACATAATGTCAGTTGATTCCTTTTTGTCAGCCAATCAGTGAGTGGTGAGTTTCTGAGGTCTATTAGACCTCCATGTTCTCCTTTCATGGACTAAGTAAGTGGTCCCTTTGATATTCATCCAGCCCAAAAGTTTACAAAATTTATGTGTGGTTGACTTCTATGCTTAGTTTATGCTTGGTGGGATTATCTTGGCTAAGGTACCTGGATTACTAGTTGTCTTGCACCTTGAGTATTCCTGCATAATTGTGTATGATGCTAGATGTATACCCTTATTGTCTGTTGATCTTCAGTATAGTTCCAAAACGTTTAAGGTTTTTCCCTGAAGGGATCTTTGATCATCCCTTATGAATCTTAAAACGTAAAAAAATGCTTTCATCACCAAGATTTATAGTTTCATGTGTGGGTTATGGATAGTATTCCTTATTGTCATAACTACCTTGGCATAATTATACTCGTGATGACTCTTCGTGGCATTTTTATAATTTTGGATCTCACTGATTTTAATTGATGTTTGGATGACGTATGTATGTTGATATGGTGTTGACTTATGATAGAACGGTTAAGATTATTAGGGATATTTGGGGGTATTTATATATAGATGTGTTGTTGATTTATATTTGAAGTTGATGTTAAGTTAATGGCTTTTGGTGATACATATAAATGCAATTTTCCTTTTTAGAATGGTTTGAATATGTTAATGAGGGGTACTTTAAAATGAACTTGTGATGGAAAGGAGTGATCCACTTTTTTTAAAACCAAAACTATAGGCTTATAGAGAAGGTTTGGAAATCCCTAGTGTGGTAAATATTGGATTGATGTTTTAAATGATAGCTTGTATGTCAGAACGCTCTTTTACTCTCGCTTGTCGATACTTGCCTATAAGGACATTGTCCTCTTCTTGAATGATTGTGAAATTCCTTGGAGTCAATGACCAAAAGTAGTATTATTTGTGTTCCCTTTTAAACAATGTTGAGTGGTGGTCGTGTATTATATTTTCCTTCATATATTCTATATGATTACACGATTATAATTTTAATACACTTGACCTTTCGTGTTAACCTTGAATCATGTGCTTCCTCCTTAATTAATTGTTCAATTTTTTCATTTTAGAAAATAAGTATCGTAGCTTGTGTTTTTAGTACTTTTTTTAATGTAGATTATTGGTTTGAATATCAGTTCTCAATATTTTAACCTAATGTTTATTCGATGGAAATCCCGTTACACTAAACTGTTGTTTCTAACTTATTAGGCCAATGGCCCCTTCTCAAATGATTGTTTAATTTTCATTTCTTTTGAGACAATGTTCAAACTGAATGTATAAGATTTCCTATTAGATTGGCATGTTCAAAATTTTAAGATAACTTAAGGATTTTTTAGTTTTAGAACTTCGATCCAATTCTTAGAATAGCATGTTTTCTTTCTTCATATTGTTATATAGTAGTTTATTGTTTCTTTGTGTAGTCTTATCATGTTCAGTTATAGCGAACTAACTTAGGTTATTAATTGTTGTAGATGGCTTATGCGAGTAGATGAGGGAAAGCCTTGTATAATGTTGCATCAAACTTGGTTGTGAAGTCCTTTTGTATGAATACTTTTAGGTTGTAAAAATCTATAATGGGTTATGTGGGGAATTTAGAAGAAAACCAGTGCCTTTGTATTATGTGTTGTGGAGTATTATTGTTGTGACTATTGGAACTTTGGCTTCTTTTGTTTCACGAAAAATATAAAAGTTGATTACCACATGGTTATGGGTGATTCTACTGTATTATAGAAATTCTAAGAATAGTATAGTGTGGCATGACCTATGTTATTATCTCTTGCTCACTAGTCATGGCTCCATAGAGTTGGTTTGTCCCTTTTGGCTGTGCGTCATGTTGGAAAGAATTGATGTAACCATGTATAGTTTTCACAAACAAGTAATGGTAAACTTTTCTCTTGAGATAAAATGTTGTGTGGTAAACCCTTCTAAGACATAGTAACAATGTAATTCTAAGCATAATAAAATGGTTGGATGATCCTTAAAAAAGTTATAGAAGTTAAAATAAAATATATACATACAAATAAATTAATGTAGATGTGATCTACTTGATAACATTTGAGCCCTTAAGAGATCTAAGAGGAAACTATTTTTTGTAATAAAAATATATATACCTTGTTTTTCCCCAAACTAAACAAATAAAAATTATCCTTTTATGGTGAATTCTTAAATGATCTTAAGGTGAAATCAATGACTAGTTTTTGGAAGATAACAAGGTTATATAAGTAGGAGGGAAATTGATTAAGAAATCCTTCAATCTACCTCAACCATTTGAAATGTAAATTGTTTTCCTTTGTCAAACTTAATCAAGAAAAGTCTTTTTTTTTAACAAATCTTGATAAATTCTTAGCCTCAATAAAAGAGTGGTTAATAAGCAATGAGACCCTGAAGCTGAATTATTTTTGACATGTTTCCCTCAACCCTTGCCTTGGTTCACTGAAATATTTTTTAATTAATGTTAAAATTTTGATCCTTTTTCAAAGAATATTATTGTTCCGAACCTAAAATAGTGCCTTCCCTCAATCGGAGCTTGTGTGTATCACCTTTGCAATAGAGGTGTGGAACAAGTTTCAGTGGCTTGAGTAAGAATAATTAACCTTGTGAGAAATGGAAAATGTTTTTAAATTAAATCAACAAATTAAGAAGGTTATCGGCATAGTATAGAATGATTCTCTTTCTGAAAAATTGATCTTAAGCTAATTAGTCAATAGTAAACAAGAAAGAAGTTCACCTTTGTAAGAATAATTGCACGAATCAAAACATGAATCTTCTAGATCGGAGTCAAATTTTGAAAGACATTTTTAGTAGTTAAATAACCTTCAAATATTTTACTCTGTGGGATGTTCTTAACTATAACTGTGTAATGTGTTTGGACTTTTACATTGTTCATTTTTTAAGAGAAAATTGAATTGTTCATGTTGGGTGTTGTATGATTTCCTTGTTGCCTATGTGATCTATGTTGTGTCTAGCTTGTTGAGAGTTGGCGTAGGCCTTCTGGTCACCTGTGTTGTCGTGTAAACTCCAAGTAAGTAAAAAAAAAAGTTATCCGACCTGTGTTTTTCAAGGTGTTGTATTTGTGTGTGTTTTAAGCAAACGTTACACTTGGTATCAAAGTGGAGGTTCATGCTCTTGAACCTCTGGGATAGATTGGAGTTGATGATGATGTTACATGGTGGTGATGGTGGTGATTGGGAAGAGTAATGTGATTTAAGTGTGATGTGAACTATGTCGTAATTGTGATATTGTGAGCGCACATGTTGTGTATGTCACTTAGTGTAACTGATGGTATGTTGATGTTAAAGATGAGATTATTCTTCCTCATTTTTGGGAATTCTATGAGAATTCAAGTTTGAAACATTGTCTTGTTATGTGTGTGTGAAAGGAATGGGATTGTTGATTTCAGAGTGTTGGATCCTGTTGGTATTTGTGATGTGTGGGTATGATGATATGTTGTATGATCAGGTTGGTTGTAGTGAACTGGATTTCTTAATGATGTCATTACCATTTGTGTAGAAATGTGGGTATTCCCATGTTATATGGCAGTTGACTGTATGTTGTAATTTTTCTCATCATAATTGTAATTCATGTGATATGTAATGATTCATGTCGTGATTTAGGGACATATGGTGGGTATATGATCCCTATCGTACAATGATTTCACTTGGGGTGCAAGTGATGTGGTGATGTGGTATGTGGTAAACTGTGAATGTAATATATGTGATATACCTTGTATTGGTGCCATGTGTAAGACGTTATGGTAAGGTGCATGAACCACCATCATGTTAGTGATGTAGTTGCATGTTATGTTGTGAACCTTATGCTAACTGACCCTGAGGGAAATCAGTAAGAGTGTATGTTTGGAGTGAGGAATGTGCACCATGGGCCAGTAACTCGAGCTAACCTTTGGTTTCAGTAGATGATGACCCATGTTCCTCTTTCTCTCTCTCCCTTGTGGTTGTTATATTGGATGCAACCTAAGTGTAGTTATGACTATGTTTTGCCTTTTCGAAGTGGTGGCGGGATGATTCAGATAGAGATGATGACAGTTCTACTATTGATATGTTATTTTACAAGCTAAGGCTCAATGTTCCAAGTTCCAGAAACTTGTTGAGAAGCCCCTTGGTGGCCAGATAAGGCCACATAGTCATCGTAATGTGTTATTCTTATATGTGTATTTTTATTCGTAAATTGAACTTTTTATTTCATTTCTGCAAGGACCAGCCGTTTTCTTGATTGCCATGTTTTATATTTTTGGCATTTCCTTGGTTTGTGGTACTAACATGTGGATTTTTGTGCTAACGTATGGCTATTTGGCCATTTTTTTTCTTGGATTTGGATCTTCTTTTAAATTTTAAGATTTTACCGCCCTTGCCAAAGGCTTGTACTTTTGCCACTTGCATTTGAATCAGATTGTTATGTTGGTTCTATTGTTGTGATATGTGGAATAGGGTCATGGGATGTACCATGGAATGGTTGGACCTATGGACCCACTTCGTTGTATGGGGGTATGCCCCAAGGAGTTATAGATAACTAGAGGGTTTTGAACCACGAGTTATTATATCACTTGGGTTAGGGGTGCTCTAGACTCTATGTGCCTAGGGCCATAGGGAAACTGTACTCTTTAGGGAGTGAAAAGGAAATTTATTTATTTATTACTACTTGAGGGAGGCATAAGAGATTGAGGGAGGCATAAGAGATTTGTGTGTATGATTGATGCTTGAGGAGGTATGTTTGTGAGTTGTTGATTGATGCTTTGAGAGGTATGTGAGTTGTTATGATGTATGTGTTACTCATGTTAGTTGGATATGTTTTGTGATGTTGTGGATATGGCATTGATGCCCTTGTTGACACTATGTACCTGTAGCTATTGTTTTTGAGTTATGTGAAATCTTCATCTTTGGAACTGTGGAAAATTTTTGGTTGTTGTAGTACACTTTTTTCGAGTATTATATGTCATTCATAGATGTGTGACAAGTGCTATGTTATGTGGACCATTCATTGTTCTCTTCCATAATTTGGTTAAAATCTTGTGGCGTGGTACTGTCATGAAAGTATGTGAAATTATGTTTGTGAATCATTAGTGTTGTGTATGACCCTGGTAGGGTGTTGTGATAGCAATTCATGTTGGGCACCCACAAGAATGAATAAACTAAAACTCTACAACAATGAAATTTTAAAGAACTTGAATTAGGAATAATGTAAATGGAAACAAACTAATTAAATAATGAATAAGAGGGAACTGCTAATCTTCACAGAACGTTGAAAGTCAAAAATTCTTCCAAATGTTTCTAAGGCTACCTCGTGGCCATGATTTAACGAGTGAATTTTTTACCATAGGGCATACTTTCATATTTTTTGTTCCATGTTGCTTACCCCTCATTTCCTTCATTCAGTATTATGTCACATCGAGGATGATGCATGCATAAGGGGAAGAGAAAGTAATGCCCTTTCGTGTGGCATAAATTGAAGGGGACTATTTTTATTTTATTTTATTGAGGACTGTGATATTTTTTGGCAATTTATTAAATCCACTAGATCCCGCAGCCTCCCTAGCAGTGACTATCAAAAGCACATATTTTCACTAGCTAAATTCATATTCTTATTGGCATTGATTTTAACCTTACCTACTAAATCCATGGTTTTGAAATGGAAAAGTTGGGTGGAGTTTAGTGGTCACCTGACATCCTTCAATTCCCTTTGTGGATTCACACCTGGGCATACATTTTACCTTCTTTTGCCCATATGGAGGTTGGCCACTTGTTTTGTTTTCTCTATTTTTATGTAAGTCTCGTTCTTGTTTTGTGTGATGATTGGAAACACCCAGAAGTGAGGGCTTGCATGAGGAATCTATGAGGAGTGTTTCCTAGATCGTGAGTATTGGTTCAAACTGGAGCACTGTCAAAGCCAAATTGAAGTCTACATTTCTACGACTTTTCTACAACCATGGCCATTTATCCTTGAAGACCACATCTCTTGAATATTGATGTCAGGTAGTTTCCAGGGCCTTGTTTATTTCCTCGGCGCATTTCATACAGGTTTCAGGAAAGCTCCTGTGAATGTCATCTTCTAAAGTCATGCCTTCCATTGTGCTTTTGTGGATGTCCTTTCCTGATTTCAAAACTGTAAGACCTTGTGCCCTGGCTCCACTCTTGTGTAGTTTTCAATTTGGAGCTGAGAATGTTGGACACCTGGTTTTGTTTCTTATGGTGAATCAAAGATGAGTTGCTGATTCTTTTGTGCAGACCCTTCTACCATGGTATTCCCTTGAGACCACATCTCCTTGAGGCATTTTTTCAAGCAGTTACTTGCCTCGTATATACCTCCACATTGCAATCTCTTCTCCTGAGCCTCATGCGATTAGTGTTGTTTAGAGAAAACGGTTTTTATTGTTCTTTGATGGATGTTCTTACCCCATTCCTAAGCTATTTTGTGGACTCTTTTGTGCTTTCCCTGTATATGGCTTTTCCATGAGAACCCCCCTTCACTTTTTGGCATTTTATCAATGAATTTCATGCTTCGTGGATGCTCCCACACTTTGCATATATTGTTTTGGAGACATATTATTCCAACTCCCCTAAATATCACATGTTCTTTTGTTTGCATTGGATGTCCCTACCTTGATCGTAGTGCCCATTTTTGAAACAGGATGGCAGGATGTTTGGAACTGGTTGCGAAGTCTGACATTTACTCGCCATCATGTGTTTTCCTTGGGCTATTTCCTTAAACCCATTTTTTGTATATCATAGTCATGACAGTCTGTGATACTTCTATTACTTATATTAAATGTTACCTGCTATATGGAACTCTCTACCCATGGTAATCATTGATGGGAATGGAGTTTGGAGCACCCAATCAGTAGAAGAGACGAGATATGACCTGAAGATTGTTGCTTCTGGTCTATGTGGTGTCCATACAACTTGTTGAAGCTGAAGAAATAGGCAAGATAATCCTACCTTTGTTACAATTGCTAAAATTTAAAGATATCATAAAATAGAACTTTCTTTTCGCTGAATTTGGTTTGTCCTTGCTTCCTTTGTTATGGGTTTGTTAGCCTTGTAATAAATCTCTCCTTTCCTCTTGAAATCTTCTTATTTTGTCTTTAATCATTGTCAGTGTTAAAGTGGATAGCATAGATCTATTTGCTTTCTTCCTCCTATGTTGGATGTTGTGTTTTCATGCTGAAGTAAATGAACCTCGCCTACCATCTATTAACTGCATTTCTCTGATTTGAGTAACAAGGTTATTAAGCTAGTTATAGCTAGTAAATGTTGTGGTGAAACCTCTTCCTTTTCTTAAACCCTGATGTATCCTTCAACCTCTTTCTCTTCATATAACATTACTATGGTTCTAGATTTTATTTTTCTTCCAAGTGCGATGTTGAGTACAGTTCCTGTGGGTTATGACAACCTAGATTTAGTAAAGAACCACTAGATTGAACCAATATGTCCGGAAGTTCACGCATGTATGACAACCTTACTTTAGGGACCAACAAGTAGATGGAACCCGATCCGGGTTAAATATCGTTTTATGGAAACTTAATCATCCTTTTGGATTATGTCAACCATCTAGTAATGTCAGTTGATTCTTTGGTGTTTCCCAACCTTGGAGTGGTGTGGTTTTCAAAGGCGTGTTAGACCTCCATGTTATCTTTTCTCAAACCGATTAAAATTTTCCCTTTCAAACTCATCTCAACCCACAGGTTTGCAAAAATTTAAGTGTGGTTGAATTTTGTGGTTAGAGTTTATGCTTGGAGGGTGTATCTTGGCTAAGGTACTTGGATTACTTGTTGACTTGCACCTTGAGTATTCCTGCATAACTGTGTGTGATGCCTAGACGTATACCCTAATTGCATGTTGATCATCAATGTAGGTCTAAAATGTTTAAGGTTTTTCCCTGAAGGGGAACTTTGACCATTCCTTATGAAGCTTAAACTGTTAAGAAATATTTTTTTCACCAATATTTGAAGTTTCATGTGTGAGTTCTGGATAGCACTCCTGTATTGTCAGAACTACGTTGGCTTATTTCTACTCGTGATGACTCTTGCTAGGCATTTATATAATTCTTCATCTTCGCTGATTTTAATTGACATTTGGATGACATATGTACATTGATATCTTGTTGACTTAGGATAGAACGGTTAAGAGCATTAGGGAAATTTCCCAGGGTATTTATATCTAGATGCATTATTGATTTATATTTGAATTTGATGTTAATTTAATGGCTTTTGTGATACTTATAAATGAAATTTTCCTTTTTGAATGGTTTGAATATGTTAACAAGGGGTACTTTAAAAGGACTTGTGATGGAAAGTGGTGATCCACATCTTTTTTAAAACTGAAACTATAGACTGATAGAGAAGGTTTGGAAATCCCTAGCATGGTAAAACTTGGATTGATGTTTTAAATGATAGCTTGTATGTCGGAATGCTCTTTTACTCTCTCTTTTCGTTACTTTCCTATAAGGACAGTGGCCTCTTCTTGAATGATTTTGAAATTCCTAGGAGTCAATGGCCGAAACTAGTATTATTTGCGGTCCCTTTTAAACAATGTTGAGTTGTGGTCGTGTATTAGATTTTCCATCATATAGTCTATATGACTGCATGATTAAAATTTTAATACACTCGTCCTTTCATGTTAACCTTGAATCCCGTGCTTCCTCCTGAATTAATAGTTCAATTTTTTCGTTTCAGAAAATAAGTATCGTAGCTTGTGCTTTTTGTACTTTTTTTTTAATGTAGATTGTTGGTTTGAATATCAGTTTTCAATATTTTAACCTAATTGTTTATTCAATGGAAATCCCATTACACTAGACTGTTGTTTCTAACTTATCAGGCCAATGGCCCCTTCTCAAAGGATTGTTTAATTTCCGTTGCTTTTGAGACAATGTTCAAAATTGAAGTATAATACTTTCTTCTTAGATTGGCATGGTAGAAATTTTATCATAATTTAAGAAGTTGTTAGTTTTAGAGATTCGATCCAATTCTTGGAATAGAATGTTTCTTTTCTTCATATTGTTAGATAGTAGCTTATTGTTACTTTGTAGTCTTATCTTTCTCAGTTCTCGTGAACTGACTCATGTTATTAATTGTTGCCAATGGCTTATGCGAGTAGATGTGGGACAGTCTTATAGAATGTTGCATCAAACTTGGTTGTGAAGTCATTTTGTATGAATACTTTTATGATGTAAAACTCTCGAGTGGGTTATGTGGGGAATTTAAAAGAAAATCAATGCCTTAGTATTATGTGTTGTGGAGTATTGTTGTCATGACTATTGGAACTTTCGCTTGTTTTGTTTCATGGAAAATATAAAATTTGATTACCGCATGGTTATGGGTGATTCTAATGTATTATAGAAATTCTAAGAATAGTATAGCATGGTGTGACCTATGTTATTACTCTCCTGTTCCCTAGTCGTGGCTCCATAGAGTTGGTTTGTCCCTTTGGGATGTGCATCGTGTCAGAAAGAATTGATGTAACCATGTATAGTTTTCACAAATGAGTAATGGTAAAATTTTCTCTTGAGATTAAATTTTGTGTGGTAAACCCTTCTAATACATAGTAACAATGTAATTCTAAGCATTAAAAAATGGTTGGATTATCTTTATAAAAGTTATAAAAGTTAAAATAAAATATATGCAAAGAAATAAATTAATGTAGATGTGATCTACTTGATAACATTTGAGCCCTTAAGTGATCAAAGAGGAAACTATATTTTGAAATAAATATATATATACCTTGTTTTTCCCCAAACTAAACAAATACAAATTATCCTTTTATGGAGAATTCTTAAATGATCTTAAGGTGAAATCAATGACTAGTTTTTAGAAGATAACAAGGTTATATAAGTAGGAGGGAAATTGATTTAGAAACCCTTCAATCTACCTCAACCGTTTGAAATGTAAATTATTTTCCTTTGTCAAACTTAATCAAGCATGGTCTAAATGTAGCTTTTAACAAATATTTTTAAATTATTAGCCTCAATAAAAGATTGGTTAATAAGCAATGAGACCATGAAGCTGAATTATTTTTAACCTTCTTCCCTCAACCCTTTCTTTGGTTCATTGAAATATTTCTTAATTAATGTTAAACTTTTTATCCTTGCTCAAAGAAAATTATTGTTCCGAACCTAAAACGGTGCCTTCCCTCAATCGGAGCTTGTACGTATCACATGTGCAATAGAGGTTTGGAACAAGTTTCAGTGGCTTGAGTAAGTTTAATTAACCATGTGAGAAATGGAAAATTTTCTTAAATCAACTAATTAAGTAAGTTACCGGCATATTATAGAATGATTCTCCTTCTGAAAACTTAATCTTAAGCTAATAAGTCAATAGCAATAAAGAAATGAGTTCACCTTTGTAAGAATAATTGCACGAATCAAAGCATGAATCCTCTATATCAGAGTCTAATTTTGAAAGAGGTTTTTAGTAGTTAAATAACCTTCAAATATTTTACTTTTTTGGATGTCCTTAACTGTAACTATGTAATGTGTTTGGACTTTTACATTGTGCCTTGTTGAAGTGAAAATTGAATTGTTCATGTTGGGTGTTGTATGTTTCCTTTTTGCCTATGTGGTTAAAGTTGCATCAAACTTATATAGAGTTGGTCGTAGCCCCTTCTGGTCACATGTGTTGACGTGTAAACTCCAAGTAAGTCAAAAAAATGTTATCCAAGTTTTTCAGTGTTGTATTTATGTGTGTTTTAAGTGGGCGTTAAAATGACCCTCTTCTTTGATGGTTCTAAGTGCCAATAAGGGGGAGTGGTCAGTGTTGTTATCATACCTTCCTTGGGTATTCCTATTCCATTACATTTAAACTTTATTTCAAATGCACTAATAACATGGAAGAGTATGAAGCTTTAATCATGGGCCTTACAACTGCTATTCTCCTAGTTGTTCACATCTTAAAAATTTATGGAGATTCACAATTTTTTATCAATCAAGTTAAAGGAGAATATCAATGTTAAAATGAAATATTACAAAAATATAAATCCAACATTGATTTCCTCCTCGGTTCATTTGATCATTACACCATCCAAACCATCTCATGATCCTCTAACAAATTTATAGATACAATGGCCTCTTTAGAAGCCCTCTTCCCATTACAAAGTAAGGAATCAAAATACAACACTCAAGTATATGTGGTCGTTCAACAATTGGATTCACCCTCACATTAAAATGAACTCCCTGCTATCAACTTTGTTGACAATAATCCAACTGACTTGTGGTATACATAGATCTACGACTACTTTACCGAATCTAAAATCCTATCCAGCTTAGCACACAAAGCTAAACAATCATTTCTTGAATGCGTCACTCACTTTGTCATCATAGGTGGTTTCCTTTATAAACGTAGTTTTGATGCTATCCTGTTAAGGTGCCTTAAGTCACATGAATCAACCAAAGTAATCAAATAAGTTCATGATGGTATTTGCAGTGGACATTTCAATGTAAATGTCGTCACTAAATGTGTCATACTGATAGGTTATTACTGGCCTACTATCACTAAATATTACTGTGCATATGTTAAGAAATGTGTGAAATGATAACTTCATTCAAATCTCATCCATGTCCCTAGTCAAACACTATAACCCACTCAAGACTTATGGTCTTTCTCTCAATGGGGGTTAAAGCTCATTGGTGCTGTCAATCCTAAATCATCTCAACAACATCACTCCATTAGCATAGCTACTAATTATTTTACTAAATGGGACAAAGACATCCCTCTAACTTCAAATAAATCTGGACCTATCACCAATTTAATATGTCAACACATCATATGTCATTTTGGTGTTCCACATAAACTTGTCAGGGATAATGGAAAATATTTTTAAAATGTAGAACTTAAAAATATCTATGACACCTTCAACATTAAACTCATCTTTTCATCACCCTATTATCCTCAAGAAAATGGATAGGCTGAAGCCTCTAATATAACACTTAATAAAATCCTTATGAAAATAATAGACCATACAGGCAGGAATTGGCTTCTCCAAATCACATTTTCCCTCTGGGCCTATTGAAATAGCATCCTTACCCCTACAAGATCTACGCCCTATTCACTCGTCTACAGTTATGAGGTTTTCTTATCTCTCAAAGTATAAACTCCATCACTTCATGTGTCCCATAAATCCTGCATCCCTAATGAAGAATATCATCAAGACCACTTAGCACAACTTAAATTATTAGATGAAAAACATCCAATTGCCCTTGAACATCATCAAGTCTATCAAGAACGCATTAAAAGAGATTATAAAAAACATATCAAAGAATTTTAATTTAAAATTAATGATCTTGTGCTTAAATAAAATCACAATGTCACTCAACTAGAATAGAGTAAACATGGAAAGTTTACCACTAATTATATTGGTACATACGGTATCACTCACAAGAATGGGTCAGAGCATATCTTCTCACTTCCCTTGATGGTGAACCTGAAAAGGAACCTTTGAATGCCTTACATGTGTTGCCTTTCTACTGCTAAAAGGTTTATCGACATGATAGTAGTTACATCTAAGATCTTATAACTCAATCAAACCATCCATTTTATCAAAGTAATGATTTGGAAGCATGTGGTTATCAGCCATTATCCTGAATATATTATAAAGATGAGCACCACGGCTCTGTTCATTACATCTTTAACTATGGACATGTTCCTCGTTTATAGGAACCCCTTAACCATTACACTCACCTACCCTATACCAACTAAAAACATGACATGAGGCATGGTGTGTAGGTCATATATGCATCTTCTCCCCTCCTTCAAATGGTCTATTAGGTTATTTCCCTTAGCTCAATAATATATGTAATATCCATTGGATGCTTCTTATCAAAATAAAAAATATGATAGACTGATTCCGTAAAGGACAACTATTAAAAATATAAAATCATTATAAAAAAAGTAAAAAGTAGGTTGATCCCTTGAAGGAAAGCTACCAGTCAAAATCATATACTGGTCCCTCAAAGGATATCTATCTTGTAAAAGTCAAAAATCAAAGATATAGACGATACCCTCAAAGGATGGGTACCCATGAGAAAGTATTTCTGCATTGATCGTCCTTCAAAAATATCAATATCAAAAGCATCCAGGAAAGCTTCCCTCATCGATCATCTTTCCATTATAGCAAAATTCCCACATTGATCAGTTTACTTCAAAATCAATATCTAAACTAGGGCATTTCCCTATGAACCCATTGAAAAGGATAACCCTTTTCTGGTATTAATCTACACACATACAAACCCCTTTTATGTCTTAAGAAGGTATAATTACATCATCCCCACTTGTTTACTAAGATCTTACATAACTACTCATTGACGATCTTATTTAACATTTATTAAGGCTACAAGTGCAAGTTTTTTCACACTTTCAAAACATGTCATGTATATATCAAATCCATATAGTGGGGCAATCATTTCATTTTTACCCTATTTTACTTAGTCAATTTTTTGAGATAATCCATTTTGAGATCACATTTTAAGCCATTTGATTAATTAACCATTCAACCCAATTCTACAAACCATAATTCTTGACATTAAATCTAATACATCCACCAAACACTAACACATTCAAAATAAAAACATACATCACCATATACATTAAAACCATCAACACATGTAAATCAAAGAAGATAGGTCATAAACCTCATCATCGTCATCATATATAAATCAAGTATAATATCAAATTCATAACACAAAAATACATCAATGTCATACAAATAAGGGATTCCATGAGTCATACATCAAAACTATCAATAATACAATACATCATCTAGTAAACTAGAAATCTCTAAGGAACTCATTGGTAGGGATAGTGCTTCGCTCTCCTCCCAGGGCACTGGCACCACCAATAACTCCAACATCACCACTGACTCCTCCCTTGTTTCCTCCTCCTCTCTTGGATCTCCAAATTGGGTGACCCACACTCCCTACACTAGTACTAGGGTATGCTTCGTTCGTGGCCAAATGATCAGCATATAATGTAGCATCCAAGTAATCACGGATCACCATATCAATGTATTACTACATATCTATTTGTAGTGTCTAATAATGGCCCATATAAATCATCCTAAAGGCTGCAAATGTTTCCCTCTGCCCACTAGTTTGTGTTATCTTCCCACTACCTATGCCATCTATCCACTAGCCTTCGCTCTTTGTCCACTAGCATATGTCATCGATGTCAAATCTGCACTAGAAAGAGAAGACCATGTAATCCCTAAAGCCTTGTTCATTGCATATCACTATTAATGGTATCTATCTCTATCTGCAATATCCTGAGCCAATTGTATCCTGATACTACCTCTCTTAGTAACCATACTATCTCGCTCAATAATTAAAGCATCCCTGACTCTTATGAGATCATCTCTCTCTCTCTGATCCGCTTCCCTCTCTCCCTCCATAATGGCCTTCTCGGTCGTCACCTCTATAATAACTATTGCAATATCATCACCACCCTCCTCCTCCTCATCTTCATCATCACACACCTAGATCCTATCTTATGCCTATGCTCCTCCCTCCACTCGAGCACAGACCCGTCTCACCTATTGCACTACTCAGGTCCTATCAAAATCTCTCAGTGCACGAATGCACCATACTATGGAGAGACACATGCATCATCAAGTGGCACAATCTCACCATCATCATTAGGTCCCATAAACCACTACTCATCAGCAATGATCATAGGCCTCACTACAACATCCCTTAGAGTCTCATTGTCTCTGTCCTCTCGTCTATGTTGTACAGGCTCCTCAGGCACACTCTGTACAAGTGCAAACTATATCCTCAACAAATCAAAATGTAAGAGCTCATGCCCTCCTAATCTATGGGCCTACACCCATATATCATGTTGCATGCTCACCAACTCATGCTCACATTTAGGCCAATCATAAAAATCTAAGTATGGCCTCCACACCACATCCCCCACCTACAGTCCTACTAGAAAATCTCTATAAAAATCGGTCCTCTTCTTCTTCTTCCCTTGTCCCTTGTCCTACCGCCATCTCATAAAACTCACATGAATCTCATTAATACCCTATGATAGGCCCAATGGACGAGCAATAACAATATACTCATATGCCCAACACTGTAATAAAAATCCAACATCAATCTCATACCACTTATGGTCCTTCCAAGCCCACAACTCTATAAATGTCTGTGCAAGTAACATGATCCCCCACTCAAACACTACACAGTGCTCCATCAGCTCTACCATAACTCTTGTCATCATCCAAGGAAATGTACCACCTCCTGAATCTGGAAAAGTAAAACATGATATGGCCATCATCATCATGGTCACCCGGGTACAACCATCCCTCCCAGACTCATACAATGCTTGGTACTCAAATGCCCCTGACACATATCTCACATGTTGTCCCTCATCACCATACAACCTCTGCATCACATATAATCTCTTAGCCTTAGTGATAATATAAATATCCTCTCCTTGGATAGGTAATTACATGATGTGATGAACATACTCCAAAGTAATAGTATTCTCCCTGGTGGGTAGCCAAAAAGTATAGGTGGAAGGATTCCAATGCTCTAGTAAGGCTAATAACAAACTCTGGAACCTATGGATCCATTAGTAATCCCTCATGCCACCGAAACCAATAGCCTCTACATGCTCCCAGTCATCATCTGTCATATCAGCTCTCACCTCATCCAAAATCAATGGAATACGATCACGGATAGTCAGTTGTGCATCTACCTACAAAATACAAACACATAAATAAACATTAATATTGTCGCCAAAAATATCAAAAATATCATCCAAAACATATCAAAGCATCGTTATGTTGAATCCTCAACATCAACATCATCACCCAAAAAACACTAACAACATATAAAACATTAAAAACATTCCCTTAAAACCATACTTTAACAATTAAAAATATAAATTTCCTATGTCGCAGGTGAATCACTGGTGATTGCATGAATCATCGATGATTCCTACATTTCTAAATTAGGACATCCATATGCCCCCCAAAATGGAAAAAATTCCTAAAAAACTACCAAAATCAACAAAAAAATCACAAAGCAAGTTAAAACAACCTACCTCTACCATAGTGGGTTTCTGATGCCTGCTCGATGAAGCCATTATGTCCAAATCTCAAATTTTCCACTCAAAATCATGTTTTTCACTCAAAATCACTCTGTGAATCTGTATTTCACTCACTAAAATGAGCTTATTGTATTGTAATCAGATATTTATAGCCCTGTTTTTACCTTGACACAATTTGCGACGATTTCCTTAATCGTCGATGGTTTCTCCACAATTGCTAGCGATTTGTCCCAATTTTGGCATCCATGCCCACTTCTTATTAAATTATCACTTTTTTTCATTAAAGTTTTTCTTTCAAACATTAAAAATCAAACAAACAAAAAAACATTGGGATTCTTCATATGACTATGGGACGTGTGGCCTTTGACCCCCATCACTTGACCTTCCCTGTCTATTCAGCATACCTTCACAAATCATAGGTCTATAGGTATCGAGCCCTTTGGTTCCCCTATCGATTGATACCTCAATAACACATCCTATTTTGGTACCCTGGTACATCATGTTGGATTGGGGAAACATTTTGAAAGAAACACAACAAACCTACCTAATCACAACCATCAAATTGGTGTTGCTTGCACTGCATTGCAGTCATCCCATTTTGAGGGGGGATCACCCATGCAAACAACTCATTATTGTTTTTTTCTAACACTTTTCCATTAAACCACTAGACAAAAGGGGGCAAATGTACACACCAAAAATCTACACCCCTCATATTTAATCAATCAATTACTTAAATATATCGATATTTCATACCCTAAGTCATGTATACTACACCACCTCACCTTTGTCCCATTAATTAAATACAATAAACATCCATCCCATCATTATTCAATTAATTTATCAACATCCCATATCTTAAGACCAAAACTTGTCCTTATCTAATTATTTAATTAAATACATCAATATCCCATCATTATCACATTTATCTCATATTAATCGTTTCATATAATTATTAAAATCCTATGTAACCACCTATGAATCTTTCTAAAAACCAACTTAATCCAAATCAAGCTATATATATCCTATATTATCATTTCCTATACCCATACAACACGTCTCTATATACTCTAAAAAATTAACCTCTTTAAATCTAAGCCAAAGACCTTGATTTAGAAAACTATTCCAACTATTTTCCATCCAAATCTCGAATAGACCAAAATCATCGGCGATTGAGGTAATCACCAACAATTATTTAAACTAGTTTTTCAGCCTCTATCTAGGATCCTGAACTTTAGTTCACAAATTATTTCTTTCACTTTGGACTGAAACCAAAGAAAAGATTTTTTTAGTGGCGAATATTCGTAATTTGGTGAAGATACCATTTTAGGAAATTTTGAAAAGGAAAATTTTTCAGAGTAGGACAGTGTCATGTTCGCCTAAAATTTACAGTATATTTTTTTAGGGGGCAGCTTCACCAACCCCTTGAAAACATCTCCTATATAATCCTAGGTGATTCGTCAGGCAATATACTACTAACTTACTACTAGCTTATTAAGGTATTGGCATATCAAGTATTGTGAACTTCCAGGGCAGGTTGTTGACGCACGAGAGGAGGTTGTTAACGTACGACATGAAGTTTTTGACACACGACAGAAGGTTGTTGACATGCAAAAATCATGTGTTAATGATGCACAATGGGAGGCTATAGACACATGATAGGGGATTTACATTTTTTAGTAGTGTGACAATGAGTTTGTTATCATACGACAGCAAGGTTGTTATTGTTTGACAAAAAGTTTATTGTCATGGGACATCAACCTTGTTGTGAGGAGATAATAAGGTCACTATCGCTTAACAACAAGGTTATTGTCGTGCGTCAACAAGGATGCTGACAAGGATGTTTTCAGACAACAACCTTGCTAACATTGTGACAACAACCTTGTTGTCACGTGACACTCACCTTATTTTTTACGATAGTAAACATGTTGTCTCATGATAGAAACCTTGTTGTTGCATGTCTTGAAAATCAGGAAAAAAAATTGTACACAAACCCCAAAAAATTGACATGTTTCGCAAAAGTGGTTCTGGGGATATTCACAAGGGATTTTTCACCTGCAATTTCCTGGGGGTCTCTTAAAATGAACCATGGGTTTCACAACGTCCTGTACATTTTCATTCAACACTTGGACAATAAAATCAATATCAATCATTACCATTTATCCCCACTAAGCATCTTGGAGCAATTTTGGACCACTTGTAACTAGCTCTTCACCGCTCAATCTGCAAACTTCATTAGTCATCACAAACCATTCTTCAACGAGGTTTGAGTGTTCTTTTAGCTCTACATCAACCTCCAGGTACATCATATTTGTTTCTTCATCCCTTTTACATAATCTTTGAACATTTAACATTCTTCAACATCAGTTTACATTATCAAACATTTGATTTTATTAAACCATTCAAAAACACCAAAATTGTCAATGATTCTTGTTACTTTATCTTTTTGCAATTTTATCCATTTTTCATCAAGTATATTTTATATATCATATCAAACTGATTGCTTCTAACATATTCTCAAGCATGGATTACTTTTAGATGGCAATTGGAGTCCCCTCTCATGAAATTACCAGTATTCATTCTTTGTCAATCATTCAAAATACTTTTTACTGGGATCAGTATGATATCTTACACTATTCGACTTTGTGTTTTATTCATTTCACTCATGTGGACAAATTGGAAAACAATTTTGAGTTCACTCACGAACTCCGTCAAATAGTAGAAGAATACTAGTGAGCATAAGTTTCAACTACATACCCATCAAAGATGAACTTTCTTGGGCTGCATACGAGGCTGAGTAGGACCTGCCTTTCGATTTTGAGTTTGATCCGTAGTCTATTTCTTATCCATCTCTTATCACTTTCTTGTATATCTTTTATCAGCATTTTTATCAAATTTTTATTTATCATATCTATATCTTGTATCGATTTATCATGTATCATTTATCTATTTCAATTCACTTAATTTTTTAAACAGTGATCTGACATCCTTCAAGGAAGCCCTTTGGATTCTTGTAATTGGCCTTTACCGAGAAACTTGCCTATGCATCTTACTAATCGTATCTTGTGTAGCACCTTTGATCACAGGTTTCTTCGTA
Organism: Taxus chinensis; assembly: GCA_019776745.2. Taxonomy (NCBI): domain Eukaryota; kingdom Viridiplantae; phylum Streptophyta; class Pinopsida; order Cupressales; family Taxaceae; genus Taxus; species Taxus chinensis. The sequence continues at coordinate 97,039,144 of CM034156.1, forward strand.
GAAAAGGATCTTGCACACATCTTTCACAGAGCATAACATCAAACATCATCAATCAACATCTATGGGTATTGTTAAACCACGTGTCCTCTAAGGTTATTATATTTATATTTTCTTTCTTTGTTAATTCAAGTTAAAGTAGTAGAAATATTTATGACCAATAACTATGTATTTTATCTCTATTATATGGAATGACACTCATTATATATCCACCCATCATGAGGCTACTCTTACTCATCATCCTATGGTTTCAACATCTTCTATGACTACACCCATTGATGATGATTATATGTCATAAGTTACTATACACCATTATTTCAATACTACGTGTGACATAGATGTACCTTTGATCGATTTTGAGCATGACCCCCATCATGATCATCATGTTATATCTAGCACTTTAATTGGCCTTTGGGATACTCCTTCATGGTTACATATGTTACCTCCATTGCTCATTTTTTCTTGATATGATTTATAGCCAAGGCCTCTTGACCCTCTTGGGCCACTTCCAATTATGCACGATTAGTAGTTTTCATACTATCCACCCTCATTTCCTAATGACATACTCTATTTATAGGTTCAACTTAACTGTTGAGGGAGCAGTTCTACACTTGAGGATAAATTTTCCTTTCTTCCCTCATTACAATTGGTTACATATATATCTTTGTATTTGATATATTTCATAGTAATAGTGCTAACACATGTGTCTTGTAGAGCACTTATAGTTATTGCTATTTCTTTTACTTATAATATATCATATAATTTTGTTATGTTTATCTTTCATACATTTTTACTAGTGTGTGTGTGTGTGTGTGTGTGTGTGTGTGTGTGTGTGTGTGTGTGTGTGTGTGTGTGTGTGTGTGTGTGTGTGTGTGTGTGTGCTTATTTTCTACTTTGATTGTGACCTAAGGGACTTCATTATCTTATGACATTGTGGGTGTCCCATGTTTGTGGTGTAATACCTTGTCTAAGGTTTTACACCACCTCTTTGCTAGCCTAAGTGCCTTGATTGTATTGATACACCATGGATATTGCATGCTTGAAAGAATTTTTACATTTTATATGACATTGTTTGTCATGTTTTCACTTGTTTCTACATTGTATGCACTTGTTTTATACTAACATATCCTCTTATATTGTTGTTATTATTATTATTTTGCATTGAAACTGTTCTCTTTATCATGCTTCTTATTTTTATTACCATTATTTTGGGCCACATTTTTTATCATGTACATCCACTTTTGTAGGTACGATTTCTTCTTGGTGGCCACCGTATTAGCTTTTCATAAGTTATCAACATCTTAGTTTTGTATATACATATTTCCTTTTAATTTTTGTGCTCAAATTATTCATCACACTCACCTCAAAAGTGGGGGAAATCATATGGGATTTATTCTACATTTCTAGTAGGTATAGGAAGATTTCTTGGCACATACATATGCAAAGAAAAGAAAATTTAGTGAGTATTGGATTCAAGAACAGAAAATTGGAAAAAATATATGCATGGTCATGAATATATAGTTTGGTTAGAACTGTAGATATTGTTTTGACCCTATCATATTGTTTTTCCCAAGGAAAATTTCTCATGATTTGTCAACGTTTTCATATCTATCATCATTATTACAACATTACTATATGGTTTTTTACATAGATTGAATCAATTTGGCATAGGTTCAAGGGTCATGAAGTATTTAATTCTCTCCTTTTCTATGATACTCAGTTTCCCTCCCAATTGTGGAGACATTGGAGGTATGGGTCTCCTTTTTCCACCCTTATTTTAGCATGTAATCAATTCTACCCAATTTCTATTTAGTTGTACGACACATGGGAAGAGTATGGGGGGGCTTAGTTTTCTTTTCTACTATGCCTCTCAATTTATACAATTGGGCTCATAACCATCTATAACAGTATGGTCCATGGGGTTACGGAAGGTAGTGAAGCAACTATGTTCTTCATGGGCAGGATTTCCTATCCTCTTTACAATTTAGGGATAGATATCAAATTTGTTGAATGGATTTGATACATGCTCTTCATCCTTAGTAAGGGTGATTTGGATCCTATTTTTGGTTCTTCTCTTTATAATATGTGTGTTGGGTTGGTAAATATGTCACATCAAACTCTCGTCACCATAATTGGGGACTGCTCACCCCAATTTTTCATCAAAGTTCAATAAAATCCAAAATCTCCAAAACACAAGAATGGGAGAACATCCCCTTTGCAAGACTAACAAGTGTATTCCTTCCATGTTTTGCATATCTTTTAGAATTTCTTGTTTCACTCTTATTTACAATACTTTAATTACATTTTGAGTTAAATTTTATCTTCCTATTTTGGGCATCAGCTATACTCTATGTTGTAGGTTTCATTTTACACCGTGACAATACAAAAACCAAGGGACATTGTAAAACAAATTTATTGCGAGAAAATAAAAAGTGTATCTATACACTCTGGTATTTTTTTCTCTTAATCATGTCATTTCCATTTCATATTTAAAGGGGTGGAAAATGAAGATACTCAAATTTGGCAACATGTCCTTTGACAATGTGTATCATGACATTGTACACTTACATTCATGAATACACTGACCCCACTCCTTCTTAGCACACCCTGATAGCTCTTCAATTACTTTTTTATCTTTTCACACCTCTCTATCATTGATTTCTAATGTTTTATAGGATGAAATTCATCTAAAGACATCTACCCTTCAACATAGAAAGTGAAATTATGTTTTTCCCTCTCGGTCAAAACTGTCAATTTTAGCCAAGATGTAAAATTATATCCTGACCCTACTATAAACTTTTTTAATCACATGTGTTGGCCCTAAAGTATTGATTCCATCATATTCATATGGGCTAATATTCTCTATTTTTCAATATTTCATAACTTAATAACCATCAAAATCCTATAGAAGAAAGTCAATCATACCTCATTTAGGGTCATGACACTTTATGTTCTCCTCATGTTAAAATAAGCACTAAAGGCGCTTATTGCTCCCTAAACAGCAGAGTAACCGATGAAAATTCACTAGGGAATCAATCTCTACATGTTTTAATTCTCTCTCTGGGTCTATAAGTCTCCATATTCTCTCTACAAGAAAGAAAAGTGACCCTTACCAAGTATATGAGTAAGTGTGAAACTCAAGTTGAAGTGTTATCAAAGCACAGTTGTCAAGTTCTAATTGCACTATGGTATATATCACATGTTAGGAGACTGACATGTAGTTTAAGCCCTATTTGGAGTAGTGGTGATGTTAGTAGTGCATAGGGGTTCCCACAACCCACCTAACTTTATTTTGCAAGAACTTTATCTTGCACTAAAAGGGTGTGAGGGTTTGATCAAAGTTTATAAAGCCATTTTGAAGGTGAGAGAAGGAGACCAACATACATTAATAGTCATTTATAAGCAGGTGAAGAAATAAAAAATTTACAAACCTTGATTCCAAGGAGGACCAAGACCATACATTAGGGGTAGAAGCATACAGATTGTTTTAAACTTTGTTTTTTGGTTTTTCCAAGTCCAGTCTCAGGTGCCAATTCCAGTAATGAAGAATTTCAAACCTTATATTAGCCAATTCATGCATTCAAATCTTTCAACTCCTTTAGACCCATACAGAATCAACTACGTGTAATTTATTTTTCGTGTTTTGATAGTTTCTAGATCAATATTCAATTTGTAAATCAATATTCTAATTTGTACAATTAATTTTGGAAGATAATTAAATTAGAATATCCTCCTATAACAACAATTCATCATTTTTTATGCATGTTAATTAGAAACACTATACGATTAAAAATATTGATATTAATCACTTAAAAAGTGAAATCAAATATGGAGATGCTTAGCTCAATATGAGAGTCTAACTATGAAACGAAACAACATTTCCCAATGCTACGATGACCAAAGACCCATCCACTAAACATGATAATCTCTCAAGTTCTTAATTTCTATGAAGATCATTACTGGCCAAGGTATAAGGCCCTCACTTAAGTATAACACACAAACAAGCGTTGTTAATAATATCACGTATAGAACCATTTTTAATCATATGAAGGTATTTCTATAGAAACAACTAAGCTAGATCAAGTTGTATTTCACACATTATTTTAATCCATCTAATGATACAATAAGGGAAACAAAGCTCGCGTATTAATATATGAAAAGGTATTCATTGATTAATGGATGTGACAAATATTCACTTAAAAAATCCAAGGAAGTTATCACAATAACTACTAATAAGAGAGAGTAACTCCCTACTTATAACCATAAAATTGTTCATCTATGTTTCTTGTAGTGACATCTTTTCAAGATGAAGTTAAAAAATTATAATATTTAATGTGTTTGTTTCCTTCCAATTAGGAATGACATAAAAGGACTTGGAAATCTTACATTGGTTTCCGTGTGATAACAAACACAACTAATCAATTCCTTTCAAATCATATAACTTGAGGGTTTATTGTGATCCAAAAGGGATGATCATTTACAATTCAGCGAAAAGGTTCCACCTTATTTTTATTTGTTACCAAAACCATTTAACAATAGTATTACCATAATACATTGTTATAAATTTTCCTATGAAAATCATTCAATTCCATCCTTTGATTCCTCCTTAGTTCTCTTTAAATGATCATGATGATACTTAATTATCACACCGAGTGTACTTAAATTCACACAAACATTTACTTTTTAGTTTCTAAAAGATACGCAAGAAGAGGGGGTTTTGCATGATTATCATGATAATTGTTTGGATCTTTTAAGAAGATATACAATGTTCGTGTGACCCACTTACTTGTATCACCTTTGGTTAACTAATCTCTTTTAGATCATAATTTACCATGAAGCTCAGTTTATACATCATGTTACCCATTATCCTCCCCATGTGTAATATGTAACAACTCCCTTAATATGGTGCACAACTCATAAACATATGAAACTTTGTCACTATGTTCACTAATAAGATACTTAGATTGGTTTATTTAACAAAGTAAATATTACACTACACACTATGCACTACTTATAATCATTAATGTTGAATGTTATTACATAACCAAACAATTTGGTTTTATTAAAGCGTAATTTCAAGCTTATAATTTCATTTTTCTATGTTACAATAACATCTTTACACACATATCATTAAAACAAAGATATTATTCCTTCACCAAATTGTGATGTTATCATCCTTCCCTTTATTCGGGTTACCATGATATTCTCTTATGACAATTTTGGCATATTTCTCCTTCTATGGCTATCTATAGTTCATTTTGGTAAGTATATTTCTAATCATACAAGAATATCAGTCAACTATTTTACAAATACCATACCATTATCATTCACTCACAACATGAAAATTAATTCTTACTTGAATTAATACAACAATGATATTTCCATAAATCGCTACCTAGATAAGGCCCCAATTTCAATTGCAACTACATACATTTTAATATAAACATGTGACTATAAAACAACATAATATTTCTACTTAATCCTGTCATTCAGTATACCTACAACCAAAATCATGATCAAAAGGTAGCATGGAAAACTCCTACCATCTAACACATTCTACACATGCATATTTTCTATTCACTATGACATTAAACTCCTTGCATGTAGTTAGAGAGAGTAAGGAATACATCTGTAGTTTCATTGCATTTTCAACTTTACAGAGAGAGTGGAGAGAAAACACCATATTTCCCACAAGAAAATTTCTCAATACAAGTAAAAATAGAGGTTTAATATAATCATGTTATAGTGTCCAAAAGTTTTTCATCAATTATTAGAGGCTCAAAGGGGGTCCCGCGAGAGTTTTCTCATTATTGTTGCAAGTTTACAAAAGTGACCAATTTAACTAGAGTGGCTACAAAACTGAGTTGAAAAACTAACTTCCAAGACTGAAAAAAATGTTTATTAGTTCACATCTACTCTCCTACATACAAAGAAACTCTCAGAATTGACAAAATTCATTTCTAACAACTAGGGTTCAATTTGTGACCACATTTCTAGAGTTGATTATCATAAATACGCCAATTTGTTATTGTTGCAGAATGACAAATGACCTACAAAACTTGCTTACAGAACTAGATCCAAGGAATATTTCTCAAAACTAAAGGTTGATTATGATTTTCATGGTTACACTCTAGAGTTATGTGGTGGTAGATATCCATTTCCTAATACATATCCAAACCATGAGCCAAAACCAAAATGAATTTCTAACTTTTGGCAGCTATCCCATGTTGTGAAACAATAAACTGGGATAAAAAATGCATGTTGTTAAATGAACAAATGATCATCCCATGATGATTTAAAGATTGATGTGACATTCTATGTCACCATGGAATACATTCAAATGTTTACATCTCCTCTACGTGATTCGGGAAGGTATTTTACTTGTCATTTTGAAGCGTCTCTCATTAACTTTTACAAAGGCATGTAAGTAGAGTGTTTAAATGAAATATCATGTTTAACTCCCTAATTTGGAGGCTGATTTTACCAAATTTTATCATCTAAGTTTTCCATCATCTCAGATCACATTCTGTGGGCAAGATTAACACACAAATATGATCATTCTCATTGTGAATAACCATTTGACTTTTGGCAATTTGAGCAGCGAAAGTCATATTCTTTAACCAAAAACATACTCATCATTTGATTTTAATTTAAATGCAATTAGGAAGGTAAAACTATAAAACAATAATTATTTTGTAAGGGATAGAAAACCATGCTTATAAGAAATTGAGACGGGGTATGAGAGGTGCTTCTGGCAATCCGCATTCGCAATCCATGAGACCGCATTTCACTTAGGCATTTTTTTCAGGTAGTTAACATGTCTTGTCTAAAGTTTACATACATGTCTACAAGGGCACTTGCAACTATGAAATATGAAAAAAAAATAAAAATAAAAAATTGTCCATGTTATACTTTGATGGGTGTTCATATGTTTTTTAAAACTCTTACATTGACACAGGCAAAAAAAATAGGTTAACAAATATGAACTTATTGGATTACACAACAGTTTTTTATATTTGGTAAAAGTGTCGCAGTAAAAGTGTCAATGCCTTGTGAGGACACCCATGCATTCAAATGGTTGTAATCATATAATACATGAGACTCCACCTTATTATTTTATGGTATTAAAATAAACTTTACAACCATCCACCAAAATCCCACACTAAAAATGGCTTTCTTTGGGCTTCATGTCTGCATAGGAGGGCATGACAAACCTGAGGAGTGTATTTTCCTCTCTTTTTGTTGGTGTTGAGGTAGAGCTAGAAAGATCAATAAGAATATAATAAATTTTGAGGAGTTTAGCACTCACTATCCCAATGCCCATTAACGTCCGACTCCCCTTGAAATAACCCTACGCCTCGATCCGTTCTTCACGTCCCTTGTCCTTACATTGAAATTAATTTTCAACATGAATAAATCCATGGTGATAACTATATCTACAACCCTGTGTCAATCTAGAAACCTCTTATTTCATGCTAAAAGGCCTCAACACAAGCAACATAAAAAGACAAAAAAAAATACACTTCAATCAAAAAATCACGAGTGATGTTTTTTTCCCTACCCCAAACGACCTTCTTGGATACGCATGCCTGCTATACCAGGAAACCACACTTCGTTCTGGAATTTACAAACATTCCTTGCACCATTAAAAACTCTATATTTGGTAACGGCTTAGAGGTTGAAGACAGGATTTCTACGCATTTTACAACCTCAACCACCCAAACCATCATCCAATCCACTTTACAAGGTTTTTGAACATACTCTCTTTTTGTGCAAGCTTCTTCCTACGCATTTCAGGAGGCATATTTCTTGGAATGGCTGGAAGGGGAGTGGAAAAAACTATGAAGTTTGTTTTATCTCTGTCACCCATTGGATTCTAGCTCCTACTAGTGGTTTCAAAGCACATTTGTGGAGATAATGCCTTACATGTGGCTTCCACTCACACATCAACCACCACCTCTGCTCGATTAACCTCCCACCAATTTTCCTAATTTTTAAATTTTTATTAATTTAAATTTCAATATTATATTTCCCCTTTTTTCTTTATTATTATTATTATTATTATTATTATTATTAAAGGTCCAATCCCAACAAGATTTGTACTAAAGCTACAGAGGTTCGATGAGCCTATCCATCACACAGGTTCGCAGTCACTGCGAACCTGCACAAAACTTTGGCCAGTGTTATCCATGCACCCAGTCAGCCTTGAACCCGGGACCCCGCATCCTATTTCTCGTGTCCCGCCATTCTGCTGTGTACTCACGTATGAAAACATACGGCGCCGGTTCCTTTTAAAAAACCACAAACGGAAATTTGACGGAAAAGGAAACAACGTATTACGTTGTTACCTATATAGGTAACAACGTAATACGTTGTTTCCTTCTCCGTCAAAACTAACGGCGACGCGACAAAACTAACGGTGACATGACGGAAAATACTTTTTCCCTATTGTGCGAACTTGCGTGAGAGATAGGCCTAGCCACATAGGTTAATGGGGTCTAGAATTTGGTTTGAGTTCGTCAATGAATGAAGTTCAAAATTGAGCTCACCTTTTTTAATGAATGAATGATTTTACACTGGCCCCAGGTTGAGGCACTATGCAAATATATTGTGATGTCTAGATTTTCCGTTCTGAATGAAGGAAAATTTGGTGGTCTACGAGGGGCCACTACATGATGCATGCAATAAGAGTGCTTCAAATTTCACAAATAAGAGTAATTAGCTTATTTAATTGAATTTTTAATAGATATTTTGATGTTAGAAAGTGTATAGATATTGTAAAGTGACTCCGCCACCGAAAGGGGATTAAGGCATAGGCAAACTAGGCAACTGCCTAGAGCACTAATATTTAGGTTGCACTAATTTATTATATTTTATTATGGTTTTTGTGAAGAGTAGATCAATTTATTAGTTCCATATATGCTAGTAGCACTTAGTGTTCAACCTTACATATAAATTCAATTCACTTCATTCAAAATAAAATTAAAATTACATAATTGTATTAAGAATGTGATATTTAGTAGGCCTCAAATATTTATGGAAGTGTTTTTGTTGCATATTGTTAAATTTAATTCATACTCATATATTTTTCATACTTTGTATTGTTTTGAAGTCTTGGAAGTTTTTTTTGGAGGAGATCAAGAAAGGTGAATATGTAAAGAACATGGGAAATAATATTGGGAAATATATGAGAAAAGGAGGCTTATGATAGACTATATGTTAGATAATTAACTAGAGATTTCAAACAGTAATAGCTACAAGAAAATTACTATGAAGTTTATTTTGGATGACTAAGACATTGAAAGTAATACGATATTTGGTCAAGGTTAGTTATTTTTTCTACTAGAGATTTTATTTATTTATAGACGATGTTAACTCTAATATTACCTAGGGTGCTCATAACCCTTAATTCGGCCCTGCCGCCACCCATTTACAATGGTTTTAAGTGATTTTATGTTATATTGAACATTCCTCTAATTTAGAACCTTTTAGCTCAAAACTACCTCAAATTCACATCATAGTGCCCATAAGCTGACCCAAAGAGTTTTTATTTTAACATTTTTTACGAAAACATGAGGATAGAATCTTTGGCCTTAAACAAAACCATTATATGATTATGTCCAAGGTGGTGAATTATGTCTTAGACATAGAATAATGACATCATACAAAATCCATAAGGTGGGAATGTCTAGAAAACACATGAAAATGGAAGAATGATAATTCACACAATGTTTAGTAAAAAGTAAGGAGGCAATAGACTCAAAGAGAAGTGGTGACACACAAATAAATTACTTTTTCTCGAGTTAACCAAGCATACATACAAAATCACTTAATAACCATTATAAAAATGGCTTGTGTCCACTTTTGGGTATCTACAAATTCCCCTTGTTTAAACTACAATAAAAAAAAATATGTTTAAATTAAAATAAACATGAGACTCTAAGTTCATTTCAAGCATGTATTACAAAACTTTAATCCAACACTTCATAATGTCCTCTTAGATAATATGTCAATCTATAAAGTTAAGAAATTGTAGTAGATTACTAATTTTTAATACAAATATGTGTACAATAAAGTATTTTTAATATTTTTAAAATAGCATAGAAACATATATGACGTGATAAATGTTGATTTTCAATAGAATATGTCATACTTGTTGAAATAAATAAATATTATTATGTTCTCAAATATTTAATGCCATACTTGTTGAAATAGATAACTATTGTTATGTTCTCAAATATTTGTGTCACATAAAGGAGATTTTAAATGTCATATATTTTCCTTCTTTTCCATAGAAACAAACAAGAATACATCAAAAATAGGTCATGTGTGTATTGGACATGTCTCCTAACTAGAAAGATGGACTATGAGCATTAGGCCTCTTGAAGCCATTTTGTGTGCATTTGGTCCTACCATGGTGCCAATATGTAACACGTGAGCTAGCTATGGATTCATTATGTGTGCATTAGAGTCTACCATGGCCTAACCTATGTCTATTGGGGCTTGTTCTGGGGACAATGTGCTTAAATATTATTTGAAATTCATATATGTTATAAATGATGAACTTAGAAAAACCCATAATATATTATAATGTGCTCATAATTCATGTACAAATGTTGAATTCCATTTTTTCCATGATTCATGCACAAACATAAATACTCCATAATATCAATGTATTTATGGTCTGTGTTCAGATGTAAATATGCCATGTATACTTGATAAATTTACATAAATTATTTCCTCAGGGATGAATATTTGTATAATTTATACAATTGATAAAACTTAGTTTCAATAGAAGGGCTTAATGACCTTGTTCTATATTGGTCCCTAGGATTTTTGTAATCTTCTATTAGTCATGATCCACATTAGGAACTATCTGCTCATTATTCTTTATATTCTTTGATTTGTATGTGAGAGGATCAGAAGGGTTGGATGCAAGAATGTTGGAAAATATGCACATATAAAGGATAGAAATAGCCACACTCAAGGATAGCAGAAGAAACAGGCACAATATTACAAAGTAAAAATGTAAAAAGATCAGTGAATCTGAAAAGGAGGCACGAAGGATTCAAGATAAGAAATAAATAAGCTTTATACGTGGACACAAAGACACACAAGTTGAGATCATGTACATGTAGCAATAAAGAAACGCGATAGGAATCAACAGGATAAAAATAATCAAAGATATGGTGTTTGGGTTACTTACATGAAGATGGTGTAGAGACGAGAAGGGCACATTGAATATAGGTGGCCTATAAATAACACACAAGGTGGGTAAAATGACAACATGGCTAAATATAGGTGAAGTACTTATAGAATTATTTCCATACAAAAGTAAGGTATGGTGGCATATTTCCTAGACACCACCCTGATATAACTAGTGAAGGGAAAATTCCAATTAGTATATATACCCCTTGTAAGGTTCATTGTAAGGTGTGTATATGAGTTAGGTAGTCTATTTGAGAGAGGGGGGGCGTGAAATTATTATGTGTTGAGTGATTAATATGAAGATTAAAATGTTACAGATCAAATGAATCACTTAAGCTTGAGTATGTTAATTTAGTAAGTTTTCCGATTTATGCTTCTATTTTATTAATTAATAATTTCCCTTATCATAATGGTAAACCATGATGGAACCGATATTCTCTTGCACCTCAAGTGAGTGTGCCAAGGTTTATTCTTTGTCATTATATGATGACACATTGGGTGAGGGAAATTGATTGCACTAGTGAAGTAATATATTTCATACATATGTATTATTTGGTAAAGTGAAACTAGATGCACAAAATTTTGGTTTTGTTGTCGAGACCATCATAATCATGAAAAGATGATAACATGGATGAAAGATGCTTAGACTTGCATAGGAAAACATTGATAATTGGTAACACGCTATTGAAAACACCTTCCCACAAATACATCCTATTTAAAATAACTTCTCGAAAATAATTTCTATGAGGAGCTAAATGAGACATTATTCAGCAAGCTTCTAGTAAACATAAATGCTTGTCTTACAACTTATTATTTAGGAAAGAATTAGGATTTGGGGAAGAAGCATCCTTGGACTCCATATCACATAAAAAACTTTCACAACATGATACAACTTGAACATGACCCATGGATTAGGTAAAGTACACTTCACAACTATATTATTAAATAATTGATATCTAATTTTTACTATACAAAGAAACCCCAGTTCAAATTCTTCTAAGAACCACATGGATCATATCTGAAGTAATTTCTATTGGAAATCAAAAAATTTATGGTGGATATGGGTATTGAAAAATTCCCCATGGATGGCTAGATAACCCACAAGCATTAACGACGTGAAAGGCTAGGAATGTAAATAGAAATATCAACATGTGCCATGGATTTATTGGATGAACGTACATTGAGAAGGATGTGTTATGGAAAATAAATGCACAAAGAGATAGAAGGCACATAACTACTTCATCAAGATATTTTAACTTCAAAGACTATTGGGGAAAATTAAAGACATGGGTTATGACAGGAAGGAGGAAGAAGGTTCGAAGGGATTCAGATAGAATAAATAGTGTGAAGAAAGAAATTTTTTTTGAAGGAGGATGAAGAAAGATTTAATATAATGTATATGGAATATTAATCAAACCTACCACACATTCTCATGTAACTAGGCCACCACATATAAAATATCAAGTATTAATCAAAAATGATAGCGATGAGGAAGGGTAAATAGACAAAATAAAGGGCACATTAGATAGTATATTCACATATGTTATTCAATCATTAATACCAACACCGAAAAATATACATTATAATCAAAATATTCCAAAATCATGGAGGTTTGGAATGATGATTGCAATTTTAACATCACTAACACTTGGTGGTATGTGGGGTAATGCACCATTACAACAAGCCACTATAATTATCATGTCAAGTGTTTATGGTCGAGGTAGCATAATTTATATGGAATCTACAACGAGTGCACCAGTATAAGGAAGAGTAGTGGTTATCGCATAATAAGTATATGTCCAAACATATTCTACAATATGTCTTTGCACCTACCAAGATATCGTGGTGTTGAGAATGTTTTTGAACATTCATAAGTTCGAGCTAATTTGGTATTCGAAGGTATTTATTTCTTCAAAGTTCAAAGATATTCAATTCAATACGACATATTTGGAATACGCTCATACTTGGTATAGGGATCATGACCAATTACACTTTGTTGGATTATGATTAGTTGAAGGTATCATTTTTAAAGGAATTTTACATACCAAAGTTTTATCAATAGAGCATCTCGATACTAAAAAGAATCAAGTAGGAATTTATTGAGAGAGAGAGAGTGTGTGTGTGTGTGTGTGTGTGCGCGCGCGCATGTACAGGCGTGTATTTTAAAACCCTCATCTCTAAGTTTTCATATGAGATACATCTGAATCAACATGTGTAATGGTTTTTAGGAGGTTACTAATTTCATTCAGATGCACCCTTTCAAATAAAAATTTTATAGATTCATGATACTCCTTCCTAGGTTGATTCTGAGGTTAAGAAAAGGAAGAGGGTTGTCAAGGCAATTGACATTTATTTTGATGCCCTTTTCAAAATTTCAAACGACGTCATTCTAACTTGAAGCTTAAGGTGCTTTCTCGAATAATGGTGGATAATGATGGAAATAAATTTGCAAATCTTGCCATTCCACAAGTTGATAAAGAGCGTGATGCTATGACACCTACCGACTATGAAGTTTCCAGACTTGGACTTGGAAGATCTACAATAGAAAGTGACATGGCGATGGCTCAAGATCCAATTGATATTGTGCTAAAGAGACTTGAGAAATACAAGTCTCAAAACTCTCAGCTCAAGGCCAAAAATAATCAATTGGTGGAATATGTTCAACATTTGATAAAGCCCATATCATCCACTTTCCCCGTACTTGATGCAGTGGATGCCCCAGATGAAGATACTCTCAATTTGTCAAAAGAAATAAACACATTGGGCCATGTCACTAAAACTTGGCTTTCAGATATTCTTGTTTTAGACAAGGGGACAATCAAGACTGTGGTTAAGCTTCATGAAGATGTCAGTGTGTATCTTGATCCAATTCTTTCTTTCAAAGAAACTTTTTTTCTACTATATTAAATTTGGATGAGATATTGCCCAGTTTACAGGAGATGACAAGTATGGAATCTTTAGTTTTAGCTATTGAAGGAATTCTCGAATTTAAACATCGAGGGACACGTTTTCTTTGGTGTCTGCATCTCAAATCAAGAAAAACGCTTCTCGAAGATTCTATGATCCATTATGAAAGCATGTGCAATGAAACCTTCACTTAACTCTCCTTGATTCAAGAATTCATGATTGAGATTCCTTGCAACCTCGTAAATGAGCATAATCAAAGGTGTTCATCGGAGCAGGTGGAAGAGAAATTTTCACTATTGTTTAAGGACATGTACACTCCCACCAACAATTTCTCGTCAGTTTCGATGGAGCAGTGCATCAAATTAAAGAAATTATTTGAGAACGCTCAATCCTGTCGTGCCCAACCTTGGGACACCGGGAAACAGGCTAAAAAGTTGGTAAATTTTTTTATTTTTTTATTTTTTTTAATTTTTTTTAAGGTAACCAATGTTTTTCACCTCACCATTCTCATAAGACAATAATTAAATTCTTAACAATATACTTTCCACCGAATTGCTAAAACATTATTTCCATCTAATCTTATTTATTTAGCTTATATTAAATTTACACACATTTAATATCTAGCTCTTTTAATTAAAATTTTCCACAAGAAAGATAACTCCTCATTCTTAAATAAATTTAATTTCCCATATAAAATCTTTACCCACACCCCCCCCCCTCCTTAAAGATTTAAGCTACTACTCCCTCAAAATTTCCCATATCCAAAAGGTATGTAGGGTAACTTATGGACCCTAGGATAGAATCACTCTTAGCCCTTGATCTCCCTCTTGCCCTAAATCTTCTTTATCTTTTTCTTTTCTTTTCTATAATCTCTCCTTTTTGCTCTTATTTTCATGTTTCTGCTTGCTGGTTAGGGTGGAAGTTGTGGCTGTAAAGGGTGTATTTTTATTTTATTTAACTCCATTTGTTATATTTTATTGCTCCCTCTGAGGTCTGGGAGGCTGCACATTGAGAGGGCGGCGGTGGGATCCTTCCACGCCAAAAGGGGGAGAAAGGGATGATGTGGCGGCGAGGGTGCTGGTCGTGACGGTGGAGGGAGGGCAGCACAGGTATGGGGGAAGTATGGGAGACGGCCAGCGCGGCAAGGGCGACAGTGGACGGGGGTTTGGCTGCACAGCAGCACAAGGGAGGCCGCGGGTGGAGGGGCCACGGGCCCGTGAAAACGGCGCAGGAGGGAGTGTTGGTGGGGCAGTGTCCCCGTGAAGCGTGCAGGGGTGCGGGGAACGACAGAAGGGGGACGGGAGGATGGGCAGAGGCGTGGGGAAATATAGGGGTGGGGTGACCCATATGGCTGCGCAGGGGGGTGTGTGGGGAGGGGTTCGACCCTCCCCCATTTTACCTATTTTTCTTTTGCTAATAAAAAAAAATAGTAAAGCTGCAATCTTTTTGTTTATATCTATTTTTATTTTTATTTTTAATAGATAAATATACATATATAAAAATAACAACTATGATTATTTTATAATATAAAGATTATTCATATAATCCAATGCATTTATATTATAATCAATAGAGCATAACCTATTTAATAGTATGTTATATTTACCATATATTATATAAATATAATAACTCGATATTTCATTTTGTATAGAACATGATCTCTAATAAATTCTGAATACTAAGAAATTAATACGATATATAACTAGATTTATACCCAAAATTACTAGGCAACTGGATTTAAACGAATTATAGTTATATTATGAAATATAACTATACTGATTTTATTATTTACAAACTGAAGCAAGATTGGTTTGGATTGTATAATGCAGATTCTATTTTGTCTCTTTTCTTTTTTTTTTATTTAGGCAATCCAGAATTTTGTCAATATATAAAGGTATTAAAATGAATTTCTAACTTGAAGCAAGAAATCAAACAAAGAGGTAACATTACTCTTCTATTATAACCACGTTCAAAGGTAAACAACTTTCCCCCTTATAGTAAGAGAGATCTCTACATTATAATACATTTCTTTGACAAAAGGGAGATCTACTTCATGAAGGAAACTTTCATTTTAACAAGGCATACAGGTTATTTCATTCCATATTAAAAGCTAAAATTTGAATAATATATATGTACATATTCTTTTCAAAACAACCATGAAGAGCATCACTTATTAATGTATCAAGACTCCTCTGCTCATGGAGAGTAGCAAGTTATACAACCTTCAACTATAATCAAAGAGAGGTACAAAAACGACTTGAAACTCATATGCTTCCATGAACTAAACATATATCCCAAGAGGAAGGCTACAAAATGAGCTCACTTCAATAGTTTTACAAAGAACATAAACTTATCAAGAAGCTAAAATTTTCCAAACAAGAAGAGAGTCATAAAAGAGCATGCCACCAAAGTTACTTTAGTAACCCTTAAGCTTGAGGCTCCAACCATCATCCATTGAGCTCCAACATTGTATTCTTTACAAGGATCTAACTCCAAGAGAATCATGGCTTGTTAACCACCCAACCTTTAGGCATCATTACATGCCTCTCCCAAGATTGGGATGCATGCTAGCCTCCCCCAAGCCCATGGGAAAGAGGACAACTAACCATAACTTGCACAAGATGGAGGGTAAACCCACAATGATACAAGCACACAAACATAGAACACATACAAACAAGACTCCCAAGTTTACAAGGAGGAGAACCCATGTTCTTCCTCAAAAGTGGGGAAGAGAGGAGAAAGTTCTCCAATAATTTTATTCCAAGATTTCTTGCACAAAGAAACAACTCCATAACCCTCCTTATTGCTCCTAATTACAAACCAAAACCCTCCTTATTCCTCCTCCCTTTCTCCAAGTCCTTCTTGGAAGGATTTTCAAACCCCAAAGGGGTTTCCTTACTGAGAATGGGGAAGGAGATTCAAGCCAAATGAATTAACTTCCCCACCTCAACCATTGAGGGGAAACACTAAGACCCTACAAGGCTTGTCCATCAAGCCTTGAGGATTGAGAGGGAAAATTCCCTCTCTCTTCCCCCACACTCCAAAACTCCATCATGCCATATGATGGAGGGAGTAAACACAAGCAAACAACAAAAATCTACATTCAACAATTAACAATTCCAAGCAATCAATCTAACAACAAAAAAGAAAGCAACACAACAATAAGACATAAGAGCCTACCTCAAGGAAAGCTCTCCAAAAAGCTTTCCAACTTCAAGTTTCTCCACTCTTGACTCAAGCAAATCCCAAGCCCCAAATCACCCAAGCATCAGAGCAAGAAATTCCTAAGAAAAAGTTCATCTCTTTTCCCATGAATGGGAATTTGAAGAGGTGCAAGCAAGCATCCTCACAAATGAGGGGGTGACATGTGTCACCCCTCTCCCTCATCAAGGTCAAAGATGCCAAAACAAAAGAGAGAAAGGGTAAAATTATCTTTTTGCCCTCTTCTCCCAAATTCCCTTAAATGTTAGCAAGACAAAACTAGTGGAACTTTTGATAAACACTCAAATCCACATCCCTTACATGGATGTGACTAAACAAGAGGTAAAAAGGGAGGGAAAACTCCCTCTAGCCTTGAAAATAAGTCTCCCCTACCCATTAGGTAGGATCCAAGGGCTCATTTTTATGTTAGGGGAACTCCCAAGCTAAAAAGGGGTCCCCAAAATGCCCAAAATACCCTAATTTCGGGTTTTGCATTTTTGGCACAAGGGTAGAGGGTGTGGGGACCACCCAAGGGTCTCACATGTGACCTTAAGCCCTTGTGATTAAGTGACTCAATAAACAAATCAAAATTTAAAAGAAAGTGGGATTATTAACTCCCAAAACAAGTTTACAACTCCACTAGTGACCCTAAACCAAATTAATAATTCAAAGCACAATACATTACAAGAATTGGGGTCACTCATGGTGCCCAAAATAATAATCTCCTACACTAAGGCTTCACACAATGAACATGGCTAGGACTCAGCCTGTGGGCTGCTTGTGCAAGATTGTGTAGCTGGCCTGAATCCCACGTTCTCCTATGACCTGTCACATGCACACTCATTGCATACATTAACCGCATCTATCCAATACAAGAGTAAACTAGCTACTCATTAAGCGAACAGATTCAAACATGTAAATTAATGATATCACCATCATCAATGTGGAATGCACAATCTCACACAATTCTTCGTATGTTAGGTATTACAATACATATCATGTCATATCACCATGTCATCATGTATCCTTATCAGCAAAATGAATACGTTACAAAATCAAGGTATGTGACTAAACTAATTATCCAACATGTATCAATTTGACCTAAATCACATAGAAAAGTGTTAGTGTCCAGAATATCAAATAAAAAGTGTCAACCTACTAATCTAGTTAAATTAGCGCTACGCGCTCCAAATCACCATACGTGTTCATGAAGGCAAACCAACATATCCAAAATCCATAACTGTGGTTTAAGAATTCAACAGATCATAGAGGCTAGAAAAAGTGGGCACTACATCCCCCTCTCCTAAAATTAGACTTCCTCCGGGAAGTCACTGGAAGAGCTAGGGATAAGATTTTACTGGATATCACATCATAGTGTAAGTACTACATTAAGGTCATTTTTAAAGGAACTATCATATTTTTTATTTTTGTCTTAACAACATGTCTTTTTAAAGTGTAACTAGGTCCAAGAACAAGTATTTCTCAAATAAGAGGTATGTTAACCAAGGAGAACTGTATAAACCGAATTCATTTTCCTCCTCATCTATGTTTCCTATTAGGGTCCAAATACGAGGATATACAACATGATGAATGATTGAAGGGAGCATAAATGTTGTTTTAAAATGAATTTAAAAGTTTTTTGAATATTAATTGTGTACTATAACACTTAAGGAAACTATCCAAGGTGTCACAAATACCACACAATGAGAGAGAAAAAGTTTCCAAGTTCCGTGTGGTTTCATCTCCTAACTCGTCATTACTCTAACTTTTGAAAAAGGAGGGTTCACGAGTCTTTTTAAAATGGTTCAATAATCAACATTATTCACTAAGATCAAGGAAGAATATTCACATACTACCAAACATAGTTAAAGGAGTTGTCTTAATTTGGTCATTATTTATTTATTTAGTTTATTTTTATTTTTTGTTTGCTAAATGATTGTAAGAAAAATAAAATAAAATTTGTGGGTGGAATATATATAGTCCACTACCAGGTTAGGATTAGCTTTCTAATTTAATTATTTTTCCAAAGTTTCATAGCATGTACCGTTTTATAAAACATTTCCATTCCGAGACAAGATGATTTATAAGTCTCATAAACGAAAATTTATTTTATTATTGTTTGTAAGTTGGTTTATATGAGTTCTCATTATGACAAAGCAATTTTAGAACTTTCTATGCCCCAAACAAGACATAACTTCTTAATGAAACAACAATTCACAAATTTTTCAGTTTAATAAAAAGTTTTACTTTATTTTATCATTTCTTAATTAATAATCAAAAGAAAACAAGAATGAGTTACGCAACAACAAAATCCATTTAAAGAGAGTGTTTCCCAAATCATATCAACATACTTATCAAAATTTACAAAATTCCAACATGATGGGATGCAAAAAATTTTCTGTCCATACTTTCCTCAAGAGTACAAGAGATAAACACTCATTTTCCTTTAATGAAAGGTAAGGTCTAAATCTTTTCAAGATATCCGACTTACGTTAGCTTTTACTTAACAATTTGTTTATTTTTTTATTTGGTCGAAATTTGGCCCATTAGGTCGATAAAATAATTACACTTGATTAACAAGGGTGGAATTCGTATTACACAAAGAAATTTGAATTATGCCACCCTATTTGAGTGGTGATAGAAATTAGAACCGTGTTTTGAAGAGGGCCCCAAAATATTTGTGTTCTATATATATCATATATATATATATATATATATATATTAAAAAAAACCCAGTGCTTATACTGATTACAAAGGACGGCTCTACCTACGGTACGTGGAAAGGCTAGTAAGTCATTTTTGTTAGTCCTTGCAATAAAGTCTTACATCATTTACATTATAATTACATACTAAGAGTTCTTCTATGTGGATGAAATCTTATAAAGGAGTTTTCCTAAGAGTCTAATAGTCAGAGCATAATGGATTTGTGAGATTCATCGCAACCATTCTATCATTCTTGTTAACTCTCTCACCTAAATATTTAGGAAGACAAAACAATACCTTAGTTTCTTACAGGATTCCCAACATTAAATGTGTAAACCATAAGAACATCACAAGACAAAGATTAGTAACCAACACCTATCACATCTGAAGCAATAGTTTTAGGATCACCCCAATTTTATCTCTTTAAGGGGTAATAATGATTAGCATTGTTTATCCAACCAATGTTGTTTAATTATATATATGACGAGTTTTCCAAGATACAAATAATTACAATATTCCATTATTGTTTACAAGGTAAGTGTACCCAATTGTGCTTTTAGATTTATAATTAAATATATATTTTTGTGGATTTTTGAAACATTACTTTCACCCCCTATTGGACCACATTAATAGTTCTTTCACTGTCAACACCATCCTCGATACAACATAGTGCCTAACCAAGAATGTGTTCAACACTAATTCATTTCATTTTATTTTCTTTCCAAGAGAGAGATAAAATATCTTTGTTTATATTTATTATAGATATTAAAATTTTGCATGACCATTGATCTTATACGTCCACTAATTTGAGGTTAGAAGAGGGTGATTCCCTTATTTCTACACATAAGTACAAGCATTATAAACATGATTAAACTCATAACATTTTAAATCAACTTGAGGAGAGTTGAATTCACATGTGTAATTACTAAAGTAAGAAGGTTTTAACCAAGTTACCATGCAACAAAACTTAATAAGTGGTTAAGGTATGAAAATAGGTTTATCGAGCTCCAAAAGGATTAAGAAAATTAACTAGATCATTTCTGAAATTAACTCTAAAATTTATACCAATAGCTTCGATAATAATTTGGAGTTCGTGAAGACTAGATTCATTTTAATATCACACTGCATTTCCTACGTTACGTGAAGAGGATAAACTAGCTAAGAGATATCACTTCAAGCAACACCATCTTATAAAGAAAGATGCACTAACTTTCCTTTCGTTTTATCATTTATTGTTTAGAGAAAAGTTAACAATTATTTCCATCCAATTCTACTTAATTTTAAATCATAATTTAGAAAGAAAGAATAATAACAAGAACATAAGATCTTCTGGTAAAATTTCCTTATAAAAGGGTTATAAAACTAAGATTAGAACATATATCAAGGAGTACAAATTATTTCAAATTTCATAGTAGTGAAATATCAAAACGTGGAAGATTATTTTATCACCTTATTGGTTTTATAGAAGATACCATTACAAGTTTACAGACATTTAATTTACACCCATATCGAAAGGGTTTCATTAGATCTAAAGAGGCACCTCTAACATGACAGTTGATATTCCCAAGAAACAAAGGATCACTAGACAAGAAACAACCAACCAAACGTCATAACAAATTTTCTATATCAAGGTAACAATTCCACATTCTTATCTCGACCTACTTATTATTTTCGAAACCAGCAGCTAGACCTTTGGTGACCAGAATTACATATCTAACCAAGGTCGCTAGCAAAATAAAATGACTTGTTGTACAAAGTTTATTTTGGGTCCTAGCATTCAACCTAGAACACGTAGCTTAAAACAATAATCCATATTGTAACATTTTTCACTCTCCAAAGGTGTCCTAAGAAACCTATTTGTTTATTAAGACCTAATTTTTTTGTTCCACAACTAGAGAAAAAAGGCTACAAAGGGATCTTGCCAAGACATGTACCCAACACCCACATGGTGAAACAAAGCTTTCATTCAATTCTCTATTATACAGAGAGTCAGACAAGACGTACATTTCTAATTACTGGTGAATAGGTTTCAAATTGGAAGCACTATCTCGAAGCCAACTATTACAGTTTTACTATTGTATACCAGCAGATTTATAGTGACAAAAGGCTACAAAAAGGGTCTTGAAAATAAGTAATTCCCAATTCAAAATAAAATGAGTTCTATCCACTTGAATTCTATTCTTCTATATATAGAGAACCCGACGCAACTCACAAAATGAAAAACTGATGACCAAAAATCTAGATATGGTATACTTTACGAGGTTAATTAATGTTATTTACAAGTTTGTGTTTTGAACAAAACATCTAGAGACCTTCTAAACACACTTGGAAAACTAATTCTCTATTCCTTTTTCTCGAATCTAATCATTGCAACCACTCGACATGGAGAAATACTACAAGCTAGAAGCCAAAATTTTCAATTTCCTACTAATGCTTTCCACTTTATAGGCCCAAATCGAAATGATTTTACTTAAATTTTAAGTTGTCCCAAACAAAATGTGATTAAAAGAAACTAAAAAAAATTATTTTATCTATATGATCAAATGATTTTAAACGTTGATGCGGTTTCCCAAGTTACTAGGAAATAAGATTATCCAATCCATTACTACTATGGAGACCAAAAAGTCATTTTGCATGTCATCTCAACACAACATTTTTCTTAAGTTTTACTTTTTTTTTAAACAATTTAAGTGATCATAATATGCCAACCATCTACTATCTTAGCAAACATTTTATTCTAAGCGGTTACTCGAGAGATAAAATTACCCATGGAATACTTTAGCGGAAACGATTTTAATTGTTTTACTTTTAATATTATGAAAACATTTATAACTAGTTAAAAGTTCTACCCAGAGCGTCCGCGTGTGCGAACCATCGCTCTAATACCAAATGTCGTGCCCAACCTTGGGACACCGGGAAACAGGCTAAAAAGTTGGTAAATTTTTTTATTTATTTATTTTTTATTTTATTTTTTTTCAAGGTAACCAATGCTTTTCGCCTCACTATTCTCATAAGACAATAATTAAATTCTTAACAATATACTTTCCACCGAATTGCTAAAACATTATTTCCATCTAATCTTATTTATTTAGCTTATATGAAATTTACACACATTTAATATCTAGCTCTTTTAATTAAAATTTGTCACAAGAAAGATAACTCCTCATTCTTAAGTAAATTTAATTTACCATATAAAATATTTACCTACACCCCCCGCCCCTCTCCTTAAAGAATTAAGCTACCACTCCCTCAAAATTTCCCATATCCAAAAGGTATGTAGGGTAACTTATGGACCCTAGGATAGAATCACTCTTAGCCCTTGATCTCCCTCTTGCCCTAAATCTTCTTTATCTTTCTTCTTTTCCTTTCTATAATCTCTCCTTTTTGCTCTTATTTTTATGTTTCTACTTGCTGGTTAGGGTGGAAGTTTTGGCTGTAAAGGGTGTATTTTTATTTTATTTAACTCCATTTGTTATATTTTATTGCTCCCTCTAAGGTCTGGGAGACTGCACATTGAGAGGGCGGCGGTGGGATCCTTCCACGCCAAAAGGGGGAGAAAGGGATGATGTGGCGGCGAGGGTGTTGGTCGTGACAGTGGAGGGAGGACAGCACAGGTATGGGGGAAGTATGGGAGACGGCCAGCGTGGCAAGGGCGACAATGGATGGGGGTTTGACTACACAGTAGCATAAGGGAGGTTGCGGGTGGAGGGGCCATGGGCCCGCGAAAACGGCACAGGGGGGAAGTGTTGGTGGGGCAGTGTCCCCGTGAAGCGTGCAGGGGTGTGGGGGACGACAGAAGGGGGACGGGAGGATGGGAAAAGGCGCGGGGCAGTACAGGGGTGGGGTGACCCATATGGCTGTGCAGGTGGGTGTGTGGGGAGGGGTTCGACCCTCCCCCATTTTACTTATTTTTCTTTTGCTAATTAAAAAAAAACAGTAAAGCTGCAATCTTTTTGTTTATATCTATTTTTATTTTTATTTTTAATAGATAAATATACATATATAAAAAAATAACAACTATGATTATTTTATAATATAAAGATTATTCATATAATCCAATGCATTTATATTATAATCAATAGAGCATAACCTATTTAATAGTATGTTATATTTACCATATATTATATAAATATAATAACTCGATATTTCATTTTGTATAGAACATGATCTCTAATAAATTCTAAATACTAAGAAATTAATACGATATATAACTAGATTTATACCCAAAATTACTAGGCAACTGGATTTAAACAAATTATAGTTATTGTTATCACCAAATCACAGCACCCCTGTGCATATACCTGAACTCACAGTGTGATTGGATAACATGGGTACTATCTCCAAGTTGTGGGACCTGTTACTTGAGATAGACCTCCAGAGAAAGCTGGTTCTTGCTCCTAAACTACCTGCCACAATCTACTCTAATGCAGGATAAGCTAACTGTTCTAATCTAAATTTCCAAGGGACCAGGGAAAGAGAATACATAAAATGAAAGCCTACACTAAAGCAGTGATACACTAGAAAAGGAGGATGTGAGAGTAGTCTCCAAATGTGTGAAATACAGAGGCAAAGTGCACACTAGAAGAGGTGATGGCAGTTCTTCATAATCTAGCAAAATGCATTCACAGCAATATTCCAAGCACACACAATGATAATGAATTCCTGCAAGAACATAATAATAGACACAATATTCTTGTAAAAAGATAAAAGGGGCAAGAAGAATGCAAGAAAACACAGCAGGGAAAAAATACATCCACAAACTTGTATTTTATTGCTTCCTGGTATGCACAGTTCAGTCTATTACAAGATAAGGGCCTGGATCACCATGCAAGGAGTCCACTACAAGGGCCTACAACACACTGGCTTCACAAAGAAATTTTGGCAGAGCTTTGTTACCCAAAAACTCTCTCCTTTACAATGAGCCCAACACTCCAATTTATAGAAAACATGAGAAGGAGAAGAGAAGGGAAAATGGAAATCCCGAAATCTGTCCTTCAACCACCTGTAAGAGGCATTAAATTGAGTGGAATGGTTATACATTACTTGCAAAAGGCTCCCCATACTATCCCATGTGCTACAGCAGAGAAAGAATTATGGCCATGCCTCTTAATTGCACTCCCAGCTACCAAATAAAACATTGTTCTGAACCCGGCCACGTTTTCTTAAAAATCTCAATTAATATCTGATCAAATCTGAAATTTCTTGATTGTTGTGCATCGGACTCGGAACCACGATTCCAATGGTACCAATTTTGTGCGATTTCGTTGAGAAATGCAAAAGTTATGGCCTTCTGAGTGCGGGCAGCTATTTTGGGTCTAGCAGGCGTTTTCTGTCATTTGACGGGAATGAGCATTAACTGACTGGAGCCGAATATGTTTCTTTTATTTAAATATATCTATCCTCATTAAGTTTTTGTGGCATAGAGGACGTCGTGCTCGTTCCAGAAAGTCCAATTTTGTGAAAATCGAAGCTCGGAGTCAAAAGTTATGGCCGTTTGAAGTTCCACGGGTCAAATGTTGACTTTTCTCCTCTGCCTTCGGCCACTTCGGCTTTTCGCGTCCCACGCGTCCCTCTGTCCCATTTAGCACAGTGCTGAAATTTCCCATTTTGGCCGAACCGGCCGGTTCGCGTACTCGCGGCCCAGATGTCCCATTTGCTTTCGGACTGTTTGGGACAAATTTTCTCGATTCGCCCGGTTCGGCCGGTTCGCGTCCTTTTGTCCCGCGCATCCCTGACTGAAAGTTCTCATTTTAGCCAATCCAGCCGGTTTGCGTACTTCGCGTACCTTTGGTCCAACTGTTTCGGGCTGCCTTGACTCATTTCGGCCCATCCGGCCGGTTCGCGTACTTTTGTCCCGTCTGTCCCGACTATTGCAAGGACCAAGACTTAGCCATTTTTCAGGATTTTTTCTGGCCCGAGCTTATTTTTTGCAATTTTTTCACAATTCCTCAGAACTTGCTCTCTTCTTCTTGGACAGGGGAGTTAGAAAAAAAATGAGGGGACCCTAGAAACATGACTTTTTGTCCGGACTCAATATAATTGCTTGGGACTAAAGAATTTGATGCATGTTATCAAAATTACCTTGAGGGGTGAATTTTGGATAACAATTATATTATGAAATATAACTATACTGATTTTATTATTTACAAACTGAAGCAAGATTGGTTTGGATTGTATAATGCAGATTCTATTTTGTCTCTTTTCTTTTCTTTTTTTTTAGGCAATCCAGAATTTTGTCAATATATAAAGGTATTAAAATGAATTTCTAACTTGAAGCAAGAAATCAAACAAAGAGGTTAACATTACTCTTCTCTTCTAACCACGTTCAAAGGTAAACAACTTTCCCCCTTATAGTAAGAGAGATCTCTACATTATAATACATTTCTTTAACAAAAGGGAGATCTACTTCATGAAGGAAACTTTCATTTTAACAAGGCATACAGGTTATTTCATTCCATATTAAAAGCTAAAATCTGAATAATATAGATGTATATATTCTTTTCAAAACAACCATGAAGAGCATCACTTATTAATGCAACAAGACTCCTCTGCTCATGGAGAGTAGCAAGTTATACAACCTTCAACTATAATCAAAGAGAGGAACAAATACGACTTGAAACTCGTATGCTTCCATGAACTAAACACATATCCCAAGAGGAAGGCTACAAAATGAGCTCACTTCAATAGTTTTACAAAGAACATAAACTTATCAAGAAGCTAAAATTTTCCAAACAAGAAGAGAGTCATAAAAGAGCATGCCACCAAAGTTACTTTAGTAACCCTCAAGCTTGAGGCTCCAACCATCATCCATTGAGCTCCAACATCGTATGCTTTACAAGGATCTAACTCCAAGAGAATCATGGCTTGTTAACCACCCAACCTTTAGGCATCATTACATGCCTCTCCCAAGATTAGGATGCATGCTAGCCTCCCCCAAGCCCATGGGAAAGAGGACAACTAACCATAACTTCACAAGATGGAGGGTAAACCCACAATGATACAAGCACACAAACATAGAACACATACAAACAAGACTCCCAAGTTTACAAGGAGGAGAACCTATGTTCTTCCTCAAAAGTGGGGAAGAGAGGAGAAAGTTCTCCAATAATTTTATTCCAAGATTTCTTGCACAAAGAAACAACTCCATAACCCTCCTTATTGCTCCTAATTACAAACCAAAACCCTCCTTATTCCTCCTCCCTTTCTCCAAGTCCTTCTTGGAAGGATTTTCAAACCCCAAAGGGGTTTCCTTACCAAGAATGGGGAAGGAGATTCAAGCCAAATGAATCAACTTCCCCACCTCAACCATTGAGGGGAAACACTAAGACCCTACAAGGCTTGTCCATCAAGCCTTGAGGATTGAGAGGGAAAATTCCCTCTCTATTCCCCCACACTCCAAAACTCCATCATGCCATATGATGGAGGGAGTAAACACAAGCAAGCAACAAAAATCTACATTCAACAATTAACAATTCCAAGCAATCAATCTAACAACAAAAAAGAAAGCAACACAACAATAAGACATAAGAGCCTACCTCAAGGAAAGCTCTCCAAAAAGCTTTCCAACTTCAAGTTTCTCCACTCTTGACTCAAGCAAATCCCAAGCCCCAAATCACCCAAGCATCCAAGCAATAAATTCCCAAGAAAAAGTTCCTCTCTTTTCCCATGAATGGGAATTTGAAGAGGTACAAGCAAGCATCCTCACAAATGAGGGGGTGACATGTGTCACCCCTCTCCCTCATCAAGGTCAAAGATGCCAAAACAAAATAGAGAAAGGGTAAAATTATCTTTTTGCCCTCTTCTCCCAAATTCCCTTAAATGTTAGCAAGACAAAACTAGTGGAACTTTTGATAAACACTCAAATCCACATCCCTTACATGGATGTGACTAAACAAGAGGTAAAAAGGGAGGGAAAACTCCCTCTAGCCTTGAAAATAAGCCCCCCCTACCCATTAGGTAGGATCCAAGGGCTCATTTTTATGTTAGGGGAACACCCAAGCTAAAAAGGGGTCCCCAAAAATACCCAAAATACCCTAATTTCAGGTTTTGTATTTTTGGCACAAGGGTAGAGGGTGTGGGGACCACCCAAGGGTCTCACATGTGACCTTAAGCCCTTGTGATTAAGTGACTCAATAAACAAATCAAAATTTAAAAGAAAGTGGGATTATTAACTCCCAAAACAAGTTTACAACTCCACTAGTGACCCTAAACCAAATTAATAATTCAAAGCACAATACATTACAAGAATTGGGGTCACTCATGGTGCCCAAAATAATAATCTCCTACACTAAGGCTTCACACAATGAACATGGCTAGGACTCAGCCTGTGGGCTGCTTGTGCAAGATTGTGTAGCTGGCCTGAATCCCACGTTCTCCTATGACCTGTCACCTGCACACTCATTGCACACATTAACCGCACATGTCCAATACAAGAGTAAACTAGCTGCTCACCAAGCGAACAGATTCAAACATGTAAATTAATGATATCACCATCATCAATGTGGAATGCACAATCTCACACAATTCTTCGTATGTTAGGTATTACAATACATATCATGTCATATCACCATGTCATCATGTATCCTTATCAGCAAAACGAATACGTTACAAAATCAGGGTATGTGACTAAACTAATTATCCAACATGTATCAATTTGACCTAAGTCACATAGAAAAGTGTTAGTGTCCAGAATATCAAATAAAAATTGTCAACCTACTAATCTAGTTAAATTAGCGCTACGCACTCCAAATCACCATACGTGTTCATGAAGGCAAACCAACATATCCAAAATCCATAATTGTGGTTTAAGAATTCAACAGATCATAGAGGCTAGAAAAAGTGGGCACTACAAATCCAAAATTGTTAATTTAAATGATATGCCAAGTAGAATTCTTGAATTGTAGGTATTTTGTGAGGCTTTTCTTTGACCAAGTGAACCTCCAGAAGAAGAAAAGATTCTTGAAACTTTGGGAAGGTTTAGATCCTTTCAACTGGCAAAAGCGGCAAATCCTAATTTCACCAGCGGGTCAGGGAGTTAATTTTCTTGGTATCTAACGAAGTGGGAGAGTCCATTTCTCATACGCTTGAGATAGGCGGACCCCATTTCAATGGATAAGGCACTGGTTATTATTGTATATTTTAAAAGGTGTTGTTATTTGTTTTCGGGAAACTATGGATATTTTAAGTAATTTCTATTTTTGGGTTGTCTTTAATAAAGTTGTTGAAAAAGTCAAAGGTCACTTAAGTGCCTTATTTAATGATCATGTAAAACCCTAACTACTTTGTAACCAACTTTTGGGTTATAAAAGGAAGTGAGGGGCTCATTTGTAAAGGTGACTTTAAGAGAGGAGAAGAAATACTTTTGTGTGCAAGCTTTGTTTCAAGAAGAAACTTTGTGTTTTTTTGTGAAAACATTTTGGAGTTAATGAAATACGAACTTTGTGTCTCATTCATTGTCTCTTGTAACATTTGATGTTCTTATGTTCATTAGATGTTAGGTGTTTGAATCTTGCATGCAAATATTATATTTAATCTTATTGTCAACGTTATTAATCGGTTGTTCTAGTTCACAGTGATCAAGCTCTTACTATCTACTTGCTCATATGTGTTCCCTTTTACATGTTCTTGTTTGGCTAACTCAAACTCCGTTTTATTTGTGTTAGTTATTCATCTTTCTTCTTCGTGCAATATTAGGCTCTTTGTTTACCTAACTCTTGCATGTTCTTTCAGTTCATTCCATTCCACTCCTTTCCTTCATTCCATTCCATCTCCCTCATTCAATTTTCTTTCCATTGATGTTCCAAAACACCCCCCACATACAATTTTGAATGTATAGATGTAAATATAGTTTTGGTTTTCAATAAAGGCGGCCTCACCTTCATTGAGGAGGGACTTCGTTCCCACACTGTTGCATGTCATTTGCATACATGCAAATCCATATGCTAACAGTTTTGGGCAACTCTACTGGGGATTTAGGAATCGTTAACCAGTGCTTGGTTAAATCTTTATGACTATTCCCTCTGCACAAGCTCTAGTTCTTCAACCGAACATTGTGCCCGATGAAGATTTCCAAGGAGACATTGCTGCCCACCTTCGAGCAGTAGCTTGGGAAAACTTTGAAATCTTGTAGTAATTTTTGGTTGTTGATAGAGCCATTGATAGAGAAATCTACATCGAATACCTTAGAAGAAGAGCACCCGCACTTGTGGTCAGAAGACCTTCTGGACACATGTTGATCGTTGTTCACCGACGCAGTCCTCTTCCACCAAGGTAATAAGTTGTATGAATATTACAGGTAACCCACCTATCTTGCAACCAAATTTTATTTTTGCAAATACTCAAGAAGAAATATCATCAGATTTGAGGCAGGCTATTTGGGAAAAGTGCATGAGTAACTATCATTTTCATCTCACCGCATCAGTACAAGATAAATAAGAAGAGAAATTCGCAAGAGTTGCTAGAGATATTCAGGTGCAAATAGCTCAAGAAAGAGAGAAAAGAGAAAAGGCTAGACCTGGTCGAAACATGCCAGTGATCCCTTCACAATAAAGATTCCAAACTAGAAGGAAAGAGGTTTACATGACGAGAAAAAGCTAAAGGTCGATCTGATCCCACTTTTGACTTTCAAGGAAAATTTGGTTTCAAGTTATCTCCTCCTAAGAAGAACACACCTCGTAGATCTGCAAGCCTTGCATCAAGTCTTGAAAGAGCAAGCAAGGAAGGAATCACCACCATTCAAGAACTTGTCCTTGCTCACGTTGTTTTACCTTCACATACCACCTTTCCCAAAATGGCAGGCAACGTACCATGGGGAAATGCCATAGGCCCATTGGCCTTACCTGCTCGACATAAACTCCCACGAGGATCAAGAAAGATTCTTCCCAAGTTCGACGGAAATGGGAAGACGTCACCAGATGACCATATTTCTACCTTTTTCACTGCATGTGTTGTTTTGTCGGTAGAATATGAAGATGCTGCTATTCGCCTCTTCGTCGAAACATTGCATGATGTTTCTACATATTGGTTTCATCATCTACCCAATTGATGTATCACAAATTGGAATGATACGAAAACTAAGTTTGAAAATCGATTCAAGCCGGCATAAGATGAGCATGCTCTTCTTGCCCAACTATCTCAGGCAAAGAAAGAGCCAACATAACCCATGAGGAATTTCGTGGCTAAATTCAACAAAATGGTGAACAAAGTTCCCGTCGGGATTCATCTAAACCTTGATGGACAAAAATGTTTCTTTATTAATGCACAACAACCAGAAGTGTGCTATCAGCTGAGAAGGGCTAGGGTGGCTACTTTGGAAATTTCTCAATCTTTGGCCATAGAAATTTAAGATGACTTAATCATGGTAGGAAAATTCAAGAAAAATTCCCCCAAAGGAAAGAGTCAAGAAACCCCCAACGCTTCAGAAACTATAGTCACTAAGTTGGCTAATGATGTGTTGGCTTTGAAAAAGCAAGTTGCTCAAAGTAGTAAACCTGCTCCTTACAAAGACATCCCAAGAAAAGGATACGTTCCCAACAAAGCCAGGATTGCAGGTGCTCCAACAAGGCTTGTTATTGAAGAATCTCCCGCAACTAATTCAAAATGTGATGTCATTGAAGAAAGCGACGATGAGGTTGAATTCGTCGAGGTTGATGAGGAAGAGTCAGATTCTAGAACATCTAAACCTGAAGTTGAAGATCCTGAGGGAGAAATTAATAATCATTTCTTTGAGTATCGTTCAGAGGAAGAAGATGGATACGAAAAAATCATAGAAGATATGAATAGTCAATCCTTCGTTGTCTTCACACGCTCTCAAAAAAAGGAGTAGGATACCACTAAGGTGGGAGATAAATAGGTTTCCAAGGAACTTCAAAAAGAATCTAAGACTAAGGAAATTTCCAAAGAATCCAAGACAAATGAGGCTCCTAAAGAGTCCAAGGCGACTGAGGTTTCAAAGGTCAAAACTATCTTAAAGAAAGGAGGTCATTTGTTAGATCAATCAGTTGGTACACCAACTACAAAAATAGCTTCTTCTTCCACATCCGTATCAACCAAGCCGGAGGCAAAGGTCAAAAGTGTGCCATCATCAAGTTTGAAAGAACTAATATCTAAGACTTCAAGTACAGTTACTTTGCCTAAATTTGATATCATTGATCATATCAATAAAACAAAAATTTCCATGTCACAGGCAGAGTACTTGAAGTCCAATAAGGATCAGCTCGAGAAATTGGTCTAGTTTATCAAAGGCGACTCTACTATTCATTCCTCCAAAGGAATTTTGAAAAATCCCAAAGATGGGAAAACTCAAAATATTGTGGCGGCCACTACACCTTCAAATGAAAAGATTGAACCTTTCTTTGTGTCCTTTCTGATCAACGGTTACAAATTAAGTAATTGCATTATAGACTCTGGAGCCTCGGATAATGTGATGCCGGCAAAAGTAGCACATGCTCTTAGTTTGACTTGTACGAGAACATTTGGATCATGTTACTCCATGGAAACCAAGCAAGTTCCTCTGATCGGGCAGATTAAAGATGCCCAAATGGTTTTAACCCAATTCCCTCAAAAGCGAGTTAAGGTAACTATTTTAGTTGCTGATATTCCTGCCACGTATGGAATGTTGTTGAGCAGGAAATTTTATAGAGATCTAGGTGGAGAAATTCAAATGGATTGGTCTCACGCCATGATCCCTATCAATGGAGAAATGAAGAAGCTTATGCCAAGAGCTCAGGAAAAGTTCACGGTAACTAAAACTGAAGATCCTCGCACACAAATCCTTTTCCAAGGCTCAAGTATGGGTAACTATATGATGACTGTAGAAATTCATACCCCTGAGAATACTTGCCAAGATTCCAATGAGATATGGACTCTTGAGTTTGATGGAAGTTGTCGTTCAACAGGTTTTGGTGCAGGAGTGGTGCTCATATCCAAATGGTAAAATATTTCCTTTTTCCTACAAACTTGAATTTTCAAATACTAATAACACTGCAGAGTACGAGGCATTAATCCTTGGCTTCCAAGTTGCAGAGGAGAAAGGGATCAAAAATTTGGAAGTCTTTGGAGATGCGGAATTGATCGTGAAACAGGTAAGAGATCAGTTCCAAGTAAAGAATGATCGTTTGAAACACTATAGAAATAAATTGTGGGACGCAATAGAAGTCTTCGACGCTTTTTCCATAAAATTTATCCCTCATGAAAAGAATGACAAAGCAGATTCTCTAGCAATCTCAGCTTCATTAATGATTCCTCATTCAGAGTTTGATCAAGACAAATACACCATTGAAATGGTTTTTAGGCCAAGTGTCCTTGACAATGCAGAAAATTGGCAAGTATTTAATGATGATCAACAAATTATTGCCTTCTTGGAAAAGAGAGAGAATTTTGAACGGTTGTACTTTGAAGGAAGTGATTCTACATTTCACGAATCAACTACTTCACCCATTTAGGAAGGAGTTGAGAACGAAGATCCTGGTGATGGCATCATTCAACTCAAAGGAAATAAAATTCCCAAACGATTGGTTTCACTTAAAGAACTTTTTGACAAACATGACAAGTTTATCAAAGAGAAAGAGCAGGCAGGACCTGAGAATTCTGCTGACTATGAGCAAGTTAACATCGGTACCAAGGACGGCACTATTCCGGATTAAGAATTTTTTTCCCACCTGCCGCTTCTGCCTGCTGCTTCTGCCTGCGATCTCTGGTCCCCTCTCTAATGCCGGACCCTCCTGGTCCGGATCGGGGGGCCCCTCTGTCAGGGCCTCTCTCTCCCTCAGAGCCTCTCGCTTGGTCAAAAGTCGTGGAGGTTTCCACATCAACTCACAGCGCGGAAAAGCTTTCCCCTTCGTTGTCAGAAGGGTCCTTTTCCCTTCGCATCCCCTCTCATATCACGGAGGCTGCTGCCTGCTTCTCGTGACCTGGCCTTGGTGGGTACGCTGATAGGCCCGAGGCCCCCACTGGAGGATATAAAAAAATGGGCTCGTCTAAAATGGCAACCATGTGGAGCACTTGAAATAGCAGCTATGCCAAATGGATTCATCTTATTCTCTTTCAGCTTGAAAGAAGATTTCGCTAGAGCACTTCTGGGTGGTCCGTGGTTCTTTGGCAGGCGGGGTTTTTATCTCAAGAAATGGTCTCCTGGTTTCAACCCACACACGGAATCCATGACCCAAGCCCCAATCTGGGTCCGCCTTCCGGGGCTTCCTTTGGAATTTTGGCATCCAGCGGTCATAGAAGGTATTGCTCTTTCTATAGGTTCTTTGATTGCTATAGATCAAGCCACGAAAGCAAAAACTAGATTTATTCATGCTCGATTCTGTGTTAATGCTGACATTAGTTGCCCCTTGCCAAAAGACATAGAGCTTATCTCAGACTTTGGGAACTGGAAACAGCCTATTGACTATGAATACATTCCTCAAGCTTATTCTTTCTCTGCAAAAAACTAGGCCATAGGGCCTCTAGCTGCCCCTCTAAACCCCAACTGAAACCACTGTCCCAAACCCTCTCCCCCAAAATTCAAGAAAAAATTTGTTCCTAAATCGTCCTCCATTGAGATCCTGATCATCCCCACTTCTAATTCCTTTTCTCTCCTGGAGGATGGAGAAATCAACCCTTCCACTGATCCTGATGTTGAGATCCTTCCCCCCCCTCCTCTATCCCCCTTTCTCTCTCCCCACCCCTGGCCTCCTTCGGTTCCAGGCTCTTCATCTCTTGGTGTGGACCTTTTGGCTGCCTCCTCCCCCCCCCCCTTTCGCCACTTCCTGCTCCCCTTCCCATCCCCCCCTTCCCTCAATCCCCTCCTCCCTCGATCCTCCCACCCTTCCTCCACCTTTTGCCCGCCTGTTTCTGATTCTGCCCCCTCTCCCTCGGATCTCTCCACCGATGATTGTTTTAATCACTGTTTCACTAGAGAGCAGTAACAAGAAACCTGATATAGGCTTGGAAAAAGTTAGAGGCAGAATTCCAAGTAGTGTTAAGCTTCAGATTGAAGCAGCTACAAATGTGGCGCAAGGAACCCAAAGTACTATAACCCATGGTGGTGGGGATTAAACCCAAACAAAAGAAATGAAGATCATTTCTTGGAATATAAGAGGGCTCAACTCTCTGCAAAAGCAAAGAATCATCAAAGACATCAAGTTTCAGAACTCACCTGATATCATCATGTTACAGGAATCCAAGCTAAAAACTGAGGTTCGGCTTCATAAAATCTGGCCTGTGGCTGCTTTTGAATCTCAACCTTCAACTGGAAACTCCGGGGGGCTTTGTACCTTGTGGAATCCCAGAATTCTCAAAGGGGATTGCCTGTTCAAGCACCCCAATTTTCTTTGTATCCTTTTTCAAGAAATTGGTGCTGACTCCTCCTGGATCGCTATCAATGTGTATGCTCCAAACTTGGAGAATCATCAAGGAAAAATTTGGAGGGATATCACCAACTTCATCGTTACTTATGGTAAAATTCCCATTCTCATAATGGGTGATCTAAATTGTCCTCTTTATCCCTTAGATAAACAAGGGGGAATGCCTGCTATGCTGACTAGCATGGAAGCTTTGGCTGACTTCATTAGAGAAAATTCACTTCTGGATATGGATCTCCATGGCTCTTCTTACACTTGGTCAAACCGTAGATTGGGCAGGAATCACATTCAATGCAGATTAGATAGAGCTCTTGGCTCGCTGGATTGGATTTCTCTTTTTCCGGACTTTTATCTCAGCTCCCTCCCAAGGGTTGGCTCCGACCACAGCCCCCTCCTGTTGTGCGCCAACCATATGGTGAATGTCAAGAATCCTCCCTTCAGATTCGAGCTGGCTTGGCTTGAAAATAACCATCTGACCCCCCTGGTTGCAAGCTGGTGGAATATCGAGATTGAGGGAACCAATATGTTCAGATTTTCCAGCAAACTCAAAGAAATCAAAAAACAGCTCAAAATATGGAAGTCTAAGGTCTTCGGTAACATCAAGGTTCGCAAGAAGGAGCTTTCTCAGAGCTTGATCAAAATTTCTGAGCAAATCGAGAATGAGGGAAGGTTGGACAATCTTCACCAACAGGAAATCTCCCTCCTCAGTGATTATCACAACACTCTCAAAGAAGAAGAAACCTACTAGAGGCAGCGTTCTAGGGCCCTTTGGCTTGACCAAGGTGATCGTAATACCAAATTCTTCCATATTACTACCTGTAAACATAAAGCTAGGGACAAGATTCGTGAGTTGGTGTCACCTTCAGGTACTCTTCTTACTGCTGACTCTGATATATCCAATGAGCTTATATCCTTCTACTCAAATCTTCTCCATGCTGATCTGGCTCCTTCGGAACAATCTATGAATGAAATGCTTCAGCACATTCCACATCTGGTCTCTCCTGAGATGAACAACAATCTTACCAAGCCTTTTGCGATGGAGGAAATTCATAAAGCTGTCTTTA
Organism: Taxus chinensis; assembly: GCA_019776745.2. NCBI lineage: Eukaryota > Viridiplantae > Streptophyta > Pinopsida > Cupressales > Taxaceae > Taxus > Taxus chinensis. The sequence continues at coordinate 97,075,571 of CM034156.1, forward strand.
CTATGAAGCGAGACAAAGCCCCGGGTCCGGATGGCTTTCCGGCTGCTTTCTTTCAAGTTTTTTGGGAAATCATCAAGCAGGACCTTTTCCTCGCAGTCAATGAATTTCAGATGAATGATAAACTGCTAAAGGAATGGAACACCACTTTCGTGGCCCTGGCCCCAAAAGTGCATAATTCCAAGGATGTGTCCAATTTTCGGCCCATAAGTTTATGCAACACGTCTTACAAGATCATCACTAAGATGCTGGCTTCCAGGCTAAAACCTCTTATGCCGAACCTCATCTCCCACAATCAGAATGGATTCATAAAAGGCCGGCTTATTCAAGGCGGTATAATTACTGTCCATGAGGCCATCCACTCGGCCCTCCTTGCGAAGTCTCCTGGTATGATCTTAAAATTGGATATGCAAAAAGCCTTTGACAGAGTCAGCTGGCCCTTCTTAATCAAGACCCTGGAAAAATTTGGGTTCGACAAAAAATGGTGTAGCTGGATTTATTCATGTGTTTCAACCCCTTGTTTCTCCATTCTGATCAATGGCATCCCTACGGGTTTCTTCAAAAGTAGCAGAGGTATCAGGCAAGGCGATCCTCTGTCACCCTTCCTCTTTGTTCTTATGGCAGATTCCCTCAGCAAAACTCTGGATGCGGCAAAAAATCAATCCATCATCTCTGGCATGAAAATCACCTCTAACTGTCCCTCGGCCACTCATAGCCAGTTCGCTGATGACACCTTATTGCTGAGTCTGGCTTCTGTTATCGAAGCTAGAGCTATTATGGATATCCTATCTCTGTATCAATCAGCCTCGCAGCAAACGGTTAACTTCATCAAGAGCAGCATCTCCTTTATCAACACGCCCCCCAGAGTTCAGAGGAAGATTGCAGATATCTTTGGTTGCTCGATTGTGGATCTCCCAACCTCTTATCTGGGCATCCCCCTCTTCCATGGTAGACAATCAAAAATTATGTGGAATCCGGTTATTGAAAGATATCAAAAAAAACTCGCTGCTTGGAAAGGTGCTCTCCTCAGCCAGGCTGGCAAGCTCCAGCTAGTGAAAGCCACTCTTCAGAATCTTCCTTCTTACTTTCTGTCCATGCTCAAGATTCCCAGCTCGGTTAGGGAGGCTGTGGAAAAAATTCAAAGGAACTTTCTGTGGTCTGGAACTGAAGAAAAGAAAAGGATCCACCTTGTGGCCTGGAAAGAGGTTTGTAAACCAACTGCTCACGGTGGTCTTGGTCTTCGGAAAATAAAGGAGATGAATGGGGCCCTCCTGGAAAAACTCGCTTGGGAGGTGGCTAAAGGTGATTCTTGTTGGGCCCACTTGCTCCGTGCTAAGTATTTAGCAAACAATGAAGACTTTCTCACATCCATCCCCACTAGAGGCTCCACCATATGGAATTCCATTTGTAGCTCGCTCCCCATCATTCGTGCTGGCACTAAATGGAGATTCGGGAATGGGCGTCTCATTGATTTCTGGAGGGACACTTGGATTGGTGATGATCCCCTTGACCTCAACCCCTCTTGGGACCCTATCAAGAGAAGTATCATCAATATTCATGGTAGATTAGCTTCTGGTTATTGGCAGAGGGTTAATTCCATCCCCTCATGGGATATCAAGGATTGGGAGGATATCAGCGACCTGCAAAGAGACCTGCTGTCCTCCCTTAGAGAGCAGCTCTCCACCATTTACATCCCGTATTCCCATAATGAAGATGAGATTATCTGGACTCTCTCCGCATCGGGCTCCTTTTCAGTTAGGGCTGCTTACCTCTCGATGCATTGTGCTGACGCGGGCCCCCCTCTTACAAAATTCTGGCCTAAGGAGATCACCCCAAAAATTGGTTTTTTCTCTTGGCTCTCCTCTAAAAATGCCTTCCTTTCTGGGGAGAACCTGAAGAGAAGGGGTTTTTCCCTTCCCACCAAATGTGTTCTATGTGCAAATGAAGAGGAATCCTCATCACATCTCCTGGTCCATTGCTCTTTCTCGCATGATATTTGGCAGTGGCTCCTATCGAGATTCGGAGTCTTTTGGATCTTTCCGGATTCCATTCAGGACACCCTTTCTCAATGGTACTCCCCCTTCACTCATCCGATTCTAAAATTGGCTTGGAAACTCCTCCTCCCGCATGGTTTATGGGGCATATGGAAAGAAAGAAACAGAAGAATCTTCAAAGATAAGTGTCTCAATCCTGGACAGGTGGCTACTCAGATTGGCATGGCTCTCCAAGAAAATATCAACCTGACCACTTGGTCCAATTATCAGCAAAAACTGCAGTTCTGTCACACCCTGGAGTGGCAGCAGTATTTATCCATTCCTTGCAAAAAAACCCATACTGATAGGAATTTGATTTGCTGGCTTCCCCCTCCAAGGGGATGGAGAAAACTCAACACGGATGGCGCTTCGAAAGGGAATCCAGGTATGTCCGGAGGAGGGGCCATTCTCCGTTGCTATTCGGGTTTAATTGTTGCTGCTTCTGCCCATAATTTCAACTTTGGCTCCAACAACCGTGCGGAGGCCTTAGCCATCCTCAAGGGTCTTGAGATGGCTATCAAGTTGGGCAATGATCCCCTTCAAGTGGAAAGTGACTCCCTCAACATCATAAACCTCCTCTGCTCCAATGACCCTGGACATTGGTCGATTAAAAACATCATTGCTGATATTAGAAGTATTCAAAGATCTTTTCTTCAAGTCCAATTCCAGCACGTCCTCCGGGAAGGTAATAGAGCGGCGGATCTTCTTGCTAATATGGGTGTCCTCATCGAAAATCAGAAAATTTGGACTGAGAATTTCCCGAAGGAACTTTGTCAGATTGCCCAAAATGACACACTCCACTGCTGACTGGTGGTTTCTGAAGCTGACTTGGGTTTCGGCTTGCCGCCTTGGCCCTTTCAAATGGCGGCGGTAAATACGGAAAATTTAATTGACATGACTCTTGACACGGGGTACTTGATTAAGGCGCCTAGTAATGATGCAGCAAATCCCCGCACGAACGAGCTCTATGCGCACATTAATCATCCGAGGAGGTGGCGTCAGGGTTTTAATTTAATTGCTGGTTTCCTGTTCAGGCTGGCTCTCGTCCGCTCCTATCTCCGACTCTGTAACTGTTCTAATATTCTTCTCATGGGGGGCAATTGAAGCGCCTTGAGCCCGACAATTGCGAGTCGCTTAGGAATGATGGCGAGGTCTTGAATATCTTAGTGGAAAATGGGATTTCTACTTTTCTGGAAAGAATGTCTGGTTACTCGGCCTTGGTTTCTTATGCTGTTACGGCTTCGTGGTCGAGAGGACGTGTTCAAATTGGCAGCACTAGGTTCACCATCTCAACGAACGCCATCGCTGATGCCACCGGGCTCCCTGCTGTGGGCGATATTTACTACAGGCGTTCCCTTCACGCAGAGATTCAAGACTTCAACGCCCCGGGTGACAGGCCAAGGAAATATATGTCGGGCTATACCCGCGACTCTCTGCCCTCGCCCTGGGACAGAGTGGCGGAAGCCATTATGAGATACTTCACCATCAACGGAAGGTACCGTCTGGTTTTCAGCCCCCATCTGTTTATTCTCTCCCACCTCCATTGGGGGAGAAAGATCAATTTAGCTGCCTTTCTTTTTCAATCGCTGGAACACTCTGTTATGCTGGCTCGGGAAGGTGAGGGAGTCATCCTCCACCAGGGTCTTCTCTACCTTCTTTTCTCCGTCGCCGCTTCCCACACTGACTTGCTCCGTTTCCCACCCAAAATGGGTCGCCACGCCGCCGCTCCCCCTCCCCTCCTTCTCGCCCCTCTTCCTCTTCCCACCGTTCCTCTCGGCGCCGTCGCCGCCTGCTCCTTTCCTCTGGCTCGGATTCCGACGTGGCCATCGTGAGCCCCCCCCGCGATGCCTCCATTCCCGCTGTTATCCCCCCTTTTCCTACGCCCATCTCATGCCTTTTCTTGGAGGATACCAATGCCAGTGGACGCGCTCCTTCTCCTATCTCCAGCCTGGGTCTCTCTGGTGCGGCTGATTTGTTGGGACTTGCTCAACTGTACCCTGACTCCTCGGAAGAGGAGCAGGGTGACATCAATCAATTTGTGGCGGATCCCCCCTCTCATTCTGCTGGCTCTAAGGAACCCTCGGCTGTTAAAGATTCCACTGCTGACACTCCTCTCTCTACTCCTGTTATGGACTGTGACACTGCTGATATTGATGTTGATGACAAAAAGGACCATAACAGAGCTGATATCATCTCCTCCATTCTGAGTAAACTGCAGCGTGCCTTCAAAGCTCTCAAAGCTTGGGAGGACTTCACGAATTCTACCAGAGTGGCCTTAGCAAACGACTGTTCGGAGCTTCTCAAGTTGGCGGATCTCCTTGCAAACGATTCTGGCTCCCCTAGAGCTAAAGATGCTGTTTCTGAGCTGAAGAAGCTCATTTAGTTCCTTTTTCGGCTTGTCTCTTCTTCATTCTCCTTTTTGGAATCCTCTTGGGTTTTTTGTTTTAAAAATGCTATTGCTTGATCTGGCCTAATGGGCTTTTTGTATCAAGGTTGTGGGACCTTCTAAAACCCTCACTTTACCCAATATATTCCAAAAAAACATCGGTACCAAGGACAAACCTCGTCTGGTCAATATCGGTAAGTGTTGCTCCCCTGAGGAGCGCAGGAAATTCATAAGCCTCCTCACCAAATATTCTGACATTTTGGCTTACTCGTATAAAGACTTGAAGTATTTCCAACCCAGGGAAATGGAGCATGCCATACCCTTGAAGCCTGGTGTAGTTCCATTCAGGCAAAAGCAAAGACAATATAATCCCAAGATCGCAAGGACAATATTTCATGAAGTTCAAAAGATGCTAGATGCACGAATAGTGTTTCCTATTCGACATTTGACCTAGATAGCTAATATTGTTCCGATTCGCAAGAAAAATGGAGAAATTAGGATTTGCATAGATTTCCGCAATCTTAATCAGGCTTCCTTGAAGGATAACTACCTAGTGCCAATCATGGACCATATTCTACATGCAGTAACTGGATCAGAAATGCTATCTATGCTAGATGGTTTCTCTGGCTATAATCAAATTGAAGTGGCCAGAGAAGATCAACATAAAACCGCATTTACTACCCCCTGGGGAACGTTCGCGTATAGAAGAATGCCTTTCGGTTTGATTAATGTCGACGCTACTTTTCAAAGGGCTATGGATATGGCATTCCCAGATTATAAAGACAGAATCATCGTGATATACCTAGATGACTTGACAATATTCTCAAAGAAACGAGAAGATCACATAAGAGATTTAGAGAAAATATTACAAAGGTGCAGACTTCATAAGATTTCTCTGAATCCAAAAAAGTCTGTGTTCGGAGTTACGGAAAGGAAACTTTTAGGTCATATTGTTTTTAAGAAAGGAACTAAGATCGATCCTGAACGTGTTCAAGCTATCAAGAATCTTTCCTTGCCTACAAGTAAGCCTGGAGTCCATTCCTTCTTTGGGAAGGTGAAATTTTTGAGAAGGTTTGTGCCAGATTTTGCCGAGCTGACTAAAGAAATCACTGATATGATGAAAGGGAAGGAATCCTTCAAATGGTCAAAGGATAATATTGATAATATTCCTATCAAGTTTGATCTATAACCTCTATTTTAATGCCTGAAGATGGGTCATCAAATGTGATCGAAGACCTCTTCATACTAATAACACTCCACTTAGCATGATCCAAGACCTCAATTTTAATTTCTAGGACACGTGTGATCCAAAGCCCTCTATTTTTAATTTCCAATGATATGTTATGAAGTACGATCCAAAATTCCTATTTTAATTCCTAAGTATTGGTTACTAAGGGTGAGCTAGATTGTGTGCTGACATGATTACAATTGTTTAATAGTTGTGCTTTGTAGATATAATTACATATAAATTACAAGAACAAGAAGACCTGATTTTAACTCCTTTTTGTTCTTTTTGCAAGGCTTCAAATTTGGCACCAACGAGGATCATATTAAGAAAGGCTACTCTCTTTACAGCAATTGATTACATAAAAATGCTTATGAACAAGCTGTGAATTATTACAATCCATGAAACACAATTCACCGAGGTATTTATTCAAACATCAACAAGCACCATAAGAATATAGGTTATGTTTGAAATAATGGAAATGTTTACATGTTTCATAACAATTTCTCTAGCAAATCTCAAAATTCTACAACATGCTTCTTTCCATATTCTGAAATCTGCAACACTTTGTTATCCATGTTCCAAAATTTTCAACACTGCTTTCCATATGCCAAATTTGAAAAACATGTTTTTACACCCTTCATGTTATCAAAACCGTCAGTGTGCCCTAGCTCATCCTAAAGTGGTTTTTCTCACACCTTATGATGCCATGGTCGAATCCCTCTGAAATGCTAACCACACAACCCTTCTCAAAACATCTCTGCATGGATCCATTTATCATTTCCCATAGTTGGATGTGTTTTTTATGATATCATGAAACTTTTAGCTATTCCAAGCTTGTTTTTCCAAAACCAACAAAGTTTGTGTTAAATTGCTATGGAAAAATATGGATCCAAAGCTTTATCGTAGAGTATCTATAATAATCATCTTCAGGGAATTGATCCTTCTTATTGTTCAATGTTTTCTAACACACCCATCCCTTCAAACTTTACACCCTCCACTGTCCCTTTCTATACTTTGAACTATCAACATTATGTTAGTTATTTCATATATATCTTTCCTTCACCCTCTTCCACAATCGTTCATTAGCACTTCTGAATATGTTTTGCTCTTTTTTCATGCTTCTAAAGTAAACTGATGTATTTCCTTTTACACTGACATACTATTGCCTCCTACTACTATGTGGATTGAAAGTACTCTTAAGAATATAAATGAATATTACTTGCTCGTTTGTAATGTACATATTTGCATCCTTGTAGACTATGCAAACGTACTATATTTTTCCATATAACTAATATTCTTTTCGTTCAACAACATATGCATTTTTTAACCTCTTATGCGTAATTTCCATTGGAACTCCTCACGCATTTCAATTGTATATAGTTTATTGATTTTGAATATTTCTGAATTTGTATGTCCTCAAACAATGTGTTGTTCCTTGCTCACTTGCATGGATTTTTTTCAACAGGTGGTATCCCATAAATTTGTGACTTCTCAATCATGTTGACTCCTATAAAACAATCCCGACAAAGATAGAACTACGCACAAAATAAAGTTCACATAACTGTTGAGCAGCAACGCCATCGCCTAGAGCGTAGAACAAAGAAAATATCTAATATCCATCAACTTACATCAACCAACTACCTACCATTTCTTGACATTCTAGTCTTACCATCAAATTCAACTAGTGAAGGATTGCAAACCAACATTCCACAAGTCACCTGTGTGGAAATGTTTTTTGCATGACCATACCAATTCCTTACATATGAACTCATCTTTGCTTACTACTACCACGTCTTCCCATTTATTTGGGATGCCATATGAAATTGTCTCATGTACCGACCTTGTTGCGGTTCCTCGTACATGTATACAACCAGTTCCTCCTCTCCTTCTAATTGCTTTCCACCTTGCAATCCACAATCCACTCCAACAAAACACCCTAAACGTCTTCATGAATTCATTTTTAGTTCAAATAAAATATTCCACAAGAGGCTACCACTCATGTTATAAGATTTATAAATGTATATGTATGAATTTGTAACAAATTTGAAATATACAAATAGAACCTTTCAATTTAATATTTCATTTGTATTCCTACACTTACACTATCAATCACACCCCTTATCAACATCAACTACAAAAATAATTAACTATCCCTCCAAATCAAGCAACTTATATCATTTGGCGTTCACATTGCATTGTACATATGCGATTGCTAGTTAAATAATTCCTAACAATTATATTCCATAAATAAATTTGTAATTATAGAAATAAAATAATGTTATTAAATGCGTATACAAATGGAGGCTCTATAGGAGAGATGTATGCCAAATATCTTTGCAATCAAGAATGTGTGTTGAATAGGTGAAATATGTGGGAGAGATGTATGCCTTACAATTCCTTGCAAATGAAGATGTATATAAATGAGAAAACTCTATGGGAGATATGTATGCCTAAGAACTTGTGAATCTGCAACCTACAACTTATATCTAAGAAAAAAAATCATTTACAAACTTATGTCTTCTTTTAAAACCATCTTCTTCATAGTGAAACAATTGAGAAGATGAAAAGTTGTTAGGAATAATAAATGAAGGGTTCCAAACGGAAACTAAAAGGTCATCCTACATGGATATGACATGCATCCACCTTGGGGGTGAATTCAAATGGGTATAAAATGATTAAATCTAAAATTATTATTATTATTATTATTATTATTATCGAGGTCATATCTCCTAGCCCATTGACCCGATTTATAAACTGAAGGATGATTGTGAAGAAGAGTAAAGTGTGTTACTAGATCCTGAATCTAATTGTAAAATACGCATTTCAAACGTGCTTAAAGCCCCAAAAAAGCTCCAAAGGCCATCAAAAATGCAAAATACTAAAAATTGTCAAAAACCTGCTAAAGTAGATTTCAAGTCTTATGGAAAATAGACTTTCTACAAATTCTATTTTGATTGCTAAAATTTCTCAGAATACTCATCTCGATCATTCACTGCTAAAATATATTTCAGTCTTTTATAAAATTATACTTTCATATATCATTTTCTAAATGTTGGCATGGCTCAATCTTGCTCCAAGTGCTCATCAAAATCTCTCAGAGCTATCACATTGAATATATTTCCATTTAGATTTATTGGTGTAGGCTAGCATTGCATTAATCAATGTAGTCTTGCATTATTGTGGTTGATTTAGGAAACTTTTGATGAGAAAATGAGCATTAGTTGTGCTCACCACAATCAAGACATTGGTATATGCTTATATTAATTCAACGAAAAAGTAGTCGGAGGTAAGCATATGTATTTGCTTTTTTAGCTTTTCAATTATAACATTACAATCATTTATTATTTTGGGAATATGTTTTGCACAAAACACCATCACTCCTACACTTTTGTGATAAACGACGAGCTTCACGAATCATGTGTATATACATTATTTCCACTTTACTAACACTTTTTATGTCCATGGATATTCAACGTATTAATCTTTTGAAGTGTATGTTTATGCATATAGTGGGATCGGAATTGACTAGCTCAAAGCACTTTGTAAGAAATATGTCGTGCATTATTTTTATTACTACCATCTTCATATCACCATCATGAGTAAATTTCTCCTCCTTGAACTATGTTCCTGATTTCGCTTTGTTGGGAAGTGTACCTCGCTCTTTTAAAATTTAAAAATGTTTTAAGATAACATACATAAAAAGGATGAATAATGTTATAGGTGGATATTTTGATTTAATTAACTTCCAACATTAATTGCACAAATCAAAATAATGCTTTTTAAAGTGACTATTGATCTAAAAATGTCAAAAAAAGAGGGAAAGAGTGCACTTAGCTAATTCTGCGTGGATCTAAAAGATTCTGGGTGGTCTAAGTGTGGGAATATACAAATATAGAATTGAAAATGTTTCGTTGATGAAACTAAGCCTATTCAAAACCATACAACTTGGTCAATAGCGTTTGTACGGTCCTAACCCTTATGTATGGTCTTGGGCCTACTTGGAATTTGGGTCTATAACTTCTTGAGTTTTTCACCTACCTAGAAATGTGTGTCATTGTGTGTTGGTATTCTTTGCTCACCTTCAAAATTGCTCTATAAACTCTGCTTAAACCCGCAAACCCTTGTAGTGTAAGGACTTCCTACAAAACAAAGTTAGGTCAACTTTCGGCACCCTTGTGCACCACTGACATCACCACTACTCTTAAGGAGGCTCAAACTACATGTTACTCTCCTAGAATATGATATCTACCATAGTGCAATCGGACTTAACAATGCTTCACTTGAGTTTCGCACTTGCTCAAATGCTTGGAAAGGGTCGTTGTGGTTGTTTGTAGGATGAAGATGGAGACTCTTAGACCTTGAAGGAGACTTCAAACCAATAGAGGGTGTTGCCCCAATGGATGTGCATGAGTTATTTCACATTTTAGGGACCTTTGAGTTTCTTTAGTGTTTGCTTTTGTACGAGGAGTTCATAAAGAGTTAGGTTACTAAATGAGGTGTAATTTACATGCTTATATATGCTTCTAAATGTTGTTATGGCATGAAAAATCAACCAAGGGGGTATATTTGTTCGTAAGAATGTTATAAAATTGAAATAACTAACTCGAAACATGTTGGTCCAAAACAGTACAATAGGGTCAAGATATAATCTACATCGCAACTAAAACCAATGTTTTTGGACCGAAGGGAGAAAAGTGTGTTTTGACTTCATGGGCCTCAGAATGGATATTTCTAGATGTATTTTATGTGGTTAAACTTCAAAGACTAACAACAAAGAGGTGTGCAAAGATAAACAAGTGTATGAAGTGTTATTAGGTGTGCTAAGCAAGACTGGGGAGAGAGAATTTGTCCATGCAAGTGTGCAATGTCAAGATCAACAGTGTCAAAAGATAGATTACCAAAATTGATTGTCTACAGTTCCCTTCCTCCAACCTCTTTTTCCCCAACAACTACATACTACCGACATTATTAGCCTTGTTGATGACATCATGTAGCTCCTCTATTAATGCTGACATCATCATCCCTATCGATGACATGTAGCTCTCTATTTAGGCCGATGTCATCGATAAATTTGATGGCATATTGTTTTATGTATAATTCTTTGCATGTCTTTAATCAGGATGATGGCATTGGCTAAACACGAGCTTTAAGGATTTGATCCATATTTATAAGTTTCCCTTTTCCATTTCTCAAAGAAGACACGAACAATCCGCTTTGCTTATGCATGCAAACGCACCTTAGAAAGAATAAGAGAGTTTAGGGCTAAGAGGAGTTTACACTAAGGATGACAAGTTACCATAAAAGACCTTGAAGATTTCAAAATGTGAGGTGCACCAATAAAATATTTTTTGAAAGTCTCCAAATTTTATCTACTTAGTATTTGACCTATATATATTGACTCCCCCTACCACCATCTCTCATAAAGTGCTACAAGCCAAGAGGTATATTGATGCACTAATAAGCCAACCAAATTAATGCACTACAAGCCAAGAGGTATATTGATGCACTAATAAGCCAACCAAATTAATGCACTATCAAATTACTGCTACAAGCCAAGAGGAAGATTGATGCACCAATAAGCCAGCCAAATTATGCACTATCAAATCAGCCAAATGTATTTGACATATTAATGTTTTTTCTTTTGTACCTTTAGTGATATTTGTAGAAGTTTTATGTTCATGTTTTACTACATGCTCAATACTTTAATGCTATATTTAAGATTATAGCTACTCATTGCTCTTGTTTTACCTTCTAGTGGCACCTTCACAGCCTTGGTTTACATGGCTTTTGTTTCAATGCCTAGTAAGGCCCTCAACAATCTGTCTTTGGAGAATGTCTATAGCCCTTATCTTCTAATGGCATTTTACCGTATTAACTACCTGTTTACTACCTAGTGGCACCTTTGTAGCCTTTGTTTACATAGCTGTTGCTTCAACGTCTAATAAGGCCCTCAACAATCTCTTTGGAAATATGTCTATAGCGGAGAACCGCTTTGTGAAGCAGCATCTTGTATGTGTTTAAAATAGTTTTCTACCTTTTACATATTAGAGGATTACCCTATCTTAGATTCCCCATTTTAGACCCAATACAGTTTTCAATTTCTTGCTTATAAATGCAAAAACTTTTTTGCGCTTTTTCAAAAATAAAAATAACGGTCTTTAATTTAGTTCATTGTTGTGTTCTTTTAAGATAACACTCCAATGAATATTGTACCAGTCAATAGATTGCTTGCAAAGTATTGCATGCCATATTTTTGGCAATTATCCTCATCAATCGCTGGAGGTCACAAACTTTTGCAACAACTTTCCAATTAGTATGCCAGTCTCACAAACTCCCTCAAAAACTCTGGCGGCTGCAAATTTCTCTAGCATCCTTCTTAGGAGTTGAGATTGCACATAACCGAGAAGCAGTGGATTTACATGTCCCATTGCATATTACCCAAAACCATAAACTTTAGCTATATAACAAGAGTGCAAACAATTGACAGGCAATGATGTGAGCAACCAGAACAAAAACAAAATTGTATTCATTAACGAAATGATACCGGTGATCCTACCATTAAGAGCATCAATCATAGTGAATGTGTATCATCTCAAGTACAGAGCTTGGAGAATAGTACAGTGTCAATACCATTTCACAGAATTACAGTGAGAATCCACAGGATTATAGATAACGCACAAAATTTGACTCGCAGAGAGACTTTTTGTGTGAGGTGAAATGGAGTTTTTCTTTGGTATCTATGGAAAATGGCCTTCGCTTGTCAAAAAAATACTTTGGACGAAAAACATGATCAGTTTGCTATTTTAGTCTGCTTGCATTTTCTGATACACTTAGACAATGGTTAATTGAATCTACTAATGCAGTAAATAAGCCATATACACCAATCGGATCTGTTGAAGTCTGCTGTAGCCATCATCAAACCAAAGTTTGCAAGCATAAGCTTCTCCCACTGCAGCTTTAGTCAGAACACTCTCACATGGAGCTTTGTAGTTTTCATTGAAAACAATCCAGGGTCTAGCTTCCAAAAATTGCGAAACAAATTACAGCTATGGCAGAAAACTAAATGCTTGAAAACTAATTTGGGCCCAAAGAATATAAACAGTGTGTTAAGGCATAAATCATTAATTGAATTTATTTGTCTATTGTTTCCATGTCAAAAAAACGCATTGGAAAAACAACTCTACCTATTGATGCCTCTTGCTAAAATAAAACATTAAAAAAAGAGACATTTTCTAATCAAATGTAATTGCTACATATTAAAGACAAATTAGATAATTATTACAAAAAAATTGAATGATTACAGTGTACACTCATGACTAGTGTACAATGGATGCAGCAAGAGTGGCTGCATGTGGATTATTTGAGAGGGCTTCAAAACTTACAGTGAAAGCTCGGTCATCTCAAGGAATATGTAGTTACAATGCAACTGTTGCCGGGGGAGCTTGGGTAGTTGCATTTTCTGTATAATTTGTTTCACCCCAATGCCATAACATGCTCTCCCAAAAGCAAAAACTTTCATTGCATACTTGCAATCGTGGATCAGTAATATTCCGTTTCCAATGCTCATCGGGTATTTTGGCTGCTTCGGCTTGTCTTCTATCCCATTCTAGGAAAGCTTTTTGTTTTGAACGTAGCAAACAAAAATGTTGCAGGTTCTCAGGCATAGAATCATGCACTTTCCACCAGCGGGCATGGGCAACATCACTTGCAAATTCTTGCAGGATTGGATTATTCCAATTACAATCAAAATCTCGGAAGCAGAGCCATGGTTTCAACCCTAAGTAGTGTAGTACATATAAAACTGGAGGCTCAGCTCCAAAGAGATAGGTTTTGAGCTCTTTCTCATCTGCATCATTTGACCAGAAATGTTTCAAGAAGTTCATATGTTTTGGCATGCGATGCCACCATGTGAATATTTCATTCAAATATCCTTGGTCACCCCCATTATATGATTCTATATCATTGATATGATCCATAAGCAACTGAAAGGTGCAATTGGATGGTTCTATGACCATAACACCAGAGTTGAAAAGTGTTGCATTATTCCCAGTTGCTGTGATTTCTGGCATACCAAAAAGAAAGTCTATGTTTCTAAGGATAAGTAAATCTGCATCAATAAAAATGATCTTGTCATACTCTGTCAGCTGCCAGAGTCGGAACTTGCTGTAGTTCCATTCATTGTATGCTTCACGCTCAGCCTTGGGATTTCTTATTCTTTCAATTTTCTTCAGTTTCCAACCTGCAGCTTCAAGTCCCTGCTTGTGCTCAGGATTAATTGTCTCATCAACAAGTATAACTAAATCTCGGTTGGATCCTGTCAGACGAATGCTCCGGGCAACAGCAATTGCTCCACAAACATAAAACTCTGCCGAATGCAATATTGTGGCATATGCTTCACGCTTGGGGTTCCCCAAGTACGGTCTAACTGTATACAAACAGACAAAAAGGGTTAGTATCTAGGGTTTTCCCTATGAGTTCCTAATGAAGAAAGAAAGTAAAACAAATATAAAGATTCTGAAGTTTAACCTTTGGCTTTGAGAGGCACTGAAAGCTGACAGGATCCAACAGGAAGTTTCAGCTTGCTTTTTAGTGTTGTTGCACTGGGCTTGTAAAACCATGTATTGTTTTCATGGCTTATGAGATCTTTGCAACTGAAAAGGTTGGGAGAAGGCCAGCAATCAGTTATAAGAAGCACATATACTGTATGCTCTTTTGAAAATGCAGCCAGTTTTGCAGCTGCAAGCTGCAGATGCAGACGAGCAACATCTCTGGACCAGTTTTTCTCCCATTTTCGGCAAGGCAATTTTGCAGCAACCACATCAAGCTTCAGACTTGTAGGGGCTTTGGGTAGGTGCAGAGGGGGGCACTTGGGCACCTCAAACTGCTCATCCTCATCAATCCATTCAGGATATAAAGTTTCCCATTTCACATCTCCACTTGCATAATCAAGAGCAAATGTGGTACATTCTGAATCAGGGGCCAGCTGCTTCCACTTCTGCACTTCCTCCCCATCAAAATTCAACAATCCCACCTTCAGATCTTTACTTAATTTATTCAAAGATGCCAAATGCTTTGAAACTTGTGACCAGTCAACCTCCTCTACTGCTACATAGCGCTTATCTATAAACTCTCTTCCCCACAGCCTCAAATGGGTTGAACTTGAGTCTATTGTAGGAGAATAGAGGAGGGTTACCAAGGTTCCACAGATAATCAAAATAAAAGCCAGTCTCAGATAAAACAATCTGAAATTTGGGTTCTTGTCAGGCCGGGGACTATATGCTCCTTTATCAAAATCCTTCGAATGTCTTTGTGCTTGCAATCTCCTATTTGTTCCATCTTCTCTGTAAGACAAAAAAGACTATTCATTTTCATTGTCATCAACAACAACCTATCTAATCAAAAGCAAGAAATGGGAAACAAATTGGATAAAGATTTGAAATGAGAAAAAATGGGGTTTGGAGATAAAATTTTAACTCTCATCATTAAAATAAAAAGTTAGAACACATGACTTTCATCAACTACCAAAATATCTCATATTCAGGTCCACCCTTGAGAATTGAAAAATAAAAATGATCAACACGGCAAGCTTAATTGCATACTTTCAGTCTCACCAGATGGCATCCTTCATTTGGAACACATATATAGAATTTACAGTAGAAAATCTCTGAAATTCCTCGACATAATTGAGCAGTAGTCCATCCAAATGTAAAGTTTGAGGTGACAGATCAAAAGGCAAAATTATCACGGACAGATTTTGAAATGGTTTGTCACTAATGGACAAAATTAGTTTATTATTTTTTAAGGTATTTTAGCTGATTTGGTGGTTGTTTATCAGAGCTTTAAAATGGCCTAAGACTCCAGAGATTCCAGTATCTTGAAAAACAGGTTTCAAAGCATTAATATAACCACTATACACCAAATCTTGCACTAAATCAAATGGTGCAATGTATCCAACCTAAGAGGAGAGAATATTTAAAGGTGGGGTGAATTCTCAAGATATTGGAGACAAAGCTGACCAACCTAAATGCCCAGTGATTGCAACTAATAGTCTGGATAAATTTCATATAAAACGATAAATCCCACTCCAAAACCTCAATCTGTGCATGGCAGCGTCCTAACATGACCAGACTAGATAGTGCCAGACACCATGTCACAGACTTTGTTGATTTTCAGTGAAATGTTTTCAAATGTTTTCAAACGAATTAAAATTTGTTCATATTGTAAAGTTTAAATTCTGGCGAATTTAATTCCAGAAAATCAAATCTGAAAGAAAAAAATATTTGTTTTGGAAGCTATTAAGTGATATTTATCTATTTTGACATTCTTGTGCATTTATTTCTCATTTTGGAAATAAAGATTATTAAAAAAATGCATATATTTGCAACATAACAGAGAGAGAAGTCCTAACTATTCTACCATCAACCCACCCCCCTCTCTCTCCCCCATAATGAGAGTGAGGGGTGGGGGGGACTATTTTTGTCCACTGCAAGCTTCTTTCGAATTTTATGCTTGCTGAACACAAACACAAACAAAAACCTTGAAACTTAGTTGCCAGGTTTTCAACCTGTGGGGAGGACAGATCAAGCAGCTTAAAAATACCATAGTTACCTAAGTCTCGGGGATGGGGGGGGAGGGAGATTGAGGAACGAGGTTTTCCAGGACGGGAAAAAAATCCCAAATTTTGGGGACGGCAAAGGGGCAGCTTTTAAAATAATATATAAAATATTAATATTTGAATATTTTAACTTTATTCAATGAAAATTAGGGATTTAAACTCTATTCAGGTACTTCCAAGATTATAATTTAATGTTCTTCGTAAAAATAACAGCCTTTTAAAGGTAAAAACATCATAAGTTTTTTTAAAGATTTTTAAAAAATATTGGACGTCCCCTCCAAGTTCCCAAGTCCCTGAACTGTTCGAGACATCCAAGACATCACCAAAATCTAGGGGACACGTCCCTGCATAACACTGAAAAATACAACAAAGTTGGAGAAAATGTTGACTGTTCTATACGCCCAATGAGGACCCACTAACACAGTGTATAAAATTTAGCTCAAAAGCTCAATTTGTTCAGGGGCAGAAACCTTACATTCTCCTATGGTGCACCGTATCGAACCCTGTGGGAGATACGCTCAATGATTCCTAACAAACAAAATGGATAAATCAGACCATCACCAAAACTCAATTTGTGAAGAATAAAATTCCTAACCGTATCATTTGGTGCAATGTATCCTACCGAGTGGAGAGGGAAGATCATCAAACAGTCTGACAAATTCCAGGTATGTTGGAGAAAATGCAAACCATCCTACAGAGCATATACCCAATGATTTTCTGCAAACAGGCCGGACAGACTGCATCCAAAACCCACCCAAAAACCCAATATATACAAGGCAACATCCACAAACCATACCATATGTCACAATGTATCCGGAGAAAGTGTTGACCGTTCTATACACCCAATGAGGACCCACTAACAAAGTGTATATAATTTAGCCCAAAACCTCAATTTGTTCAGGGGCAGAAACCTTACATTCTCATATGGTGCACCGTATCGAACCCTGTGGGGGATACTCTCAATGATTCCTCACAAACAAAATAGATAAGTCAGACCATCACCAAAACTCAATTTGTGAAGAATAACATCCTCAACCGTATCATTTGGCGCAATGTATCCTAACGAGTGTAGAGGGCAGATCATCAAACAGTCTTCCAGATTCCAGGCATGTTGAAGAAAATGCAAGCCATCCTACAGAGCATATACTCAATGATTTCCCACAAACAGGCCGGACAGACTGCATCCAAAACCCACCCAAAACCCCAATATGTACAAGGCAACAATCACAAACCATATTATATGTCACAATGTATCCAACCTGTGGGAATGTAAGATCAAACAGTCCCACTAATTCTCTCGATGTTGAGAAAACGCGAACTATTTTATACAGTAAATACCCCATGATTGGTCACCGTCTAGGGTGGATATATTTCATGCATATCCTACCCCAAAAGTCCAATTTGTGCAAAGCAGCAGACACAGACTAATATAACGTCACAATGTATCCAACCTGTTGGGAAGGCAAGTGATATAAATTCCCAGGATAGTTAGAGCCAATGCCCACTATTCTATATACCCAATGATTGCCCACAAACAGAAGAAAAGATATAATTTTTTTTCAAATCCCACCACAAAAACCTCAGTCTGTGTATGTAAACATCTTCGTAATAGGTCATGAACATCAAATCTTAAAGAGTGAACAGACTTACATGGTTCCTGCTTGGCGATGTCTGGGTTCCTGTGGAGATGGGGAAGTTGGAGGAGGCCTCATTCTGCATCTGATCTCTTGTGGGTTTTTCTCCTCCTCCTCCTCCGCTATTATAGTCGCACTATTCTGTCGGAGTAGGTACAAGCTATACAACGAGCTTAAAAACCCCAAAAAATTATAGGAGAATTTAGAAATGTGGAGAAACAGAGAACTTGTTTAAGGGGGATCTGAAGACTAAAAAAAATGGATTAACTGGCACTGTTGATTGGCAGAGAAGGAAGGGTGTGAAGCAACAAGTACCAAACATGTTCTTGGCTGTTCTTGTTGTAACCGTACACCCACCGCTAAGCATTGACTGCTATACCCACCAATGCTTTTCATGTGTCCAACCGCTAAACCATGACGTGGTAAATGGGTATTAAAGCAGGATTAACCAAAGTTCGCAATTAATGCGTCATTAAGAAAGAATTAAAATAATAACTACATAAGAATTGAAACAGTGTAGTAAAAATCTAACTGGAATGAAAAAATCAATTAAAGTAGCATTAGTCGCAATAAATGCGTCATTAAGCAAGAATTAAAATAATAACTACATAACAAAAAGGTTGTTTTGGTTGGGTGGGGTGTAGCTGTAAGATAGTATAATTTAATTCAACTATGTGAGCAAAGTTCAAAACAAAGAATATTTCAACTTCAAAATAAACCAAAGAATATTTCTTTAAATGGATTACGTCAATACGTATGTGGAATTATTAGTTGTCATGGCTTATCCTTGTCAAATAATGCATGTGAGGGTTAGAGGGTTCAATGAAGGACAATTTGGTTTATGTAGGGTGTGCTCGTCTTATAATAATGAATACATTTTTCTTTTATATTTTAGGATATATAAACCTTAATTTAATGACAAAACTAAATGTTTTTGTTAATTGTCTTCTTTTCAAAAGTGTTGTGGATGAAACCGTTACTTTATGTAGAACGTCAGTGTGTAATTGTCTTCCCACTTTATGTAGAGTGTTCATTGTGTAACTATCTTTTTGTGTAGATCGATGGTTTTGTCATTATGAAGAGTGTTGAAACTTTTGGAGGCCATAACTTTTGCATACAAACTTCAAATCCAATGTTTTATTTTAAGTGCATAACTTTTTTAGAAGAATGTAAATATGTGATGGTGTTTTAAATTTGAGATATTATCTATGAAATTTTTTTTTTTGCATGATAACCTGTCATTTTTAGGTCATCAACAATCAATATTGCTCCATGAGTCCTACTAACAGTATATCCCCCTAATAAATTGAGTTTGGTGTTGAGCATGACCCAATTCCATTATGAAACATGAGAGAGCATTTATAAAGCTACCTCAAAAAGTTAGCCATATTATTGGTTGATGCAAGATTGTTTGTAGACCTAGACGTTTTTGCATCATACACCACATGTAAAAAAAAAATTGAGTGTAATGCACATAAACTTGGACTAGATGGTAAACCATCATTTTGATCTTAAGAATAAGGCCACAATGTGCCCTTCCATTATAATGGGTACCTTTTAAGTTTTCCAATTTATTTCTTCCTCCTTTTTCAACAACATCATGAATCATAAATTGTTATCCTCCAATAATCTCTTTTTCTATCTTTTCATCCTCTTGTAAGCTTTTTCCTACCACTAGTCGTCCACCTCTACCAAGTGTCCTTTACACCATTGTCTTCCCAACCTCTTTTGGCTTTGAACTGACCACCTCCACCTAATCTCAACATCTCCTTTTTTCTAACATTCTTACACATAAGCATGTAACTCATACTTTCTTTTATAATGCATGCCTTCTCCTCTTCATTTATGCAACCATTTCACATACTTGGCCTACAAATACCATTTCATTTGAACTCTTCTTCACAACATTATGATGTTCTTTTTTTGTGCATTCACCCACACCTAAAACAAAATCAGCAAACTAAGGAATTTGGGAATAAATAACTCCCATGGGTAGGATATCCTTCAACAACACCTTTGATGTGACATCACTCTTTTGCAACTCCTCTTCTACTACAAGTTCTCTTCACATGCTCTCAAACTCCTTCCTTTTTCAACAGTTGCAACAACCTCATCATAGGTAGTAGTATGGGAATTATACAATCCCATCTACATCTCCTCCAAGGGCACATAATTCCACATCACTACTCTTTTTTATTCGATTCCCCCTTCAAACCTGCATCGTGTGCATTCACTTGCACTTCATTCCCTTCCACCTTCGTGTCCTCTAAAATACACGCTTTTACTGCAACTTCTTCAATCACGAATCCCACTTCTTTTATTTTCAAGGTTGTTATAAGAAACTCCTCAATCTCCCTTTCTCCATTACTAACAAACATAGTCTGAAAATTACTATTTCCTTTCTTCATTTTCCATCTTCAATATTCCTTCTTCTTCCATTATATTTTCCTCAATCAACTTCAAGATTCTTTTGTTCCAAGGAACCTTCCTTCTATTGATTCTTGCAATGCATGATGTGATCCATGCCATCTACCTTCTTTGGTTTCTATCATTAGGTTTTTGAATAAAAAATTCCATGATGTTTAGGCTAGCTTACACAATCACCAACTCTTATTGCAGGTCTTCAATGTTTGACATAGGTAGTATAAACCACCCTTCCTCTTCCTCCTTTCTTTACCTTCCACTTGGATGTGCATTTCCCTCACTACAATCTTTAACTCAATTATTTGATATTCATCCATATCATGATCTTTTTTCTCTCATTTAGTATTTTATCTCTTGAGTTCTCTATCAACACTTTGTTCCTTACCCACATATGCAAGATAGAGACCACTCCCACTCTACCTACTTCTCTCACATTGGAGGACACTTTTATACAACTCATTCTACTTTATTATCCTTGATAGAAGATGTATTCACACTTTCTCAACATACTTATAAGATATTCCTTCTATGATACCAAATGATATATGTCATGGTTAGGGGATCCAATGAAATCCAATGTTGGTCATACATGCCCTACTTAAATCTCTCAATGATTGACACATTCACACATCCTGTACTCAAAAAATTATTATTATTGGTAAACAATTTTTTGGGAGGGACCATACGCTAGAGTAAAAAATGGCCAAAGGATAGAAAAATCATAAAGAACAAAGTGGTTTTTTGATAAGTGGGAACCACACCCCAACTACAGGCCTACCAGCGAGATAAAACAAAGGAAATTGTACGTACCCAAAATTGTAAGGTACTGTACTGCCGGAACAGTGTAACAAGTTCCCCAATGATGATACAGGTCTCCTCACAAGGTGTTCGGGATCCGGAAAAGCCCTCGGAGTATGCGTTAACATCCTGCATGCCCCGCTTAGCCCCCGCGCCCTTTGTTTTCCCCTTTTTCCCTCTTTCCTTGGCCTCTTGATCTTCAGTGACGAAACCGCCGCCTTGATCAGGGCGGCGGTCCTGCGCGCATTTTCCAGAACGTTCTTTTGACGCGACTCGCATGAAATATCACAATTCACCAGCTTTTCCTTGCCGACTTGAGCATGCATTTATGTTTTTGGTCCCCTGGAATAGTGTTTTTCCTTTGTTTATTGTTTAGGAGTTCAGTTTGGTTTTGATTTTTGGGTGATTGAATTCCTATAAATGCATGGCTTGTGCTCAAACAAATGGCCTGGATTTTGAAGATTGATCTTTGCTCTCATCTCCTCATTTTTAGTATTTTAGTTTGTTCTCTTGTTTAAGAAGCCATAGTTTCATTTCACTTACATCTTTAGTTAGATTACTCAGCTGTTGGTAAGCCACATACCCATCTTGTGCAAGCAGTGCTGTCATTTCATCCAATCCGGTTTGAAGCTTGCCTCTGAATTTTCTCTTTGCTGTAGATTTAATTTTCATTGTTGCTTAGAGTTCTTAGTTCAGTTCATTATATGTCTGGTTAGCTTTATTCAGCTGTTGGTAAGCCACATATCCAGCTTGTGAAAACAGTGTCGTTATTTTATCCAATCCATTGGAACAGAATAGCTTAGGAAGCCATTAAAGTTGCAAGTTTTGCTCTTCAAGTAAGATAGTTACAGGTTCTGGTCGCTTCATGTTGCATGACTCGTAGTAAAATCCCGCTAGGAATCACATAAGCCAAGCTCTGTACTCTTGCGATGTCCCTCTCCTACTCACATTTTCGGTCTGCATTCTGAGCTGTCCTTGTCCTATAATCTACTCCTATCGGTGCTAGCATTACACGCTTTTCTGGATCCACGTGAACACGAAAGAACGAGGAGATCATACTGAGGAGACGAGATCACACACACCATCGGATTCGCCACTGTTCTGCGGAATCTAGGTTTTAACTTTCAAAGTTCTAGTTAGAATCATATCAAATAAAGTAGATAAATTACTTCATTTCAGTAAATTCTATTCTCGATATTGCCAAGGAAGCTGTGAGGATTGATAGTTTCTGAGAAACTATGATTCACTCCTCACTTCTGAGGTAGGATCGAGAATCTTGTAGATAAATTAGACGAGCTATTTTATTTATTAGAATAATTCTACAAATCACACAGGTAAATAACTACACTCGGTTATCTTGTCTATTTTAAATTATTGTTTAGTTGTTATTTCTAGATACGCTTAAAATAGTTTTCTTTCCTTAAAATTGTTAAAAGATTTCTTAGAAGAATAAAAGTTATATATATGTTAGATTTAGTCCACATAGTTAAAATTTGCTTCATTATAGTTAGATTTACATTTCGTTTCGTATGACAATCACGGGACCTCAAGAGCCCAGGGAATATATATTTGAGCCAATCGTGCCTCAACCAAACCTTGTCACAGCAATAGTTGACATAGGCCAAAATCTCAGAATACAAGTATTCCAAACAACAGTAGACTTCCAGCAGATCAGATCTCAGTTAGAAGGATTAAACATAGAAGACGACCAAGCACATACGTTTTGGTCAAATCAGCCAAACTACAGACTACCCTAGAAAAACACCTACATGACTGTAGAAGGGTTCGAAAGAGAACAAACCTTTGGTTGTGATCCTTTGGTCCCACAGCCGGGTGCAGGAGACACTCTCACAGACATAGATACCAATTTAAGGATCCAAGTTGCACGAATGCCTGTGAGATATTCTGAGAAAGTCACACAGTTATTGGTCTTAAACATAGAAGCTGAGAAAGCATATGATTACTGGATACTAGGAATCAGGACTTGATTTCATATATAACCA
The DNA here is from genome assembly GCA_019776745.2 of Taxus chinensis. Taxonomy (NCBI): domain Eukaryota; kingdom Viridiplantae; phylum Streptophyta; class Pinopsida; order Cupressales; family Taxaceae; genus Taxus; species Taxus chinensis. Next base: position 97,098,689 of record CM034156.1, read on the forward strand.
TAGCAAGACCGCAACAACCAAGAGTCTACGGTTGTGACCCACAGGTCCCACAGACTAACGCATCCATAAGTCAATCAGACATAAACATTGGCCTACGCACACTAGTATTCCAGTCTACTCCACTTCCACCTATTATCATCGAACAATTGTCCTTACTAGATATAGCGGCTAACGAAGCTAGAGAATTCTGGACTAGGCCAGAGAATAGTCCATAGAGTCAATTGTTTTCACCATCCACCATATGACCTTATCTGGAGACATACACGAAACTATCCCAGGTCATTTTCCACGTATTCCACAACCCATAGATCGAATCACGCCAGAGCTCGATATTGATTGGAGCCTTCGAGCAGTCATCCTTGCCGATCGATCTATCACACCAGTCCGAGTTATAAGGGCCTTCTTTGCCTTAGATTCGCAAATTCCACTAGTGTGTGTCGAAGACATTAGACTGCCTAACTAGTTTATCTGCATCCCACGCATATTCTACCCCCACCGGCTGTCTCGGCACGACCTCGAGAGGTCGGGTACGCGGAAGAGTTACTTGTAGATTCTCACGCTCGCCTGTCGCTTTTCCGGTGTACAAAATTGGTGAACCCAATGTGAAACAAACGAAATTAGTGAAGCTGACGTAAAACTTCCTACTTTCTCGTTCGGAGTCATAATATCACGTTTCCTTTCACAAATCACCTTCGCTCCTTCCCATTATTCTGCGGCTATTCATATACCCCCCGAATATGTCGGGATTCGATGCATATGGCAGACCCCTCTTGGGTCTTGAGGCATACTGCGCCCAACATAATAGGTAATCATCACCCTCGCTCTTAGTATGGGGCGACAACTATTCAACTAATCAGTTGTCAACACAAACCCCAAGAATCAGATACAGTTCATCTTTTCAAACTGAGGAGTTAGATCAACCCCCTCGAACGCAACAAACAGAGCCTTCAGGCTCGAACAATATGACGTTTACCGGAGAATCTTGTTCGTCTCCTCAAATGCTACTTAGACCACAAATTAGTAGGCAATCAGATCCATACTTGGTCTTAGATGATGGACATTCAATACATTATCCTAGGAGTGAACAACATTCTCGGGGTATGTACCCACCTATAGGAGGTTTACAAATACAACCCGAGATCTCTTTTCAAGAAAATACCTCTATACCACTGCATATAGGAAATACTCTCGGAGAAACTTGGCAATATAGCGATCAGTTTATGACAGGATATCACGTACCTATACAACACTAGGGTATACAACAAACTCCGCTCAGAAAAAACACCGTGACTTCACCAAATGAAGTCATTTCAATGTTAGTAGAAACAGTGAGAGGGTTAGAACTGGCTCAAGCAAGTCAAAATTCTCCGTTCATACAAACAGGAAGTTCCAATCCTCCATACCACTCTGGCCAAGTAGATCTCCTCATAGGAGTAGGCACGTTAGGCATGCCGCCTCACTATCCACAATAAATGCCAACAAGGCCCATCATCTCTAACACTATTCCTCCCGGTCTAGTGTCAAACAATCCATTCCTTGACAATACCCTGTCATACTTAAACATGTACTCCAAATCACCACAAGGAGATATCTTCTCCTCTCCCGGCATGTTTTCTCAAACGTAGGGACCTCCTTATGCCCCTGCCAACGCATACGCTGCACCGTATCAACAACCTATCCCACCATCACTCCCTCAGCAACCACCATCAATGGTCGAAAGCTATGCGATAGGGACTTATTCAGAATATCTAAAGGAACCCTTAGACTTCACCATACGAAGTGTCATGCTTCCAAGACCTCTTCCTGATTTACCCAAGTTCAAGGGTGAGGGAGATCCAAATGCACATATCAAAGCTTACGCTACAGCCATACGGAAATTACTCCCTTGGGATGGGGTTTTTGCTAAAATATTTCCCAAAACCTTGGAAGGCATTGCTCTCGACTGGTATTACAGGATACTTGAAGCCTCCATCCATTCATTAGAACAACTCGTGTTAGAGTTCATCAAAGCCTTCGACATGAACAAATTGTTGAGAACAGGAATCAAGGAATTCTTGCACGTCAAACAAGAACACAATGAATCTGTCGCCCATTTCATCCAGAGGTGGCATACAGTTCTTTATTCTTCAGCAAGCGCTCCAAACATGGATCAGATGGAACTATGCGATTTATTCCTTCATTCTCTCAACAAGGAGGTGAAGGAAGAAGTCCAGAAGTTTCCGCTAAGAACTTACGATGAAGTACTTGAGAGCGCTCTTCGAATAGACCAAACAGCGATAGATAGTGGTCGTAAGACATATGGAACAAACGGGAGGTTAATCACCTCCACTCAAAACACTACAACTATCACAAATGTCAATCAAGGACCCAAAATACTTAACAAAAATCACAGGGTAACAACGGATGGGGTAACCGACCAGCCCAAGAGGGTAAATGTTGTTAATACTCCGTCACAAACAAACAACCAACGAAACAACAACTTTACCCCGACGATCAATACAGTGGATTTTAACCATCCACAACAACAACAACAACGGCGAAATCCCATACAAGGGCCAAGCCAAAACTCATTTGGTTATCAAACCAAAGTCAAAACCAGAAACAACAATTCCAAAACTTTAATCCTAATAGGCAACAGTTTGATCAGAATTTTAGGCCACAATACACACCTAACCAACAAAATAGGAATTACAATCCCAATTCTTATTGTGGTTTCCACAAAATTCAGGGTCACGATACTAGAACATGTCGTGACTACAATAAATTTATGCAACGCTTGCCAGAAGAACAAAGACAGTTCTTCACAGATTTGTTTTTGGCAGATCCCGTCTCATCATCACCAAATACGCTCGCAGGGGCAGTTTCCCTCAGAATGCTCCCCTCAAGATCTTTAACGATCCACTCCCAAATCATGATAGCAATAGGCTGAATCCAACTGGAACAAACAAAGGTGCAATGACGGGAAACAATGATCATGAAGCCTCAACTTCATCAAATCCATCAGTTGCGCCACAGTTAGGAGCTCAACCGAGACCCAAGATAGACATTTTGGTAGAATTAGACGCTGAACTACTTATCGAAGCTATAACAAGAACACGAGAGTATTTCTCTCAACCGAGCCCAAGTCCTCTGCCAGAAACATATAAGAGTCAACAAATAGTAGAAACACCCGTAGGTGCCTATGATTTAATTAGCAACCTAACAAAGACCTTCTCACACATTTCATTTTTGGACTTACTAAAGAACTCCCCCCCTCACAGAGCTGCTCTTTTAGAAGCATTAGGTCTAGGCCATCTAATTAACATCACTCCACCTCCTGAAACACAAGTAAATCACGTAGATTTTGATATCCACCCTCCGGGGCAGCCGGACAAGGATGTCGAATTCATATTCAAAATAAGTAAAATACCCACAGATGCTAAGATCGCACGCCGAGGTGATCCAGCCTTACACTTACAAGTATGGGTTTATAATAACTATGTAAAATGGGCAATGGTTGACAATGGGGCCGCAGTTAACATAGTCCCTTTCTCTTTCCTCCAAAAACTTGGATATGGGGAAACAAACTGTTCCACTACTCGAAATACATTGAGAGGCTATGATAGCCTTAAAGCCACTTCGATAGGAACTATAATACTGTCGGTCACCTTAGGGCCCAAAACAGTCATGACTGAGTTTTATATTATAGATCGGGAAACTAATTATAATATGATACTCGGCCGACCATGGATACACCGAATGAAGGCAATCCCTTCTACATTATTTCAAGAAGTAAGATTCTTGCATCTAGGAAAGGTATTTGTAGCCAAAGGCGATCCAAAACCTTTCAATTTGCACCTAGCTAATTTAAAGAAAAGACCAGGGGTGCACTCAGAATTTGAACTGCCAACAAACCAACTTAATAAACCCACTGACCCAAAACCAGAGGAAAAGTTGGTACCTACGATGGATCTTGAAACTACCAGCATAGCCAAAACAATTCCAACCCCTAAAGATAAAACTAAAGAAACAGTATCATTAGGGACTACTGCGAAAATCGTTGAGTTGATAGAACAAGATTCACCAATGTTCTTACCATTTGATTTAGTAGGCATAGGATTTTCCCTAGGTGTTGGTTCCCTTCCAGCAGAGGACCTCTGTATGGTAGAAGTAGAGTGCGTAAATGCAGCAAATGCCCCAACATCTATACTCCCGGCTAAGTATTGGACTCTCCATTTCGATGGAGCTAAATGTCGTTATGGAGTGGGGGCAGGTATAATTCTTACTTTGCCCGAGGAGAAAGTCCTCCCATTCGCTTTTAAATTAAACTTTGAATGCACAAACAACGGCACTGAGTACGAAGCCCTCCTCCTTGGCCTTACCTTAGCCAAAAGAATTGGTATTGATAACATCAAAGTCCTGGGAGACTCGCAATTAGTGACAAATCAAGTTTCTGAAGTATATGAAACTAAAGCCGAACATTTGCAACTCTACAAAAACGCTATATTAGATTTAAGCAAGGCGTTCAACTTCATATCCATTGAAGCAATCCCGCGAGAGAAAAATCTTCTCACCGATTCAATAGCAACTTTAGCATCACGTTTTACTCCAAGCAATGAGTTAGAAGATACCCAGTTCACGGTGTCCATTCGTGATGAACCATTGATAAAAATAATGACAAATCCCCTTTCAAGCGGAAGTGAATCTACCACCCCAGACCACGTCGATAATAATATGGCCACTTTGGAATACTTAAACGCCTATGCGGCACTACATCTCTCCTATCACATGCTAGATTTATCCTTGATTCCACATTCGTCTTCCTACTTCGGAAATCCCGTAACGGATCTTCCCTCACAAATGGAACCTAGCATATACGCAGTAGAAAATGGGGAGGGTTTAGATTTACCTCCAGCACCACTTGAGTTCGAAGAGGGTAACACCTCTTTGATCGAAGAAACAATCGATGTCAACATCGGGACAGAAGATGAACCGAGAATATTGAAATTAGGATCATCCTTAACCCCAGAAGAAGTGGAAATACATACTCAAATTCTCAAAGAACATCAAAAGGCGTTTGCATTTAACTACAAGGAGATGACAAGATTCGCACCCCACATTGCGGTGCACAACCTCGTCACTAGATTAGACGCAAAGCCAATTAAACAAAAATCAAGACCCATGAAGCCCAAAGTAGCTCTCATGGTAAAAGAGGAGGTAATAAAACTCCTCCCGGTAGGGTTCATCAAACCAGTCGACTACTCCCAATGGGTATCTAATATCGTCCCTGTTCTCAAGAAGAATGGAAAGATACGCATCTGCATAGATTTTCGAGATATCAACAAAGTGTGTCCTAAGGACGACTTCCCATTACCATCCATAGATGTTATTGTTGATGCAACAGCTAGTTTTGAACTCTTGTCTCTCATGGATGGATTCTCGGGATACAATCAAATCAGAATATTTGAGCAAGATCAAGCTACAACCACGTTTATAACTCTTTGGGGAACCTATTGCTACGCTGTTATGCCATTCGGTCTCAAGAACACTGGTGCTACGTACCAGTGGGCCATAACATACATATTTCACGATCTAATTCATAAAATCATGGAATCTTACGTAGATGACTTATTGGCTAAAGCCAAGAAGCATTGTGACCATCCCGAAGTACTCCACGTCATTCTTTCACGTCTAATAGAATACGGAGTCACGCTAAATCCAGAGAAATGTGTCTTTGGTGTAACAGGAGGAAAGCTCCTAGGTTACATCATATCATCACAAGGAATTGATGTTGATCCAACCAAAATTCAGACTGTCCTCGAAATGGTCCCACCTTCAAGTGAATTTGGAATCAGATCATTTCTCGGAAAGCTGGGTGTAATCCGGAGATTTATCCCGGACTTAAGCTTCGCCGTTCATCCAATCAACAATTTACTCAAGAAAGACTATAGCCTTGATTGGACCAAAGATTGCAATGAAGCTTTTGATGCAGTTAAGTGTTTCCTTTTATCGCCACCTACGCTAATGCCACCTAAGCTAGATCACCCGTTAATTCTATATTCACGAGCTACCAATGTCTCGCTGGCCTATATGTTGGCCCAAGAAGACGATAACAAGAGAGAACGTGCGATTTATTTCATTAGCCGAACGCTGCTCGACTATGAAACACGCTATACACAGGCAGAATGAGAATGCCTTGCCATAGTCTTTGCTACTAAACGCCTAAGACATTATATGCTGAATCAAGAAACGAAGGTCATGGTAAAAACGGACCATTTACGGACTTTTCTCACACAAGGGTCATTATCTAAAAAGGCTGGACGTTTTATAACCTTAATGGGAGAGTTCGAATTAACATTTGTAAATCAGAAGTTGGTTAAAGGACAAATCATCGTGGATTGGTTAGCTGACAACCCATTAGACGGAGGCGATTTAGTAGATTTAGACTTTCCAGATGAATGCGTATACTACATCGAAACTCGACCCGCTATCTCTGAGTGTCCTTGGTACACTGATATCATTAATTATATCATAGACCATACATACCCGGAGGTAATTACACCGCAACAAAGAAGGCGGTTACGCATAATCGTAGCTAAATATGTCATTATAGAGCAGGTGCTCTATCAAAAAGCATTCGATGGAATGCTCCTAAGGTGTGTCGACACAGAAGAGTCCAAGAGGATTCTCCATGAATCCCACATCAGTATATGTGGAGGCCACTTTGGTGGCCATGCCACCGCTCGAAAAATACATCGAATGGGCTATTTCTGGCCCACTCTAGAACATGACGCGATAGAGTTTGCACGCAGGTGTCATAAGTGCCAAGAATTCTCCCACGAGATCCACATGCCAGCACAAGCTCTACAACCAATCGCAACTCCATGGCCCTTTTCTACATGGGGTTTAGACTTAATAGGGAAATTCTCTCCCTCGTCCACAGATGGCCATAATTTTATAATCACGGCCATTGAATACTTCACCAAATGGGTGGAGGCCATGCCTCTTACTACTGTACCTGGTTCTGTGATTGCCAAGTTCATTTTGAACCAAATAATTTGCAGGTATGGTATCCCGCAAATCATTATCTCCGATAATGGAACTTCTTTTAAAAAGGAAGAAATTCGTGAACTATGCAGTAAATTTAAGATAAGCCATCATACGGATTCCTTGTATTATCCCCAAGCCAACGGACAGGCTGAAGCAACAAACAAAACACTGAAAGCTATTCTCCTTAAAACGGTGAAAGAAAACAAGTGAGATTGGCATTTGAAGTTATATCTGGCCTTGTGGGCCCACCGAACCTCAATAAGAACACCAATGGGAGCAACTCCTTTCTTACTAGTATTTGGGGAAGAAGCAGTTCTCCCGCTTGAGGTCGAAATACCCAATCTCCACATTTCACTACAAGGGATTCTGGATGAAGATGCTTACAGAGAAGCACGTCTTTCCCAACTAGAAAGCCTAGATGAAACTAGGTTAGATGCTGAATAGCGGCATAGAGCTTATACTGACCGAATGTGCCGGTAGTATAACAAGAAGGTCTATAAACGCGATATATACGAAGGTGATCTAGTTCTAAGACTAGACAGCCGGATCGACAAGAAGACCGGCGAAGGAAGGAAATTCCGGCCCAAATGGTTGGGCCCATACCGAGTCATGAAGGACTACGCAAATGGTGCTTACCTCTTATGTACGCTAGAGGGTGAGGAATTTGGTGAAACAGTCAATTCCCTACACCTCAAGTGATTCTACGCATAAGCAACTAGCACTACTGGTATAATTATCTACATTACATCTTCATATAGATTAAGATCATTTTGTCCACTTGTTTTTTACATAAATTGTGATCAAGGAACCTATTCTCAAAGCAATTCATTACAAACTCATGATGTTTTTGGCATAAATTTCTTTAAATCATACCTCTCCATCTTCATGTATCATCGAATCATCTCGGAATCTTTTATCAAATAAAATTAGACATGACAAAGTCCTAATGGTAACCATACCAAGATCTGCAAGTTTGTTCTTGCTTTGATTTCTTCTTAGGATAGGTGTCTTGCCTATGGTCTGTTCTAGAAGCTTCATGGTGTCACATCTATCCCATATACACATCTCTTTGGAAATAAGCATATACTGAAATTTTACTCAAATAAGCAAGTCAAAAAGTGATTAAACAAAAATTTTTATTTTTACACATTTCATTGCCCCACCAACCTTTGGTGATGAGCTTGCGTCTCTTACTAGTGACGTAGGGTTGGGAAAGGATGGAAATGCCCTTACTCGCCTATGCCTTGCCCACGGTGATAAACCCACGCTTCTTACTAGTAGCATGGGGCAAAGTGTAGGGGGTCCTCTTGACAAAGCAAACGTTAAAAGGTCATAAACAAACAATTCAAACTTTGAGTCAAAAATGAATGAATCAGATGTTCAAAATCCCAAGAGAGTTAAAATCCTAAAAACCTAGATCTTGTCTACTATGTGGCCATCTATGGGTCTAAGTCTAGATAAACCGCAAAGCAAGTTGCATCCAAAACTATGAAGTCATTCGGGTAGAGTAAGCTTGTAGTTTTCAATTTGGTTCCACCAAAGCTTCGTCTGTTTTTCATCACTATCATTTCACCATATTTCATAACTTGCGCCCTTCTTGGCTCTTGGTGATGAGCCCTCACATCTTACTAGTTGTGTGGAGTTAGGAGTGGGGCAAGTTAATCTGTTCATCATACTGGTTATTTTCATCACTTTGCCAAAACAAACATGAGGTATCCAAATCACTCACAGAAGCTAAGATTCAAAATCACAATATATCTACAATATCATGTATCAGCATCATGAAACACAAAAAGAAAGCAAACATTTGCATCATCTGTTTTCCATTGCATACATTCTAGAAAGCATATAAACCATACATCGTAATATACACAAGGAAACTGGAAATAGAAAGGAAAGATTGAGTGACAAGCGTTTGATCCAAAGATGAATGCATATATATAAATAATCAATGTTTATATACAATGCCATCATGCACTAGGCATGGTCAAAACGCTCAAAGAGCCCGTGATATACAATAGTACAAAATACACAAGGGCTAAATGGCCTCTCAACCCCTACGCGACCCCTCCGAAGGTTCATGCCCTCGCCTAGGACTCCGGCTACGCTGGCGCTGTAAATGTACGGAGGGCTCAGGGTCCTGAGGGGCAGTCGCGGTCTCACCACGAGAATGGCTCCTCATAAGGTGCTCAGCCGTCCTGTAGCCCGCTAGCTCGTTGCGAAGGGTCGATACCATCCTGGCCACGTGCCAAACGGGAGCGAAGACATCAGTATGTCTACCAGCTGCTGAGGGCTCCCCGACATCTACGGATAGCTCCACGCCGGTCCTATCCATGGGGATCATCAGGGAATCGGTACATACCCTGCGGATCAAATCCTGCCACTCGTCAACAGTCTCTGCAAAAAAAGGAGAAAAATGAATTAGAAACCAAGCAAGAGGCTGAAAGATACAAGATAAAAACACAAGGAGAGATAACAATTAAAACAAATCCTAAATTAAAAAAACGGTAAAGAAGGAAGAAAGGATAACTTACTCGGATCCCCAGGCATCCAAGATGGGTCGCTGGGGCCGGCACCGGCTGCGGATGCCGCTGCCGACTGAGGGGCTACTCCCGTGGTAGGGGCAACATGTCGCCCTGCAACTGACTCATCCTCTCCGCCATGGCCCTGAGAGAGTGTCTCCTCTGAAGCTAGAGTGTCCTTCTCTGCGCTCTGCTCAACCCTCTCTACCTACATAATATCCTGAGTGTCATGCCACTCAGGATCGCTGTCATCAGTCTACTCCTCCGACCCTCCCTCTGTGAGCTCCTCAGAGTCGGAGTCAATATCTATAGGGTCATCGCTACTATGAGTAGGACCCGCAGCAATCTGAAGTAAAGGTGCCCGAGGCACACCAGCTCTCCCTCTAGCATGAACTATCCTCCTGGCTGCAATGGGAATGCCAGGAGTGATCACTGTCCAACCACGGCCTCTAGGCCCCCTCTAGCCTCGCGAACTGACCTGTAAACTAGCGCCGCTGGGGGAAGCATGCCCATATATGGTAGGCCAAACTGCTGAGGAACTCTGCCAAAAGGATGCACCTCCACTCGCCCGACTCGATCAATGAGCTACCCTATGGTGGAGCAGAAGATCAGGGTAAGATTCTCCTCGCCCCATATGCTGGCCATAAGCCCGTATGGTGTCACCTCCATGTTTGTAGTAGTGAGGGAGGCAACTAGCTGATGAGGTGCTCTAAGCACCAACATATCTGTCCATCTGGCTTCCCTCATAGCCCCAGGATTTGCTACCTCCACGCCTCTACCATAAGGGATAAAGCACTCATACACCCAACTCATAACTAAAGTCAGGTGGCTCAATGATTGTCCCTGTAAACGGACCACCCTATATAAATCATGGTAGGTGGTCCCCAGAATATCTGCACCCCAGGCGTATATCCGTCTGTACCCCTCTATCTGCGCAATGATGAGGACCCAACAGTATAACAATGTATCCCCTCCCTTGTCCCCGATCAGTCTCGAGGCAAGGATCCCCATGACGACCTGTCGAAGTACGGGGATAGGCAAAGAAGGAATGGATTGAACTCTCACTCCCTTCTTCGACCCCGTGGAGATAACTGCATCTCCCATATATGCTGCCCACTGATGCAATCTGTGCCTATGAGCCTGCTGTCTCTAATGTAAGTCTCTGCCCAATGATTGGGACTCCTAGAATGCGGTAGACATCCTCGAGTGTAATGGTCCACTCACCACGGACCCCTGGCAGTCGGAAGGTGTTCCGATCTACATCCCAATAAGAAAATAAGTAACAAAGGATGTGACTCGATGGTGCAACATGGGGCACGCGCAATATACGCAGTATGTCTGGCCCTCTGTAGTGTGTCCTCCTCATCCTATGCGAGAGGGCATCCAATACTCCTGAGAGCCAATCACACTCTCTCTCCCTGCTCCATCTAATGTACTCCGCTCTCACCTGCATACACCTAAAAACACACAAAACAGAGCAAGTTAATATCTGAACAATACCAAGACGGTCGTAAAAACGTATAGAAGTGCAAGAAAATACAAGTGCAATCTCAAAATTTAAGTTCTTTTGCATTCTGTTCAGAACCGCCGCCCCCTGAGTAGGGAGGCGGTTTTGTAACCGCCGCCTTTAGGGCGGCAGTCATGTAACTGCCACCCTGAACAGGGTGGCGGTCGTGTAACTGCCGCCCTGATTAGGGTGGCGGTCGTGGTCCGAAAACCCACGCGGGTTTTCGGACCTAAAAAGCCTAAAACTAACAAAAAGTGACCATTTGACCTAAAACTGGAGCCTACCCAGTAGGTGCCCCCCCTAGGTGGACCTTTTGAACCTAACATTTTCAAAAATAACCCCCCCATTACGACAAATTTAACATTTCAAATTTAAAGGGGGAAAAATGCAAAATTAAAGAAAACCAACCTGTGATCTAGTAGGGTGGTGTTCCGCACGTGGAGGCATGATCACAATCTCGCTGTGGATGTTTTGACTCTATTCACGAAAGAAACCATCACCGTGGGTCCTAGAGCTCAAAATCAATCAAATCAACTCGCACAAATGAATAGGAAAATGGGCCCACTTTCATATATATAACACCCTGATCCGTTTTAAAAGACTTTTTCACAGGTTTGGAGCACTGATGGAGGTAAGTTCCTATCCCTGCACGAATGGTACGTTCTCATTCCCTATTATTTTAGCGTTTATTTTCCAAGTTATTGTATCTATCTGCACTTAAGTTCTCTTTTCATTTTGCAGGTAGCGGGAATTTCGGATGGCGTCATTTCAACACATGGACGAGTAAGGTATAGCTTCTAACTCCCCATTTCGGGACTGCCATACTCGGACCCACCGTTTTATGCCTCTTCATGGCTAAAACACTTCTCCGAGGGGGCAATATGTACGTACCCAAAATTGTAAGGTACTGTACTACCGGAATAGTGTAACAAGTTCCCCAATGATGATACAGGTCTCCTCGCAAGGTGTTCGGGATCCGGAAAAGCCCTCGGAGTATGCGTTAACATCCCGCATGCCCCGCTTAGCCCCCGCGCCCTTTGTTTTCCCCTTTTTCCCTCTTTCCTTGGCCTCTTGATCTTCAGTGACGAAAAAGGGCGGCGGTCTCGTGACCACCGCCCTGATCAGGGCGGCGGTCCTGTAACCGCCGCCCTGCTCAGAGCGGCGGTCCTACGCGCGTTTTCCAGAATGTTCTTTTGACGCGACTCGCATGAAATATCACGATTCACCAGCTTTTCCTTGCCGACTTGAGCATGCATTTATGTTTTTGGTCCCCTGGAATAGTGTTTTTCCTTTGTTTATTGTTTAGGAGTTCAGTTTGGTTTTGATTTTTGGGTGATTGAATTCCTATAAATGCATGGCTTGTGCTCAAACAAATGGCCTGGATTTTGAAGATTGATCTTTGCTCTCATCTCCTCATTTTTAGTATTTTAGTTTGTTCTCTTGTTTAAGAAGCCATAGTTTCATTTCACTTACATATTTAGTTAGATTACTCAGCTGTTAGTAAGCCACATACCCATCTTGTGCAAGCAGTGCTGTCATTTCATCCAATCCGGTCTGAAGCTTGCCTCTGAATTTTCTCTTTGCTGTAGATTTAATTTTCATTGTTGCTTAGAGTTCTTAGTTCAGTTCATTATATGTCTGGTTAGCTTTATTCAGCTGTTGGTAAGCCACATATCCAGCTTGTGCAAACAGTGTCGTTATTTTATCCAATCCATTAGAACAGAATAGCTTAGGAAGCCATTAAAGTTGCAAGTTTTGCTCTTCAAGTAAGATAGTTACAGGTTCTGGTCGCTTCATGTTGCATGACTCGTAGTAAAATCCCGCTAGGAATCGCATAAGCCAAGCTCTCTACTCTTGCGCTGTCCCTCTCCTACTCGCATTTTCGTTCTGCATTCTGAGCTGTCCTTGTCCTAAAATCTACTCCTATCGATGCTAGCATTACACGCTTTTCTGGATCCACGTGAACGTGAAAGAACGAGGAGATCATAGTGAGGGGACGAGATCACACACACCATCAGATTCGCCACTGTTCTGCGTAATCTAGGTTTTAACTTTCAAAGTTCTAGTTAGAATCATATCAAATAAAGTAGATAAATTGCTTCATTTCAGTAAATTTCTATTCTCGATATTGCCAGGGAAGCTGTGAGGATTGATAGTTTCTGAGAAACTATGATTCACTCCTCACTTCTGAGGTAGGATCGAGAATCTTGTAGATAAATTAGACAAGCTATTTTATTTATTAGAATAATTCTACAAATCGCAGAGGCAAATAACTACACTCGGTTATCTTGTCTGTTTTAAATTATTGTTTAGTTGTTATTCCTAGATACGCTTAAAATAGTTTGCTTTCCTTAAAATTGTTAAAAGATTTCTTAGAAGAATAAAAGTTATATATATGTTAGATTTAGTCCACGTAGTTAAAATTTGCTTCATTACAGTTAGATTTACATTTCGTTTCGTATGACAATCATGGGACCTCAAGAGCCCAGAGAATATATATTTGAGTCAATCGTGCCTCAACCAAACCTTGTCATAGCAATAGTTGACATAGGCCAAAATCTCAGAATACAAGTATTCCAAACAACAACAGACTTCCAGCAGATCAGTTCTCAGTTAGAAGGGTTAAACATAGAAGACGACCAAGCACACACGTTTTGGTCAAACCAACCAAACTACAGACTACCCTAGAAAAACACCTACATGACTGTAGAAGGGTTCGAAAGAGAACAAACCTTTGGTTGTGATCCTTTGGTCCCACAGCCGGGTACAGGAGACACTCTCACAGACATAGATACCAGTTTAAGGATCCAAGTTGCACGAACGCCTGTGAGATATTCTGAGAAAGTCACACAGTTATTGGTCCTAAACATAGAAGTTGAGAAAGCATATGATTACTGGATACTAGGAATCAGGACTTGATTTCGTATATGACCATAGCAGGACCACAACAACCAAGAGTCTACGGTTGTGACCCACAGGTCCCACAGACTAACGCATCCACAAGTCAATCAGATATAAACACTGGCCTACGCACACTAGTATTCCAGTCCACTCCACTTCCACCTATCATCATCGAACAATTGTCCTTACTAGATATAGCGGCTAACGAAGCTAGAGAATTCTAGACTAGGCCAGAGAATCGTCCATAGAGTCAATTGTTTTCACCATCCACCATATGACCTTATCTGGAGACATACACGAAACTATCCCAGGTCATTTTCCACGTATTCCACAACCCATAGATCGAATCACGCCAGAGCTCGATATTGATTGGAGCCTTCGAGCAGTCATCCTTGCCGATCGATCTATCACACCAGTCCAAGTTAGAAGGGCCTTCTTTGCCTTAGATTCACAAATTCCACTAGTGTGTGTCGAAGACATTAGACTACCTAACTAGTTTATCTACATCCCACGCATATTCTACCCCCACCGGCTGTCTCGGCATGACCTCGAGAGGTCGGGTACGCGGAAGAGTTACTTGTAGATTCTCACGCTCGCCTGTCGCTTTTCCGGCATACAAAAACAAAATTGGTTTTTGATCCATGGGGACCACACCCCAAAAAAAGGCCTAAACTTCTAGATAGAGCAATAAAAACAAAGGCAGAGACAAACTGCCAGGGAGAAGAAAAAACACAATGAAAAAATAGCTACACAACTAGCACAAAAATAACATAAAAACAAAAATATCAAGGAGGATAAAATCCTCCTAACTAAGACATTGCTGAAAAACCTTTTTTACTTCCTCCAATGCCTTAAACATGTTCAGGGCTGGTTGCTTTTTAAGATATTTGTTGTTGGAGGAGATCACCTTCTTCATTTCCTTTCCCCCTTTCCATAGTTCCTCCGGAAGGCCACTCACATCACAGAGTTATTTAACTTGAGTATGCAAAACATCAAGGAAGGCTTTCTGCATAGTGAGATGATTTAGTTGCTTGGATACATTTTTTTCCATGGTGGCCCCCCATGTATGTTGTTTCTTAAGTAATTCTACCAATTTGGTCTCAATACTCTCCATATCATGTTGTTTCCCCTTGGGATTGAATTGAGGAAGAGGAACATCCAAGGACTGAGTAATATTCAGCAAGATCTTGAAAACCTTATGGTATTTTTTCTTATTAGAGCTTCTAAGGACCCTCCTAGTTGGAGGGGGAGAGGGTTTCCTTAGCCTTTTTGATATGATACAGTGGGAGGGGGGCAGGGTGGATGTAGAAGGGTTGTTGGCCACCATATCGTGGCAGTAGAGATGTAATAGCATAATGACACCTTGATGAAGTGGCTAGGTTCTCTTATGGTTATGCACTTCTTGGATAGACTTTTAAAGGGACAACAAAATATAGTAGGCCAAAGTAACTCTAGGATACCTGTGAAAAATGATTTAGAATAACCAAATGATGAAGAGAAAGTGTAGAGAAGCAACCTTCCAAAGTCACATACCGAACAACCATGCAAGCTACTTTGCCGTACGGGGTTGGGATGGAGGAGCAGACAATCCCGGCCTTGCTGATTTCCAACTTATCCAACCCTTGAAGGAACTTCTCCTCTACATATTTGTCAAACTTATTGCGGAAGAATTTGATTCCATCATATCCCAAGCCCATAACAAAAGAAATTAGGTTCTCAATGATGGGGAAATATTTTCCCTTGTATATAAAAACCATGTTTTTCCAATGCTTGGCAAAGAGAATAGAAATATTCTTGTCATAACCCTTCATCCTTTGAATGAAAGTAGTAAAGTCACCGATATCCATGGCTTTCTACATATCAACATTATCTTGCCAAGAAGGATCGAACACTGGCTCTACCCTACACGAAGGACCTCCCATGTTAGCAGTGATTTGGACATCGTTAAGCAGAGGGCTATCAGTTTGGAAATAGTGACTTGCAAGTATTATGATTGCACAAATGAGCAATTCGAAGTAAGATATGGGAAATCTAGGAAATTGGTGTTGGGTGAGAGGAGTGTTCGAGCGTGTAGATTGGCCAAGGTGGAAGGAGACCATTTTCTTGAAAGAAAGATTAGTACAAGCCACAGGGACAACTTTCCAAGGCCTCCTTTCCATAATTTCCTTCGTAGTCTTTGGGATTTCTTCATGATTTTCCCAAAACTTGTAATTATTGCAAGTTACCCCCACGTTAGCAAAATGATCCGCCAAAATGTTCCCTTCTCGATAGATATGGCGTATGCTAACATAAATTAAACTATTACATATATCTTTAGCCTCTTTTATGAATTCTTTTATATTCCAATTAGAAGGATAAAGACCCTTGATGTTGTTGATTATGTTGAGCGATTTACCTTCCACTATGAGCTTGGTAATTTAAAGTTTTTTTGCTTCATGAAGACACCATAGTGCAGTAAGAGCTTCTGCATAGTGGTTTGACTGGTCCCCCATAGATCCAGCATAGGCCACCATAATCTTCCCTTGGTGATCTCTTATGATACCCTCCTACAGCTCTAGGTTTGCCTTTGGAAGCACCATCAAAGTTGAGTTTGCACTAGTCATCCTAAGGTGGTATCCACTTGACCAATGACTTGTCAATGGTGTTATGCCTAGTTGGGATGTTTTCTAGATAAATATTCCAGTTCTTTAGAAACATCTCTTCATTCTTAGGGAAGAATTTTCTTGGGAGGTTTGAATTTTAAAATATTTTCTTTCAAATCAACTGTGATTTCTTTCAGAAGTATTTTCCTACCGCTTTTAGTGCTTCTAAAGATGAGAGAGTTTCTAGCTTTCCAAATTTTCCATATAGTGTAGGGGAATGTAAGCCTCCACAATTTCCTTAGCAAGTTGTGTTTGAATGGTGGATACCATTGTTCTCAAGCTTATACTATATCATTCAAAAAAATCCAAGTAATTTCAAATCTGGAAAATATTAAGTCCCACAAGCTTTGAGAAAAATGGCATTGCAAAAGTAAGTGATGAATAGATTCAGCCTCGTGTACTCAAAATTCACTCTAAAGACTAAAATTTACTCATGTCTTGATTTCAAACTAAATAATTAACACACACACACACACACACACACACACACACACACACACACACACACACACACACACACACACACACACACACACACACACACACACACACACACACACACACACACACACACACACACACACACACACACACACACACTCACTCACTCACACTCACCCTCCGTAAAAACATGAAGAACAAATATTACAATGTAATCCCTCAATGGATTTGTATAACTCGTCACCACTCTTTGCTCTCATAATAACTCCTTGAGTTTTCTTATCTCTTCTCCCACTACCTTAACAATAATCCTTTATGTCTTTTGGATATGTCTCTTTGAAGACAAATGACTCTTGAAATTGCCAAGATGAAAAAAAAACATTTTGGGTCATTACCTTATTTTTGTAAATAATGTGGACATAATTATATGTAGACAAATGTTGCATAGCCACCCTATAGGTTTTGAAACTTACCCTTAATGAAAATCAATAGTTACAAAACTTCCTTGGTGGTTTTAAAATTTTCCCGTAAGATTTAAAAATGTCTCCGATTATCTTTTGACTTTGTAGAGTGTTGAAACTTTTGGAGGCCATTACATTTACAAATAAATAAAAATCTAGTGTTGGGTTTTTTAATCACATCAGTTTTCAAGAAAAATCTAAACATAACATGTTATTATAATTTTAATATACTAACATGGCATATCATCCTCTACACCAAAACTTATCATTTTTAGGTCATTAACAATCAAAACTTCTCCATGAATCCTACTAGTAGTCAATCCACTCAACTAGTTGATTTTGATGTTGAACATATGTTAAACATGACACAAATCCATGATGAAAAATTGATCATCGATAAAGTTACCCTAATGCACCACCCATATTTTTTGTCAATGCAATATTGCTTATGTGCTCGAATGCTCTTGCACTAAATATTCTAATTTCTATAAGTTACCTATTATAAATATTTTATAAGTGTAGCGTAAAAAATTATCTACCTCTAATTAAGCATTTATAATACATATAAAATTTAGAAAAAATGTTTAGTTAAAAAATTAATAAAACATTAAACAAATCAAGAAAATTAAATTTTCTTATCTTATTTATGTGTTGTTGTAGATATGGCTTTAAAATTTAGACTCAAAAGTGCACATGTGAAGTTACCACAACTATCACAAATAAATTGGAAATAACTTCAATTGATTGACAAGGTTTTACTACTTCTTTTGACATGTTGACATGGTTATACAAACACTCCTAGGCAATAATTGTCAACTAAATTTTTTTTTCACAAATATTCAACCACTTTCACTCTTTTGACCCCTTGTCATAAAAGGAACAATAAGAAAATTGTTCCAAGCCACAAAGATCTTAGATGCTAATACATTATAACATTCAATAAGATGAAAAAATATGACATAATAACTTTACAAAAAAATATCAACAATATCATATATTATATCTCATGGAACTCTATGCAATACAATGAGAAGGGGCCTTGTTTATTGATTGAGTTAAAGTGGGAAATAATAGTCTAATTTAATGCAAGTTTGTAGTAAATAATGAATAAACAAATAAAGGAAATAACACAAGCAAACTAAGCTATGGAAATATGAACCCTAATGTGCAAAGAGTGTTAGGAGAGCCTTAGTTGATTCGAAGAGGTTGTGGGGTTGTGTCACAGTGGAGACCAACTAAACAGAACTAGAAGACCGTCACACAAGAGCCTAGAAAAATGCAAATATGGAGCAATATACTAGACTGAGGTGCCTGGACAGGGACTAGGGCACCTAGGGTGCTCTGGTCTGAGTTTTGGGTGCCCTAGTCTACACAAGAGGTATGGAATCAAATTTCACAAGGTTGCGAGAACTTCACACTTGTTCACTTCTTGTCACGTGTATATCGTTGAACTTCAATGGATGTCACTGTAAATCTGAAATAAAGGAATCACATGTAAAACCCCAATAAAAGCATCAAAACCCTAAAAAATAAAAAATGCATATGAAGGAGTCGGTTGTCCTCAACTACCAAATGGATGGACTTATCAATAAGCATTGCACTACATCTTAGACCCAATGTAGTTCAAGGTGTATGTGTGGAATTGTGCCCTAGGTGCTCTTGTGTGTGTCACACTTTGTGAGTAGTGAGCAAGTATCTAGATGTAAAATGTAAATAATGTGTGCATGGAATACAATGAACTCCCCTCCTATGAAGTGTGATGTAGATGAACTGGCCTTTATCCCTTGTGATGGAGCTAGATGGATGCAAATGGAGTAATAGAAGCCTTGATGGATGCAACCTTAGGTGACACTAGATAGTGCTTAGTGTTTGGTCCCTCATTATGGTCACATAACTTTATATTTATATGGTTTTTTTGCTTGAACTTTGTAATTAACCCCAAAAAGGCCTACCACCAAAAATATAATAAGCTCAAATGGCTAGAAAGTGCCCAAAAAGTGAAAAGAAAGTGCAAAGAGGATCAGGGCACCCAGAGGGGACTAGGGCGCTAACGCCCTAGTCCTGGATGGATGCCCGAGTCCAAAAAGAGGGAAAACACAATATGAAAGTACAAAATGGGAAAATATGATTGTAAGATCAAAAATAGTAACAAAAAGCAATGCAACATGGCCAAATACATGGGTTAATTAGTACTCTTTTCACTTAAGAACCATATGAATAGTAGTATAAGACCGGGACTAAATAATTACCCAAAGTGCGTGATTTTGTGTCTACATTTTCCCCCACTTTATGTTAGTGAGCAGAAAGCTTGGTGACATAAAGTAGATAGATATGTGTACCTGATATCCATGTAGATTTGATGTAAAAAGTGTGCTGAGGGATTAGACAAAACGTGGAGCGATAAAAAGATGGAGCGTGGAGACTAAATATGCAAAAGTGTAAAAAGGTGATGAGAGTGAGCTGTTGTCCCAAAAATACCCCCCGGGATAAATTTGGACAACCTACCCAAATGGACTTAGTCATTTAAAATTATGAGATGCACAAACGACCATCAAATTTAGCCCCATGTTTTAGGAGAGAAAGGAATTTCAAGATGTCTCAGTCAAGTTAATGGCAGGGCAGATGAGTTTCAGTGAAAAGGTGAGCTCAACAAGCTATGGAAAGTTGGGTGAGCTGGTTTACAGATTGAGTAGGCTGAGTCAGGACCGAGTTATGCAAAGTTGAGTGGTGAGTTGAGCTGGTGCGGAAGGTAGCTCGATGAGTTATGGAGAAACTCGACGAGTCATGGAGACGAGCTGGGAGGTAAAACATGTTGGTAGCATTAAAGGATATTACTGGCCAGTAGCATGAAACATGCTACTAGTCAGTATCATTTACGGATGTTGCTGACTAGAAACATGAAATATGCTACTGGTCATAGCATGTATGGATGTTACTGGGTGGTAGCATGTATGAATGTTACTAGCTCGTAGCATGAAATATGCTACCGATCGATAGTAGGAGTGGGACATGAATGGTGGGCCGACATCTTAGGTGATAGGGAACAGGAGCTAGTAGCATCATATGGATGCTACCAGCTGACAACATAAACCATGCTAATAGTCAGTAGCATGGGCAGGTCGCAAGAGTAGGACAAGGTGATTTGGCGGGTTGCGGATGTTGGTGGTACGGATGCTACCAACTGGTAATATGAAATATACTAGCGGTCGAAAGCACAAAACCATGATACAGGTCGGTAGCATGGGAGAAAGATGGTCAACTGGGCAACAAAGTAGGAAAAAGGAAGAAGAATGCAACCAGTCGGTAACAGGATATAGTGCTACCGGCCAAAACAAGGAAAATTGGAACTACCGACCAAGTAAAGGAACAAGATGCAAATGGTCATCTATAGTATTATCAGCTATGGGCTATGCATTAATGGTGATAGTTTTATAGCTCAACTACCTATCAGGTACAGTTAACACCTGGTAGGTGAGAGCTCTTTTGTTATACACACACACACACACACACATGTGTGTGTGTGTAAAATTCTCCCATTTGAAGGGGTTCTTGAGATTTTCTTTGTTGTAGCGGCACCATTTCAAAATGGTGGTCAACTTCCCATGAGTTCTAGACCTTGAATCTGGCCTCTACAATGTAATTTCACACTTTTGGCCATGAACATAATAAAATTGTGCATAATTTAAGCAGTAGAATTTGTTTTATGGCACGTTTTGTCTGCCCTAACTTGTTTTATTTGTAGTTTTTCCTTTACATTTGTTTTTGGCATGTTATGTGTTTCTCTTTCATGCAGGTTCCATTTTTGTTATGTTGTCAATGCATGGGCAAGTGGAGTTTGTGGTTCTTGATCTATGACACATGTGTATGCCCTCTCTGTCATGTTCTCGATTTCCTTCCCCTCATGGATAGAGCTCAACCACCCCATTTTTCTAGTGTTATCACTTCCCTTTAGCTTAGGATTTCCATTTTCTATATCTCCTTCTAACCCTTGTCCTTTGGCATGTTTATTTTAGGATTTTCTTTTTTCATTAGGAGTAGTCTTAATATTAGGATTAGGTAGAGGAATCGACCTTCTCCAAAGGTCCATCTCAAGTAGTAGGTCCCAAAACTTGAGAGATGGTCCCATGTTACCCAATTACATTAATTTCCACACACACACATGACAATAAATCGGAGGGTGATGTAATTTGGTGATAACATGAACCTAGGGCAGTAACGCATGTGTAGAGGTCAATGCGTGTGATGTACCTATTGGTTTAGTATTGTTGTGTTTGATGTTGTTATTGATGTTTGATGTTGACTACTTACCTCCCATATGGTCGGACCTACAAAAGAGAAGATGATTAAGTGGTCAAATACGCATGTATACATGTAGTGTGTAAAAACACGTGTATATATGTAAAAATCATGCAAAGAAGTATGTGAAAATGTTGAAAAATAAGAAAACGAAACATGTGCACCTGATCCGTGAAGAATAAAAATTGTAGAAAGGATCATGTAAATGTTGATGGAGTGCAATTTTTTTGGGTAATCTCACGCCACTAGCTGAAGAAATGTAGGGAGGAAAGTTTGATTTATCCTCCAACCTGTAACTACTTCCTGAAACTGAATAAATCTTTGTACTATCTGGTTTTTTGGGTGATCTGACACCACAATAGAAGTAGTGTAGAGAGGAAGGTCTAGTATTATCATCTACCCTGTAATTGTTTCTCAGAATGTGCTAAGGACAATTTTCCTTATAAAATTCAGTGTGCATGGGGTTTTGTAGACTATGTTGAACCCGCTCACTGTGTAACCCACTGTGTCTTGGAAAAAACTGAAAAAGTGAACTGTACCAATGTATACTGTGTGTAAACCCAAATTATGCCCCCCTCTTTGGGGCGTATGCGACGTCACTGTAAGAGAATGCAACCCAAAAGAGGACCAACCACTAAAATTATGCCCTGTTGGGGGAAAGGAATGTGCTTGGTAAAGACCAAGGAACACACAAACAAGTGGCTAGGAAAACAAGTGTAAGTACAATCAAAGACAAAAACACGTGTAAGACAAAGTGTAAGATACACAAACTATGTATAAGCTAAGATGTAAGACGATAATGTAAACACGCAAGAAAATAATGTAGACCGAAAAAAGTGGGTTGTAAACATGAGAAATCACTCACGATGTCACAAGAAACTCAAGGCCGTAGTGGCTGTAAACAAATAAGTGTGAACACAATACAAAGGGAAAAGCCCGCAAACAAGAACAAGCAATAGCAAACATTGTAACAAATAATCATGGAAGTAAGTAGCCCTACATAAAAAATGTTGCACATGAAGCACCAGTTAACATGTTAGAAAAATAACAAGTATGTCAAAACATGTATAATCTGATAATGTAAATTGCTAAGTATAAAATGAAACAATACTACCTGTAGAGTACAAATTTGCATGCCCCCAGGAGCTGTTGTGGGACTGGAAAAAGGTAGTGTGCTAAGCATCCATGTTGTGTGTAATAGACCTATAGAATCTTCGATCAACACTAGAAATGCAAGTTAAGGTGCATGTGTGTGTGATAATGATAATGACATACAAGATATCTATCTACCATGTGTAATAAGATGAACATGTAAAAACACGAGTAAACAAGAGTAAGTGTAACCATGATATGCAATATATTATGGATGGATGGAATGGAATGCAGTGTGAATGATAGGAGCCTCATCCCCCCCGAGTGAATGGAGTTGTATGAAATGAGGTTCATTTTTTAATGCCCCCTCACCAAACAAGAATGAACTGTAAATGAGAGTGCATCATTGGGAAATGGTTTGAGCGATGTGTCGTATGTAGAAAAAGTTAATGAAGTTATTGTAGAGTGTTGATTATAGAATGATGATGTGTATAAAATATTGAATACGACATATGGATGAGTGATTATAAAGTTTTTAGATGTATGAGCTATAATGTGTGATGATTTAGCCTAAAGCGTATATCAATAATTGTTGAGTAAGAAAGCGTGATGATTTAGCACAAGGCGTATATCACGAGATGTGTGAGTAAGGTGATGGCTAAGAATGCGTGAAGATTTAGCATAAAGCATATATCATGATATGTGTGAATAAACTAGGAACGTCACATGGTAGAAATGTTGAATGATTCAATGTGTGAGTGTGATGAGGTCCATTTTAATGTAGACCCTCAACAGTCGAGTATGGACCGTTGAACTAAAGTGCATCATAGGGTAGTGAGTGCAATGTGTAGAAGTAGATGAGTAAAATTTGGAATATGTGTAGTAGATGTGGCAATGAGAAAATCTCATAGGTATGTGTCGTGTAAGCATGTATTGTGTAATGTGGAATGTGTAGGGTGCAATGTAAAATGTGTAGTGAGGAAGCACGACACGTGAGTGATGTAAAATGTATAATAGTGTAGTGTGTAGAATGTGTACGATGTATGAGTGTGTAGGAGAGATATGTGTCATATAAGCACCGAATGTGTGATGTGTTGTGTATATGTAGGTTGCATAAGATGTTTGTATTGATTGCATGTGATGCAAGATAGAATAGTGTATCGCAAGTGTGTTGATTGTGTTGTTTATTGAGAGATACACGAGGATATTGAGTATGTCAAGTGCATGTAGTGTGTGAGGTTCATGTGTATAGGATTCCCTCAACAGTCAAGTGTGAACCATAACACAAGAGTGCATCATCAGGAAATGTCGATATTGTGTGTTGTCAAAGTATAAGCATTGTGAGTGAATGGTGAATTATGAGGTGATGAAAATGGAAAATGTGTGTTGTTGATTAGGGAGGAATAGATAAGCGTGATGCCCCCAAAGTGTGTAAGGGTGAACAAACTATTTGATAAAAGTAAAGGATGAAGGACTTGTACTCGATGATTGTGGTGAAATCATGTGACCATGCTCTAGTAGTGGTGGTATAGTAGATAGATGTTGCGCAAGTGAATGAAGTCTATGTGCATGCAATGGATGAGTATATGATTCATATCATGGTGTAACAAAATGCGTAGGAGATAGAGATCTACGTGAAGTGGCATGCAATGGTGATGGGCACCTTTGTGGAATAAAAAAAGGTGGTGACTTATGCCGAGATGTAGTAACCATCCTGGGAATGGGCCTATACTGGTATGTTGGACTAGCAAAGCGATGAGGCTGCATAAAGTGTGTGTGAGTAGGTGAACTAGGAGTAGATTGTGCTTTAAGTGTTATGGGTTGTGGCATACTAGATGTAGTAGGTGATGCATTGGTCATTGCAAGAGGAGGGTGTGACCATGAAGTATATGGAGGCACACCATCAATAGAGATGACTTTATTGTTATGAAGTAATTTTATATGCACATGATTCATGGAGATAATAGACTTAGACCTACGAATCCAATTGAGGCCTAGAAGCATGTCGCAGCCATCGATTGCTTGTTCGACAAGGAAGTGTACAACCATAGTAAGAGGACCAACTGTAACATGAATTTTGACGAAATCATACAAATTATTCATGGGATATGAAATTTGTGATAATGGGTAACCAATAGCGATGAGAAGTGGAATAGAACATGTGCTGATGGGCCAAGACAGGTCAACCTTAGTATTATTGATAGAAACATATCTAATAGAGGAACTAATGTGCAAGTGATTAGAAGTGAAATTCACATGATAATCATGATCGGAGAAATAAATGATTGGTGGAGATGCTTTAGTATGCACAAATAGAAAGCCGAGAGCCCCTGATGTAGGAGGAGGCATTGTGTGATATGCGTGATTAGCTAAATATTCATATGCGCTCTTTTCCTTTTGTGGGTGCAGGTTATTGAATAGTTTGAGCTTACGATTCTCATTTACTAGTGTAGAATCTATAAGCTCTGAAAACTCAAGCTGGTTGTTATCGAAAAGATCTTGGATGATGGTGTTGATCTTGAGACACTTATTTGTAGAGTGTCCCACACATTGGTGATAGTCACATCAAAAGTTCTCATTGTAATTTCTTCCTTTTGGTCACGATGGGTCTAATTCGAGCGGTGGAGGGATTGTAATAAGCTCTCAACAAGTTGTTGTAATATGAGATGTGGGGCAATAGAAAATTTTGTGAATGCATGATGAGGTGGTTGTGATTGAATCTCTCTAGTAGTAGCTACAGCGCTGACAATGACTTTTGCATCAGTTGGTTTAGAGGAAGATGGTTTGAATGTGGACTTATTTTGAAAGCGATTGGAGGATGATACTTTCTCTTGATATTTAATCTTGCCAATGGATAAAATCTTGGTTTCTCGAAGCTTAAGAGTGTGGAAATTTTGGTTGAATGAAGGAGATGTCTCAAGGAGCACACTCTCCTGGAGAGGCAATAAGATACTCTGGATGAATAAGTCCTGGATCTCAGAGTCCGTAAGCACATTGGGCATCTTAGCTAAGTTGTTTTTTTATCTCAAAACGTAATTTGCTAGGTGTTCATTAGATACCTATTTAAGTTGTGTTAGTTGGGCATATAAGATCTTAGAGCCGATGTTGATAGAGAAGTGAGTAAGAAAAGCATCAACCGGATGCCTTAAAGAGGTTATTGAATGAACATGTAGGTCATAAAACCAACACATCACATAATCATGGAGACTACATGTAAAATTTTTAGCTAAAAGGATACGATCATCCAAAAATTACAGAGAAACCACGTGAAATGATCAAAGATGTTCTTATGGGTCACCATGCCCATTGAATATGGGAAGCGTCAGGTTGAAAAAATTAGGAGGAAAAAAGTAAGTAAAAATATCATGTATGAATGGAGTATGGATCAATAGAATAGAGTGCAAAGATGGAGATGCACGGGAAGTAGCATGTTGTAATTGACGAATTTGTGCTTGGAGATCTTGATAGAGGGAGGCTAAGTATTGAGTGCCAATGGAGGAAATCTACCGTGAGTGGGAAACGAAAGGTGGCATGAAGTTATTGGTAGGAGTAGTAACAAAAACAAGGATGGTAGAGATAGGCAGAAGAGAACAAGCAGGTGGTTGAGTAGAAATGGAAGTGGAGATGGCTGCAGAAGTAGTAAGCTCCTTCTAATTGGTAGATTCCTCATGAGAAGCATGTAAAACCAAGTCTAGATCTTGGGGATGCTCACCAATATGATCATGAAGGGATTTGAGATGTTCTTGTTGTCTAAAATAACCCACCCAGGTTATTTTGACAACTTTCATCCTCGTTCTAACTCTGAGGCTTCAACATTTCAGGCTACGTGCACCTTGGTGGTTCCCTTGGCACACTTCATTTGGCTACATTTCTTCACGCGCACCCTCGCTCATCCTTCATGCTTCTTTCATTTCATCCCCTTTCCTTTTTCTTCCCCTCTCGCTTGCTTCATGCATTTCC
This sequence comes from Taxus chinensis, assembly GCA_019776745.2. NCBI lineage: Eukaryota > Viridiplantae > Streptophyta > Pinopsida > Cupressales > Taxaceae > Taxus > Taxus chinensis. Next base: position 97,125,540 of record CM034156.1, read on the forward strand.
TTTCCCACCTATAGTCTTGTATTCCCTTTCACCCTTTCTTTGCACCCTCTCTCTACGCACCCACTATCATTTCCAGGAGTCTTACGAACTCCTTGCGTGCACCTTTTGACTTGCCCTCCAAATCGGCTAAGTCCCTAGTATGTTTCCTTTTCACACCTCTTCTTCCATGCCCATATTCTTCCCTTGCGTATTTTTTCTTCACGTTTGCACACCTCGTACTCCCTTCTTTCTTGATGTTGCACCTTTCTCGGTTGAGCATTGCATCCACTTGCATACTTATATCCTTTTATAAACACCCACATTTTCTTCCCACTTCCATGTGCATTCCTCTTACGCACCCGTCTTCTAAATTTTTGTGCCTCTTTCTTCCGCACATGCCTTGCACCCTCTTCTGCATCGATTGTTGTGCCATGTGGTAATCTATTAGACTTGAGTGTGCTATATGTAACCTATCAAAGCATGCCAATAGGACGCTGAATCTTTGTGATGAACCAATGCGTGACACATGGTAGAAATGAAAAAAAATATGAATAATTGGTTGAATATTTCAGTCAATCAGTGCATACCGTATGTCTTACGTGTTCAATTTTCAATACAAACCTTTAAATCACCATAACGTTTGTTGCATGACTCTGACACATGCATGTCTGAGATCGTTTGGAAGCTGCTCACGTGGGCTTCACGTCGAAATTTTCAAAATCAGTTTTCAGCGGGATTTGGTAGGCAGAAGACAGTGAAATGTATCCGAGATCATTAATGCAAACATCTAATCAACGCAACCACCAGATTTTAATTAGATCTTGTCTCCTTCCTTCTACTACATGCTAAATAGACACAGGAAGGTGCATCTAATAGCCTTGCAAACATATTAGTAGGAATTCATTGCTAGTTTTTGGTAGTTGAAGATTCAAATCCAAGTTTCCCTCCTCTTCTCTCTTTCCTCCTCTATAAATTGTAGATCTCTGCTCATTTAAACAGATCCCTCTTTGTTGTAATGACACCATGCCAAAATGGTGGTAGAATTCCCATGAGTTTTAGACCTTGGAATTGGTCTCTATAATGTATTCCCGCCTCTTGTCATGAATATAATTGATTGTGCATCCTTCAAGAAATAAAAAAAATAGGTTTTGTGGCACTTATGTCTGCCCTTATCTCATTTTTATTGCATCTTGCCTCTATGCTATGTTTTTGGCATGTTGTGTGTTCCCCTTATGTACAGGTTCCATTTTCACGTGTTGTTAATACATGGGAAGCTAGTTCTACGTGGTTTTAGTCTGTGGCACGCCTTTCCACCCTCTCTCTCACGTTTCCTCAATTTCCTTCCCCTCTTGGAGAGTGATTGACCCTCTTTCCAGCTCTATCACCTTCCCTTAGCTTAGGATTTCCCTTATTCATCTCCTTCTCATCTTGGTCCCTTGGAATCATAGAGTAGATATAGATAGCTTCATTTCCAACATTAGGAGTAGTGTTAGCGTTAGAAATAGGTAGAGGAACTGACCTTCTCCAGAGGTCTTTCTCAAGTGCGTAAGTTCCCACAAATTTGAGACAGTCCCATTGTTGCCTTAACAATCCAGTTCAACCTGATCTGGGACGGGTGCAAGTTTGAGCTCCAATAATTTTTGACACGCTTAGTTAGACCAGTTTGAAGAGATATACATATTCATCTTAGCAAGTTTGATGTGTTCCTTTTGAGATCCAGCCTTTGGAGGTTGTTCTAAACACATCTGGACACTCCACTTATTCAACCAAGCCATTGTCTCATTCGTAGACTAGTCCCCTCCTTCCTTCCATTCATTTCTTGTCTTCCATCCTTTCATTTTCCTCTTTTGAAGTTGTGTAGTTATGACTTCATTTCCTTTGTAGAACTCTTATTTACAGTAGCAGAATCACTCCCCTCCATTACCAAAATTTAAAAATCCTCCTCCAAATGAGTTTTATGAGCCCTATTATGAAGAATATGCATATAACCCACCTCTCACTAACTCATATGGTTATTTTTCTAACCAAAATGGTTTTCAAGAACAAGGTTATGCATATGATTGTGACAACTCCATAGTAGAAGCTAATTTTCTGAGGCATGTGCAATAAATGGAGATAAACATGATGGAGCTAAGAATCGCATGCTCAATAAAGGTAGCTAGAGTTGGCTTCAAGATCCCCTGTCCATGGGTCAGCCCTATGCTAGGCTGGTTTACCACCCAACAAAAGTTGCACTTTATTATTGAAATTCTACCCTAGATTACAAAGTGGGCAGAGTTAATGGAGGCTCACAAATCTAGTGCTAGGAAACCTTGTCAATGGGGCAACTTTGCACTTCCATCCTACAACCCTCACATTCCTCCTCCCTAGCCTACATCATCTTAGCCCATTGTCCATGTTCCCAGATTTCTGCGCACTGCCCCTGTTGGGATTACCATACATTCTCCATCTTCTCCCTTTCCATCTCATGTTCATTTCTCTACCATCATTCCCTCTGCGCATGCTTCCACTCCTTCTGCATGCATTCCTTTTGCACCCATCCTTCCATCTTCTCATGATTCCCCTATGTCTAACCATGTTATAAACAAACACCCCCTCACCTATGCATCATCCCCAACCAATATCATCATGTTCAACGACTGCAGAATTATCGAAGAATGGTATGACTATGATTGAGAAGGATTACGTAGAGAAAGAAAAAGAGGGTGCATGTTTCAAAAGATAGACAATTAGTTTCAGAGGGTGTAGTTTTGAAGGAGGCAGATCTATTTAAAGAGGCAAAACAACACGCGACCCATCTTGTGAACACTCTCCTTCAGGAGGAGAGAATGCATGATGATCCCATCTATGGGATTAAGCTTCAAGAAAATGCGCAGACCTTAAGGATCATGTCGTGCCCAATTAGATATCTAGTTAACCTAGAGCCAAAGATAGAGTTACTGCCAATCATGCTCACTTCAGAGCATGAGGTTGAACTTCAGCGCACCAAAGGTCAACAACAATGCCTGTCGGATCCAAATACAGAACAACTAAAAGAGGTACTTGTTTTATTTATTGTTAATACTTTGAAGAGGGTGTAAAAACAATTCTAAGTCATTGAAAGTGTAGAAGAGGGATGGAAGGATCACACTTATTAATAATCAATCAAATCAACATTACAATGAATGTGCTGCAATTCTTATAGGAATTGAACAACCATGTGCAGACAAACGGGATGTTGCAAAAATGCAACAATAAACATACATCGTGCACATATAATTACAAATATATTGTTTGAACCATATAACAACTCAAATAATGACAAACAACATGCTACGGGAATACTATTCCCAAATACAATTAAAATATGGTTTATAACAACTTACCACAATTTAATAATTAACTTACTATGCTAAATTAACCTAGGTAAAATATGTTTACCCTAACATTCCCCCCCTTAATTTTGCATTGTCCTTCAAGGGATGAAGAGAGGAATTCTCTGAACAACTCAAATTTTTCACAGTGCAAGTGACTTTGTGAAGATTTATTTCTCATTTTTCAGTACTGTTGGGAAAAACTGAAGCTATATATTGTGTTTCAAGACATGCTCACGTATGAAATGTACTTGTACCTCAATGTGCTTTGTTCTTTCATGAAAAACTGGATTGTGAACAAGTTTGAGAACACCTTAATTGTCAACATACAAGGTGGTCGGTTTTGTCTTGTGGTATTCCAAGTCCTTCAAGTATGTGATGTAGCCATATCACTTCACAGACAACTTCACCTGCAGCACGATACTCAGCTTCTGTAGAAGAGCGAGAAACAAAGTGTTGTTTCTTGCTTCCCCATGATATCGGTCCAGATCCCAAAAAGAACACAAATCCTGAAGTGGATTTTTTGTCATCAATGTTTCCTGCATGATCTGAATCTGAATATCCAATCAAGAAGAATTGATCATTCTTCTTGTAATCTAGACCAAGATCCACTGTTCCCTTGAGATATCTCAAGATTCACCTTGCTACCTTCCAATGACAAACTATGGGTTAGGTGCATGAAATGGATAGATAGATCACTGCAAAGCTTCTCTTGGAATATCTAACAGGTCTAGTGTAGGTCAGGTAAATGAGACTCCCAATCAACTGCCAATAGAGAGTTAGCCATTTACCAATATAGAGATGGATCTGAATGAGATAACTGTGCCATCTCCATAGGTGTAGCAATTGGTATGAAATCCATCATCCTAAATTTCTTGAGTGTCGATCTTGGTATATTTCAAGTGAGAAACTAAAATGTGATACCGATCGTTGTTAAAATACTTTTAATCCAAGAGCAATAGTGTAATTTCCTGAGATCTAAATCATGTTGAATGATTATTAAGATATTTCTTCTTGCATAATCATCTTCACTAACTTCCATGATGAACCTAAGATCATCGACATAGATTTATAGAACAAATACAAATCCCCCCTTGCTTTTTGAGGTAGAGATTTATATGTATGGATTATTGAAGAATCCATGTTGTACTAGATGCTCATCAATTTTGATGTATCAAGAAGATGTGTTTCTTCACTATTTAAGGCCATATGCCCAGTCTAGATTTCACTGAGTCTGGCATACCTTTTATAGGGTTAATGTGTTTCTTTCTTGTCTAGAATCCACATATCACCTTAGGTTGAGATCATGTAGAATTATTCTTGTAGATTCTTCAGAAAGGAAATTTTTTTTCCATCTGATGGAATTTCCAACCAAACTATGTGAGCTAGAGAAAAGATCATCCTGATCATTTTGCTCTTAAAGTTGAATGGTTTAAGTTGGTTCCTCATAACGATGCCTTATTTTTATGTGCCTACCCCTTTGACATTTATAATGGTCTTGGGTTGTTTAGGATCTATGGGAATTTTTTTGGGAGTTCAGGATTGTTTAATATCCATCTTTTTTGTTTTGTTTTGTTTTGGTTTTTGAATGAAAAGTTACAAGTGATTATTAGTAGTTCATCACTGTGGTAAAATGATGAATGTAATCTTGGTATAAGGGTAAATTTACCATGTAGGGTTTCCTGGACTGTACGCACATGTAGGAATTAGGATCCTAGTTTTGATGTCTAGATAACCTTTTTTCATGTTTTTATGGAAATAGATGTTGGACAAAAATTGAGTTGGTTGGATGTGCTAGATAAGTGATGCAAATTGGTATCAAGTGTCACTAGTTTGATGTATTTGGTGGAATCCAATTTTGTGTATCATGCTAGTATACCACTTGGGCATACATTGTCCCATGGGTTGTGGTCTATCTAATCATCACCATCATGATCATCACTTTCATCATATGATGGGAACATCAAATTATATTTTTACAATAGGTGAAAAATCTACATAAGGTGCCACAAGACTGGAGGATGAAATCTACTACCTTCTTCAAAGGCAGGCTTATGCAACTGATAAGTTAGGTGATAGGGGAGCTAATGGGTTCTTGACCTATCTATGTATGACTCATAGGAAACAGTGGGACCCAAGGTTCTCTAAGAGGCTGCGGAATCAATGGATGAGATTAGTGAAAAACAATATCCAATATCGACATGACATGATATAATCTTGGATTATATGCATACTTCTTAGGAACAAAACTTTGAGGTAAGCAACAAATGGTTTGAGAATGTGCACCATGCTTTAATGGGAGTCTTTGTTGATCAAGTAGAACTTGGCTACCAATTCCAAATGAATAAAAAATGATAAGAAATCAACGTCGATGCCATGGGAATCCTTCATTGTGTTTATTATTATAGATTTGTGATTTTGACCAAAAAGTTCCTTGCTAGTGAGAATCATCGATCATGTATCAAACCATTTCCATGGATTTATTCTCTCAAACAACACCACAGGATGGTGTGTGTGGAGGAGGAGATTTGATGACGAATCTCAGATAAAGCTTGTAGGTAGCATTTTTTTTATATTTTAGGTTATATATATAAAAGTTGAGTAATTGTGAAAGTTTATTTTTCTCATTGTGTTTATTATTATAGATTTGTGATTTTGACATTATGAGAGATGGAGGCTAATAAGAGTGGAAAGAGGAGACGATGACCATCTCAGATAAAGGTAGGGCATTTTTTTTATATTTTAGGTTATATATATATATATATATATATTATTTTTTCTATACGAGGATATAGGATCAATGCCGATTACTAGGATCAACACCAATATGGTTATGATCTATACCGATCCATGTAATTGATGATGATTTGTTATGTTTTTATTGGTTTTGAAAATTTGGATAATTTTTGTGTTGTCATGACTAAAATTTTCTTTGTGTATTTTATATGTCGGAAAAGAGATGCCTGTTATACTGGTGAATTTTGTTTCAAGATACTTAAAATTGATATGACCAAGTCTCGAGCCATCAATTACACCATTTTTAGAGAGGTTACATATGTACATAGATGATGATGAATGGGACATTTTGGATGTATTGGGGTTAGGTGGGATGTATTATTATAGGTGCGTCTATTAATAATTAGAGATTATGGTGGTATAATAAGACTGATAGGATGTAGCTATAGGGACATTCTAGTTTTCCTATATGGGATATTACCATTACCCTAGAGGGTGTGTATAGGATTTTGTGGCTACTTATTTAGAGCAAGCTAATTGTTCTTATTGATGAGGTTGGACAAGGGAAGATATGGTGAGATTGTATGGTAACACTACTTTGGATGTGATATATGTTGCAAGGGGATTTTCTTTTAAGTAATTTTGATATGATGGAGTGATTGGGAGTTCATTGATTACTCTGATTGTGGTGGGTATTAGTTGTTATGATTTACTAGAATCAGAAGGGGGCCGGTTTCCATGGGAACTAGATGTATAACACGTGGAATTGGGTAGGGATCACTTGATATGAGTATAACACCAGACTATTCATTATCTTGAGGGAAACATCTTATTGGCTCAACTTTATAGGGATATGTGGGAGTAGTCTACAAGGAGGAGTTTTGGATTAGAAGTGACATTTGTATTAAAATGATTTGATTATGAGAATATCAGAGTGATCCGTCCAAGAGGTCTTCCATGGGATAAATGGTATGTGAGTCTATATTGTGTTGGATTTATGAGGTGGCACAGTTATTTTATCCAAGATGTAGTATCTCAGAACTTGGAGTATTATTTAGGGTTATTAGATGACTTAGTGGAAGATGATGTTTTTTGGATGCCATATGTATGCTTCCTTATATGTCCGAGAGAGGGAGACGAGATGTGTAGAATGTGTTAGGAGAGGTGAATGCATGGGTGGAAGGAAAAGATGGTTGAGGTGGTACAGTTTGGATGGGTGAGGTGATAGTTTGGACAAGTACATGATGTACTAGGAAATCCTCTTTTCTATAGGGAAATGGAAGTAGATATAGAGATACAAAAATGTGAGGGAATTCAGGAGATAGTAGAGGTGAGGGATATTCAGGAGATAGTAGAGGAGGAGGTAGTGCCAGACCGAAATTGATGATTTCGGGGTTACACCCGAGTATGCACCATGGTGTTAGGAGTAGATGGTAGCTCCAAGGGATAGGGTTGTGAGGGAACATTATGGGAGCAAGGAGAGGAGGATGTGGAGATGGGAGAGGATTTTAAGGGGCAGGCATGAGGTGGATTAGATTTGAAGGTGGATCAGTTGAGGAAGGGGCTAGTTGAGAGATATTATTGAGTGGCTACCTTAAAGGATGAGATAGTGAGGTTGATGCAATAGTTGGAGGAGAGGAATGGCTTGGTGATGGATTTGGATACAAATTTGGGGTAGATGTAACAAGACTAGGATAAGTACCACTGTCATCATGATATTTTGAGAGAGAGATTTATAGTTATAGGGTGTACATTGACAACATTGGGGAATGCTAGATGAGGCATATGGGCACATTCAGAGAGGAGTGGGAGCATCAAGAGGGGTGGGATGAGCTATGCTAAGAGGGACAATGGGGATGCTAGGGAAAATGATCCTAGATTAATATGAAGTGTTGTGTGCAGAGCCGAGATAATATGAGAGTATGGTGGGAGAGAACCTCTCAAAGGTGCCACAATATGCAGAACTTGTGGTGAGTCAATAATAGGAATTTAAGAAAGTTCCTGTTGCTAGCATGAGGAGTATCAAAGGGTCGAGGAGGAAGCACGAGGGTAGAGCTAGCATTTTTGGGATCTTGGATGTACATTTTACTATATAGTTATTATATGCACTAGAGTGCCTAATTATTGAGAGGTATATTGACTTGGATATGTGTGTATATATATACATACACACATATATATTTGTGTCTGTGTGTGGTTTTTTAGATAACTGGATGTGTAAATGCATTGTAATGATGTGATGTTTTATACTAGTTTATGGAAATATTTTGATATGATGATGGTTATAATAGTGATGAGATATGGATGTAATACCAATTGTATGAATGTGGTTATTGTTGGTGTGTGTTATTTTCCACATCATTAGGTGAGTCATCTCACTTAGGTGAGATCGTAGGTCCATGTGTCATTTAGGGGTCATTATGAGATTCCATTACGTGTTAGCGCACCAGTGCGTCAGCATGTCAGTGCGTCAATGTGTCATATGTGTCATTGGGAGTTACACTTCTATTCTGGGAATGTAAATCCCCCTCTCTACTCGAGTTGTCATGATTGCTGCACTGGGGGCTACTCAGAACCTCCTATATGTACACGTCTTTTGATCTATGAGATAGAGGAGAGTTTTATGTCTTAACCAGGTTCTGCCCATTTTTTGAATCTTTGCATGCACATTCAGTTGATGCTCGCTCCTCTTGAAATCTCTTCACACTGTCGTTCGCATGTCCGTTGATGTGCATGCCATCCCTCGTGATCCTATCTTATGGGTTTTAAACCATCTTTTATGGTATCAGAGTGGATCTTGTGGATCCATGCACTCATCAGCATTTCTGTGTGTGTTTTTTGGCTTCTGGCGTGATATACAGATCTCTTTCAGCGTGTGTCATAATGCATATTCTAGTTGTGCTCTTCTTGTATTGATCTGGGTGTTTATACTTCCATTTGGGTTTGATCACCATTTTTTTGGTTTTGTTCAAGTTTCTGGTGTTTTCAGAGTTTGGTGTCTTCTCAGGCTCATCATTTCCTTGCTTACATATGCTCGTATTTACATTCTCTACATCAGGTTATGCTATGGAATATTCGACGGTTTGTTTTTTAAGCTCCTCAGGCCTTGTTTGTAACTTGGTGTTTGGTTTTGGTATTTGCTCGGGTCTCACTCCATCCTTGTGCATCAATTTCACCATCAGACACTGCTCTCTCTTTGCTTTTATGCACTAAGATCTTGTACTCAGCCTTGCCTTGTTCTCATGTTGGTTAGAAAGCTCCCTTCTTGTTGGTTGTGAATGTCTGGATGGATCCTTGCATGGAACACCAACAAACTGCCAAACTGCATTTTTTTTGCTTTGGAAAAATGCTTTTGCACTCTACTATAGGTCATCGGTCCTTGCTCTATCCACCTGCACACATCTCAGGCATCTCAGGCACGTAGCTCCTTCCAACCCTGGCACTTGGCTCATCTCTAACCGCTCCTCCAACAACTTAACATGTTTCAACTCTATAATCAGCCATTTTTGGGCTTTTTTTGGCATTTTGGGTCTTCAAATAGCTCCTCCAGCTTGTGTAGACCTGCAACACCTTCTCCCAGCACCTCCAGTGACCATTTTACACATCTCCAGCAACATGCAACCTGCAACGTCATATTCAACGGCTCAGTCTATGCTTGAAACATTTTTTGGGCATTTTTTGGCATTTTAAGGCATTTTGGATCTTCAAACGGATCCTCCCGCTTGTGTAGACCTGCCATTCAGCCTCCAACACCTTCCACGTGTCTATAGCACTCTCATTAGCCTCCCACATGTCTGCAGCACCCTCAGCAGCTTGTACAACTCTTTTTGGTGGTTTTCCCTCCAAACAGCCCAGCATGTGGACCCTCCAACTTGGCATTCGTCCACTCTTCCAACGTGGGCCATATTTCCACCTCCTTTTTAATGTTTTAAGGTGGTGAAATAAAAAATATTTCATTTCTTGGCATGTATTAATTTATAAGGCTGTTTTTGGATTGTAATTTAATCCCCTTCTACGAGTGTCGAAGACGGAGGGCAAGGTCCGGGGTTGGCAGGAGGCTAATCCCCCCTCGCAGTCAAAACAAACTCTACCTAAAATTTTGTGCAATTTCCAACGAGTACCCACACGATACCCTTTGCACCCATTTCATGCACTTTTTTAATGTGTTTGTAGCATCTAGTGTATTTTTCCATCAGTTGCGGGAATCATTTTAATGCGATAGCTTTTGACTTGCTGCTCGTTTCTGAGCACTTCCTTGGTCAAAGTTGCATGATTTTTCACACATTATGTGATGGGATTATTATTTTTGTAAATGCACTAATTTTATAAAGTGCTGCATTCTGGGGGGGTTGTTTGTACTCTTGGGCCTACACACGTAGATGCATTATCAGCCGAGTCTGACGTCTTGCTTTTGTGCATCTTGCATTTTTCATCATGGAGAGTGCTCTTTCTAGACTTGAGCATCGTAGGATCACCTTATAGCCTCTGCCACTTCTCACTGGGAGAGGGACCTATTCAGTTTGGCATGCTTCCATGGAACATTACTTCGCCCACGAGGGTCTTTTACCCTTCTCGCTTGGGCCAGTTCCTACACCCACTGATCATCGTCATCTAGAGGACTTCCTCAAAACTTGTGACGATGTCTTTGGTCACATGATGATGCACATATCTTGTTCTCTCTAGTTTCATGTGGCAGACTCAGATCCACCTCACCATGTCTAGAGCATTCTTTAGTCCTTGTATGGAGACCCTTCACATACTGTCGCCATTGTTGTTGCTGTTGATTCAATTGTCTCCTCCATTTCTTCATGTGATGATAGTTTCACTGACACATGCTCACTTGGTTCTACTTCTGATGACGAGGATTGTGCATCCAGTTTTGATGTCGAGAGTACTACAGAGGACTCTTCTCCTCTTTCTCTCACTATTCCAGAGAATGTTGACACCCCCCACATCTCATCAAATATCGAGTAGTCTCCTACTCAGTCTCACACAGTCATCACACCCGCCTCCTTTCCACTTCTAGTGTGCGAGGCCCTTTTCACTCCTCTACCTTCATTGGATGACTCATACCTATCTGACATCGCTCTTCTGTTTGTTGATCCCCCTCATTGGGATGAGTATCTGCCTGACCTTAGTCATATTTTCATAGATTCCACTTATGATGCTCTACATGTCCCTCATCCATCTACAGGTGTTTCAGAGGATTTCATCATCTCTATTGCTGGGAGTGCCCCTTCTGGGAATCATGTCACTTCCACATTTCCAGAGACATTCATTAATCCACCCTCAGGTGTGGATCCCTTTTCTATTATGGAGGATGTTTTGTTCCCTTCACATCACTTGGACATCCTCTCTATGGGTGTTCCTCTTCACTCTGATAGTTCTATGCACGTGGAATTACCTTTGGTTCCTTGGCACTCACTTGCTAGACCTATGTCACACTTCCGTGCACCAGACTCAGAGTTCTTCGTGTTGTTGCCTTCAGTTTCCTTTTTTGAAGTGGGCAGACTTCTAGCACATCATTTTTGTCCTTCCTAAGGGCAAGCACATAGTTTGTTTCAGGTGGCTCTTCTTCAGTCCAGAGGCAGAGGATCTTGTCATCAACATTCTTTTGGGAGACCTCCTAGAGTTGCAGAGTTCAAATGCGTCCATGGCATCTTCTGCATTCTCTAGTCTCCCTCTTCTTCTCTCTTCTTCTTCTTTCCGAGAGATTGCCTCTTTGTACATGGGTACCCTTCAGGCTCATCTATGGCTGGGACCCATATTTGGCATCTTTCTTAGATTAGAGAGGTGTTGTTCTCTTGTGGTGGATGTTTTTCCCACTAGGTTTTCCTTCACTGCTTGGGATCTTCTTCTTGTACATGGGTACCTCATCATGCCTTGTGCCGGGACCCATTTCTCATTTCTAACTTACCGCCTCATCCTAAGTTACGATGAAGGGAGGGTGTTGGTGTGTGTTATTTTCCACATCATTAGGTGAGATCGTAGGTCCATGTGTCATTTAGGGGTCATTATGAGATTCCCTTATGCGTTAGTGCATCAGTGCATCAGTGCGTCAGGGCATCATATCTGTCATTGGGAGTTACACTTCTATTCTAGGAATGTAACTCCACCTCTCTACTCAAGTTGTCATGATTGCTACACTGGGGGTTACTCAACACCTCCTATATGTACATGTCTTTTGATCTATGAGATAGAGGAGAGTTTTATGGCTTAACCAAGTTCTACCCATGTTTTGAATCTTTGCATGCACATTCGGTTGATTCTTGCTTCGATCTTGAAGCTACGCAATTTCTACGTGGTTGAGTCGCAATGTCCGTCGATGCTGCACAGATTCCCTCCAAAATCTTTGTCATTCCTCTGCTTAAGGATGTTAAATCCTAAATGTAAATATTCCATGCAGTTACAATGGTGGCTGAACATTCTGAGTATCCAAACCTCTAATATGGAGTTGTGTACAATACACTGAAATATGCCTTCTAAATGGTGAAAATGGATCTGTTTATATCCAATGACAGGTAATTATGATGTTTATGTGTGGCTCTCTGGTGGCCTACCGGAGCACTTTACGACTCCTATTAGTAGCTCCTTACCTCTCTATTTTTCCACTTTCATGTATAGTGTGTTTAGGCGTTGCATGGTTTCAGTTCACTATGTCCAGATCATGCAGAAAGAATCAAGTTGGGATGATTTATAGAGTCCCCTAAAACTATGCTTGTTTATGCTCCTTTTGGCATATACATGTGTCTCCTTGTTGTCTATCTTAGGGAGAATGATAGTACTGGTTCTATGTGGGTGTAATCACCACCACCCCTTCAATATGGAGGTTCAGCGTAATTCTCTGCCAAATGCAAATAATTCTCATGTAATTAATGAGCTTAGTTAGGAGTAGTATGAATCATTGACCAGTAGATAGTGAAATAATTTGACCTTCTTCAGAGGTTAGCCTCAATGGACCGCCAACTACGCTTTGCCCATGCCTTGAAGTACATTCTAATGTTTCAACTAAGGTGTTAAAAATGACCAACCTTTCAAAAAATGGTTTGATCACCAAGTGAAAATAGTCCATTTGGCACAGTTCTGGGAGTGAGGCAATAATTGAGTCATTTGTAGCTCATTCTACTAAGATATACCACTGTGTTTCCCAGTGTGGTATACTGGCCTCTTGGAGGCATCATGCTCAACACACGCTTTTAGCAACTCCATTTGATCCAAAAAACCCACTTTATTGTCATAACGCAGACCAACTTGTATTTTCAACACTTTTTTCACTCATATTCTTCATGTTTGATAGTTTTGTTTTGCAGGGTCTATCGTTTGAGCTTGGCATGAGGCAAGGGAGGAGTTGGCATAAATGGCTTGGTTAATAATAGTACAAATTCCCCTCAACCGCTCGTTACTCAGTGACACCACAGATCCAAAAAAGAATGCCTCCACTATGCAAACCCTACCCTAGTCCCCCATTTCTCAATGTGGCCATACCCTTCATAATTATGTTTAAAGAGCTTACTCGAATCCCCAATAAATTCAAATCCTGGGGAAGAATATTAAAGCTCGGTTGGATGGAAAATAGGGAGGAAAACCTATCATTTATGAAGAAGCTTGGGACTCAATATTTGGTGATTAAACCAGATCATCCAACTCAAGTATCATGCAGCTAATCTAGACCTCTTTAAGTGAAATGCCAATGACTATTTGAGGGGTGAGAGGCTCATTGAGAGTTTCAATGCTCTAGCTTGGAGAGGAGTGTTACAATGATGAAACCCTCCAAATGCGATTTTCCTTCACTAGTCTCAAGCAGACACTAGATACGAAGCTAGTTAAACTTGTAGTTTCAAAACCCATGAGATAGAGAGTTGGACCATAATGATTTCTTGAATAGGAAATTTTTTTTGGATCAGACTTAGCTAGAGGAAGATAAGTTGTAGATTTTCACAAGCATTATTAAGGATGTGGAACTCATTGCAAAACAACTTCATGTGTTTTTCTTTTACCCGGAAGAAATCAGATAAGAAAATAGTATTAGAAGGAGGTAAAATCTAGGAAGCTCCATTGGTTCTCAACAGTTGGCTCTCTCGAAATCACAACTATCTAGCTTTAAGATCACTATCTACAAGTTGCAACCTCTTTCCAACCTTTTCAAGAGCTTCAACCTTCTTTAGTACCAATATGCAATAGTGCACAAGAGGCATCAAAAGTCATCCCAAGCACCTCCATTAATAATCAAGGTTCAAATCATACATTAGAGGTGTATGTGTTTCAATTCTTATAGGAATTGAACAACCATTTGCAGGGAAGATGAGATGGTGTAACATTATGCAACAATGCACATACTTATGCACATATAATTACAAATATGATTGTTGGAACCATATATCAACGTGGCCACATTTTATTGAGAAGGGACATGTTACACGAATACTATTCCCAACTAGTATCTAAAGTATGGTTTATAGATTTCTTTACTTTTGGTTATAATAGGATTAGTTTAGGTATGCTTTTTTTACCTAGGTAACAAGTTATGTTTACACTAATCGTGCATGTTTTTATTTGAATGCATGTATGATTTTCTCCTTTGTACTTAGTTTTTGTGTAGCTTAGGTTTCAGCTTTTACAACAGAATCATATGCAGTGCAACACCTCTGCATGTTTCCTTTGAAGCATGTATGATTTTTAGATTTTGTACATAGCTTTTGCTTGAAACACTCCTTCTGGCATTGTTTTATTTCCGTTTATGCATCATTATGTGCGCCCCTTTTATGCTTCTTGGGATGGTAGTTCAGTCTTCAGTTTACAGGTAATACTTTCCAAAAGTCTGCACATAATTGCTCAGAGTTCAGAAAGTGCTTCAATTAACTTCATGGTATCCTTCAAGTTGTAGATCACAAATTAATGTTTCAGGAAGACTCCATGCCTAATGGATACTTCTAAGGCTACTGATCTCTTCATATAGCAGGCAGATGGCCCCTAAATTTGGTAAAATGTTTTCCAAAATAACCCACTGGGTTATTTTAACAACATTCATCCTCATTTTGACTCTGAGGCTTTAACATTTCAGGTTACATGCACCCCTGCGGTTCCCTTGGCACACTTCATTTGGTTACATTTCTTCATGCATGCACTCATGTTTCCTTCCTCGATTGTTCCCTTACATCCCCTTTCCTTTTGCTTCCTCTCTCACTTGTTTTACGCACTTCCTTTCCCCATGTAGTCTGTTATCCCCTTTCACCCTTACTTTACGCCTTCTCTCGACGCACCCCCTATCATTTCTAGCATTCTTATGCACTCCTTATGCGCACCCTCTGACTTTCCCTCCAAATTGGCTAAGTCCTTGACATGTTTCCTCAATGCATTCCTTGCGCAAACCTCATTTTCCACGCCCACATTCTTCCCTTGTGCATGTTTCCTTCACCCTTGCATACTTCGCACTCCCTTCTTTCTTACTATCGTGCCTTCCTTGGCTGAGTGCCACACCCGTTTGCATACTTATATCTTTTTACAAACATACACTTTTTCTTCCCACTTCTATGTGCATCCCTCTTGCGTGCCCATCTTCTGCATTTTTATGCCTCTTTTTTCCATGCACGCGTCACACGCTCTTTTGTGCGGATTGTTGTGCCATGTGGAAATCTGTCAGACTTGAGTGTGCTACATGTAACCTATCAAAGCATGCCAACATGGTGCTAAATCCTTATGATGAACCAATGCATGACACGTGGCAGAAACAAAAAAACAAATGAGGAGTTGGATGAATCTTTCTAAAGCAGTGCACACGCCACGTGTCTTGTGTGTTTAGTTTGCACTGCGAACCTTTAGATCACAATAAATTTCTGTTGCAAGGATTTGACAAATACACACCTAGGCTCATTTGGAAGATACTGACATGGGCTACACGTTGGAATTTTTAAAATCATTTTTTGGCAGGATTTGTCAAGCAGAAGACAAGGAAACATCTCTCAGATCATTAATGTAGACATCTAATCAAACCAACCATCATATTTTAATTAGATATTGCCTCCTTCATTCTTCTACACGCTAAATAGAAATGGGAAGGCATATCTACTAGCCTTATAAGAACATTAACAGGAATTCATTGGTGGTTGTAGGTGGTTAAAGATTCAAACCTGAGTTTCCATCATCTTTCTCCTCCTCTTCTCTCCTTCTTCTTCTATAAATTATAGAGCTCTACTCATTAAAATGTATCTCTCTTTATTGTAATGCCACCATGCCAAAATGGTGGCCGAATTCCCATGAGTTTTAGAGCCTTAGAATTGGTCTCTATAATGTATCTCCTACCTCTTATCATGAATATAATCGATTGAGCATTCTTCAAGCAATAAAAATTAGGTTTTGTGGCATTTATGTATGTCCTTGTCTCATTTTTATTGCATCTTGCCTCTCTGTTATGATTTTGGCATGATATGTGTTCCCCTTAATTTCAGGTTCCATTTTCACATGTTGTCAATGTGCGGGAAGTTGATTCTGCATGGTTTTAGTCTGTGGCATGCCTTTTCACCCTCTCTCATACATTTCCTTGCTTTCCTTCCCCTCTTGGAGAGAGATCAACCCTCTTTCCGGTGCTATCACCTTCCCTTAGCTTAGGATTTCCCTTATACATCTCTCTTCTCACCCTAGTCCCTTGGAATCATAGAGTAGCGATAGATAGCTTCATTTCTAGCATTAGGAGTAGTGTTACTGCATTAGAAATAGGTAGAGGAACAAACCTTATCTAGAAGGTATGTCTAAAGTGCACGCAAGGTCCCTACAACTTGGAGATAGTCCCATTATTACCTCAACGACCCAGTTCAACCTAATCTAGAACGAGTGCAAGTTTGAGATCCAACATTTCTTCAGTAAATGCATCATAAGAGTGAGCCATATTGATGAGAAGAGTATTAAGAAAAAGGTGGATTCGAAGATTAGGTTCACAAAAATGATTAAGCTAAAGTGGGAAATAATAGCCTAATCTAATGCAAGTTTGCAATAAATAATGAATAAACAAATAAAGGAAATAACACAAGAAAACTAAGTTATGTAGAAATTAAACCCTAAAGTGTAAAGAGGGTTAGGAGAGCCTTAGATGATTTGAAGAGGTTGTAGGGTTGTGTCACAGTGGAGAATAGCTGAACATAGAACTGGAAGACCATGTTGCATAGGAGCATAGAAAAACACAAATATGGAGAAATAGGCTAGAATGGGGCGCCTGGAGATGAGATTGGGGCACCTGGGGCACTCTAGTCCAAGTTCTGGGCACCCTGGTCTGCACAAGAGGTACGGCGGCCAATTTCACAAGGTCACTAGATCTTCACACTTGTTCACTTCTTGTCATGTGTATGTCATTGAAATTCGATGGATGTCATTGTAAACCTACAATAAAGGAATCACATGTAATACCCCAAGAAAAGCATCAAAACCCTAAAAAAGAAACATGCATATGAAGGGGTTAGACTATCCTCAACTTCCAAATGGATGGAATTATCACTGATTGCATTGCACTACATCTCAGACCCAATGTAGTTCTAAGTGTATGTGTGGAATTGTGCCCTAAGTGCTCTTTGTGCATGTCACACTTTGTGAGTAGCAAACAAGTAACTAGATGTAGAATGTAAATAATGTGTGCATGGAATAGAATGAACTCCCCCTCCTATGAAGTGTGATGCAGATGAACCAACCTTTGTCCCTTGTGATGGAGCTAGATGGATGAAAATGGAGTAATAGAATCCTTGATGGATACAATCTTAGGTGATGCTAGATAGTACTTAGTGCTTGGTCCTTCAATATGGTCACATAACTTTATATTTATATGGTTCTCTTGCTTGAATTTTGTAATTAGCTCCAAAAAGGTCGACCAATAAAAAGATAATAAGCTCAAACAGATAGAAAGTGCCCAAAAAGTGAAAGGAAAGTGCAAAGAGGATTAGGGCACCCAAAGGGGACTAGGGTACATGGCACCCTAGTCTTGGCCGGGTGCCCTAGTCCAGGAAGAGGGAAAACACAATATGAAAATACAAATTAGGAAAATATGAGTGTAGAAAATAGTAACAAAAAACAATGTAACGTGGCCAAAGACATGGGTTGATTAGTACTCTTTTTACTTAAGAACCATACGAATAGTAGTATGATACTGAGACTAAATAATTACCTAAAGTGTGTGAGTTTTTTTCTACACTAATATAGGCAAGGAAGATAAATCTACGAACTAGTGAAGGCCATATATTAATCCATATAGTCAAGGAAATAACTGTTATCCAATTTTTCCCCTCAGTCAATATCATAGACCAAGGACAAGAAATAGACAACATAGAGGAAATAGTCAAGGCCATAGATTCAAGGAAAGCAAGCTTACGTCAATACCATGAGATCAAGGCCAAATACCTATACCTAACAAGGGCTAGATAGTGATCATCTTAATATTTAAATGAAGATAAAATAAATGATCCACACATAATTGAATGAGGATAAATGACAAAATAAGGTAAATAAAGTACATAGGTGAACGTGAGCTAAGGTCTTAGGTTAAAACCCCACTCTAACAATCCCAGGCCTCAAGTAAAGCTAGGGGTCCAAGAATAAAAGTGGCATATCCACAATATGAAGTCCCAATAACAAGGCTTGATCAGATACTTCATGTACAATATATACATGAATCAAATCTTCGAAATGAAGAATCTTGCTAGAAGTAAAGAAACAAGAAGAAGGCTTGAAGATATGAAGTCACGAATACCCCCAAAGATAAATTTCGAAACCCCAAGCATGCCACATAACTGAAGGTAGCGAGGTGATGCAAAAGGCTTCGTAAATATGTTGTTGACTTCAAAATGTACTCCAAGAAAATAACTCCATCTTGAATGTGTTGAAAAATAAAGTACATGTGAACCTCAATATGCTTGGTCCACTGGTTCTCAATAGGGTTATGGGAAATGTGAATTGTAATTTGATGGTCAACCAAAGTATAGTTGGTGAATCTTGTGGAAATGCCAAACTCTGTCAATAATTTTTGAACCCAAATAAGTTTTTGAATCGCCATAAAAAATTCCCTGTACTCTACCTCTATAGATTAAAATGCAATAACCTGTTGCTTTATGCACACCCAAGCAATTGGAGAAGAACCAATACAAAAAATATATCTAAAAGTGGATCCCATGTCATCAATAGAACTGACCCAATCAGAATTACCATATCCAACCAACTAAGTATAACTTGTGGTGTAGTGTAGTCCAAAGTGTGAAGTACCTTGCAGATATCACAAATTTCTTTTAGCAACCACTGGTGGTTGTTGTCAGGAGAATGTGTAAATGGAGATACAAGCTCTACTGTAAAGGAAATATTGGGGTGAGTATGTGTCAAGTACACCAAACTTCCAACCAACTACCTATACAAGGTAGGATCACAAAGAGGAGTAGTGTAGGTGGAAGTAAGAGTAACCCCATATTGAAAAGGAAATGGAATTGGCTTGCAATCATCCATATCAAAACGTTGAAGAACATCATGGGTGAACTTTTACTGACTTAAATAAATCCCTTAATTTTATTGAGAAATATGAAAACCAAGGAAATGAATGCTTAGTAAGCTCTGAGATCTTATCATGTCACAACTACGATGGGAATATCCCTATGAATGGTTTGAATGTGGGAAGAAGAGATGTCAGTAATGAAGAAAATACAGTCCAACATACAAGACAAGTGTTCACAGGTATCCTCACCTAACATGTTGGATGATATATTGTAGGATCATAGTGGCAACTCTAAAAATCCAGTAGATAGAAGAAAAGAATCCATATTCTACAATACCAAGCCTGAGGGGCATGTGTTGAGACTATAGAAACCTTGAGAGTCTACAAACAAGAGAAGAGTTATGAAGTAATATCTAGTAAGTTGATCCCCAATGTATATTCTCTCATTCTTCTGTAAATATCCATGTAAGAAAGATCACTCTTCTACATGTTCCATAATTTTGGTATACAAACCACCCCTATTCTCGAGGCAACAAGTGACTAATTACAAGGCGTACATGTACGTACCCAAAATTGTAAGGTACTGTACTGCCAGAACACTCGCCTAACAAGTGCCCCGATTGTACGATACAGGTCATCCTCGCATGGTGTTCGGGATCCGGATATAAGCCCTCGTGAGCATGAATTTAACATCCCGCATGCCCCGCTTAGCCCCCGTTCACCCTTATGTTTTTTCCATTTTTCCCTCTTTCCTTGGCAATCTTGACCTTCAGTGATGAAACCGGCGCCCTGTATTACAGGGCGGCGGTCCTGTAACCGTTTACCCTGCTCAGAGCGGCGGTCCTAATGCGCGTTTTCGTCAGAACGCTCTTTTGACGCGAATCGCGTGAAATATCACGTTTCATCCAGCTTTTCTTTACCGACTTGAGCATGCATTAATGTTTTTGGTCTCCCTGCAAATTAGTGTTTTTCAACTTTGTTTATTGTTTAGGATCACCTCTGTTAGTTTAGGTTTTTTTTTTTTATTTTCTGCATTTTCTTCCCCCTGTCTCCTTGGAAAATTAGATTAGGTTTTGAGTAGACCTCTACATTTCTTACGTGTGCATCTGAACAGAGGAATAGGAACTGGCCTTCATCCGGAGAGCTTTTCCGATTTCGCAAGGTCCCACACTTGGGAAAAGCTCCATGTTATGCAATCACACTGAGAATCTGTAACCCATCGAGTTACAGAGTCCCAGGGGTGCTGTGATTCGACATCAACAGTTACTAATTATGGTTTGGAGTGATTCAATTGGGTGATGGGTGAATGAAAAGGCCAAAAAAAAAGAATTTCTATCCTCTCCACATGAGGTCAGTCTTCTTGGAGGACCAAGTGTAGATTAAAAAGTATGCTTCCCCTTTGTGAAGAAGTCGGCCAGGAGAATTGATCTTCTAATTCATCCTTCGCGCCAAAGAGGGGTACTTGAGGAAGTTCGAATGGAGGAGGATTATCATCATTATTCATCATTTGACATTTACTTGGAATTTGGAGGTAGTGTAGTTTCTATTCTTGTGATTGACGGATTAAACCCCTTCCTTGGTCACCTATTGAGGACGAAAACCTTCAACATGATCACACTTGGGGACGAAAACCCTCTTGTGTGCATCAGTGGCTTCACTCAAAAGTCACAAGTGAACTTGAAGGAGGATTTCTTGTTTGTTTCTTCCCTTCTAACCCTAGGCGACTTGCTTGGATGAAGGGCTTGGTAACATCTAGGGCACTCTTGGACATTTTGAGGTTATGAACTTTTTCCTCGTAATGAATTCCTCTTGGATTATTTGACTATCTAGTGTGTTAGTATATGTTTAATGTCATGATTCATATCACCCATATATTATTGGTTCTTACATTGCTATGATATATATCATGCACATATTGGGGGTACATATGTTATTGAGAGTTGAATTATTATACCTTCATTGACACTTGTCTATATCTTTAACTTTTCTTCAATAATGATATTACTATATGTTATTAAAAAGGATTGATGCCCTTGCTCTAGATTACATGTTACACGTGTGTTTTGAAATCATCAACCATTTACTATATTTACATATCATATTATGTTTTGTATACCTATTTAAAATGGTTTATCCTTTACTTTATATTTATATATGTGATAATGTATAATACACTTAACTCTTTATTTTGAGATAAGGGATATGTAGGAACACATTTCTTAAATTAAAAGGGGCACATATAATAGGTTAGTTTAGATATATAGATAATTTTAAATAGAAAACATTAATGGTTTCTTATACCTTAAGAATACTAAACCTAATACTCATGAGATCACAACATTCATATAATCCTAAATTTTTCCTCACCTCACAGTTTATCCCAAATTTTCCATTTCAGTCCTCAAAGTTTCTATCAAAATTCAAAATATTTTACCGAAGTCCAAAAATATTTTAGTCACGTTTTTCTCTAAATCAGATCAAGTTTTGTCACTGATTGAGATCATTTTTTTTTACTTTTTTATATAGGAAAAAATCTTTTTCTTATTAGCACGGTATTAAGTCCCCAATACTAAAATGTTTTATCGCTAAGTGATATCTACACCTCCATTATTATTGAGGCATATACACCTCACAACATTTTACCTCCAAAGGTTTAACAATATTTAACATAACCTCTTCTCCATCACATAGGGCTACCTTAGTAAGGCGATAAATAACACATGCGATCATCACAACAAGGGGGTAATTTTTATCTACATTTTTTGCATTGGTATATTGATGTAAATAGGTTTAGTTGTATATAAGGTGGATCAATAATGAGAGTATATAATGGTAAATCCAAAAATTAGGAGTAATAATTAGAATCCCATGATCGTATGTGTTTTAGACATTTTTTACCAAGTGATCCTCTGCACCCCGACCCCCATGTTCTCTATATTTGAGCCATCTCTAATTATTTTATTTTTTATGCATGTATAACCCATCACATTTTCTAAAAGTGCAATGAAGTGAGAATATGACTCATATACCACATGGTGTATTTATTTCTTTGCTCTTTCAAATTTCAAAGTTCAAAGGCTCAAAAAGTTAGTGAAATCCTAACATAGTTAAAAATACATGGGTTAATTAATATATTAAATTGAGTGTTTATATGTACATGAGTTGTTAATAACAACTAAAATTAGAACATGAATAATTAGTATTTGTATCTACTAGTTATTTCAACAAGTCATATGATATTTGACTAAGTATGTTATCGTATCCTAAATAATATGAGTTAACATTTTTGTAAAATACCTCTTATGAATAATACTAAATCTATTGATATTCGTAATACGAATTGATTAATGTGACGATGTGAAAGATTAATATTTTTAAAAACCAGAAACATGTTCTATGATGAGCATCTCATCCCTTTGGAGTCTTCATCTTAATATTATGCATAAGTAGTTCCTAATTCTTCTTCACATCTTGAGGATTCTAAATTTATTGATGATGATGATGATGATGATGATGATGATACCATTAATATTCCACCACTGGGGCCAATATATATTTAAAATAAACATACAAAACCTACATAACCTCTACTAAAATAGGTTAGCGATGTTTCAATTAAGGATGGTGAAATGGTAAGGGATCCAAGAGATCCATGTCAGAGAAGGTCACAATATTATCCATACGATGTTGTACATTTGGCACAATTAAAATTAACACAAGATCCATAAACTTATCATCAAGATTATAAGCAACATGAATTGTAGGAAGCTATGAAAGAAGAACTTATTTATCTGAAAAATAATAACACATGGGATTCGGTTCTATTTATGAAAGGATACAATAATTATAGAAGAGAGGTTCATAAGAGAGGTTCATTAGAGATGTTCATTGTAATAATCATTTGAGGAGTTCCATAATCCCACCCTTAGTTATGTTTTTAAACATATTTGGTGGTATTTCTACCTTGAAATATTTGTGTTTATATTGCTTTATTGTTTCATAGATCTGCATGCATGTGGGTGTTTGTATCAAGGTTAGCCAAAAATTCAGGAACCTATTTAAAATTTATAATACACAATAAAATTTACTTTTTTGCATTTGCTTATTTATTTATCGTACAATATTTTTTAGTGTATATTAGAAGTCATACAAAAATATAAGTTCTTCACTAACCTGAAAGTTTTACTTAGAGCTAGATCTCATCCTCTATAACAAAATTTTCCTTTGGGTTAAGTGGTGATTTAGTCTATAAGTTGTAATCTTCTACACTACAAAATGGTTGAATCTAATCCTATTGATCTTTAATTCCACACAACTATCACACATGTAAACATACAATGAAAAATTTATTGCAATCTAAGGGCTTGTGTTCTAGTTTGAAAGAAGCACCTACGACCTTTGAAAAGTAATATGATAAGTCTAAATATGAGAACAAGCATGATGGATCTGCGAGACTCATTAATATGCAAGTTTTCGATAGTCAATTATTTTACATGCTAATTTGTAAAATTCATAAAGTAATTTGGGATTAATTAGAAAATCTGTTTGTGAAAATCTATGAATCCAAAATAGTATAGCTAGATGATGAATTTTCCTTTCTTTACTACACACTTTCCTTCTATTGAAGATTTTATTTCTAAATTTAATTCCATTCTCTCAAAAATGTCAACTCATGGTAAGGAAATTAATAATGAAGAGTGTATTTTTCTCAATTTGTCTAAGCTAAAGGGTCCATAACAAGTATTTTTCTATTAGAGACCTTCTTTTGAGACCTTTTGTGAATGTCTAATTGGAGAAAAATAAAATAATTCTAAACTTGATTTCCTTATTAGTTAAAAGGAACTAGTGGTCAATGCACATAAAATAAAATGTGTAGAAATTCAAAATCGCTAATTTTCTCGTTGACACTATTGGTTTTGACAATGCACTATTGCTAAGATGAACACACTCTTTGTATCCCTACTAAGTACATCAAAAGGTCACTTATCTAGCTTGCCTAGTCATACACAATGATATGTCAATTTTTTTTACAATCAAGTGCATAAAATACATAGACAAACCCCAATTGAAAAGATACAAACTTCGGTTTTCATATTTCTCATCCCTGGGTAAAACCATACAGTTTGGTCAGGAGTTGCTATCCAGTCCTGACCTCTTTGTATAGTTTTAAACCAACATATCCTCCAGATCTTCTTTCAGTTTCACATTCTTCATTTGGTCCTTTATTCACTCTAAGTTGTCCTTTCTTCGATAATTTACCTTCGTAACCCTATATAAGTAAGTATAGAATTTCTCATTCACGCACTTGGAAATCATATGCCACTACATTAATACAATCACTTCATACTCTTGAAAAAGATACCCAAGGATCCCTAGATATCACAAAATCTCATGCACATTCATTAGGAAAAAATCACTACACGTTTGAAGCAACATACCAAGTCATCTCATTTACAAGCACTCAAACATCCCTTCTCCATGCATTTTAGAAAGATCCAAACTCAAATCAAGCATTACCAAAGAATTTAAAGTTGCCAAACCACTGTTGCATTCATTCATATATCACATGCTAGATGGAGAATGTCATGTGGTTTGATGCATATTGGGAGTAGTCCCAACATTGGCGATGCATGAGGGTTCCCACAACCTAACTAATGTTGGTTTTGTTGGGTTTCCCACCCATGGATAGGATTCGAGACCTTATTCAAAATGCTCAAATATCTTTGCAACATGATAAAAAATTAGGGTTAGACAGTGATAAACATTTCCAAGCAGGTGATACTCCCAGATAGTTATAGATATAGATTAGGAACATGTTCAAAATAATACATTAGGGTCAAGACCATATAGACGGTCCAAACAGAGTTATACGGTCCCACCCCAAGTCAATTTCTAGTCACAGTTCAGTGTCAAAGCATCATCAGGTTATGATTCCCTAGTTCTAATTGTTTACACACCAAGAACATCCTAGAATCATCTGTAATAAAATAAGTGCACTCATCCTCTATATTTTCAAGTTATATCATATCTTGTAAGCATGAATGAGTTGTTATGATATTGTGTGATTAATGTTAGAAGTTAATTAATTATAATAACCCCTTGTATCTGCCCTTTACATCCTATAGTATACTTTAACTCATTAAATTTAGTTTCTTAATCTAATACAAGGGTGTAAAACACACTCACAACCACACATGAAGTTATAGGGTCGCATCGTACACTCATTGAATACTGTACAAAAGATGTCATAATCATACAATAGAAGTCAAGACCGTATAATAGTCGTATAGTCTTGGACACGAGTAATTTCTAGTTACAATTTTAGATATGAAGCATTCATAGATCCATAACAACATTTTCATCAAATCTATACACCTAAATTATTCCTATACCACTTTGTATAGCTAAGTACTTACACTTCATGTGTTTTAAGTAATTATCTTATTGTTTTAGCATCGTTGTAAGTATTAATGTGTTATTCTAAATGTGCATGGTTAATATTAATTAAATAATTCATAATAATCCTTTGTAACAAACCCTTTTGTCGTGATATTTTAAATATAGTAATCTCTTGTATTTTTAGAGGGTAAATAGGATACAATGAGTGCAAACTAGACCTTTAAATCTCATGAGAGATAGGTTCTTATGAACCAATACTCATGAAATATGGGTCAATGTAGATTAACTTGAAACTATGTAGTTGAATTCTGAAAAATCATCACACAATATGAAGTACCACTACAAAAACACCACATGAATAAATGAATGAGCTAGGGAGCTCCATATTACAAGGTTCATAAGGTACAACACTTGTTGAAGGCATTACAAATGGGGTCACAAGATAAGCGGGTTTGATTATTGTGGAGACTCCATAGCAAACCCATTTAATCCAAAGTAGTATTGGAATGCATGACCTCCCGAGAAGTCTCGGCATGTCACAACTATGAGAATCACTTATATAGAATAAGTTTCAAGTGGACCATTCATACTTGTGAGAGATGGGTTCTTATGGACTATTACCCATGAAATATGGGTCAAATGAAATTGAATTGAAACTACAATATGAATTTTAAAAAAACTCACACAATTTGAACTCCCGTAGAAACATAAGTTTTGTAAATGAATGAGTTAGGGAGCTCTATATTGAATGGTTCATAAGGCACAACCTATCTAGAGGTTTTGCAAATGGGGTAACAAGCTAAGTGGGTTTGACTATTAGGATATAATACCTAGGTTAATTCAACATTAGGTTATATTTGAATAATGTAATAAGTTAAAGTAATAATTTTACTATGTTAACTTAAGTTACTACTTTTCATTAGGTGTTTACTTGGTGATAATGTTTTATCCCTATGTTTATGAGACGTTTATGGATTGTGTGTTCCCAGATATTTCTCGGTAGTAGCGTCTAGTGACAATTAGAGGCAATATGTTATTTTTGCATGTTGCTTAGAATAAATTTATTGGATCCATTTTTCATGGACTAGATAGAAGTTGTGCAATGCCCATATACATTGTAGCTCTCTCCATTGTTTGTAATATTCTTTTTACCATATTAACAAAAATTTCACCAGAGGAGCTTATGGGAGAGTGTTGAAAGGTTTAGATAAGTTTTAGGAGATATGTAGAAAAATAAAAGCTAGGAGAAGCCATAGAAGCCCCAAGCCTTTTCGGAGCCCCTGCGACACTATAAGATTTACATATTTCACAAATTGCAAGAGCAAGAAATACAACTGAGTTTAAGAGCGCAATCACATGCCTCGTAGACTTGGACACAACATTATTTCAATAAAAAGGTGATATTGTTTAAATATTAAGACAATTCATTCTTTTGAAATTCTGAAAAAAATCATTTTGTTTAAAAAAAAGGAGTTTTACCTCTACATTTGGAGAACCGCACGCCACTAATTTTAGCGGGTCTGTTCTATTTCAATTTGCTATTGGAAAAATTGTGGGGGGCCGAGATCTCCGAGCTCCCCACCTCTGATCTATTGCTATCTAATTGTAACACATTTAGTCGGAGCTTCATCTAACGCGTTGATCCCCAATAGAACTCTGTGAGATTCTTTTAACGCCCAGATTGAGATTTAATCATCAGGCTCAAGAAGAGAACATTTTCAGAAGCATTTGGAGCAGTGTTTTCACCTCCTCATTTGCATTCAGATCTGTGGTGTTTGAAACTTTGGACAGGGAGACCAGTTCGAGCCAAGCCATCCATTGAGGTGATTTGAACCCATATGCAGAGCTGTTTCTTCATCGATTGATTACGTAGCGAGTTCTTTTGGGCGCAAGCTATCTAAGAACATGGGCGAGCTGTGCAATGTGAACCATCCAACCCTGCATCAAACGTCATGCCCGATACCCTGCGTAACTCGTTTTGGTTACAAATTCATTTTTTTGCGCAAAGGATCAACCTTCATTCAAACGACCATAATTCTCAATTCTTAAAACAAAAAATTGTGAAACTTTTTTTTGGTAAAATTCTACATTCTAATACGGAAATGATGGAGATGGTTTAGGGAGATTTTGTGGACATATTTTCAGTAAACTTTTTTCGAAGGTTGAAATTATGTGTAAAAGGATGTATTTTTTTTAAGGAAATTTGTAAAATTGAGTGCCAAATTTGTTGATTATTGTAAATCGGCTGATAGTGCCACAAATTATAAACGACGAAAGAAGTGCGCCCAAAATCAATAAAATAATTTCATTTTTTGGGGGGTTATGTACTGCTTTGAGGGGGGCAAAGTGTTCATTTTGATACTTTTCATTCATTTTCTAGTTTTCACAATGGACGCAAATATGACACCCAATTTTTTTTCCATAGTCACAACTTCTATGTTCGGATAATTATCCAATGTGGAAAATAAAAATTCATGCATAACTTGAATTCAAAAATATATGGTATGTTGTTTCTAGTAATTAACAAGATTTGAAAATGATGTAGCACAACAACGTTCATTTGATCATGTAAATCAAAAGGTAAATTTAATTATCTTGTTTAGTGTTTTAGATGAGGTCCAACCTCATAATTGTGAGGCCACGACAACAAAACAAGTTTGGGACAAACTAAAAAATGTATATGGGTCAAAAAACAAGAACACAATACTTCATCTCCAGAGTTAACTATTGAACTTGAAAATGCAACCAACCAAAAAAGTTAAAATGTTTTTGAGAAGAGTTGACGCTTTGCGAGCATCGCTTCAAGCTCTGGAAGAAGAAGTTACTGACGCATCACTCAAGTGACAATAGTCAAGTGTGTTCGAGGTGGAGTAGTACTGGGATGGACGACCTTTGAGGAAGTCTTAGTGCTTCACCCATGTTAGCATCACCTAAATGCAATGAGTACCAAGTTAATCATTCATGCTCGTGAGAGATGGGTTCTTGTGAACCACTACTCATGAAATATGGGTTAATGTAGGTTGACTCAAAACTACATAATTAAATCTTGAAAAATCCTTAAACAATTTGAACCATAGCGGTAACGCCACTTATATAAAGTCATAGAAGTTGTAAATGTTATGGGGTGTTGTGTGGCATTGTAAGAAGTTACTAATGATGGTGCAACAACTACAAGAAGCTACAAATACTTTGAAATTGGCATGCAATGTGTGTGGGACTACGAGAAACAATGCACCAAGGTAACATGACACTTTACATAAGGTACAATGTTATGGATGTGTTATAAGATGTTATAGAGTAGTGTAGTATAATAAAGGGAGACGTGCCAATATCATAAAATATCGTAAGTGTGTGTACGTTTGTGAGCTTGTAGAGAATGATGTCTTAAGGAGGATCGGAGATGATTGTGTGACGATGAGGTGTTGTAAGATAAGACTACAAGGTATTGTGACACAAACTAAGAGGTTGCGCATAAATCACCACATGAGAAGCCTTCTTTTTAATTGTTATCCCTCCTTAAAATAATCCACCATCTCATGTTTCCAATTTCATCGACCACATTTTATATTACTTTATATTTTGCTATACCATACCATAAGTATACTCACACTCTCGTTCTATTTTAAACCATGAATACCAATCATCCCACTTAATAAATAAATAAATTTAGAACTATGGTGATGCATTCACAAATTTAAAAACCGCTAGAAGTAGAGATGATTTTCAACTCATAAAATGAAAGGACCAAATTGTTCGTGGCAATTTCCTCGAAACCATACAAAAATATTTTAATAAAATAATTTAAAATAAAAATTGAAAAATATTACAAATCAATACCCAATAAAATTATCATAGTTATAAGTCAATACCTAATGAAATGATTATAGAAATGTATGGACTTTTTGTGTGCTCTAATATCATAAGTGCATATGATGAGTGCATAATAATTTCATTTTATAATAATTGTCATTGCATTTGAAGTATATATATAAGTATTACAAATCAATACCCAATAAAATTATTATAGTTACAAGTCAATACCTAATGAAATAATTATAGAAATGTATGGACTTTTTGTGTCATCTAATATCATAAGTGCATATGATGAGTGAATAATAATTTCATTTTATAATAATTGTCAGCATATTGTCAGGTGTGCATTTGAGTGGTGTATATATATATATATTGAAAAGTATTACACATTAATACCCAATAAAATTATTATAGTTACAAGTCAATACCTAATGAAATGATTATAGAAATGTATGGACTTTTTGTGTCATCTAATATCATAAGTGCATATGATGAGTGCATAATAATTTCATTTTATAATAATTGTCATTGCATTTGAAGTGTATATATATATATTGAAAAGTATTACAAATCAATACCCAATAAAATTATTATAATTAAAAGTCAATACCTAATGAAATGATTATAGAAATGTATGGTCTTTTTGGGTCGTCTAATATAATAAGTGCATAATAATTTCATTTTATAATAATTGTCATTGCATTTGAAGTGTATATATATATATAGATATATATATATATATATATATATATATATATATATATATATATATATATATATATATATATATATATATATATATTGGAAAATGACTATTTTTAGATTTATTTGATTAGAGGGTTTTTTATAATAATAGTTGTGGTAAAGAAAATAGTGGTGATAGGTTGTAATGTTAGTAAATGTGTTTGTCCAGTTTTATATTTGATATTCATTTGTTTATCAATAAAAAAGTATTTCATTTTTTCTGAGAGAAATTATTTGAAAATTTATAATATATTTATTATAAAATGAAATTCAGAAACTATTATTTCTCTTCAAATTATTCTCCACAAATCTTATATAATAATTAGCTAAATTGACAATATTTATCACTAATTAACAAAATTTATAAAAATAATTATAATATACTTAAAAATTTAATATAAGTTTCTTAAAATTCTTTAAAATATATACATTAAATTATTTTTTCAATATGAATTAAAATATTTTAAGGTGGAGTAAGCAAGTCTATTAAAATTGTATGACAAATTCGCCCAACTTCCATGTGAGTGATTAGTTGTAACAACCAAATAAACTCATTTTTTAGTGCACAATTAATAGAATAAATAATATTAATAGAATAAATAATATCAATAGAAAATGACTCGGAATAAATAAGCAGGGAATAAATAGAATAATGCGTGTTTTCTTTTTAAGTCTATTTAAATGATGAGACAAAATTTGAGATTGATTTTGGCACATTTATAAGATCTTTTTATTTATTCATTTTTGCACAATTCATAACTAGATAATTATGAGATATTGAAGATGGAAAAGAAAAAGGTTTCATCATGAATTATTGGTATCTCCACACATATTAAATAAAACATTAGGTAAGATAGGTATACAAAATAAAACTTCTCTTATGTGATGATGCACCCACATCGATAGAGATTGTGGGGGTGTTAAAATCAAAATAGTCTTTGATGTATATGCACGTACTTTCTTTTATAGTGATAACATCAAGTTGGAATCTTTTGTAAAATTAGCATGATATTTACAAATTTATTATGAAGGTTAGTAGTATAAGGGTACAATCTGTAAATGTTTGTTTGTTTATGGGTACCGACCTCTTTATTAAGTTTTGTATAGTTATTTATATTTATGTATAATTTTTAATATTTTGTTTAGTTATGTTAATATTTATTGTTTTTTGAGGTTGATTATTTTGTTATTAGGAATTGTATCTGATAAGTGTAATGGAGACGTCGATAGAAAGTTGTAGAATAAGTTAAAGTTGAAGGAGTGAAGGTGAAACATTGTTGAAGAGCGCAGTGCAATACAAGGAACACAATACACACTATAATGCTATTTAAATACATGAAGAGGCTTTGAATAGAAAATATGAATCAAAGTTACCAAACAAAGAATGAATCAAACAGAGAATGAAGAGCCTGAAAGGAATCAAAGTTACCAAGTTAATATAAATCCCATAAAAATATGTCATATGTGGCCACCTACATCAAGCCATAAATTTCCTGTCATGACCACAACAACCAACAATTGATCCTCCCTCTACTTTTCTACTTCTACAGCTATCAAATCCATAAATATACCTAGTAGTACATACATACCATAGTCACAAGTATGATTCCAAACAACATGTATCCAAGCCTTTTTTTTTAAATTGAGCTGGTGAGGCTCATAGCTGAATCACACACATCATGTTTTTTGCATTCGTCCAGGTTACTACTCCAAGGATAAAGGAGTATTTCCTTTCATCTCCCATTTCTATGATAGATATCAAGATAACTCTATAATTTATACAGTCTCAACTGCTCATGTTGTTCATATTTACAACAACTTTCATTGAACGACTACAGAAATCTAACCTAAATAGTCAGAGTAATAGACTAAATCAACATTCTATTTCTCACATATTAAATGAATTTCTTCCTTCAAAAAAGAACTTATGGGCGAATGCTCAATCAAAAAATAAAGTACAATTCTAAATGAGTTTCAGGCTCAATTATCAATACTTCATTGCAATTTTTCTTCCCAGTTTACTGCTTTTGGAACTCCCTGGTTTGATTGGTGAAGTTGAAGTAACTGGGATTAATAAAAATAATCCACTTGGCATATTGTCCTTAAGATTATCCATGATTATATCGAAAACATCACATAGATATTCCATTCCAATTAAGTTGTGATCCTTCCACGCTTCCCATTTTTCTTTTTCTTCTGCTCTTATCTTCTCTTTAAGTTTTTCCAGATGTTTTTGGGTAATCAGAATTGACTCTTTATGACTTTCAGGAGGCATTTCTTCTTGAATCATAGTGACATATTCACCCAATTGTTTTTCTTCACGATGTTCATTGTCATCTAAAGTTGAAGACTGAAAATTTATATGGCCTTCGACTTCTTTTTGGGCACAAACAACCTTTTGTAATGTCCAAAAAAATTCATGCTCTGCATTCTCTGTTTGATTGAAGATATTCATTCTTTCAAAATAACAGTTGGAACATTGGTGGTCTCCCCAAGAAAACTAAGTTCATAGTCTACGCCAAAACGTTGGGGTGGCCAGGTAAATGCTAGGGGAGGCTTTGTTTTGGTTCTCTACAGTCCCCATGCTTTTGGGCTACCTTGTCCGGGTGTAGTCTTTTAAGAGCCCTGAGACCAAAACACACTATATCTTCGACAAGTGATTTCTCGGACTCTGTGGTACCTAGAGACGTCTCGTCAAATCGAAAACCTCTATGTCAAGGCCCTCTACGAAAGCCTCTCATGGTTTTATCCATCTCCATTCGGTTCTCTCGATGTCCTATTATTTACAAACACACGAAATATTGCAGTTTGAGTTAGTGTAAGGCTATTAGACGCAATACTTTGCAAACCAAATCTCTTGGTGCCGAATCAACTACGTCAACATGTTGGGGTGGCTAGGTAAATAGTGGAGGTTTTGTTTTGGTTCCCTACACTCCCCATGCTTTCGGGCTACCTCGTCCGAGCGAAGTCTTTTAAGAGCCCTGAGACCAAAACACACTATATCTTCGACAAGTGATTTCTCAGACTCCGTGGCACCTAGAGATGTTTCGTCAGATCCAAAACCTCCACATCAGGGCCCTCTATGAAATCCTCTCATGATTTTATCCGTCTCCATTCGGTTCTCTCATTGTCCTATTATTTGCAAACACGTGAAATACTTCAGTCTGAGTTAGTGTAAGGCTGTCAGACGTGATACTTTGCAAACATAAGCTCTTGGCCCGAACCAACTATGCCAATACATTGAGGTGCCTAGGTAAATTCTAGTGGAGGATTTTTTTGGTTCCCTACACTCCCCATGCTTTCGGGCTACCTCGTCTCGGGCATAGTTCTCTTAAGATCCCTGAGACCAAAACACGTTTATATATTCGACGGTGTGATTTCTCAGAT
The DNA here is from genome assembly GCA_019776745.2 of Taxus chinensis. Lineage (NCBI taxonomy): Eukaryota > Viridiplantae > Streptophyta > Pinopsida > Cupressales > Taxaceae > Taxus > Taxus chinensis. Next base: position 97,159,407 of record CM034156.1, read on the forward strand.
TCCATGGCACCTAGAGATGTCTCATCAGATCTAAAACCTCCACATCAAGGCCCTCTATGAAAGCCTCTCGTAGTTTTATCCATATCAATTTGGTTCTCTCGTTGTCTTATTGTTTGCCAACACACGACATATTACAGTCTGAGTCAGTGTAAGGCTTCTAGACGTAATACTTTACAAATAGAATCTCTTGGCGATGAACCAACTATGCCAACACATTGGGGTGGCCAGGTAAACACTAGTGGAGGCTTTGTTTTGGTTCCCTATAGTACTCATGCTTTCGAGCTACCTCGTTCGGGCGTAGTCCCTTAAGAGCCCTAAGACCAAAACATGCTATATCTTTAACGGGTGATTTCTCAGATTCTGTGGCACATAGAGATGTCTCGTCATATCCAAAACCTCTCCATCGGGTCCCTCTATGAAATTCTCTAGCAGTTTTATCCATCTCCATTTGGTTCTCTCGCTGTCCTATTTTTTGCAAATGCGTAAAATACTGCAGTCTAAGTCAGTGTAAGGCTGTCAGATGTAATACTTTTCAAACAAAAGCTCTTGATGCCGAACTAACTATGCCAACATGTTCAGGTGGCCAGGTAACTAGTGGAGGATTTTTTTGGTTCCCTACACTCCCCATGCTTTCGGGCTACCTCGTCTGGGCATAGTTCCTTAAGATCCCTGAGACCAAAACACACTATATCTTCGACGGGTGATTTCTCGGACTCTGTCGCACTTAGAGATGTCTCATCAGATCTGAAACCTCCACGTCAAGGCCCTGTATGAAATTCTCTCGTGTTTTTATCCATCTCCATTCGGTTCTCTCGTTGTCCTATTGTTTGCAAATACGTGAAATAATGCAGTACGAGTCAATGTAAGGTTTTCCATTGCCAATCACCTTGAAATATCCCTAATTGGGATCTTACCACAAAAATGAAAAAATAAAGAAATTTGCAGCAAAATACTAAATCTGATTTTTGCAGATTTTATGCAAAAAAAGTACAGCTAGGGCAGCGAACAGAAAAATGTGAATAACTCTCAAAATACCCGTCCAAAATATACTTGAAATTTTAACTGGAACAAGATAATAATATGAAGAACACAAGGGAAATATTTTTGGAATTTTTCAGTCAATATAACGCTGCCAAAAAATTACAGCGTGCCTAAAATAGCCGAAAAACTTCGAAAATTAATATCTTTCCGAATACAAATGCACTAATGATGAAACTTTGGAAATAATATATATATAAATAGTAGATGACTTTCCAACCTTTAGATCTGAAAAAGGACTGCTGGAAACCCTAGAAATTAGGGCAACAAATTCCCAAACAAGTCGCCCCCTTTGGAAAATAGCCAAAACCCTTGTGAAACCCTCTGTAGATGATGCCGAATCCTTCTTCTATGGCTGCCATAGGTCTGATCTGAAAACCAGCTGAAAAATCTCCACCAAACTCTCAAAAATCCTCAAACCCTAATTCTGAAAATTCTGAAAATACCTCTGTAAAACCAGCCCTAAAATCTGCTCCAAAGGACAAGCTAGGGTAGATCTTTCACTATCGAAGAATGCCCTGCCAGCTAGGGATGGATCTCTCACCACCAAAGCTAGGGTTCCCGTGGGATCTTACTCCACAAGCTAAAAGTTGCAAACAACAGTTGCACCATGAAAAGAAATATAATTGTATGTATGAATGATTATCCTTTCACCCCTCACCTCCTTTTATAACCTTTTCATGTCAAAGAAACCCTAAAACACTCAAGGCACACTTTCCCAAAAAGAGGGCCTTATTAAAAATAAGTTGAAGTTGCTTTTCCCTTCTTAGGTGCCTAGGCCCATAAAGTAACCTCAATGAAGAAATATAACATTTAATGCCATGCATGTCCTCTCAAGTCACCAAAAAGGTACTTTAAGTGGCCCTAATGATGAAACATAACATCTAGTCCCTTTTTAAAAGTACTTTATGACCCAGTCAATAAAAAAATAATAACAATTGGACTAGATGCCCATACCCAATAGCAAAATAGTGTCCATAACCCCTTGGGCATGACTAGGGTTAGGGCAACGCATTGAATCCATGCCCTTAGGCCATGATTGGTGAGGGATAAATCCGGGATCCATTGTTGACAATCTTCAGTCCTCCCTTCCCAAAGTGGTATGCTCGTGCTTGGAAGTCCCGCAAGCAAATGACCATGCCAAAACTGGGGTTCTCACTGAGGATGCGGCTGTAGAATCTATTCTCTAGGCTGTGTCGATCCGCATAAACCCCAAGTAGCATCCTCAAGAGGCAAACCCTTCCATCGCACCAAATATTCTATGATATCTCTGTTCCTGAGCTTCCTTTGTCTCGGGACCTCAATAATCAGAATCTGGTTCTAAAACCAGCTTCTCCTCCTCTTGGGTAGAGAAAAGAAGTGCGCATACTCTGTAGAAATACCTAAGCCACATCTCCTGCAAAGAGGCAACTCTGTAGAAGGTACAATGTGCTGTCCTAAGGCCTTTTTAAGGCATGATACATGGAAAACATTATGTATCTCGCTGTGCTCTGGAAGATCCAACTCATATGCAACCGCACCCACTCGCCTGACTATCCTGTATGGACCATAAAACCGGGGTTTCAGCTTTTCCGCCCCCTTCTGCTTGAGTGTTGACTGTCTGTATGGTTGTAGACGCAAGAACACCAAGTCTCCTACCTCGAAGGACCTCTCTACCCTGTGTCGATCTGCATAAACCTTCTGCTGATTTTGCACCTTCTGGAGATTCTCCTTAAGAGCTCACAGGATATCTTGGTTCTCCTGTAACCAATCCCGAGCTTTGGGAGCTCGACTATCTAATAATACTAAATCAGCAAATGACATGGCATCGTATCCATAAAAAGCTCTGAAAGGTGTCATGCCAATACTCATCTGATATGTGGTATTGTAGCAATACTCGCCCATATGCAACCATCTGATCCATGCCTGCTGATGTCCGGTCACATAACTCTGCAAATAGCCCTCTATCCATTTGTTGACAATCTTCATCTGCCCGTTAGTCTGACGGTGGTAGCTCGTGCTAGGAGTCAACTCAGTACCAACAAGTCTAAAAATCTCCTGCCAAAAGGTGCTCATGAAGATCTTGTCCCTGTCGCTGATAATATTTTTAGGCAACCCATGTAGCCTAAAAATCCTTGTATAAAATACCTAAGCCACATCAGCTGCCTCATGCTTCTTGGGTAGAGAAAAGAAGTGCGCATACTTGGTCAATCGATCAACTACCACATAAATGCAATTGTGCCCATGCACCATAGGGAGTCCTGTGATGAATTCCATCGATGTGCTCTCCCACTTTTGCTCAGGGATGGGAAGAGGCTGAAGTAACCCTGCAGGAAAAGAATGCTTTGATTTGGTTTACTAGCAAACCATACACTCTCTGACATGATTAAGGACATCATCCTTCATCCCCTTCCAAGTGAATCTCTCCCTGATGTACCTATATGTTTTGAAATATCCAGGGTGTCCAGCTAGTGGTGTGTCATGTACTGCATGAAGGATCTTGTCCTTCATCTAAGACCCCTGTACAAGGAAAATCTGATCCTTTTAAAAAATGAGATCATCTACCACCCTGTATCGGTCATCCTTGATAATACCATCCATGATCTTGCATGCAAAATGATTCTTGGAGTACTCAACCAGTATGTGAGCCTTCCAATCTTCTGAAATCTCAGACATAGAACTCAACATAGTAGTGAGGTAAGGCTTCCTAGATAAAGCATCAGCAACAACATTATTCTTACCTCTAGTGTACTCTATATGATCAAAGCCATACGTTTGTACTTTGTTCACCCATCTCTATTGGCGGTCGTTGAGATCCTTCTGTCCCAAAAAGAACCTCAAACTATTGTGATCTGTACGTACCACGAACCTGCTGCCCACAAGGTACTGTCTAAATTTGGCCAAAGCATGCATGATGGCCAACATCTCCTTGTCGTAGATTGAATACCCCCTCTCCACGGGGCTCAATTTCTGACTCTCGTAAGCAATGGGGTGCCTATCCTACATAAGCATTGCTCCAACCCCCTCACCTGATGCATCACACTCTAGAACAAATGGACGAGCAAAATCTGGTAATGCCAAGACAGGGCATGAGCTCATCACCTCCTTGAGATGATCAAAAGTTTATTGTGCCGCTTCTGACCAAGCGAAGGCTCCCTTCTTGGTCAAGTCTGTTAGTGGGGCAGTCAATCGTGAGAAATTCTTCACGAACCTCCTGTAATAGGTGCATAGTCCTAAGAATCCCCTCAAATGTGTCAACGTCCTGAGTGGAGGCCAATCCAAAATTGCCTTTATCTTCTCTCTGTCCACCTTGACTCCCCCTCCACCAATCACATATCCCAAGTACAACAACTCTGTCATGCCAAACTCACATTTAGAAACCTTCACATATAGCAAATTAGCTCCTAGTATTCCCAATATCTCGTCAAGGTGGCGGATATGACTCTCCCAAGTCCTACTGTAAACCAATATATCATCAAAGAAGACCAAAACAAACTTCCACAAGTGGCGGTTGAACACGTGGTTCATGCAAGACTAGAATGTGGCTGGTGCATTAGACAATCCGAAGGGCATCACCAAAAACTCAAAATGTCCATAATGACATCTGAAAGCTGTCTTATGCACATCCTGCTCCCTAACCTTGATCTGGTGATATTTCAATCACAAATCTATTTTAGAAAAATAGATTGCTCCCTGTAGCTCATCTAGTAGCTCATCAATACGCGGCACTGGATGTTTGTTCTTGATTGTCTTCTTATTCAATGCCCGATAATCAATGCACATCCGCATGGTCCCATCCTTCTTCTTCACCAACACTACTGAAGAAGCAAAAGGACTAGAACTCGACCTAATGTGTCCCATGTCAATAAGCTCGTCGATGGTCCTCTCAATATCATCCTTAAACCATTTGGGGTGACGGTAAGGAGTAGTAACCACTGGTCTAGTGTCCTCGAGATCAATCACATGCTCAAATCCCCTCTCTGGCGGTACACCAGGTGATATGTTGCTAAAAACTGTACTGTGCTTATCCAATAGCCCCTGTATATCTACATGATACTCTGGCTGTCCATCCTCTGAGTTCTTGGTAGAAACCAAGCACTGTACTGCCCAATCAACCCCATTGTGTCTATGAATGCTCTTGATCCTCTTTGCTGAAACAACTCTGGGTGCTTCTGAAGATAAACCTCTTAAGGTTACATTCTTTCCCTCGGACTTGAACTTGAGTTCTATTGTCTGAAAGTTATTCCGAAATTCTCCAAGAGAATGGAGCCACTGTACACTGAGCACAAGGTTGGTCTCTCCAATACCAACCACATAGAATTCATCGGTGACTGTATGGTTACCCATGGTGATACTCAACTGCGGAACTCGTTGCATGCATCTCATGGACTCACCATTGGCTACCACTACATTGAAACCCTCAAAGTCTTCTACCTGTAGTCACCGCTTCTCTACCAAAGATGCATCAATGAAATTGTGGGTGGCCCCACTATCAATGAGCACTACAACTCTCTGGCCCTGTAATGTTCCCCTAACTCTGAATGCCTTGTACCTCGGGGTACTTGACAAAGTAGCAATAGTCTCCTGGGGAAAATTCTCCTCCTCTTGTTCAATCCCCGCACTATCCAATGCCTCCTCATCTTCATCTTCTAACTCCTGATGGTACCGCTCCTCCTCGTTCTCACTCTCCTCAAAGACCTCTATGAATTGGGCCCTTCCTTTCCCTCTACAATCATGTCCTGGAACCCATGGTGTGCGGAAATCGAAACAAAATTTCTTTCGCCTCAACTCCTCCCTGTCCTCTCTCGATACAAATGGTATCCTTGTGGTATCCTGCCTTGGTGGGGGCCCCTTTGGCTGTGAACCCTCAGTTTTCGAAGGAAAACCCTTAGGCTGATTTCGACGGGGAAACATCAATTTTGGAGTGGACAACTCCAAATTTCGTGCTCGCCTAATCGCCTCATGTAGGGAGGAAGGCTCAAATGCCTTCACCAATCCCGCTAAAGTGTCCGTCAAACCTGCCATGAAGAGTGAAGTCAACCTCATCTCTGAAACATCAGATACCATCACTAAAAACCTCTGAAAATCTGTAATGTATTGATCCAGAGAACATGTCTGCCTCAAGTGGGTCAATTCCCTGAAGTGCCTATCTGGGTCCCTCCTGTCAAACCTGCTCATCAATCTCTGTGTAAAATCTGCATATGTAGTGATATGCATGTGCCCCTATGTGATCAATCCATGATGCCACCAGTCATGGGCATCTCCCTCGAGGTGTAGGATAGCAAACTTAATTGCATCTTCTTCGCGCATGGGATTCAAGTCGAAGTAAGTTTTCAACTTCTGAATCCAAGACTGGGCGGTACACTTCCTAGAGCCATCAAAGTGTGGAATAGAGATCTACCCTAACCTCTTCTGAAACTCAGGTACCTATGGCTGGTAATCTCTCCTAGGCCTGCTGCCAATCTTCATTTTGCAAAACTCCTGAAATGGCATGTTGTCTTGGAAACCCTTGCTCAAAGTCCGGTACTTCTCCCAGCAAGATTCTTCATCCACAATGTCAGCGGGCTGTCGTGTCTGCGAAAGTTCCGGATCCTTTAAGAATGAAGGCTCGTGGAGTCCCAATGGCCTGGTAGATGCATGAGGGGACCCTTGTCCCCAATGTCGACTCTCACTTCTATTACCATGTTGACCCATATTGATGGCCTCTCCTTTCTCTGCATGAGTCTTGATCCTACCCTGTGCTGACCTCTCAGTAAGCTGGCTCAAATAGAGGTTGGTAGTCTCCTGATGCTTCACCATGTTGGTGAACAGTTATCTCATCATATCTACTCCCATCTCTTCACTGTCTCTATCTCTGTCTCCCATCTTTCGACCCTAACAGGCTGGAGGAACAACCACTCTGATACCACTGAAATATCACTAATTGGGATCTTACCACAAAAATGACAAAACACAGAAATTTGCAACAAAATACTAAATCTAATTTTTGCAAATTTTATGCAGAAAAAGTACAGCTAGGGTAGCGAATAGAAAAATGTGAATAACTCTCAAAATACCCGTCCAAAATACTTGAAATTTTAACTGGAACAAGATAATAATATGAAGAACACAAGGGAAATATTTTTGGAATTTTTCAGTCAATATAACGCTGTCAGAAAATTACAGCGTGCCTAAAATAGCCGGAAAACTTCAAAAATTAATATCTTTCCGAATACAAATGCACTAATGATGAAACTTTGGAAATAATATATATATAAATAGTAGATGACTTTCCAACCTTTAGATCTGAAAAAGGACTGCTGGAAACCCTAGAAATTAGGGCTATAAATTCCCAAACAAGTCGCCCCCTTTGGAAAATAGCTAAAACCCTTAAACCCTATGTCGATGATGTCGAATCCTTCTTCTATGGCTGCCGTAGGTTTGATCCGAAAACCAGCTGAAAAATCTCTACCAAACTCTCAAAAATCCTCAAACCCTAATTCTAAAAATTCTGAAAATACCTCTGTAAAACTAGCCCTGAAATTTGCTCCAAATGACAAGCTAGGGTAGATCTTTCACTACTGAAGAATGCCCTGCCAGCTAGGGATGGATCTCTCACCACCAAAGCTAGGGTTCCCGTGGGATCTTACTCCACAAGCTAAAAGTTACAAACAACAGTGGCACCATGAAAAGAAATATAAGTGTATGTATGAATGATTATCCTTTCACCCCTCACCTCCTTTTATAACCTTTTCATGTCAAAGAAACCCTAAAACACTCAAGGCGCACTTTCCCAAAAAGAGGGCCTTATTAAAAATAACTTGAAGTTGCTTTTCCCTTCCTAGGCGCCTAGGCCCATAAAGTAACCTCAATGAAGAAATATAACATTTAATGCCATGCATGTCCTCTTAAGTAGCCAAAAAGGTACTTTAAGTGGCCCCAATGATGAAATATAACATCTAGTCCCTTTTTAAAAGTACTTTATGACCCAGTCAATAAAAAAATAATAACTAGACTAGATGCCCATACCCAATAGCAAAATAGTGTCCATAACCCCTTGGGCATGACTAGGGTTAGGGCACGCATTGGCCCTTAGGCCATGGGTGAGGGAAAAGGGACATTACACACCTGAATAATATAGGTGGTTCATATGATATAGGTGGTGAAATGGGAATTTTAATAAGATATTTTTACAATATATGCGGTGAAATGAGAATTTATGTTTGTTGTTCCTTTCTAATATTTAATTTCTCTTAGCACCACTAACCTACATAAACATGTTAGTAAGAAATTAAAAAGAATTTTAAATCATACAGAATTCAAGAAAAATAATTTAAGTAAATATTCAAATTAAATTCATGAAGAACATACCTTTGAAAATTCAATCCAATGAACCACAAGGATCAACTCTACTCTTGACAATAGCAAGAATTGCTTCATGATCTGATTCACGAACCTTCCACAGATTCTTGTTTAATGGCCGACCTCAATATTTGATCAATTTAATATTTGTTGCAAGGACCAAATGTGAATAGTGAAGTATCTTTCGATGTACTTCATAGTCTTCAAACAACCAAATGTTTGATTTTTGATAGGATATCGTCGAAGCCAAGTTCCAGTGACTACCACTGACCCAGTGTATCTCAAGGTTTTCACCATCAATGACTGTGGAAGTCAAAAAAATTTCCCCTCTACACAACGAGACAAGAATTAGTATGTTCTATCTTCGTTAAATTCCATCGCAATAACCGTAAAAACATGCCCTGTGTATCAAAAAGTAAAATTGTTCAGTCAAATTTAAAATACATTAAGAGTTGACCACTTAATAATTTATAAATCTAAAACATGACATGTACATATATGTATGTACCTTGTTGCACTAAATTAGAGACTTGGTCAAAGTCAGGTGATGTTGTCATTTAATCTGAAGACCCTGTAAGTTGTAATGCTCTTGGAACTTAATGTGTGTTGAGTGGAATTAGATGTCTACAAGTCCATTCATCCACCCACTGTTGTGACTCACATTCATTCCATGCAAAATCAATGCATGATATACAAAAGCATGCCATGCACCTAGTATAAATAGTCCAAGCATTTGCATCTGAACTACGGAATGAGTGCATATCACTTGATCCTACAACTATCATACAATTTTCAAAAAAATTCAGATGTTCCTCTATTAACCAAAAATATCTACGAACCGTTGATCTCTTTTGAGATTCAAGGCCCATATTCTTGACACACAAATCAACAATGTTTTTTGCATTTGTAAATTTAGTACCATCCTTGAAATTTAACTCTTCTCTTGCAAGTGCTCTTTTCACACATGCTCATATACCATCATGCTCTCCTTTTCCATGCCCTACCTCAGTAAAACTTCAGATATGTTATACATTTGTTTCTTTGTGCATCCTTCTTAGCCAATAAAACATTCGCGCATTCTTGAATTGTGATGTGCAGTTGTCCGACCAAATATAATGGTGATCGAAACTAATGTTCCTCTCATTCACATTCGCATAAAACACCTGGAAATACCCTTGTACATATTCTGTAGAATGTGTCTGATCATCACTGATGTAGAAATGATACTCTCTTAATATTTTTCGATCTTGCTCAGTTCTTTCTGGAGAGTGCATGAATGTTATATGCATGAAAATAACAACTTGAACTGAGTTATAATATTGAGACTGAACCTCCATTTGTGGCTGTAATGTGTAATTATCTACGAAGTCAACTACTGAAACAATAGTACAAAGTGAGAATGTGTCCTTGCTTAACTTGAATTGTTCATCCAACAATCAAGCTCTATGTGTGTGCCTTGCATACTCATTAAAAAATTTCTCTCTGAATTTGACCATATATTCTAATACAGGTAATTATTTTGTAACAAGCTCACACCTCTTAGATTCTTTTCCATCTTTTAATTGATATGTCATTGATTTATATTTGGTGAAATCAACCAATTATTTTCCTATTGAATCTGTACTCTCCTCATGGATACAACTTTTCAGATATGGCAAGCCACCACATACATTACACGTTCCATCCAAACATGCTTTGTTATAAAAAAATTGTCTAGTTGATTTTTCACAAAATATTGTCGAACTAAATTCCCTTAAAGATTTTGGTGGGACATTTAATCCACACTCCTGCAACATGATGTCAGTATGCAAAACACGACGTATTTGACAAAAAATATCATAATGCATTGGAAATTCAACATGATGTCTGCAACAACAAGTGGTACGTGAGTGATTGATTTTCACATAAAAGGGTTTGCTCATTTCAAAGAATCTTTGGCTAATGTTAATTTGTAGATTTTCATTCTTAAACTTAGAGAACAATTATGTTTGAGTCATATCTAATAAATGTTTTGCACATGATTCATGATTACGAGAACCTATTCTTATTTTTATTGTATCTCTTCTATTCGGTGACACCCTTGTGTTCTCATTCCAAAATTTTATAATTAATTCTTTTAGAATATCAGATGTATTCTTATCTTTTCGTGGAAGTCTGCTAAAGAAAGCCCAATAGTCATAGTTATTGACTGACTCAAGATGTTTACATCTCTCTATTGCTTTCATTAGTGTTTTTCTGTTTAGCTTCAAAGTACTGCTTGTTTTTCTAATCAAGCGTTTATTAAGGGTAAGAGCACGAAGTTGGTGGACAATTCCGTGGACATAAAAACCTGAAATAAAGGTACCGCGATCGCGGTTTTAAAACCGCGAGCGCGGTCCTAAAACCGCGATCGCGGTTATTGAATTCTAGGTTCGGTAATTACCGAACCTAGTTCCGCGATCGCGGTTTATAACCGCGAGCGCGGTTATAAACATAAAAACCCGAAATAAAGGTACCGCGATCGCGGTTTTAAAACCGCGAGCGCGGTCCTAAAATCGCGATCGCGGTTATTGAATTCTAGGTTCGGTAATTACCGAACCTAGTTCCGTGATCGCGGTTTATAACCGCGATCGCGGAACTCTGAGACAAAATTTAACAGTCCCGCGACTCGTTATTTTCCTAATTTTCAATTCGAACTGCAACTTTTCCTGAACGTTTTTCACTCGCACTTTCAATACTATCTCAAAATTTCTCATCGGACTTCTGGATAGCGATAGATTCAACCATGCCACCAAGACGAGGAGGTAAGTCCCCGATTGTAATCATTTTTTTGCATTTTAGGTTGTTTTTTTTGCATTTTAAGTTTTTTTTGGCATTTTCATGGGTTTTGTGAATTGTTTGTTTATGTATACAATTTTATTGTTTTATCAGTTGGTCGGCAAGCTCGGGCTCGTGCAAACCGTCAAAACATTCCTCAAAACCCACCGAACATTCCTCAAAACCCTCCGAACATTCCTCAAAACCCTTCTCCAAACATAGATCCGCCCCCTGTGGCTCCTTCTGTCCCCACTGAGCCAACAGGAACGCAAGATAATATCATTGGAAGAATCCAAGAAAATAAAATTGTCATTGAGAACCTAATTCAAACTATAAGACAAAACCATGCTACAAATCCATCCCGCATGACTTTAGCCAATACATTGCAAACATTGATTGGCGAAGTCGAGTCTGCAACCAACCAAATACATAGATGGAACACCTTTAGAAGTGACTGTAGGCGGTGGTATGCGGATAAACTATCTCATGCGGCCGTCAAAGACAAAAAAATTGGAAAAGACCTAATTTGTGCATTATTTACCAACCCTAGAACCAATGCCCCCCCTGCAGTTACTTGCAAACGGTTCCCAATCCATTGGTGCCATGATGATAGAATCAAAAAAAAAATTTGGGACCGATGGTGGATGGTTTTTGATTATCCACCATGCAACAAAAATGAGGTTCCTCTTTATTTTTTGAAGAAATTATATTGTGAGTTTGTGCTCAATGAGGTCCCGAATTATTTTGACTTTTCAGACTTTTTTGGTCGAGGAGGTGGCTCTGCACAGAGCAGACCTGGTGCACGCGTAGGTCAGCTTATGATCCCCCATGCCCCAAAACCCCCACTGCCTTCAGTTATCCCTCCTACAGTGAAGGAGGTTGTGGAGATTGATACATTGCATGCATTGAGGGAGCTCACTGACACTCTCACCAAGCATAGCACCCAGATTGCATCCGGTGATGTTGGTGGAGGTGCCAGTTCTAGTGCACCACACCACTGTGGATCATGTGGTGCCGTATGCACTACAGGCGAGACATCATTTGCTGGTTCACAGGATTTTTTTTCTATAGATGAGACGCTGGGGAATGTTTTTGGAATTGGAGCCACTGATATTGGTCTTTCACAGGTAAATTTTAAATAAATTTAAATAATATATATATGTACAATAGTTTAATTCACATGTTTGAGATATTAATATATATATGATTGTACGTCATGGACATACATGTAAAAAACTAATTTTTTATTTTATTTTAAATAGCAAGCGCCGGTGAAGGAAACATCCGGTGTTGACATGCTAGCTACTGCGGTTGGGCGTGTTTCAAACGTAAGTTTCAAGTTGTACAAACTTACATTTTTAATAAATCATTTAATTGCACTAGATTATTATTATAATTTGTTTCACGTGTATGTTGTACATGTATTAATATTTTTCTCTGTTATACACAGGAGCCTGGCGGGTCATCATCTGCTCAGGGAACTGAAGCTACTGGCATGCCTCGCGTGAGTTTTACGCATGTTAGTTACAAATCTCTTTAATGAATGATAAGAGTGATGAAGAAATGTAAAAAAGGTTAAATCCTCTCGTACCCTTTATCTAAAAAAATCTATGCGTCCTTTCCATATGATTATAAGTTTTATATGGATTGGTAAACTGAGATTTAAGAATTTACAACATCATTGTACCCTTAATAGACAGCTCCTCCCATTTATGACAACTCCTGCGAACCCTAACTCCACCACTCATATGAACCCTAATAGATTTGGAGGCGGCGGACATATATATGTGCACACGTAGGGTTGTGTGAAATTACGTGATGGAGGTGTCCTTTCATTTTAGAAACTACATCCCCCTCTGCAGAACATGTAGACCCCTAAGGGTTTGTTTCTAGAAATATTCTTGGGCACCGAGTGTGGGGCTTCAGTTGCTCAAACTGCAGGTGGCAATGGAGCCATTGTTGGGGTTGGATCTGACAGTACTGGCACCAATGTTGCCAAGAACTTGCAAGGAGGAATGGAAAATCCTGTTATCTTTGTTGGGGACACTAATAACCCATTGGGAGGTTGAGTGAATCCTAACATCTTTGTTAGGGGTGCAAACACTAGGGTTTTCTCCCTTGTTGATAGCTTGGAAACTCCTGCTACAACTAAAGCTTTAGTCAATCACTCATTTAATGAGGTTTTGTAAAAGAAGACATAGATCAAAACCATGAGGCCTACTAAGAGAAACCCAAGTGTAACTAGCTCACACCGTTTCGACTCTTTTCCATCTTTCAACTGGTATGCAACTGATTTATATTTATCAAATTCAACTAAATTATATCCTATTGTACCTTCCATTTGCTCATGGATGCAACTTTCCAATTTAGGTAATCCGCCGCATGTACTACAACTTCCATCTAAACAATCCTGACTATAAAAAAATTGTCCAACTTCTTTTTTACAAAATATAGTAGGAATGAAATCCCTAGAAGATATTGGTGGAAGTTGAACACCACATTCAGATAACATAGTTTCAGAATGAAAAATGGAACGAATACGTAAAAATTTAGCATAATGCATTGCAAATTCAACATGTTGCCTACAACAACAAGTGGTGCGAGCATGGTTGATTTTCACATAGAATGGTTTCAACATTTCAAAAAAACGTTGACTAATTTTAATTTCCAGATTCTCTTGTTCAAACTTACGAAAAAATTGAGTTTGAGTCATATCTAAGAAATGCTTTGGATGTGGTTCACGATTAGTAGAACCAACTCTCTGTTTTATAACATCTCTTGTATTAGGTGAAACTCTAGTGTTATCATGCCAAAATTTAATAACAACTTCTCTTATAGCATCAGAATTATTTTTGTCCTTACGCAGTGCTCTAGCAGAAAATGCCCAAAAATCGACATTATTGAGTGACTGAAGGATATTACGTCTTTCAATTGCTTTCATTAGAGTTTTTCGATTAACTTGCAACATTCGACTTGTTTACGTAATCAAACGTTGTTTTTTATTGATTCACTTAAAACACTAGTAGCAAGTACACGACGCACAATATTACTATCCCTAGTGCGTCTCTTGACACCAACAGTGTGATATGCATCATGAAGGTTTTCAACAATTGTAGAGGTTTGACCACGTATGTTAGATGTTGTCAATCCTAAGGTGTTTAATGTAGGTCTCATTTTAATCAATTTCATCAAACTAACCAACAATTGACATCTTTGGGAATCATTTAAAATTTCAAAATGATTATCCCAAATTTCACTAGCTTTTCTTCTGATTTGTCGTTCAGAAAGTTTGTCAGACATTGGTTTCAAAATGTTTTCATCAATTTCAATCAAAAAATTAGGTTTCTTATGTAAAATCCTAGGAGGTGTTTTTGTCAAATTTTGTTTGTCTACAGTTTCAACATGAATTTCCTTATTCACATTTTCATTGTCTCCTTTAATTTCAACATTTGCTACATCATGAGTATTTAATTCTTCTTCAACATTGACAGTAAAAACTTCTTCATCACGAGTATTCAATTCAACTTCAACATTGACAGTAGAAACATTACCTAGTTCTTCATTGCTTACAGTAGTTGGGATTGAAGATGAACCTCTTCTAGATTCACGAAGTTTCCCCATCCGCTCAGCATTTTCAATTTTGTTGGCCTCTAATTCGTCTGGTGTTTTTTTACTTAATGACTTCCTTTTTTGACTTCGTTTTTTGTCTCACATGATGTTTTGCTTTCGGTGATAAAAAAACGTGCCTGGAAAAAGACAGAATTTCGCAGTAATTCGCACGGTAAGGTCAGAGAGTAAAAATCACATGGTAATTCAGACGTTGGGATGTGTGTAAATATGGTTTATGCGCTTTATAAACCGCGTTCGCGGTATTTTTACAAAAAAAACCGCGATTGCGGAGCTATTTGCCGAACCTTAGCCTCGGAAAATCTTTGTTTTTCCCCAACCAAAGCTATGGAAGGTCATTATGAAGTGCAAAAGATCAAAAAACCTCAAATCTGCTCTTCCAAAGACTTGAACCATGCTAAAAAACTGAAAAAATTTCACAAAAATGGTGCCATCACGTAGGGTAGACTCTTAGCTTTGTAAAAATATTGTTTTTAAAGTGAATAGAATAAGATAAATATCATTTTATAATTTATTACTAACAATAGGTCCTTAAGACATTTTTTCCCGTGAATGTTCATGTCTACGTTTAAGACTGTAACTTTTGTTTCGCTTATCAAAATATGATAAAAATTATACCATCCCAAGCGTGGACAAATTCTATGCACCTTAAAAAAAAAATTTGATTTCAATATTTTTTGATATAGTTATGGCGGGCAAACGGAAAGCGCTCCATTTTCTAAATATTTTCGGACCACTTTCACGGAAAAAATCATAAAAAAAAAATATTGCTAAAAAAAATACAAAATAAAATCCATCCCAAGATAAACAACTACATCTAACTTTTCACCAAAGGAAAAAAAAAATAACAAGATTTGGTCATCCAAAATGCGGGCAAACGGATTACAATCTTATAAGTTTTTTCGAAAAAAAAAAGTAAGTCATATAATTTTAAGTGTTTAATATAGCTAAACTTGTCCGTTTTTTACAAAAATTAGTATTTTAGAAACTAGATTCCGAATGCTACGATTCATATTTATATAACTTTTTCTAATTTAGAGTGAATGTATAGCTAATAATCCCTACAAGTTGAGATTTCACTGTTTTTTCCAATATGACGTCCACGGATGACCCTATATTTGTCCATCAACTTGGTGCACTTACCCTTAAATATTTTATCACTTACTATACAATTAGTAAGTGTATGTCATGTAGCATTACTATCTTTGGTGCATTTTTTTCCACCTACACTTTGGTATGCTTTATGTATTTTTTCAACAATTGACACATTTTGATCAACAACATTAGATGTTCTTAACCCCAGGGTCTTCATTATAGGTATCATCTTAATTAATTTCATCAATGTGACAAATAATTGACATCTTTGTGTCATTTAAATTCTCAAAGTAATTATCTCAAATTCCACTAGCTTTACTTCTCACATTTCTTTCAGACATTTTGTTAGGCATTCGTTTTATAATGTTTTCATCAATTTCAATTAAGTGAATTGGTTTTCTCCGCAAAATGGAAGGAGGTGTTCTTAGAGGTGAAAATTCGTTTATAAGGTTACTTTCTTCATTCAGTGTTTTCATACAAATTTTGGGGTTAACATTTGAATTCTCAGGTAAGGGTTCAACAATTGGATTCATATCAAGTTCTTCATCCATACCAACATTATCATTCAATTCAATATCATTATTCATTGCAAAATCATTATTCTCTACATTTTCATTATGTATTTCATCCCCATTTTCTAATACATTAGCTACATTTGATATAGTAGATGTACCTTTCCCTGCACGAATTTTTTGCATTCTCTTCAATTTCTTTATTCTCTTCTCTTCCACTTGCTCTGGTGTCTTGTTCTTGACTTTCCTCTTGTCCTTAGCTCAACTTTTATCGCCCATGATTAAAAAAAAACAACTAGTGGGGTAGGGGACAAAATGAACTACTAAAAAATCATACAAGAATGTAGAGAAAATTATAGACCAAACATAATGTTTGCAGAATTCCCGTGAAAGAGATGAAAGGGACGTTGGGGGGCCACAATATATAAATAAAGAATAATGCGTACACATTATGTTTTTTACCTTTTCCATCACATGCCTCAAGGCTTGGGATCCGGTTTGGATCCCCAAGCCTGAGGCATGGACCTGCACAAACACAGCAAACCAAGTGTTTTTGCAGAAAAACACAAAAATCTAACTTCCGCCATGATAAAGCAACATCAAATGATCTATTTGTTTAAAAAAAATTACACCATGACGTAAAGCAGAGCTTCTTATTTGTATAAATATTATTTTTCAATTTTTCTAACAAATACAAGGTTTTCATATTATTTATTTTCTTAACTATGCCTTTTTATAGCTATTTTTTGAGGTTTAAACATGTCTATCTTTTGTCATATTTCTTTTTTTTGACTCATCGAAATTGAATAAAAGTTTTTTAGGCACAAACTAGGTGGAATTCTATACATATTAAAAAACTTTTTTTTTATATTTTTGAGGTAGTTAAGGGGGGCACGGTCAGAGTTCTGTTATTTTTCAAAACATAAAAATTTTGTACTAGAAAAATCATTAAAAAAATACTCACTAAAAAAATCTACAAAAAATTCTAACACAAACTAGATGCTCTTATCTATCTTTCTACTAAAGGGTTTTCAAAAATACTAAATGGTGCTAAAAAATGGTGGTTTTGGTATTCTAGTTATTTGACCCACTTAAACTTATATGTTTTCAATAAAATTTAGTAGCTTAGAAACTAGACTCAAAATGCTACGATTTATATTCCTACAACATCTTCCAATTTTGAGTGTAACTATTTTGAAAAACTCATACAAGTTGAAGTTTTTTATTTTTTAGAAAAATACGTCCACTTAAGACCCCCTTTTGGCCCCCCAACTTGGTGCACTTACCCGTATGCAGATAAAAATTCAATATGTGAGTAGGAGTAGTATGTCATGAGTGAGAAGGTTCTCTGAAGTACATGAATGGGTGTTGTGTTGAATGTGTTGGATAATCACACATGGATTTTACCATAATTCAAGAGGACGAGGAAGTGGATAATTAGTATTTTTATTGTGATAATTCCATCCATATATAATAGGTGCCTCCTTACTAGTAACTAGTGTGGTATCATTTTTATTGCAACTAGTATCTTCATGTGGATGAGGATTTATCTGAACTTGTTGTGGAGAAGTAGAAATATTCATAGAAAGATCACTTGGTGGATCAAATTATTCACTATTAGAATCCCAATCATCAACAATGTGATCATCTAGGTTGAAACAAAACTTAACTAGTAGCTCGGGATGTTGTTAATTATCCCCAAGTTATTGTGAGAGTGTAGAGATATCGACAAAACCCATTGGTGTGTTTTTCTATGATTGTGTTTGTTCATGATTTACTGGAAATAATTCCATTTCTAGTTGTACAATAGTGGGATGTAATTATTCTATTGATATTGGTGCTTCCGAAGGAGGTATGCCACTTCTATCCGAATTGTGAATAGGTGGCTTTTGTATTCTTGTAAAAGTTACATCATTCGATATTGCATCATGTTCACTAGAAATATATGGATCAAATTTAGGAATCCATTAATATTTGCAAATTGGAGATGAAGGTGTAGTAAAATGTCATGTCACAAATGAAATAAATCACATATGCTCAATTTTTTGTATTTTTCGTTGTAAATCATAGCAATCATTGTCATGATGTCTATTAATTCCATGATAGTTGCAAAATGGTTCACCTTTGAATTTTGTAAGCCAATATGGGGATAGTAATGAGTAGGTAACAAATTCATTAAGCTCTTATCTAGGAGCTCATATAGGATAATGTTGTGTAGTATTCTTGTCAAATCACAGAGATTGATCTTGTGGAACATACCCATTGTTACCTTTATGTAAGACTTTAACCTGCCTTTTATGAACACATGTAATAGAAATAAAAATTGTATAAAATTGTATATCATTAGAATTATAAATATCATGATGGAGATAAAAAGAACTAACATGTGCATTATAACTTTCCTTGAGATGTTATATCTCATCCTTGAGATATATAATCATAGTATTCATAACTTGAAATTTATCTTGAAAAGAATGTTATAAAGCCTGAAAAGACTTTAGGATAGCCTTATGGAATGTGTCATCATTACTAATGGAAGGATCTGAAATATGAATCAAAATTGAATTCACATGGGAAAGTGTCGTATTATTAGGGTATTTATTTTGTACACTAGTTTCGTGAGAGTATCTCTACATGTTGGGTGACATTGAAGTAACTGATACAAGGAGACTTGAGAAACTATGACATGTGCCATGATGGAAGAAAAAATGATATAGGGAACTCTAATTAGATATAAATAATAAATATCAGCATATGGGGCCCCGAAAATTAAGAGACCATGGGGATTAGACCCAAAGAGTGATGTTTAAGTAAAAATTAATTGTCGTTAGATGAATAGAACAACCATATATAAAAATAGAATTTTAATTTTAAATAACTAGATGTTTTTTTTTTAATTTGATAAATTTAAATATAAACCTCAAAGGTATATCATGCTCTAATTACTAAAAATAGTAAATTTGAATAGATTTAAAAAGTGTGATAAAAATTAGGGAAAATAAAAAGAGGTTTTCATTAAACACGTAAAAATTTAAAATAACCTCAAAGTAATTTGAAAATAGAGTCATTATGCTTGATATATGAAATAAAATCTGATTTGGTAATTAGGAGCCCTAGAAAGTGATCCAAAGGGTTGAACTGACCATAAAACCCTAGGAAACATTGTCCATATCAGGTTGAGAGCAGATAATCGATAGAAATTTGGGGTTATTTTGAAGATATAATGTAGATATTGTCAGGTTGTGGAGATAAATAGCTTCACTGGAGCATGCAATGGAAACTTGTTGGAAAATACAATAATCGTCATTGGTTGGGGGGGAACTGACATCAGTCACCCAGGACCAGCATCGGTTAGGAAAGGAGGAACCGACAGCGGTTAGGGCGAACCGACATTGGTTACCTGTGCATGAGTGTTTTAATTAACTCTCGAGAATTTGATCTATTTTTAGCATTAAAGTATATCTATTGATTGTAATTGCATGACTAAGTGCCCTAAGTTTATATACACCTATATAAGCATGAAAGCTAGGGTTAGAAGGTAAGAATCAATAGAAGGATTGAATTAGATCCTTGATTCTCCTAGATTGAGAGGATGAAGACAAAGAAGAAGAATAAGAGAAAGAAAGAACATGTTACATGAAGACAAAGTCTCCATAGAAAGGAGATGGATAGAAGTAAATAACAGGTATATCTGAATAGTGAGAAGAGGGTAACATCTTCTACTATATTTTATTTGTATAGTTATTGTCTCATTATAATGGCTTTCATAGTATGCAAAGCACATAGAGTTTCTTCTTGTAGATCCACATGTTGGTGAGATCTTGTATTATAGATCTATGTAGATCTAGTCTTGTATTGTAGATCCATGAGATCATATTGTATTGTTGATCCATGTAGATCTAGATATTGTAGAGGAGGTTGTCTTCATGTTTGCATAGGTTATGCAGTGATGGAGAGACAGACTTACTTCTTGGTGCACAATCATAGTTACACATATGGTAGACCCATGTGAGAGGTCTTGTTTGTAGATCCATAGATAACTTGGTAGCAATTCAGAGATGCAGTAGTTCATGGTTATGTGAGATCTGTTGGTGGTGTTTGGAAGCACAATTGTAGTACACTCATGTAGATCTATTTCGAGATCTGGAGGAGAGGAGATACTCTTGGAGAGATGCATTGTACTCTTGTTTTATTATATATATGAGATCTTTATCTTTGGTGGACGTAGCCCAAATTGGGTGAGCCAAGGTACATGTTGTGTTATGTGTGTACTTTATCTTGTTTTGGATTACTCTAGTTTATACTTCCACTATTGTAGATTTTGGGGAATTGTTTAGATCATGTGTGCATGATTTTGTTTGTTATTAAATCATAGCACTATTCCGCAATCTTGTATTCCCAATAGATATGAACCTTTAGGAAACTACATTTTGAATATCACCAGACCTAACCTATATAAACTTGGCAAGATCTTGGATTAGGTAAAGGATTTGATTAGTCGAGTCCACCAAATGTTTTTACCTTTTTCGGATTTGATTAAGATTTACACCTAATAAAAAATAAATAAAATAGATGCTACATGGGGTTATCCTAATTGATTAAATTCTAACATTAACCATTCAATAACAAAATAACACATTAATAGTTGCAACAAATGTGCATGATACAATACAAGATCATAAATGCATGGGATTGTGATATCAATAAATCCTTCACGCCAAATTCGCTCATGACATAATTACCATCCATGCACAAAATAATCACTCAAGAACCTTTAATTCTTCTTCTAGCAAACCAACACCTAAGTCCTGATTGCTCCACCGGCTCCTTCGCCTCATCATGATTCTACCACGATATCATTTGACCCATTTTTTATTACATAGTTAGATGAGTATGTCGCTAACATTTTCCATGACACTAATCACATCCTAGGTGAAAGTCCTCTCTATTGTGCTTTAATGGCTAAGCCACAAATGGACCCATCAGCACTATCACCGCCCACACCACCTCTTACTAGTAATTCACATCCTTCTGTACCTCTTACCCTTATGGTTCCTCAACCTTCTACAATTGATCCATATTTTACTTGGCATGAGGCCCCAAAGCATGATGTTTCTAACTATAGAGCCTATCGACACCATATGAAGAATATCGAAGCTGAGATAAAATGCCACTAAACCAAGAAGGCAACTCAACCTTCTATTATAACTCCTTTCTTTTGTTTTCATCACATGGGTATTTCTCACACACTGACGATGACTGTCAGGTACTACGTAGAAAATGTCTCGTTCTTGAAACCCCTCCTCACACTCAGAAGAGTGGAGTTAATCAGAATCAACCAGCTTCCCCTTAACCAACTTGACCATAATCTACTTATGGACCACTACCTCACCCTGATCCTCACCCCACTCTCGATAAGATTCGACACAACATCCTCACTCGGTTAGAGGACCAAATTGATGATACCTTATTTTATATGAGGTTTGAAGTTCATCAAAAGGTATCTATTACACATTGTGTTATCGAGGACCTCATGACTCGTGATCAAATCCATATCTTGAACCAAGTAGACGATATCATCATAGAGATATTGCAATCATTTACCCCTCATGGCTAGTTATCTATGATACAATGATCACATCCTTCGTTGTTTTTCCTAGACCCTCGCCTTTTCTTGGGATTTTGGCCCCCACTTTGGTTTTTTACACAAATACCTTGACACAAATATCCATTTTTCCCTTGCGTGGGCTCTCGATCTCCCCTTGGGTTTTTCCACACAATTCATGAATATCCTAATTGCACCTTGGTATCCTACCATTAGATGCCTTGGTCTTGTTCTGCCTCTTCTATTTTTTGCATCATGTGGGTTGGGCTATCCTATCAATCCCATTCTCACTGGGTTTTCCTATCTAAACATCCTATTATCATTGTTCCTAAGTACTATGGTATTATCACATACATACATGTGGAAAGCAATAAAATGATAAATAAATCATCCAAATACCCAAATATCATAATCATCATCATCATATGTATGTATGTATGTATGTATGTATGTATGTATGTATGTATGTATGTATATGTATATGTATATTTGTATAGATATACATATACATATACATATACACACATATATCGAATCAAGTTTTAGACATCATCAAAATCAATCAATATGGATCTTTCCCATCTGTAGAATTACTCAAGCACCCTCAACCCCAATGGGAGGTCTATGGATGCTTTGAGCCAATGGGGTTGTGTTGGTGGCTCCGGCTGTGTGAGCTAGGGATGCCACCATAGATCAGATTTTAGTGGTCTCTCCCTGTGCTCTTGCTAGTTGGGTTTCTAACAATGTGATATGTTCCTCAACTATCTGGTCATTTGCTAGGCAAGCTGCCTACTCATGTATCATGGATTCTTGCACTTGTAGTAAACTCTATAGCATCACATCTATATTGTCGGTAGCCACAAACACTTGTGTGCCTTTATACCTCTAAAATGTCTTCACTTCCTCTCTTACCAGTTTAAATGATCTCATTGAATTCTCGGTCGACGATGCTATTGGATCCACCATTACTGCAGTATCCTGAGAATCCAACACTGGATCCAGGATCTCATGGTGGGAACTCTCGATTAGTGATTTCCACTCCTCCGTCATAAGACCTGTAAATCCAAAAATGCCACATATCACTCACAATATCACATGTATTTATCAAATATAATCTAAATCACATCATATCATCCATACCTAGTTGTCCCAGTCTCTCCATGATGGTCTCGTCGTCTCCTCTGTCACCTAATACCTCTTCCTCCTCTTCCTTGTCATCAAGGCGAGGTCTCACTCCCACATATTGTTCCCATCTATCTTTGGATACCAATAGCATGTCACCTCTTTATTGTGGTCTGGGCCTCTGACTCAGATGTATAACCATTTGTACCCTGATCAGTGTCAAATACCCTCCTCTGGGTCGTCGCATATTGTACTGTTTGAGCCATGGTGTCGGCTTCCTTTCTCCTCCTTTTATACTCAGACCAGTTCTACCTATACCCACGACCTGTGAAGATATATCCATGGATCCTCTATCGGATCCCTCCTCTGATTTGCCATCCACTATGATCTATGGTGGGCCGTGAATATCCCCACCACGTATGCATTTTCACTTCCATAGTGCACTCATTGCCCGTACCCTATGGGTTCACAATGCTAGAACTCGGACCTCTACCCCTAAAAATTATCTAGCATGATGATGCTAGTAGGGTGGCAATGGTGGTATCACTACTAGTGTCAGTCGTACAAACTACCCCGGTAATCTACCCACTGCATGCATCTCCACCCATACAAATAGTGTCTCGTCACCTCTGTTATGGCATCTAAGAACTCTATGTTGGGCCATCCAAGCCACTTATCTACATTCCCTCTAGGGCTATCATATGACATCATCTAGACCCACTTATGCTAGTGGTTGGTATCCTTTGAGTGCTCTCACTATCGGTCCCTGTGCCCACTAAATTAATTTTGGGGCATCCAATGCTACTACATGTGGTGTAATTTTTAGTTTGTACATGGGGAACCACTCATATATTCACGTAGTTAATAAAATGGTGGGTCTCACGACCTTCTGGCCTCTGCGTCGAACCCTATAAAAAAACATGAAGAAACTACACCCATATGATGATACCCCAACTAAATAATACCCCATGATCCACCACGTCCCTGCATACTGCTATCAAGAATAATGGGATAGCTCCATCAAAATTATGACACACTATGTGTACCACCACAAGCCCCATCACTACCTTCTGGATGTCTGGGATCCATGTTGTCTACACTACACTGAGTCAAATGCATAACATGTGTTCGTTATATGTATTGATCCCTATAGCCCATATGACCAATTCACTCCGCTTTACACCATCAAATTTCATATTATAGTACATATGGGTGCTTCCAATCGGTAACCCCAATATCCCATGTACATCCTCCAATGTGAGTCCCATCTCTATCATCTCTCGTCTTGTCCACCATCGAAAGGTGTTGGACCTTATCTCCCATGCATCCCAAAACATCTGTAGTAATTCCATGTCCAGTGGTATCTTGGGAATCTACATGATGCCCCAAAATCCTCAACCTTGTAGCTAGGCATCTATTCATATGTCAATCCCGTAATCATTCCATTAAGCCAGGGTACATCTATGGTCCTCCATAAGTGGATCCTATGCTCTATCTACATCCACAAAATCACAATAAATATGCATTAGATGTCTACATCAAAAATCCACAATTAAAAATCAAAATTTGCACATTTCCCCACGAGTTTCATGTGCCATCAAACCTCTGGAAGATGCCATCGACCCTCTATCTCCCTTTTCCCCATCTTGACTCCATCACCCCTTCTGTTGTAGAGGGTTCGATGGTGTTTGGCCCAATCGTGGCCGTGACCTCCCTGAATTTGACTTTCCAAAGGCTACTAAACGAAAAAATAAAATTTAAATCCCTCCTAAACCCACATGTATTTCATCCTAACCTACCCGATGACGTAATTTTGACTACATTTGATGCCCAACGAATCAAAAAAATATAATTATATAAAATGCACTTAATTAGAACTTATCAAAATTAAATGCATCGAATTACTCTTGGTCGAGCGTTGTCACAAGCTCCACCTCGTCGTCCTCCATCACCACCATGTACACATGCCATGTCATCTAAAATTCACCCAAATTTATAATTTCAGAGATCAATTCTCTCAATTCCAAAAATAGTAATAAGCAAATCAAAATCAAAATCACTATATAAATCTCAAATTTCGTATTCAAATTTGGTGGCAATTTTCTTCAATCTTCAAATATCCATCATTTTTTCTCCCAATATCTTCAAACAGTGTCATTTGTTACATCATGACTGTAATCTCATGTCATTTATTTTGACCTATTACACACATCCTTTTTCTGACATTCAATTTTTAGCCTATTTTTCTCATCATCATAACACTGTACCATCACAACATCCTTCGCTTTGGCCCCTAGATAGGTTTTTATGTCTTATTTTACTAATGATCCTCTAGTATTTCCTTTTAGTTTTGCTTCTTGAGGTTTCTTTCAACATGGATTACACTCATAAGTAGCAGGATGAGCGACTCTATCAGGTATGCATTGATGGGTATATTTCATTTCAGCTAGTCCTTTCAGCATTCCTTTATGTACTTACTTTCAACATCTTTCAATATCGGTGTTACAGACTGTATTTTTCCATTAACCACCACATGTTACATTATGCGACATGTGGTGATCAATGGCTGGGGCATATGTATACACCTAATTTTTTCTTTTCATCTTTCATACTTGTTACTAACAATTGTGCAAATGAGGGTCACCAATGCATCTATTTCTAAAGTGGGTTCCTTGAGGGGCATGCCGAGAATGGGGAATGGTTATTCACATAACCATTATGGGTTAGCTACAATACACAAAGGGAGTGTCATTATTTGGTCTTGGCCTTAGTTTTCCTTGCACTAGTTATCCTTGTCTACCTAGGTCTTATGCATATTATATTCATGAATTCTTGATTGCATTTCACCTCTTTGAACCTTATTCACCCATTTTCATGACCCATGGCATTATTTTCACTTTGCATGACACTTTTTTTTCACCCCACATTGCATTTAAATAACCTTGGCTAATACAATTTTCCACGGTCAATTATGTCGGCATTATATTTTTCCTTGGCCAACACAATCACTCGTGGGTGATTGTGTCAAGTATATATAGTCATTACATCCCAAAAATTTTAGGAGAGGGAAGACAATAACATATGAACTGCCATTTAATCTTCTCTTTTGTGTCATCTTCACAACTACTCTCTTAGCTCTTAGTTCATCTTACATCATATATGGATTGGATTGGACACTCTTCTTATTAGATGATTTCTTGCAATATTGGGTCATCATATAGTGACTCTAGGATAGGAATGGTCTTCCTCTACTCCACCTAATAGTGATTCTCTCTTAGTGTATTACTTCTCTAGAGAGATAGATGCATCAGTGACCACCCTATAGGTACAAGGAAAGTGCTCTAACCCTTCTTTTTCATTTTTTATAGATTAGTTCATTTTTATTTCTCATTGTGTTGTATTAGCTTGGTATTTGACATGTTTGGATGCTAGTTAGCATAGTACTCTTATTTATTATTATCTCCTCATCCATCCCCACTCCCATTTTCATTATATTGTGTGCTCTTATTGTTGATCCATGCCTTCCCACACCCAACTACCGATATCTTAGTAGGCTTCCTTCCTCTATCTTGACCGCAGGCCTTGGAAACCCTAGGTTGACCTAGTGTAGGGATTACAGTCCTCTATATATGCGACCTTAGCAATCATTGTAGCCCCTTTGAGTCTATCCCATTGTGTTTCAGTTCATCCCTTTACTCGTTGCCTCAATACCCTTATAGAACAGATGAGTTAGGAGTGCAAGATATTAAGGCACATTTTGGCCTGCCATACAGCTTGTTCACTTGATCTACCTTGTAGTGGCTTAGTGTGTTTATTCTTGACTTAGATTTAGAGGACTATAACTGGGGAAGCTAGGATCTTGACCCCAGCTGGGAGATCTTCATACCTATGTAGGTATTTCTCCTAATGTATGATGTTGTTTTATTTAGGGGATCTTTGAGTGATTTTGGAATGATATTTACAATTAGCACTCTTAAAAGAGTTACGTAAGTAAATGAGTGCATTTGACTTGTTTAAATAGAATTTTGCAGGTTTAATTTTTCATTAAGGAAAACCTATAGGAAAATTACTAACCCATGAAAGATATAAAATTGAGAAAATGATTGTTAGGTGGCTTTGGGAGAAACCACTAGTTTCAGACCAACCTGTTTGGTAGGTTTGGTCCTTGTTTGGTGATTTCATATAGGCAGGGAGCGACGTGCTGGAAAGTTTTGGGCACAACACTTGGGAGTGATAGGCTGTTAAGGACTAATGCAAACAATTCTATGAATGATTGAGTAGTGTAATGAGAAGAGTAAGTCATGTAATAGTTCTAAAAATTAGAAATTGGTCTTGGGATGTGCACACAAGTCATGATTTAAGGATTAAGCCAATATTGACATTATCAAGTGATAAATTACCAAATTTCTGTTTTGCAATCATAGAATTCTAGACTTAGAAAGTTGTTAGTATAGTTTGATCAACATGGAAAGAGAAAAAAATTGTTGATAAAATGAATCCACGAAGTCAAGAGGAGAATTGCATGGAAAATAAAATATACTAGCATAGGTCATAGTCAAAGAATAGGATGACACCAAAAGAAATGCCAATATATTTTTCTATAGAGACCCCGAAAGAGTTATTGAGGTGTATAATGCAACTATTCTTTTTTATTAAGATAAAAGCAATGAATGCCCCAAAAGGGTAGATTTTTCAAGCACAAGATTTTGTGATGATGTAATTTCATGTTGGAGTTATATATAAAATAAAGGTGAGGATAAAAGGGGTCAACAAATGTGAGAAAACAAGAATATTCATTTTCCAAATTGATGGTAAAATAAGTGCATCTAATAATGCAAGTATAGTAGTTAAGAAGCTTCAAATATTGATGCTTAAGATTGAAGATAAAATGATTCCCTTAAATGGAAATGAGAGATATGGTTTTCATACGATCAACCCAATTGACGAGAAGTGAGGACATGAAAATACCATAGAATAAGAAATCATCGTGAAAAGGAATAGACATGCAGGAAGGGAAAAGAAAGAAGATATGCACCTGAAAAAAGTAGAAAAAAAATTCAAGATGGGAAGAACCATGCATAGATGTTGATGGAAGAATATACTTATGTGACTAAGAATGTATTTTAAATACCATCCAAATGAAGTAGAGGAAATAATGTGAAGAAGGGTGATATGGTGGCAATAGGGGGTTAAAAAAGTTGAGGATTCACCCTTGATAGGCCATTGTGTGGGCATATGATATGAGAAGAATGAAAATAGTAGTGACTCTTTGGACAACATGCCCAAGGAAATTTTTAAGACCCCTAGAAAAAATCGTAGAAATTCGTTGGCTAATCTATAAAAATTGACTTTCACGCTAATGATGAATATGAAGAAAATGCAAATATGTTGTCGGTTGGTAGCATATTTTATGCTACCAACCTACAACACATATTATGATGTCGGCCAAACATATATGTAATTTTTTGAAAAATCATTTTTTGAGAATAATAGTTAAAATGACTGGATTGACGAGAAATTTGTCCTCAAAAAATATGGTGCAAACAAAAAAATTAAAAAAGTGATTTTTTGTGAAAAAATATAGATTTCACAAATTGTGTATGGGAATTTTTTGATATTAGAAATTAAAATGATCATCTCAATGAGAAATTTCTCCTCCCAAAATATGGCGCAAGCAAAAAAAAAATCCCATACTCTTATTTTTAATTAGTATAACGACAACAATATAAAATGATATCGGACGGTAGCTTTTTTGTATGCTACCGACCAGTAGCATTTTTTTATGATACCGACCGACAACGTAAGCATTTTTTTATAATACCAGCCGACAACATATATTTATGGTGTCAGCTAGTAACATAAAAATTCTACCGGCCGGTAGCATATTTTATGCTACTAGCCGACAACATATATTATGATGTCGGTCAGTAGCATAAAACATGTTACCGACCGACAACATTAAAGCGATTTTTGTGAATTTCTATATCGCGGGAATGGCAAATTAACTTGTACCTAGAAAAATTTGGCGACCCGGTCCTAATTCCTACCCTAAATATTCACCAATGTCAATTTTAAAAAACTGGAATATTCGTGAATTAACAAATATTTGCCACTAAAATTTTCCCTGAACATGCCTATGTCACATGGTGAAGAGGTGTGAAAAATGTTTATGGGAATTCTTTTTTCACATTGTTTGTTGTTTTCTTATATAGAGGTACAATGGTGCATAAGATGGAAAAGGAGAGGAACGTTGAAATTCAATCCAACGCACTCATATCATTACTACACAATGCACAAATAGAGCCATATTTTAGATCTATTTTTCCTCAAAATTGACTTTTTGGGCATTTTTGGTGTGTTTCTTGCAAGAAATTGCATCAAATTGTGGTACAAAAATGATGCAATTAGGAAATTTTTAGTTGCATCAAATTAACACCAAATTTAGGCCAATTTTGCATCAGTTTTACCACGCATTTATGCCATCTATTCATGATGCCAACTTGGCCACTATCAAAATTGCAAGCAGTGCAAATGTGACCAAACTCCCTTCAAAAAATTAAAATTTAAAATAAATAAATGTAATATAATCATGTCAAATATGAAATAATTATATTACATTTTGTATATGTATGTATATATGTGTGTTTATGTATATGTATATATTTGTGTGTGTGTGTGTGGTTTGTAAATGTAAAATAGAATTGTCGTATGTTAAATTAGTGGTGTGCATGCTAAAAAATAATATAGAAAACCACTCAAACAAACAAAATTAATAAGATCATAATAACATTTGCACAAATTAATAAGGATTAAAATAAAAATATATTTTAAATTGTAAATTACAATGCTAAAGTAAAATATCATACATCAATTTTTTTTACATATTTTTAAAATGAACTTAACATTACTAAAATAACATATGTCAGATTTTAGGTAATTTAATGAAATAGATAGAAATGTACTCACGAATACGAGAAAATATTTAATTTCTCATATACAATACAATAATATGAATTTGAATTACAATTTATGTAAACAACTACAACTACGAACTAGCTAAATCACCAACTACTCGTCATCATCATCTAAGATCTCATTATCATCATAATGAAATCTATGTGCTTATTGTCTATATAGTTTGAATGGTACACCATTCCACGTAATAATGGTTTTCTATAGTCGTATTTAGGATCATCATCATCATTATCCTCTCTAAATTCAATGTCATTAACTAAAGTGAATGTTTACTCATTATTTAATAATTATTATAATATTTCAAATTTAAATTTTGTGAATAAAATTTGGTTACCTACTTAATTTTAATAATTATTTATAAATTGATGGCGTTTTATCAGCACAAACCCACGAGAATTTGCCCATTTGTTGAATGCATTAGTGTTCCATCCAAGGGCTATGAGTTGTGATCGAACTTGTTTAGTGGCTTTGAAGTCATATATGTTCTCATGTAAAAAGCATTTAAAGTTACAAATATAACTGAGATATGAATTAAGTGTTTTAGACTACATTATTGAAATAAACTTAGAAATTTTCGAGTCACCTCATCTACGCTCATTTTCCCCAAGCGATGAGTTACTAACTTCCCCTAATTCATTATGGCTTGATGGGATTTTCCATAGATACTTTAGACTCCTATCTTAATATCACTAAAAAATAAAAATATTTTTAATGATTTTGATGAAAAACTCAATAATTTATATTTATATTGTTGTTTTTCCAAATTCCCATAAGCCTATTTTGTGTTTTGTTTGAGCCACTTTTCACATTGTATTTTCAATAAAGATAGGTTCATGTTGATAGGTCATTTCGTGAGTCTCTCCTCATGTATATTACCCTTGTAATTCTATTGCACATTAAATCAATCATGTGTGTGTGTGTGTGTGTGTGTGTGTGTGTGTGTGTGTGTGTGTGTGTGTGTAGGTACACACACACATACACATAAAACGCCATTTTAATTTATTTCATTGTCATACCCATATATGTCAATTCATCCTCCCAAGTCTATTTGTTGCATTTTTCAATAATTCTCACATTATAATAGGCACTACTAAACTCTTTTTTAGTAGACACAATCAACCATTTCCTATGTTTATTGGTTGTGATTTGTATTCCAAGTGAAAATTTTCAATAAATAGCACTTTTACTCGCATAATAATTCTTTTTTGAAGAACCTAAAAGAAAAGAATGAAATTAAAATAATTTAAATTTTTGACAAATTTGATAACATGAAAAAATTAAATTAAAACAAAATGTAAACTAATACTTACTTTCCACGAATACCTTGTAATATTTTCATGTCATGGTTCAGATACAATTTCACATGTGAACTCCCCCATATTCTATAATTACACTCGTTTAGTGTTAGATGAGATGCTCGGTCCTTCTCAAAATCAATCGGAGATTTTTTATCCCCCTTCATTGTTGCAAGAAACACCTCCTCGACACTTTTGGGGGTGATATCCTATCATTTACATTGGGGAGCATCATATTTGTGAGGTTGCATATAATACATTGGCACAAAAGACAACAATATGTGATTATGCATACAATAAATTAAAAAATCAAATAGTTCCAAAAAAATTATGAGTATGACTACTAATGATATAGAGATAAATAACATATTACCTTTTTGCCTCTCTTGAATCAAGGGAATCATGATCTAGGCCGCCTTGGAAATTTCACCACTTCTGGATCGTCGATCACAAGATATACGATGTTGTGATAACACTGACACTAAACATGATATGCAATTATACGTTAAATTTAAAAAATTCAATAAATTAAAAAGATAAAACAAATTTTAAAAATAATTTCAAAACATAACTACAAATAATATAGAAAAATAACATTTTACCTCCTTGTCTCCCTTAAAGCAAGTGAAACATGATAGGCCACATCAAAAATGTCACCACTTCTAGATCGTCAATCATGAGATGTAGGGGGTTGCGAATACACTAACACTAAAGAGGAGGATATGCGATGATATGATAAATTTAAAAATCCAATATATCAAAAACCTTGATAAATATTTAATCATGAATACAAATATTATTAAATAAAAGAAAAAACATTCCTCCTTAGTTTTTGTGTATCATGTGAAACAAGAATGTCAATCTCAAAAATATCACTTAAGTATTTTCGACGCATATTAAGAATATGGTACACATATGAATCTTAATGTCCATGATATGAATTTTGAGGCATATCACAAATGGTGTATGGAGGGGAAGAGTACTCATCTATATCTTGTGTGACAACTTCACGCACACTGTTTCCACCACACCCCACACTTTGCAACGCTCTTTTTTCAAAAATGACTAATGATTGTGGGGTTTCTTGTTTTACATACCTGATATTAAAAAAAAAAACAAAAAACAATTAATTAAATATTAAAAAATAATAACGTTTATTGTACTAAAAAAATGCTATAATTTTTTCTTTATTGTGAGGCTTTGTTGTTTATTTTTCATAGTTTTTTTGCAAGGATTTGTTAACTTTTTACTATTTTTTGTTTATTGTCATAGGTTATTTTGCTCAGATTTGGTATTTATTACCAAGGTTTGTTATCTTTTTCATAGAGTAATTTTTTAATTGATTTTCTTTTAAAAATCTATTTGTTTATGTTTTTAATAGGGTTTCCAAATTTTTTTATAGTGGTTGTTGCTTATTTCATAATATGTTTAGTTTGGGTTAGTTGTTTTTTAGGCTAGACTTTGTTGTATTTTGGACTAGGGTTTTTTTATGTTTAAGTAAAATTTGCTATAATTTTTACTATATTTTTTTGTTAGGGTTTGTTGTATTTTGAGCTAGGACTTACTATGTTTTGGGCCATGGTTGGTTGTTTAAATGATGCATTTAAATCTATGATTTTAATTTTCTGTAAAATTTGGTAATTTTCCTATAAAACAAATCTCTTAACTATGTAAAAATACCTAAAAAAATGTGCATACCTCTCTTCTTTTTTCCCTGCAATATTTCTCCTCTTCCACCTCTTCATTACACAGGTATTCTCTTCTCTTGTCTTTGTCATGTTATTCCTCCTCTTCAAAGGTTGTGAGTGGTTGTTTTATTTATACTCTTCTTCCTCCACATTCTTATTCTTCCACATTTTTTTTCCTCTTTAATTTCCTCGTCTTCCTATTTTCCCTCCTCTACATTTAACCCCTAACATATTTTTCTGTGAAAATATCTTTTGAATGTTTTGGCAAAGCACATGGACCTAATAATAATGAAAAGAACATGGATGGGTTTAACATTTTTATTTTTTAAGTTAGGAATTATTGCAACAAAAATGTGGCATAAAGGTGACTCTACCAACATCACCTTTTCTCCACATTTTTAAATTGTAAACAACGTCAAAATTTAAAAAAAAAAAAAACCTAAAACACAAATCGATGTGAATTCAACATAAATTCTGATGTTTTTTCTACAGTATGTAGTAATGTATATGCATGATCAACAAAGAGAAAGATAAGAAAAATAAGAAACAAATGTAATGGCGGTTGAATAATTATTTGATATGGACAATATGATAGTAATAGATAATTTTATCCAAGATGAAATGGAAATTGGGAAATGGATGTTTTCATTAAAATAATTTCCTTAATAAGACATGCAAGAGGGAGTTCATTTACAGTAGTAGTTGGAGGTAGGATAAAATATGTTTGCAAAATAAATTGAATGAAATTGAAAATAAGACCATCTCTCCATCAGACATTAGTGGGTATAGGATTGTATATATTCACACTTGAGAGATAGGTATAGAGTGAAGTTGTGGAAGGTCAAAATCATGAATTTTTTTATAGAGGTTAATACAAATATCACTTGGACAACAAGGAAAGGTGAACCATATTACCTATTAGCATGAAGAAAAATAATAAGATAGAGATGGGGGACATGTTTTTACAAACAAAAGTCACAATGCAACTAGTCCTTGCCCTGACATTGAATTGTTGAATTATTTGAGAATAAATAACAATTCATTGTTTTAAAATAATTAGCATTAAATTATTTTAAAGCAGACAATATTCTATTTATTTTTAAAAAGTCATTATAATATTATTTCTAACTAAGCTAAAATAAAATATTATAAGGGTGTAATATAAGAAAAAAGTGGCACTATTATCTATATTTGTGAAGAAGTCCTTTGGGATACTTAGGTGTAATTATGTAGAAAAAGCACTTAAATGTGTACCATCAAGTCTATGCATAAAAGATAATTTTAATTTTTTTGTAAATATTATGAAAGAAAAAAGAGTGCATAGTTATAAAATAGGTCAATTATGTTAAGCAATAAATTCTAAAAATGTAGAAATGACAACCATAATAAATATGATGATATCATGGTGCCTCAATTTACGTGAAGGTGGGAATAAGGGGTAAAAATTTTTAGCCAATCACAAACTAGATAAATACATTTTAAATATTTTTTGGGTAAAAAATGAGCATTTCCAAAATTTAAGACATTTGAAAATCAATGTAGGAAAATAATATTGATTTCTTATTGGTTGAAAACATGTTTAAAAATAACTTGTTAAAATGGAATGAAAGGTATAGTATCATTACCAAAGGCAGGGACTAATAATGGTGATAGATTCGTAAGATGTGTGTGTATAAGCATATACGAGAAACCTACATAGTAAATGAAAAAAAGACCTCACGAATCAAGGGTTGCATTGTTTCGATATATTGATGATGAATTTATTGCAACACTTGAGAAATATAAATAGGTTTAAAGTATGCAAAGAGAAGCTACAACTATAGAAAGATGTAAATGAGTGATGTTGCAACAAAGTTGTTGTTAAAGGAGCTAGTACCCATGGGAGTTGTTGATTCGCTTAATTAATTGTTTGTTGATTTTGTTAGAGTTATGAGTGAATGTAAAAAAATAACAAGTTAGTGTTATGAATAATATTTCAAATGAAAGGTCACTTAGCGGAAAAACATGGTGAATGATTGCAAAAATAATGGGGAGAAGATATAATTTCAAAATGGGGAAAGCATGAAATGCATACTTCTATAAGAGGGATGACATGAATAATTTTTCTTTGGTGGAAGATGCAGTAGGAGAGGAGGATATGGAAACTTCAATAACTAACATTGGAGTTTGTATGTAATCATTTTAATACCTAAATATATGAGAAAATATTTGAGAAGCAATCTATGAAGGAATAGTAGAGGGGTGGCATGTAGTCTTGGAATAAAAGGATACATAATTGGAAAAATATGGTGTAGAAGACACTTGGTGGAGGTGAACTAATAAAAGTGGAAAAATACCACAAGCAAGGTAAAAAGAGAGATATTTAATTAGAGGATATGGACATATTGTGCCCCAAAAATGGGGAAAATCAAAAGAAGGGTAATCAGAGTTAGGTAGAGAAGGATGTCTGATGTTTAATTGGTGGCTAGAAAAGAGGAAAATAATTTATGAGAAAATTCAAAGGTACCTGATATGGTGAAAGGGGATGTTATGGCCATGATATTTGGCCAAAAGAGTGGTTCTACCATTCACCCTACAGTTGTAAACAGGAGCACACATTTTTCTAACCTTTTATGTGTTTGATGCAAGAGAAACCAAGGGGTCCTGCCAATCTTGCATCAATAAAAATTATAGGTAGTATATCGAGGTGAAATTGTAAGGGTGTCATCATTGTGTATTAATACAACTACACCCTAAGCATAATTATATTAAATCTCAATATATAAATTAAACAAATTCCAATAAGTGGAATTCCTAACACAGCTTGATTTATGTAAATCTTCAGGGTTCATAATAGTTTTAATATTATAAAAACAATTATATATTGATTAGGGTATGGAAATGGAAAGAAATCACTGAGACATTCTTGTAGAAAGCAAAACATAGTGCTCAAATAATGGAAAAAAACTAGAAATGCAGTCATTGAGGTCCTCAAGAGAAATCCATGGTTCACATTGTGCTCTACATGTATTCAAAAAGGTTATACAATTTTAGGTCTAACCATGGTTAAGGCATATTATATTGGTTCTGGATGTGTTTGGGTTATATGAATGTGTTCTAGAAATACAACGAAATGTTTGAATCCTTTTCCAAGTTCACATTGATCTATAATTTTGATCTTTGGATCTAGAATGCTAAGATGATTTGCGACAAAGTTGAAATTCCTTATTTTTTGTCCAAACCCTGTCATTTTCTTTCTTTAAAAAAGAGAACATAAAATGGGCTAGCATTTCGGGTTGTATTGGACCCAACCATCCGAAGATGGTTGATCGTTTCCTACGTACAAATACTTCAAAATGGATTAAACTCGCATAGTTCTCCCCATGCTTATGATGAGATGCAATTAGAAATATAAAATCAAACAAATTAGAATGAAACTCTTGAACATAATTTGGCACTTGAAAGTATGAACTTGGAAACCTTTTATGCTTCATAATTATGTTTTTGGTTGATCTAGGGTCGCTCTTAGAATATTTGAGAAGAATATGCTCTTTGTGTGTAATGATCTCCAAGGGGTGAAGTGATGTCAAGATGGTTTGAATGTCTTAAGATGTCATTGTTTAAAAATAAGATCTTTGTTAGTTTTCCTGCTCAACCGGCCCTAAAATCTTACCAAGGCCAACTAAGACAAGTTACCCATTTGAAATTACATAGTGTTACTCAAGCAAAAACAAATTTGTGATACGTGGAAAAATCTATAGATGACCTTATTCAGAGCCTGCAAACCCATCCCAAGTTCATAAAATTCAAAATTCAAAGAATTATAATGTTTGTCTACAATGTAAGTTAGCTTTTATGTAGACTATGATAATTTTGGTAACATTGAATAAGAGAATGGAGACAAGCTAATGTATTAAAAGGTATTCAAACTGGGAAAATATGCATGAATAAGATTGATTATGTATTTCTAGACTAATTTTTTAAAGGTGCATAAAGTATCATTGTTTAATATCTTGAACCAAATTTAGGATACTACACGTCAGTGCATGGAATTTCATCAAAAGATGTCTAAGAGGAACATCACAACTTCAAAACATGAGGAGTGTGAAGGTGTCAACTTCGATCATCAAACATGGATAAATTTGAGTTTATTGTTAACAGTGATGAAACCTTTGGTTAACATGAGACGGCTATGAAACCTTTGGTCATGAAACCAGTGATCTCCATTAAGCAATATTTCAAAAATGAATGATAGTTTTTCCCACATCCGTTGGTAAATGAAAGTAATGGTTTCAAACACTTGCTTTTCTCATATTGATCGTTTCAATAATGTTTTGGTACTCCAAAAGAATGACATCATGTGGGAAATGGCATTGAGTATAAAATCGAGTAGAATGTTTTCTCCGGTGTCACAAATGTGAGCTCTGCAATCAAAATGACTAACATATCCATTAGAGTGAGTGTACTTCAGATGATCAGAATGATTAAAATGACTAAGAAAATTCTACTGCAAGTTGGCACTTAAGAATGAGTGTGCTTTAGATGATCGACATGCTAAGGGCATGGTCCCATAGAGGGGCTTGGGCTCCTATTTTCTTGCAGCAGAAGGTCCCATCCTTATTTTTAAAGCCAACTATGGGAAATAATAGAATCTAGGCCTAAAAATAGGAACTCCACTTTTTTAGCCCCCTAAACTTAAGAGGTGGTTGGAGAGGGGGGCTAGGAGTTTCCCCCTGTAGTTTAGTGCTGATAAAATCTAATATGCATTCCCGCCATTATATTTTGGTGATTTTAGAGAGAAATCTGATTTTATTTTCCTACAAATAACCGTAAATATCCAATGGGATCCTATAATATCTTAGTGGATATTGTTGAGGAAAATAATAAAAAATCATGAGACCTTAAAATTGTTAAAATGCTCCTAAAGTTTCTCAGCAGCACCCGCTGAGATATTTAACCTCCCTTCCATGGGACCATGCCCTAACTCTCACTAGAGTTGTCTTGCAATGCTCAGATCATAAAGATACAGTTCAATAGATCAAGAAATCATGCAAGATTGTTGGTCAACTTTTGACGTAGTCTCTTTTTTCAAAAAAATCCCTTCCGAAGAGGAGATAAAAGTGGCCAAATAGTTCATAGAGGAAGCCTCTATCTCGTCGGTACGTTCCCTTTTGAGACGATTTTGACATAGATCGAAATATATATAAGTCTGGGTATATATTTACCATATACGTGTATATACCATATACATGTATAAAGTACTAGCAAGTTATATCTCTATAGTGGCAAACCTCTTTATGGAAAATTTTGAGGAAGATGTATTACAAATTTCCTTGTTAAAAATGAGGTGGTGATATTGGTTAATCTACAAGCATTAAATTCACAATAGAGATTGAAAATAAACATTTCTCTCTTTATTAGATGTTCTCATTAGTAGAAGCCATGATGGTTCACTCTCTCAAATGGTATATATAGAAAGAAAATGCACACGGATGTGCACATCAGACCTGATTCACATCAACATCCATTTTAAAAACTTTGGATTGTTGAAAACAATGATCACCAAAGCTTTAATGATTTGTGATTCAACACTTAATGATATCAACAAATAAGAAGGGCTTATTAGAGAGAAAAATTGAGGCAAAAGTAGCACCAGAAATGAGGGAGAAAATGTGAATGTGAAATTTGTTTTACCTTACACATGTAGGAACTACCAAAACAATACACTGATATTTTAAGAAAGCAAGGAAAAAAAATTGTTTCAAACCATTTAAAACCCTCAGAAATATAGCCTTTAGAGTGCCGAGGATTACCATGAAATGGTACCCAAAGAAGGTGTTTATGAGATTTCATGTGCTTGAGGTATCCCTTGCATAGGAGAAACAAACATATATTTTCAAGCCAAATAGCATATTGTGGACATCCAATGAGGTAAAATTAATAAATTTAAATTCATGGAGCATAAAATGGAGAAGAAATTGAAATAAAAAAATATCCTCACAATCTCAACATAAATGATGAGAACATTTTGTGGACATCCAATGAGGAAGAAAATTGCAACAAATTATTATCATTTGAAACTACCCCATGCATTCGTAGAAAAGAAAAACATATTAACAAACCGTTACACCGAAACTTTGAGGCATTAGTGAAATATGCACACCAGGATCATGTCATCCAATTGTGATCCGCATCCCAGACTCTAGGTCAATAGACCTCTTTTTCACTCACTCCGCTCTGTGCTCCGTGAACCCCTTTTGGGAACCAAACTCTGGAATCTAGATTCTTGATAGTGAGCAAGGGGCCTTTACCAGGTACTCTAATAGCCTGTCATTTACCTCATATTTGACACAACGGGATGAAACTGTTTATGCTTCGTCAATTATTTTGATAAGCCATATGGAATCAACAAAATTGATCTCTACGGAGCTCTCATATCCCTCTCATTGAGGTTTTTACAATTGTTGGTGCCTCCTAGGGCTAACTAGACTAGACTACTCTCATTCGACTCTAGGGTCGATCCCGACTTCTATCTCTTAGTCCCTGACTTTTTCCACTTAGGAATTATGGTTCCAACAACCACTTTCAACAACAAAAACCCGACTGATCTTCCTTCTTTTATATCCATGTGTGTGCCTGACTTTTCTCACTTCTCTCTTCTCTAAGATGGCTCCTCCGCTTCTCTCACTCAAGTGTCAAATTTGAAATTGGCTTCATTAATGCCCTTATCCACATGATTTTATCTTGGCCAATCATATTGCTCCATGTCATTGGGTGCTTGGATTATCCTTATCATCTGCTCCATCATTCGGTCACTGTCATCCACATAACCTTACAGATCCATTATGTCCATCTAAAAATGTTAGTTGTTGCTGCATCTTATCATCTCGAGATTCATTCTTTGTTATTTTTTTGTGTCTAATCCCTTTGCTTCGGCTCCTCCGAGGTATTCACATTATTCTCCTTATCTTCCCCATGCCTTATCATGTCCCTATCCAGGACTGTTTAGAATTCTTTTCACGTGTTTGTCTCCTTCCTCAAAGCCTACTCATTTTCTCATTCTTTTGTGCCTCCCCTGGTTGCTACTCTGGGAAACTTCTCCTTTACACATCACTTCCTCTCTCAACACACATGTTTATAGTGTGGCTAACATGCCACCTTATTCTTCCCTTCTAATGCACCCTTCTTGTGTACATCTAAGGGTGCCTTGTTTTTGGAAATGCTCTATCTTTCTCACACATCTATTCTTTCCCTTTGGAATCTCTTTCTACTTGTGCTTCTCTTTTTGCGTCATCCTCCTTGTGCATTCTATCGTGTTATTTCCTATTTCAAGTTGTAGGATTCTATTTTTTATGCACGCTCTTCCACTTATTTTCATGTACATTGTTTCCTCCATATCTGCAGTTTTTTTATTTATGGCTCGTTCCCTACGATCGCTTTCCTTCTTTCTAACACACTAAATCTTGTGCGTCGCTTTTCATCACTTGCGCACTTCTTATGCACATGCTTCTTCTCTGGTGGCTTCAAACCACTCTTCCTTCTCACTCCTTTTCCAGCCACTTTCTCTCACGACCTTCTATCTCTCTTAGCAACTTCTCATTTTTCATCGCACCCTACTTGTACTTCTATTTTCCCTTTCCTACGTGTCATCCAATTCTCACATGCACCTTCCTTTTGTGAAATTTTGTTTCAGTCCCACGATGCCCATGCATCAAAAACCTGGGGTAATTCAATCTTCAGATCCTCCTCAAGTGGATCCAATGAGTGATAACATCATCCTTTGGACTATGCCCATAGAAAGTCCCGACTCCTCCACCCAACGATCGTTTCTCCTCTTCTTATGCTTCTCCTGACACATCCACTCTTTATCCACCATTATGTGAATCTCTTCCTGGAATTCTTCTAGTGTGGTTATGTAGACACCAGGAGGAGCACGCCAAGTTATATTTTCATTATAAGTGGGACAACAATGAGCTGGATTTCACAACTACTGAAGCTTGTAGCTTTGGTAACCACAGAGGCTAAGTATGTTGATGCCACAGAGGCAAGCAAAAAGATGATTTGGTTACAAAAATTGCTTGAGGGAGGAAGGGAAGTACTGTAAAAGAATTGGCCTCAAAAAACATGCCTGATACCTCAGGAAATGTGTTCTTCTCATATGGGCAGTATTTTTGACCCATATGTTTATGGGGTGGTTTTGGCCCATGGTTTTGGCACCCACAGTATTGTAAAACCACTTAAGCAGTTTCCTATTGATGTGTTTGGGCATATTGGAGGGAAAATAGAACATTGTAGATGTGTGTGATTTCAAGTGTGAATTCATGAGAGTTTGTTGAGCATAAATCCAAATAGATATGGGTATTGTATTGAGAGAAAGAGGTGGCTTGTAATAAAATTTGAGCAAGTGATTACTTGATGGACGTAGCCCTAATTGGGTGAACCACGTTAAATATTGTCTCTATATTGTGTTATTTTTTTATTTTTATTTTATTGCATATATGTTATATTTTTCTGCATATTAGTTTCTACTATTGCAATTTTGTGTGGGATTATTTCACATATTTTATCCCTTATTTCCTAACAATTGGTATCAGAGCCTGGATTGGTTTGCTGAAGTGTTGAATTGTAGGAAAAGTTTTAGGTTGAGTGGGAGCTATGACAGATGATGGAAGATCAAAGGTTGATAAATTCAACAAGTAGAATTTTAGTCTTTAGAAGATGCAGATGGAAGATTACCTTTATCAGAAGCATCTTTATATTCCTCTGTCTGGAAAAGGGACCAATCCCTCGAGCATCTCGGATGTGGAATGGGATTTGTTGGATAGGAAGTCACTTGGGACAATTTGACTATGTCTTGCATCTTCGGTATTATTTAATGTTTCAAAGGAAAAGACTATAAACGACCTTATGGATGCATTAAGGAAGTTATATGAAAAGCCCTCTGCCTCTAACAAGATATTTTCAATGAAAAAAATTGTTTAATATGAAGATGTCTGAGAATGGCTCGGTAGCAGAACATTGAAAGAGGGAAAAACAAGAACCGATGTCGAAAACAATGCACCACAACGCAATTTCACTCCGATGGTAACGTCAAGCTCCAACGCAATAAGCAAGATTCGAATCAATAGAATGAAAATACAAGTAAGAAAACATGTCTGCTCATTGCTCATAGATAAAAAAAAGGAAGTACAAATAGGGGTGTTGTGTAACCCCCATGCCTAAACAAGGAAAGAATATCATTGATGCCAATGACGCATATGACATGATTGACGCATATGACGCCACTAAATGAGTTACAATTCCAAATAAGGAATGTAAATCTTATGACGCATTGACGCAAATGACAATGACATAATCTGCCACTTGTCATTTGACTTTCTAAGACCTATGACTCCCACAAGGTGAGATGACTCACCAGGTGATGTAGACGATAACAAGGCATGTCACACACACCAACAACCCCCCTTCATCGAAGTTGGGGAAGAGGTAATGGTAAGTCAGAATAGAAAAGAAGACTCCCTTAGACAACTAAGAAAGATGTGTCAATGGGGCCTGACAACTAAAGACCTGATAAGGTGCACATATACAAACAACATCTTCCTAGAAGAAGAAGAAGAAGAAGAAGAGAAATGGGTCCCGGCATAAAGCCTGATGAGGTACCCATGCACAAAAGAAGTCCCAAACAGTGAAGGAAAACTCAGTGGGAAAAACATCCATCACAAGAGAACAAAATACTCTCGAATCTAAGAAAGATGCCAAGGATGGGTCTTGGCCATGGACTAGCCTATAAATGTACCCATGAACAAAAGAGCGATCTCTCAGAAAGATGAAAAAGAGAGAAGATGAGGGAGATTAGATGGATGCGGAAGATGCCATGGATGGATCTGAACTCTGCAACTCTAAGAAGTCTCCCAGAATAATGTCGATGACGAGATCCTTTGCCTCTAGACTAAAGAAGAGCCATCCGCATTGAACTGTGTGCTTACCCTTAGGAAGGACAGAAATGACGTGTTAGAAGTCTTCCCACTCCGTGAAGGAAACTGAAGGCAACAACATGAAGAGCTTTGAGTCTGGTCGACGAAAGTGTGACATAGGTCTAGTAAGTGAGTGTAAAGGAACCATAGGTAATGTCACAAGCACAAAACTGTCAGAGTATGAAGGATGAACACCTGTAGAAATGATGTCCAACTGAAGTGAAGGCAACAAAACATCCCCCACAACAGAAAATGGATCCACAAGCAAGGGTGGATCAATGAAGGTTTCCAAAAAATTAGAAGTGGTAAGAGTCCCAGAAGGGGCACTCCCAACAATGGAGATGATGAACTCCTCTAAAATAC
Source organism: Taxus chinensis (assembly GCA_019776745.2). NCBI lineage: Eukaryota > Viridiplantae > Streptophyta > Pinopsida > Cupressales > Taxaceae > Taxus > Taxus chinensis. The sequence continues at coordinate 97,202,796 of CM034156.1, forward strand.
CTATAGATGGATGAGGAACATGTAGTACATCACAAGTGTACTATGTGAAAAGACGACTAAGGTCAGGCAAATACTCGTCCCAGTGAGGGGGCTCAACAAATAGAAGAGCGATGTCAAATAGGTATGAGTCATCCAATGAAGGTGGAGGAGTGAAAGGGGCTTCAAACACTGAAGGTGGAAAAGAGGCGGGTGTGATGACTGTATGAGGTTGTATATGAGATTGCTCAATATCTGATGAGATGTGGAAGATGTCAACACTCTCTGGAATAGTGAGAGAAGGAGGAGAAGAGTCCTTTGTAGTACTCTCGACATCATAACTAGGTGCACAATCATCGTCATCAGAAGTAGAACCAAGTGAGTCTATGTCAGTGGAACTATCGTCACATGAAGAAATAGGTGTGGGTGGCCCTTCACAAAAAAAAGTATCGGTGAACTCACTTTCCTCCATGGATGTAAGATCATCAATAGATCTATAACCAGATGAAGGAGGATCAAGATCACCATGAAATTTTTGAATGAAAGTCCATGCGTGGTGCGCAACCTCTGTGAACTCTATTCAACATTGAAGGTCCTCTGGTATAGTAAGACAAAGAAGCCCGTATGCCATATCATTCTCGTTCAACCAATTTTGGTGATGAATGTGGTCAATAGGTTCAGGTGCCAACCTAAGAAGATGTGGTAACAAGTTGTACATAATGAAATGATCGAGTATCCCATTCTTCCATTATAAGTATTTTCCTGGTCCTAGTTGAACAATGGAGCGATGAAATTCAATGTCCATGACGAGAGGAGCCTCCAAGGAACACAAGTTTAACCCCCCCTTTTTGTGGCACTTTATAGTATAGTGTGTTGATTACAATTAGATGCAACTATGTGCCAAGAACCAATCTTTCACTCACCTTGCAATCAATGTTATGATGTGCAATAGTGGAGACAACAATCAAGGTTCGTTGGGCGCAACAGTCCGACACCATAAGCAAGCACAAGAATGAGTGAAAACAAGAAGGGGAAGAGAAGGCCTTTGTGAGAAATAGCATCTCACGTAGCATGAAAGAATCCCTTTGCTGTAAGACTATGGCGGACGAGCTCACAAGTCCACAATCAATAAAAAGGATAGAACAAGGCTCGAAATGAGCTGAATTAAGCAATACAAAGACACCTCCCAGAATGCGGCACTTTATAAAATAGTGCATTTATAAAACTGATAATCCCATCAACTAGAGTGTGAAAAACCATGCAACTTTGACTAAAAAAGTGCTCAAAACCGAGCAACGAGTCAAAAGTTATAGCAAAAACCAATTCCCATAATTGATGGAAAACTGTTAATAAGCCTGTAAACGGATTGAAAAAGTGCCATAAATACATGCAAAAGGTGTTGTATGTATGCTTGTTGGAAACGGCATCAAATTTTAGATAGGGTTTGTTTTTATTGCGAGGGAGGATTAGCCTCCTACCAACCCCGGACCTCACCCTCTGTCTTCATCACTCGAAGGAAGTATAATAAAACAAGCAAAAAACCCCAAAAAATTTACACTGCCAATTAAATAAATGATTTACACCTTAAAGTAACATTAATTTAATTAATCTACTTTCAAAGTAATTATTAAATCCTAAACTAACTATGATCTAACAATATAAAAATAGTAAAAGCTCAAAGATTAAATTAAATTAATCTAAATTACATTATAAAAATATTAAAAGCTCAAAGATTAAATTAAATTAATCTAAATTACATTTACCTCTTTTTGTAAAAAATATTAAACTCACCTTTTAATATTTAAAGCTCACTTTTTTTAAAAAAGACCACGTATGGGATTTAAAGGCTTAGTTTGATTTAAAAAAACTTTACTTTATAGTAAAGCACGACAACCCCCTTTTTAATATAAGCAATGCACCACAACGCAGTTGCACTCCGATGGTAATGTCAAGCTCTAACGCAATAAGCAAGATTCGAATCAATGGAATGAAAATGCAAGTAAGAAAATAGGTCTACTCATTGCTCATAGATAAAAAAAAGAAGTACAAATATGGGTGTTGTGTAACCCCATGCCTAAACAAGGAAAGAATATTAATGACGTGATTGATGCATATGACGTGACTGACACATATGAAGCCACTAAAGGAGGAGTTCCAATTCCAAATAAGAAATGTAACTCCTATGACGCATTGACGCAAATGACAATGATAAATTCTATGACAGGATCTGCCACTTGTCATTTGACTTCCTAAGACCTATGACTCCTGCAAGGTGAGATGACTCACCATGTGATGTGGACGATGACAAGGCATGTCACACACACCAACAAACATTTGAATGAATTTAATATGGTTGTGAATATGGTAGCTTCAGTTACAATAGATTTTAAAGAAGAATTTAGGGCTTTATTAATTTTGTGCTCCTTACCTAAGAGTTGGAATAGTCTGGTAATGGTGGTAAGCAACTCGGTTCCAGTTAACTCAAAGTTTAAGTTTGAGGATGTTGTAGGGGTGATTCTAAGAGAGGAAATGTAAAGAAAAAGATCTGAGGAATCTTCTACTTCAAGGAATGCTTTGACAGTGGAAACTAGAGAGAGACAAAAGAATAGAGGAAGCCGTGGAAAATCAAAAGATCGGGAAATGTCAAAATCTAAAAAAAAAATGGTATGTTGGCACTGTGGAAAGCCTGGGCATGCAAAGAAAGACTGTTGGGGTCTTCGGGATAAGACACAACATGAAGAAAACAATGAGGTGAATATGGAAACAAGTAATGTCTGTCAGGATGCTTTGATTCTCTCTTTGGATAATATTATCGAATCTCGGGTTATAGATTTGAGGGCTTCTTTCCATGCTACTCCACATAGGCATTATTTTGTTGATTATGTTCAAGGGGATTTTGGGCATGTTATCTTGGTGATGATGAGCCTTGAAACATAGTTGGAAAATGTTGTGTTCAGGTTAAGATGCAAAATGGGAATACATAGCTATTGAAGGATGTCAGACATGTGCCTACATTAAGATGAAACTTGGTATCGGCGGGGCGGTTGGGAAATGAAGGTTGTAGTGTGATATTTACAGTGGAATCTTGGAAGGTTACTAAGGGTTCTCTTGTAGTTGCAAAAGGTAAGAAGGTTGGAACCTTATATTTAACTATTGGTAGAACTAATGCTTTTAATCTTGTGGCTTCAGACGCAGATACAACATTGTGGCACTATAGGCTCGGTCATATGAGCCATAAGGGCATGCTGATCATAAAGAAGATTTTTCTCGAATATACAAAAACATGTTTAGATTTCTGTGAGAACTGTGTATATGGGAAACAAAATCAAGTAAAGTTTCTCAAGGTTGGACCTAAGAAGAAAGAGAATAAGTTAGAGATGGTATATTCTAATGTGTGGGGGTCACCTCAGGCATCATCTCTTGGGGGTTCAAATTTTTAAGTCACTTTTATTGATAATACAACAAGAAAAGTCTGGGTATACTATATTAGAAATAAATATGATGTATTTGACACTTTTGTTAAATGGAAAGCCTTGGTAGAAAATGAAACGGGTCTTAAGGTAAAATGTCTCAGGTCACATAATGGAGGGGAGTATTGCATAAATGAGTTTGATGATTATTGTTTTAAGAATGGAATCTGTAGGAAAAATATGGTTCTAGGAACTTCACATCAGAATGGGGTGTCAGAAGGCATGAACATGACAATAATGGATCAAATTAGGAGCATGAGATTACATGCGGGACTTCCTCTTTCTTTTTGGGAAAAAGCGGTGAGCACATGTGTATACTTGATAAATAAAGGACCTTCAAGTGCCTTAGATGGAGGCATACCTGAGGAGGCTTGGTCTGGTAAGAATTTTGATTATTCATTTCTAGAGTCTTTAGATGTGAGGTGTTTGTCCATATTGACAAGGATGATATGACCAAATTAGAGGCTAAAACAGAAAAATGTAATTTCATTGGTTATGGCGGTGATGACTTTAGATACAAATGTTGGAGTATTAAGGACAAGAAAATCATTCGATCTATGGATTTTGTCTTTAATGAAAAAGTTATGTATAAGCAATCGTTGAAAGAAAACAGGGAAGAATACAAGAAATAATATAAAGTGGTAGAGGATCTTTCAGATGGAAAAGTGGTGCATGAATCAATTCAGGAAGCTACTCAACAAGAACCACAAACTCCTAAATTGAGGAGGTCTTATAAGGTAAGAAGAGCACCTAGAATTTTTTCTCCTTCTCTTAATTATTTATTACTCGTTGACAATGGAAAGCCAGAGAGATTTAATGAAGAAATGCATATAGATGTCAAGAAGAAGTGGGAGTAAGCCATGGATGATGAGCATCAGACTCTCAAGGAGAACCGGACTTTAGATTTGGTGAAGCTACCTAAAGGCAAAACATCATTGCAGAACAAGTGGGTGTACATAGTTAAAGAGGAAGAAGGAGGTAAGAAAAGATAAAAGGCCCAGTTGGTGGTCAAGGGGTTTGCATAGAAAAAAGGTATAGATTTTGATGATATTTTTTTCTCCTGTAGTAAAAATGATTTCTATTAGAAATGTTCTTAGAATAATGGTAGAAAAAGACTTGCATTTATAACAGCTAGATGTAAATACTGCATTTCTCCATGGTGATTTGGAGAAGGATCTATATATGTAACAACCAGAGGGATATGAGATCAAAAGTAAAGAGGGGATGGTGTGCAAACTGAAGAAGAGCTTGTATTGTCTGAAACAAGCTCCACGTCAATGGTATAATAAATTTGATAGCTTCATGATGGAGCAAGGTTATATTAGATGGCATTCTGACTATTGCGTGTATATAAAGAAATTTCAGTATGGCATTATATTATCATATGCTTGTATATGGATGACATGTTGGTTGTAGGCAAAAATATGCAGGGAATAAAAGTACTCAAGAAGAAGCTAGGTGACTCCTTTGTTATGAAAGACTTGGGGGAAGCCAAACAAATCCTTGGTATGAGGATATCTCGGGATAGGAAGGAATGCAAGCTAACTTTATCACATGAAGAGGACATTAATAAATTCTTGGAGAGGTTTAATATGCATGATGTTAAATCGGTTGGAATCCTTTGGCAGGCCATTTCAAGTTATCAAAGGAGTTGTCCCAAGACAGAGCACGAGAGAAACCAGATTTTTAAGGTACCTTACTCGTTAGCAATTGACAGTTTGATGTATGCCATGGTGTGCACTAAGCCTAATATTGCCCATGCAGTGGGAATAATGAGTATATTTATGAGTGATCCAGGTAAAGATCACTAGCAGACAATAAAGTGGATCCTTTGGTATTTGAGAGGGATCATGGGGATAGTTTTGTGCTACATTGGATCGGACACCACTTTGTGTGGTTATGTTGATTCAGACATGGCTGGAGATGTAGACAACATGAGGAGCACGACAAGTTATATTTTCATTGTAGGTGGGATAACAGTGAGCTAGATTTCACGACTACAGAAGCTTGTGAATTTTTCAACCACAAAGGTTGAGTATGTTGTTGTCACAGAGGCAAGTAAAAAGATAATTTGGTTACAGCAATTGCTTGAGGAGTTGGGGCATAAGCAGGAGGAAAGGAAGTTACATAGTGATAGTCAAAGTGTTAGACACTTAGCTAAGAACTCTCATTTCCACTCTAGGACGAAGCATATACAGTTAAGGTACTATTTCATTAGGAAAGCTTTAGAGGAAGAGAAGTTGAAGTTGGAGAAGATTCATACCAGTCAAAATCCTACAAAATGATGACCAAGGTGGTCACAAAAAGAAACTGAAACTATGTTCAGCTTTGGTTGTTCTTCACGGACAACATTGAAAAGTTGAGAGCTTGCTCAAAAGAAAACCAGTCTCCAAGTGGGTGATTGTTATGTTGTGGAGCATGTTTTCATGTGTGGAAGTGTTCAAGATTGTACACTAAAAGTAGTGTAAAAAAATTTGTTCTTGAAAAACATGCATGATACCTCGGTAAACGTGCTCTTCTCATATGGGTGATATTTTTGATCCATAGGTTTATGGGACAGTTTTGGCCCATGGTTTTGGTACCCATTGTATTGTAAAACTGCTATAGCAGCTTCCTATTGATGTGTTTGGGCATATTGTAGGGAAAATAGAACATTGTAGATGTGTGTGAGTTCAATTGTGAATTCAGAAGAGTTTGTTGAACACATCTCCAAACAGATCTAGGTATTGTATTGAGAGAAAGAGGTGACTTATAATAAAATGTGAGCAAGTGATTGCTTGGTGGATGTAGCCCAAATTGGGTGAACCATGTTAAATATTGTCTCTATGTTGTGTTCTTTTATTTTATGCTCTTTTATTTCAAATCTGTGATATTTTTCTACATATTCATTTTTATTATTGTGATTCTATGTGGGATTGTTACACATATTTTATCCCCTATTTCTTAACATTCTTCACACTCATCAACTCCTCTTCTCAGAGTCTCTCTTCTTGTGCATCTCTTCGCACTTTGTTCTTTTGTTGGTGGTTGGTTTCCACTATATATTATGTTATTGGTTGCCACTATATATTATGTTATTCAAGAAACACTTATAAACCTTGCATGTCACCTCTCTTTAGTTTTGGAATTAATTAACTAGGCTTGATTTCTATAATAGAAATATTATTTAGCCAATTGTAAAGTAATTGGGTTTTTGTGTCGCAATTTAGTTGTAATCCATTTACCCATTTTACATCATCTCAAAATGACCTCAGTGAGTAGACATTGCTTTAGTAACATCTTATGTGAGGAGAACGATGAATGTAACCCACTGCTTTGGGCTTCTCACTCTCTAGTGTTTTTCACTATTGGACAATATTTTGGAATGTACACCCTATAAGTCATTAGGTCTTACTAATGTAGGATTAATCACCCATTTTGGTTTCTCACCTTCCAACTTCTTTCACCGTTGAAAAAGGATCTTGTAGTTCTTTATATGTCACCCATGTTTAACAAGTTTTTTACTATATTCTATCAGTAAATGCTTTTATCAATTGAATCGATAAACTAGATTACACACAAACTAGGATCCAATCCTTGACCATGTTGCAGTAAGTGCTTTGGATACCATATTTATAGGCAGCCACTAAATGTGACTTGAACCTATGACCCAATACAAAAGTGAACTTGTACCCCACTTGAACAATAATTCAATCGTAACCCTCAAAATTTGGGGTAATTTTAGGGTATAGGTTGAAGTGTCAATGTGGATGGTCTTAGGTCTATGATATCATAAAGTGTTTTTTGTATAATTCATAGTAAAAAGTTCAACCCCTACCTTTATGTGTCCCCGTGGGAAATTTATTGTATCGTAGAGCATGTGGGAATTTTACGTTAGTCAATGGTGTGGAACTCTTTGTTTTCCACCGCTAACTCCAAGCTCATTAGACTTGTCTCACGCATCTTAGAAAAGTGGGATTAACCCAATTACAACTCAATCACAATCCAATTGTGTATTTGTGTTAAGTACTTGAAGGCTTCAACATGAAATTTACTCAAATTAGTTTAAGTCATCTCAATATGACCTTCGTGAGTATTAACTCTCAATATGACCTTCGAGAGTAGTTAATATTGTGACCTCCATGAGTAGTCCTTCCTAGGGAACCTACTTAGCACACAAACATAAAATCAAAGGGAAAGCGAGGCCACTTAGCACACAAGCACCTTGAAGTATTTAGTATTAAGGAAGAACACTAAATGAAATCCACCACTTTGGGATTCTCACCCACTAGCCTCTTTCCCCATTGGCAAATGTTTTGAATTATATAATACTTTTAAATTTTTTTTGTTGTCTCAATTGACCCAATTACAACCCAACCATGTATTTGTATTAAGTGCTGAAGAATTATATGGGCACTTTAATAGGACTATTAATTTTTGAGGATTTTGTTTTTGTTTATATCATCTTCAATGACCTCCATGAGTATTCACTACACTAAAGGCATTTTTTCCTCATGATTTTTTGGTAATAATCACAAGGCAACAATCCCACTTAACATACAAGCACCATAAAAAAAAATGTTAGTGGAATAATTTTGTAGTTTTGTTACACAAATTTGGGTAGTAAAATATATTCAAATTTACCAACTTCAAACTTTTGTGATCCGTAATGGTAGAAAAACACACTTCAAATAATTGTGATAAGTTTTTTTAAGGAAATTAACCTTTCATACCACACTTTGTGCTCCATCAAGAGAATGTTAGGATTGCATACAAGAGGTCCTTATATAGATAGGCCAAAATACAATATGTTAGTGTCTAATGATTGATGTTTTCTCAAACATTTATAGTAGACCCAAAGTTCTTATCAACTATTTTCATTATAAGCCTTGAGCATTTGAATTATAAATTTCAAAGAGTCACTAAGTTTTATTTATTTGTCCCTATTGAGATTTATAAGTTGCTTCTCGATTTCAAAGTTTTATTTCCTCGCCCCTATTGATATTAATAGGATGCTTCCAGATTTTAGTAACTCCCTAAACTTTTTTTTCATATGATTTTTCTCCGTCATCAAATTATTTGTTTTTTTTCCTAAATAGATGTCATGAAGTATCATATGTGCATGTTCAACAAAAGTCAAGCTCTTGATATGATCATGTTTGATATCAAAATTCTTCCCTTTGAACCTTTGTTGAAATGATCTCCATGTTTCCCGATGTAATGTAGGTTGCACATGTAGTCAATTTGATATACACTACAACATGGCTCCTTTCAATGTCCAAGTCTAATAAGTGATGTGCTCTCAAAGATTAATAATCTTGCACATGCTAGTTAATAATTCTCATTGTAAGCATTGAGTATATGAATTATAGGTTTCTCAAAGTCAAATAAGTTATAATGCTTTGTGATTATTGATATTAATAAGATGTTTCCCAATTTCAATAGTCTCCCATTATTTTCTTTTCATATAACTTTCCTCATCAACCAAAATATTTTCTTGTTTTAAATAGATATCATGAGATATCATGCATGCATGTTCAATAAGGGTAGAACTCTCGATGCTGTCATGATTGATATCAAATCCATGACCTTGTCGAGTTTATAATATTAAGCGGGAAACTGCCTTAATAAAAACCCGCCAAAGTCTTAACAACTTTCTTTATAAATATAATGCATGGAAGATTCCCACGGGGGGTCAGCATTTGAAATTAAAATGTAAAAGTGGCCCAAACGGTCACCCACCGTGTATAAAACATGGTGATCTCATTAGAGATCGGTTATAGAGCAGAATAGCGAGTAACATATAGATGCGAGCAAGAAATGCAAGCAAATAGAAGATACATGATGCATATGGAGTAAAGATTGATCTCTACTCATGAGTGAATGTATTTGACAGTTTGTAATTTCTCCTTCAAGGTGTAATTGCGGATTTGAGGAAATAGTGGGAGTGAAATGTTTATTCTCAATAAAAGATAAGTGAATTTTCAATGGGTTTTTTACCTAAAGGTTTTCCCACTTCTATCTTGTGTCTTGTGTTGATTTTAGTTTCATGTTTATGCATTCAACCTAATATATAATTCATCATGTGATCTAGATTGTTATAACTTAATGTGCATTCATAAAATATAATTCTTGGCTTATTTATTTTGGTGGATATACAAATTTGTGTTATTACTTATCCTCGCGTTTCTTGACAGACCTTTGAACCTTGGTTGAAATGATCTCCATGTTTTCCCAAAAATAAGGTAGCTCACACATGTAGTCATGGGACATATAACACAACCGAGATTAGGATCAAGATGGTCCTTTGCAGACTTCGTCATGCTATAGATCTTATTTTGAGGAATAAAAAAGGATTTTATCTTGTGCTTTCTTATAATCCTATTAATTTTGAAAGATACACCTTCATTGAAAATGAGATAGGCTTTAAGAATATTCTTAGACTTAACTTATGTTGAGGATGTGATGCAAATTATGTAGAAAATCTACATGAATAAACTATTTTTTATCAAATCTAACACAATTAGCAATAAGGATCAAGAGGCATTTTTTTTTAATTGCAATGCAAAGTCTAACACAATCATGATGCAAATTATCTTACCAACCAGATTTCAAAATGAAACCCCTCCAAATCCACAAATTTCGAAATATTCCCCCAAAACCATCGACAATTGCCCTTATGCAAAAATTGACACAAGCTACGTCAACACACAAAACGTTGTTTCCAGTAAAAGTTTACTGGTTTTATGCAAGATTGTAATGTAAGTTGGCATCAACATGTTTGACATAAACTGCATCTCCCGGAGCTTGCATTTGATACAAATTTTGTAGTTATATGGAGTTTATGGCATAGTTAAAGCATTGTATTTAGTGCTTTGTGAAGGACCTAAGTTATGAATGACATTAGAATCTCATCAACACCTTGTCGGAGAGATATTGTGCTTCAGTTAGAGAATGGAGTCACGTAAGGTGTAATGATGACTAAAGTGGCATTGACCATAAGTTCGAGCTCTAGGATGATTTGACCTCATAATCAGCAAAATATTTTCTTTCAAGAGCTCATTTGTTATTAGAGTTCATGCTTTGATCATAAATCAGTCTATTTAGAGTAGAAATTAAGATGGAAATCAAATGATTTGTTTTTATCATGGTTCTTACTAAAATTGTGTCTATTTAGCATATATTTCAAATACTCTGCGCAAGAGAAGGATTTCAATCTATTTAGAGAAGAAGAGAAGACATGATTTGTATCAAATTCTCTCTTGTATTATTAAATGTGCACAAAAGAAATTCTCCCTTGTACCCTAGCGAGTAGAAGACAAGAACACATCCTCACCTGCTTTTTTGCAACTATGGGAGAAACAAAATATTTTTTGACACTATAGCATCTAAAAAAGAGTTCATCTCACAACCAAATTATTTATATGATTCTTGAGATAAAATCATGAAATACCATTGATAAATTATGTTTCTTCTAATTTAAATTTCATACATGCACATGTGTATAGTGTGTAGTGAGAACAAATGTGTTAGAAGGGCCCTTAGCATCTCACAACCAAATTATTTATATGATTCTTGAGATAAAATCATGAAATACCATTGATAAATTATGTTTCTTCTAATTTAAATTTCATACATGCACATGTGTATAGTGTGTAGTGAGAACAAATGTGTTAGAAGGGCCCTTAGCATAGAATCTAAATATTTGAAATATCATTGATAAATTAAGTTTCTTATATTTGAGATTTCATACATGCACATATGTATAGTGTAAGTAGTGGGTATAATGTGTTAAGAGGGCCCTTAGCATAAAATCTAAGTATTTGAATGTCAAAAAGGTTGTATTCCAATTGGTACGGATGATGGTATGTCACAATTGTTATGCCATCAACGAAGGTACAAATTCTCCATTGTGCTTGAGTAATAAAGGATGGGGTTAGGTTCAAGTCCTAAACAAATTTGGAAGAAAAGATTCTCTTAAGTACCTTGACACTATGCCGAGGAAGGCTAATTATTTGTGCTGCCACCTGATACCAACAGACTCATAGGTCAATTCTCTAACAAAAAACAAGTCTTTGAATAATACAATAGGCTCTCAAATTATTTTGATGTGAAGCTCCCATGCTGGAGATGAATAGATTAAGCCCCACTGAACAATAGCTGATTATTGTTGAGTTAGTTATGGGTCGACTACCAAGTAGATGTACATGTTTAAATTATTATGACTAATAGCGCCTCTAGTCACCATAATGGAGAATGATGCACAAGGTTCCACGTGAATTAGCAATCTTGCATCAATCATAAAGAGAGTAGTATGTTGTAGTCTATTTGTCCATTGGTTTTAGTGTCACAATGTGAGACAATTTGAAGGGATCCATGAAGAATCTCAAAACCTCAACCCAAACCTGTGAAGAATGAAGAAATTGGTTTCAATCTGCAAACTTGGAAGAAGTGAAGTGTTCCTTGTTTCATGGCCAGTCATTTTTTGTTGGGGCAGTTGTAAAACCTTTGGTATGCAGCAAAGTGGTTGTGAGACTGTCAGTTTGCGTTAAGCTAATACTTTTCCGGTGGCAATTGCATAAGGGACTAGAATGCTTCGGTTTCCCGTAGGAAGCATTTTACAAGAATTGTGGGAGTTCAAATAGACACTTCAAGAGTCAAAGAAATGATAGAAATATGAGCAAAGGTGGATCCAAAGACATCCTCAAGCTTGCGAGTGAAATGTTGATTCAAAGCGCATATAGGAGCATAAAGTTGTCAAAGAATAGGACTGACGGTGTACTGCTCTTCTTAATGTTTGTAATAAAAGAATAAACTAGTGATGCACGTCTAGTTTTGCAATTTTGTCTTTTGAATCAAATAAAGTTGTGACTTGGGTCTCGTCTTGAAGGCATCTGTGTGTGTCCAAAGTCAGGTGAATCAGTTCATGACTGCAAGGAAAGGGATGTTGATCAGTTGACTACGCATCCTTGACTACATAATTTTATATTGCGTCAGATTGTACCCTACCTAGTGAGAGTTGAGAGCGGGTTCCGTCCTCCATAGTTGAGCATGTGAAGGTCAAATTGAGTTTGTTGGAGGTTGAAAAGAGTCCTGCATTCTTGAGTTGAGAACTACTGAGAGTACAAAATGGCACACAGAGTACCTCTTGGAAGAGGACAGCAAGCAGAGATGTTGGGAGGAATACAAGTTGGATTGGATGCTATGGAAGTTGCACAACACTTAGGAGTTGTTGACAAGTGAAGATGAAGAAGAAGCACTAGAAGTTCATCTAGAAGAGTTGAAGAAAGAACCAAATGATAGATTCCTTGGAGCTACTGCCAAATTGGGAGGCAAGCCAAAGTTGGACACACCTAGCTACTTAGGTAGTTTGTGTCGTGAAGATCTAATTGATTGGAAATTACGGAGTTAGAGAAATACTTTGATTATCAGCAAATAGAGGACCCCAAAAGCATGAAGTTTTCTCGCACAAAGTTGAAGGGGCATGCATCCTTATTGTGGGATCATGAGCAGCTGGAAGGGTCAGAAGAGGTAAAGGGTTCAAAGATCAATTACGGACCAATTTATGCTAGTTAACTAATTTGTACTCATTTGGGAAACAAGAGCAAAGAGGCATTCTATAACAATACGGTAAGGCCTTCCTGCAGCTAGAGTCCATTAAACTTTCACAATCCTTTAATTCTAATTGGATATTTTTTATACAAATTAAGTAAAGCTAGTATTATATCTTCAAGACCAAAATTAACAGAAATTTTAGCAAGAAATTAAAATACTGTTACTGGCATAGGTAATCAAATTTACAATAACAGAACAGTCAATGACTGAACACTAAACTCCTGGATAAAATTGTGTTTGATCTGGTGAGGCCATAGGTTCAGTTTTTTTCAACTTTTAAAATCCGAATGTATCAATTTAGTTCAGTTCGATATTCCAGTGCAGCCAAACCAAGGATTGACATCAGCACCATGCGGTCAACTACTCACTAGCTAGTACAATACTGCAATTAAGATTACTACTGTAAATACAAATAATGCAGAGAGATGAAATTCTAAAATACATTAGAATGCCTGTAAAATGCTCAATACCACTGTTCTATTTGGTCAGCCAGTACAGTCTGGGAATTTAGCTATTTTCAATGTATTTTGGTTGTACCTTTATAGCTCCACACCTTTGACTGTTCATTTCTGTAATCCAAACATCCTAACATTTATTTCTGTAATCGGAATATCCGAAATGGGATCAATGGGATGTTCTTCATCTGTTGATTTATGTGCAGATGGAGTTCTTGAAGCCTCTCTTGTGTGTTCATCTGCAAATCCACATGTCCACCATGAGACTCTGCAACGATGTTCAAGATCACGAACAATCACAGAAGAATGAAGCAATTACAAGAAGCATTTGGAGCTTGGATGAAATTAACTCTTCAAAGTCCATTTCGGTAACTTATCAAACAGGTTTCGTTTCTAGTTGAAACAAAAAATGTGCCTTCATATGCCTATACAAAAATTTCAAAATGATTGAAACTTCCCACACCTTGGAATTTTGGAAATGTAAACACTAACAAAGAACACACTGAAAGGAGGTTTTCACATTAATAATCAACACCAACAGAACTAATAAAGGAAAGGACAAGAAATCAGTACAACACTTCGCAATGAATATGCAATAGACAACACCCCCATAATGCTTCTGAAAACTGCAGACACAAACTGTCCTGAAATACAAATTTTCTGAAACTGAAAATTCATCCTAAAACACTGAAAGGTGAAAACATTGAATACGAAATAATAGATACTTTTAGTTGTTTTGGAAAGAAGAAATGGAAATGCATGAAAAAAAATTTATTTCAGGAGCAAGAAGAATAAAAAAGTATACTATTTGCGTAAAAAAAAACATAAAAAAAAAACTGAACTGATACACATTTTGGAAAAAAGGTATTAAAATAGAAGAATTCACAGATTGAGAAAATGAAAAGTTTGTTCTTTACCATTCATCTAAAGCAAAACAACAATGAAAAGCTTGTTCTTTATCCTTCACCTTACGCAAAACACAACAATTTGTGATCAGTCTTCAACTAAGAAGTGTTCAATAGAGAAAAAACATTACAAACTTTATGTTCAAATTGTGCAAACAATACACTGCAATCTTATGAGACTGGATTGCAAATATATTTATCACAAATGCCTAGTTTAGAGAAATGGAACAAAACCAAAATAAAGCCTATCTGAACATACTGTTTGGACTCATTTGCAAAATGGACAATAGAAGCTCAAAATAAATGAATTGATATCTTCAAAACTATGCACAGATATAGTCAAGTATGAAAAAGTTGAAATAGGACTTGTATAGAAGTTTGGGAAAGAGTCACATAGGATTTGTTCAAATTTCTATACAAGTATCATGGAAGAAAAATGAACAGGTGATTAATTTTTTAAGAGTGCAGTCTAACTCTCATTTTATAAATGTTATACCAAGTTTCGGGAACATGGGATGCAAGGATGTATTTTGTGGATGGCTAGAGAGAACCCCTAACAAAAAATAGAAAATTCGTTTAGGGATTGTTTATTTTTTTACTTACTGACAAATCATAGATTCACAATAGAAATAACAACTTAAATTTTGCAATGCACTGGGTTGGGGACCCTTAGGTGACAAAGGAACAAGTCCTTTTGCTATGCTTTTCTTGTTTTTTAATCTCTAATAGGAGATGTTGAGATGTCCCCTGTTGGTTCAGGGAATGTTTGGACATCCAGTTCAGCAGGGGGTGCAAACAGAATTCTCGACTGAGGATGGACATCCCTGTGATGTCCCTAGGCTGTCTCCTATGTTTTGGGGGTGTTAGGGACATTTCTTGTGCATCTCTGTGCCATAGACTTATTATTCTGCATTTTATCTCTTTTTTTTTTTGCACGTCCCTATGCCATAAATTTGGTATTCTGCATTCTATCTTTTTTTCCATGTACTAGGTAAATCAAAGGTCTTGGTAGCTGAAAAAATCAATTAATTGAATATTCAAGAAAATGTAATTCCTCTTAGCATCAATTTGAAGCAAGGAAATGTTCAGAATGGTGATCATATCTTCAAATTCCAGAAAATATAAGCATTCCTGAACAAATAGATCTATCTCGCAGATCCTGAGAAGACCATCAAATATAACGATCTAAGAATCACGAACTTCACAATTATAAACTTCTTTTTTCAATATGGAAATGTAACATAAGGAACTTTAGGTTTATGCAAACCAAAGAATAAAGAAGAGCTTAAAAAAAGACAAGTCCAACCTACCAAAGAGAGAACTCCATGAAGTTGTGGGAACTGTAGCCATGCAGTTTAGGCTTAAGTAAAATGTTATCACAAATATGATGGTCACCAAAGCATAGGTTGGAATTGCCAAAGCCCAATATCTAATAGAAAGAAAAATCAGGAAAGTTATATAAACTGGTGACATTTTGTAAAATACGAAAAATTAACAATTCTGTTAACTTGAATATAACATACATTCTAAAGTGTTCTCCCTCTCAAACAAGCATCTTCAAATTCACTACAAGAATCAGACAGATATCAACGAGCTAATTTGCGATGCAATTTATTATTGAAATAAGATAGGAGAATTACAAAATTGATTGATGCTATGGATTGTTGTAGAACAAAATCACATAGAAGTAAACACAATTGCCTATATTGTTTGACATGTTTTAGGATGATAAAATAGAAGCAAGAATGCACTTGTATTGTCCTTCCATTTCATTCTGTCTTTAAATCATTCATAAAGTCGTTACAGTTATTTGACAAAAGAATGAATAATACTTGCCATGTAGCTCAAAAAGTACACACTAAGAACGAAAAATGCCAAAGTAACCAAATTCAATTGAAAAACTAACCATTTCCATGAAAGATCTTAAGAATAAGTTACACAATCCATATCATATCATTAAGAACTAAACAAAAGACAGTCATATACAGTATAGTTGATACGCATTCCTTATGTTGTATGGATAGGAATAAGGGCTAGGTCTTGCACAACAATAAAACACCCCATGTCATATGCTTGGTCCATTGTCCATGGCTATAAAGAGGGCCAATTCATATTGGATAATGTCATTTACATTTTTCCGGTCCAGTTCTGTGTTCATTGTGGCATCTAATGGTACACTATAGATGGATCACCTTGTATCTACTTTAGTGAGTACATCCCTTCTAATACTCAATGTTGCCATCATCACGGCTTTAATAAATCTGGTAATGAAAAACCATCTTGAAATACCCTGTTATACACTGGCTTCAATGGACCCATGCATGCATATCCCATGGGATTTAATAGAAGAGTGGGAAGGGGATACATGTTGAGAGAATGTTCAGTACCTCCATAGATACACTAATGGGGAATTTTTTCCCAAGTATAGCTTAGGAAATTGTGATTTATCAATGATTAGGCCATCACAAGTTACTGAAAGTCCTGGGAGTAAGCCCACAGTAGTTCAAAAGGAAGGTGCTAAGCAATTTACTGTGCACAATGCATCTAATCAGATAGCAAGGATTCGCTTCAAGAATTTCATATTTTTGAAGCTTGCAAGGCAGTATCCCACAAATCTTCTTAGATACAAATACAAAATGGGATGTCCACTCACACTCTAAGCATTTGATTGATATTTTACATGAGATGGCTGGCAAGTCCATAGATACCCTTGTGATTTAACATAAGAGGAGACTACTAGTTTTAAAAGTTTGTAATTTCAAAAGTAGTTTGTAAAGGTTCAAACATATGAAACACATATAAGGAATAAATAAATCAATGCAACAGTTTAAAAATGACAAACATTTGGGTACTAAAACTTATTTTCCTTTTGACAAAAGACTCTGGTGACACCATGCTAAAAGCCAACCAGTTGAGGTAGTTCATTTCACTAATAGATAAAAACTATTATCACAATCACCTTTATCTGTATTTCATGATATTCTTCAACACAAAATTCTCTAGTAGCAGTGCAGAAGCAAGGAAGCACAAAGCAGAAACCATGAAAATGATATTAAAAAAATCAGATTAAATATGACTAAGAAGCGGTGTATTTTAGTAAACCACAGTATAAAATAGATTTCCCATAAGGTTTACCACATAAGACCCTAACTAGAACCAAGTGGTCGGAAATCGTCACCCACAAAACTACTTGGTCGGACTTGGCAAAGGGGTATATATCATTTCTAAAGTGATTGCAATGGAGGCATATTGTTTGCTAAATTTCTCTCTTTAACTGCCTCTTAACATTTATCTGCTCCAAAAATATATTCAACTTCATTACAAACAACCAGTCTATTTCTTGCATTGAATTTCCTCATCTCAATAATGGGGCATACCTACTAGTTTTGGATCTAAACATTTACATTTAAATGACACTCTATGTTCCTCTACTCTATCCATACACTTCTATACAAACCCCATGTAAGGCTTATAAGTTATATTGATAACTATCGCTAGAATTTGGATAAGTAGTAGCATTTTTTATGAGCATCTAAACCCTCTCCTAAAATTAATTTCTATATTACTTTTCAACACTACTTAATTTGGAATTTTGATTTTAAATTTACTCATTCATCACTCACTTTTCTCTCTTTTATACTATCTTTTTTTATTATTATCTTTACAAAGCATTG
This sequence comes from Taxus chinensis, assembly GCA_019776745.2. Lineage (NCBI taxonomy): Eukaryota > Viridiplantae > Streptophyta > Pinopsida > Cupressales > Taxaceae > Taxus > Taxus chinensis. The sequence goes on from CM034156.1 coordinate 97,220,870, forward strand.
AATTGGGTACCAAATCTTGTTTCACATTGCAAGAGCCTCTTTAACTTATAAAACATTGTAATACAAACTTAAGTCAAGCAACTGAGTAGAAGCTGTCTGACCACATTTATTCTACTAATAAAAGGTTTTTAACCTATTTGGGTTTAATAAATCTTCCAAGATGTTCAAAATTGGTGTGAAAATTAGGAAAATAAGTCTCTCCATTAGTAGCTTGTTATTTTCTTATTTCATCTTCACAATTGAAGATATAAGAACACTAATTGACCAAATATTACCTAACAATTTAATAATGCACCAATTCTATAAGAAAATTGTGTCTCAATGTGCACAGCTAAGAGTTATGCAATTTGTTTTCTCCAAGCTCATCTTACATGCTATTGAAATTATATAATTCATCTTCACACCAAGCAGCATTTTATTTCCCTTGATTTCCTGCATAACATCCAATCTACAATGGCATCAAAGAGGATTCCTAATCTTTCCTTATATTAATTTAGAAAACCATAGTATCAAACTTAATGTTGCAATACAATTATAACTTTTTTCCCTTTTAATTACACTTCCTCTCTAGGAAGGAAAGTTATTGCCCAAACTATCCTATGAATATCACATGTATTGTAGTATAAATTCATCAAATAACACAAAGAACACAATATGGAGAATGGAATAGACCTTTCTCATCATCATAAGTTACAACATACAAAATCTTGACTTCAGTGGAAATTGATTGAAATACGTATTAGTAAACCTCGTCTAACTGGGCATGATGGTGAAGAACTTGAGCTGATGAAAGAGAGCACCACAAGTTCAAATTGTGAGTGGAGTTGGGTATGTACGTCTCATATAATTGTCGCAGTGGCATAATTTAGTGTCTCCTAGCCAATGCATAATAAGCTTTTCGGGAGTACAAGGTGGTCTCACATGTGCATACATCTAGATGTCATAGACCTTAAAAGGACCTATCCTTTTACTCATGAAAAAGTAACAATACACTACCAAAACATAGTATGATTCATTGAGTCATTGTGCCCTTAGTATAATTTATTCATTTAGTCCAATCATTCTTCCTATATCTGCCCCTCCCCTACTCTAAATCGAGCCATCATCCCTGATGAATTCCTTGGGAAGGAAAAGTGGTATTAGTTTGTGATATACCAGTCTTGAGGAAGCTAGCATTTGGAATATTAGATTTAGGCATAGAAACTGACATAGAAATCAGTGAAGTCGGGACTCTCATTGCTCAAGGAGTTTGAGACAGGGAACGTGATACACCCCCCTTAGACATGTCCAACATCCTTGAAACCAGAATTCATGGCCCTCGTTTGTTTTTTCAATTCATATTCCCTATTCTAGACCTTGGCTAACTCTAGATCCCACCTTGACGCTTTCCCAAAAGCATCCTCCTACTTTGTCTTCTCTTCCTTGTCCTGAGAATTCTTTCATTGTATATCTCTTGATCTCGATTGGTTTTAAGATTGGCAAACCTCCTCCAAAATCTTATTCTCAACTATCAATTGAAGACATTGTTCTTATGCTTTCTCGTGTACCTACTTTCTTAAGGCTTTAGTTAAATGGTAGTGTCGTACTGGGATTTTAAATAAAGGTTTTGTCACTCATAAATCTTTGCTTTCACAAAATGGCAACTAGGCAAAATGGTTAATGGTCATTTCTAGAGTAATTTCATCTAATTGCTCTCCGAGAATGCCACTTTTCAACTCAAATTTATGCACTCCCATCTAAATATCTCTTTTTTCTCATAATCATGGAGGTGATTATCTGCTTTGAATCTGACACTCATGTATGTATTTTGAAACTCTAGACATCCAAATGCCAGCTCAATTTTCCCACCGAACCATGTTCTAGCCTTTAATTTATTTCTCTATATGAGTATACAATTGGGTAAGATGGTTATGCAACTCAAGCCATGCACTAGGAGCTGGTTCGCTCCTCTTGCCCTGAGAGAAAATGTTGCAGCAAGTATTGTTTCCCCACACTCCTGGGAAAATCTGCTGTACTAAACTCCATGTCTGAGAATGGTCATCTCCATAGTTTTCATCCTCAGATTCAGAAAATACTCAGAAGACCCAAAAAAAATTGACTCGGCAATACTCAGTGAATTTTCGGCAACTTACAAAAATATGCAAATTTATTTTAAAAACATAAATTTGATGCAAAATACAGTTATAAAATGTATCAAATGATAAAACGTTGGGGAACAGTTTTCTATTAGATTTCAATAGAAATAGAGTACAAAATTGCATCATCATGCAAATACAACAGCTAGCTAATTATGTCTTATGTATTTATGATGATTTTCATTGAAAATTATCATCATAAATTGCATATCTATGCAAGTGACAATATACAATAATTTACAATTTCCAAAAACTCGCCAAAATTTAGAATTATTAAATAAAAAAATAACTCTCCAAAAACTCGCGAGTATTCGTCAAAACTCACGAATATTTGCAAATGACTAGTGAATATCCACCCAAAACTCGGCTGCAAGTTTTGGAGAGTTTTTCTAGCTTATATTTGCCTAGGGAAAAAACGGTGAGTGCTCACCAAGTATACATACTATGGTCCTTTTGATGATCCTCCTATCAGGAGGTTTGGCTGCACTAGAACCTTCTCTATCTAATCAGGAAGATCTATAAAATAACCCGTGTGGAGTCACTGTCTATGATATCATCTTGCTTCTCCTGGTGGGATCTCAAAGGAACCTTCTCTATATGCCCATCCTCAGTATCATCATCATCATGCAACTTCTCTTGAAGCAACTTCACATCTCCCATGTGCTCAAGCCATTAAGTTTCACCATGTAAATCCACCTCCATCTCCGTAGTTGGTGTTTCTAGAAAAAAATCAGGTTCTTCTATGGCATACTCCAAAGTGATATGGTCATAGTCAAGGAGAGGACTTAAGGTCATATTAGGAGTAGGATCAACATTCATAGTTAAGAGGCTTAGGAATCCTCCTTACTATAGTCGTAAGAGGAAACGATGCAAGAGTTTTTTCTCCCAAATGCTATCAAAGTTGTGTTCTGTAAATTACACAGAGAAAATCTAGAAAGTGGGGGTATTTCCTAAGAAGTTATACTGTATACACCTAAAGGGGTTTTTAGTGTCTGTGAGATTATTTTCCTCCCCTAGATGTTTGTATCTCCCTCATCTCATTGCTCATCCTTATACTTCCTCCCATGAACTTCGTTATTACTGCATTTTCCATCATTGTCTTCCACACAGGTCCCTTCCTACTCCTCTGACCTGTTTTCTCTTAATGTTCCTTGCAGGTCTGTCCCTCCTCCTACTCCTCTGAGCTAGTTTCCTCTGATTCTTTGTTGGGAAGAACATCATTTAACAATTTGATTGGGGCTGCTCCATTGGACAGCTGATTCTCTACACGGTCTTGAGCAATCACCTTACATTTTCCTTCAAACCCTTTCCTCCTAGCAATAAGCTTTTCTCTTGTTTTTTCCTTCTAAAGCCACTACAATTGCTTTTGTAATGGATTTATCTACCAAAGTGTGCTACACTCTTCATAAACCAACAATTTTGGCTTTTCTTGATTCCCAAGGTGCTCTTCCTTCAATTTTTGTGTTGGTGGAACATCAATAATTAGAAAATCACATCTATTTACAAGAGGCTGCCCTCATTTCTTCAATGTTGCTTTGAAAAATCTATGCTTCCCTTCTTCGATTCCAATATGGGACACATGCACTCAAGCGTAAAATAGTAATAAGGCATGAAGTGGAATATAAAATTTCTTGGAGCACTGGTAAATGTGTCTTTCAAGTTTGCGTACAAAAAATTACAACAATAGAAAGCATCACCACTCTTTAAGTCCTTGCATAAGGGGGATGAGCAGTAATGCAAGATCATAGCTTTTGGTTTCCCCCACGAATCAGAAACAAATCTGATTGTGGAGTTACTAAGCTTCCAAGACATACATCATTCTGAATGTCTAAAATGAACTCTTCTTTCTCTATTCCCAAGAAATTTCACCTCTCAACCTTCTTTTTCCTAGAGTCTAGCAAAATCCTCAGCACGTGCATTAACTCTATTGGCTGATTTTACACAAAGAAATTTGATTTTCTTATGTTTGCATCATTTATGTTGGATGGATTTTATGTCGCTGTATATATCGTTATTCGCCCAATGGAAGCGGTATAAAATTTGCAACAATTAGGAAAGATAACCTATCAACAGGGTAACATTTCTCTACGTTTGAGAGGGGCAGTTCGTATGATGGGGTTTTTTGTAAATTTTTGTGCTTTTAAGCGGAAAGCACAAAAGGGCAACAAAATTGGGAAGGAAAAAGAAAACAGAGGAGGCGAGAAATCTACAGTAGAATAAACACAGAAAACTGCTGAGATTATCTCAAAAGTAAACACAATATAGAAACCCTCTCTTTCTCAGATAGAAGACAGAATACAATGATGAGTGCAAAGTAAGACGCACAAAATCTTCACAATCCCTCAATCTGTATGAATATAGCACAAAGTCCACGAACACCAAGACTCAGCACAAAGTCTGATTCATCAGAGTATCACATACAACAAGGGATAAAACAACATTGATGACATCATCTAATTATAAATAGAAAGACAAAGTCTATAATTAAAAACCATTCACATTGCAGTGAGAAAAGTATTGCATTCATGAAATAGGAAGAAAAACCATGTACACAAAGTTACAGTAGTAATTTTCCAACATTCAAAAATGAGAAGAGAGAGGGAGAAACACAGAGAGAAAGAATTCCTTTTACAATTACACTTTTGGCCTCATATAGGCACATGCTTTTAGGAGTAGTTATAAAACTACTTTTAACCCAACCTATTCCTGTGCTTTTAGCAGTGGTACAAACAAGTATGCATAAACTCTTCGCATGACATTCAACTGCCATTGGAGATGGAGCACCTAGAGATTTAGTAATTCAATTCTGATTATCCTGAAGTAGCAGCAGCTATGCTCATAAAGATCTTGGTTCTTTAACTTTCGTGCTCTAGCCTTATGAATGGACATTCACCTCAAGCTTGGACAGATTCCTTCACTGCACTTCCGAACTTTGCACACAGTTTTGTTTATTTGCTTGTCTGGAGGCATCTTCTCAATCACTTTATTTCCCACGGCAATGCATTCGTAAGGTTTATGGTGAGCCGGATCTAACTTGCTAATCATGTGCCCATCTTTTGTCACCTTTAACCTATCTAAAGAAGCAACATAGCTGATTCCTCATGAAGGGAAAAGATCCTTCTCAACAAATCTACACAATTTCTCATTATTTGTTGCCGAGAGTACCACAAGCATCCTTTCTGGATGTGCCAGTTGCCTGATAGGAACAGAAAATAGTTATCTATTTGGCAAGGTAGGATATCTTGTAAGAAAAGTGCCTGCAAAGAGTGTATATGTTTAACTTCAAAAGTTTAGTACCCAGAAAGCATTTGTTATTATTCCCCTGATTTGTTTGCCCTCTACCAAGGTTTTCATATCAGCACAGTCCTGGTTTGGAAAGAAAGTGAGTTTGTACTAGGACTCGTTTTATTGTGGTTGTTGTAGGTATAGCATTGTTGATGATGATTTGAAGTCGCCTTTATCTGTGCATAGCGTACCCTTGTCCATAGTAACAGTTTCTTTTATTTGGGTTATAAAAATAAGACCATTACCTCCTAGCCCCATCTAATCCAGAAACAAGGGAATTTTCTTGTCTCCATACTCGCTCTCTTTCTTTGGCTTCACCGTGTGGGAAGAGACGAGAATATCATTCCCTTGCAAACTCTTCGGTCGAGTCGGGTATTCGGGGAATTAGTGCAATGTCCCCAATGGGACTATTTTTGCCCCCAAATGAATTTGAGGCGATTCCCACACACCCAATGCTAGTTATAAAATATATATCAATTGTTTATGATGCAGATCTGATTTAATTATGGAAAATGCAACTAGGGTTGCGTATGAAACTTATAAAAATCAGAAATAAATCATTTGACATTTTCCACCATAAACTAATCCACGTAATTTATAAAGCCAAAATACAGAGATAAAACCAGATTTGAGGCCCACAAAGGGGCTGAAATAATTTAGCAGAACTTGCCTTTAGACACAGCTGGAAATCTGATAATTTGAAGCCAAATTCCACTCCACAAAAGCTGATTCAGATCATAAAAAATCTACAATTGTAACAACAATCCAGATCTGGTTTTTTAGCATCCAAAACCCCTCCAAACAGTCCCTATACAAGTCGCACCAGCTGGAAATAAGGATAAAACTCAGCCACCACTTTCCTCTTTAAACCCTGGACCAATTCTGCAAAGTACAGCCCTCAAAATGCTTGGAAAACTACTGGAAAAACACCTAAAAAATACTACTAACTCAGTGATCTGCAATGGAAACCCCAAGGTGAAGAATCCTCTCAACTAGAAGAAGAGTTTTCGTTCTTCTACTAGATTCTTGGAGGGTTTTCATCCTCAAAAGTGAATCTCTAAGGGTTTTCGTCCTTAGAAGATTGAAGATGCAAGCTTAAAGCTTAAACTACAAATCAGATTTCATAAAATAGACAAGTGATGATCTCTACAAGCAAGTCCACTTGCTTTTATAGAAGTAATGGGCCAAATGACCACCCTCAACTCCTAATCAGATGTTTCCTCCTTCATTTAATGTTTTTTCCCACCTTTTTCATCCTCCAAAGAGGTTGCATTTTCTCCTAGGGGAGAATAATAAATATAAAGTGATATTTATTTTTTGCTTATTTCACTTGATATTTTTCTTTTCTATTTTTAATTGGACTTTATCATTAACAAATTAATATAAAGTGCTTATAACATTATTTTATATTGCACTTCTATAATTAATTTATTATGATAAGTTTCCTTTTCTATCCCCCATTTAGTTGTCGGGAAACAGAATTAGGATAAGGGTCTTCGACCGAGAACGGGATATTACAATCCTCCCTTCCCCAAATTGCTTGCCCTCAAGCAATTGTAACTCATCTGTCCAAGTGCCATGTGCATGAGACAAAACATGCTAAAGTGCTCCAAAATCTGAGCTCTTGTACCTGTTAATTGAGATAGATCTTGCCCCCATATACCTTTCTCAAGATCCTCATGATCTAACTATTGTAATAAAAGAGAAGATATATTGTTTACCACATAACCTTGTTGTAGGAGAACATCTTCTTGCCCAAAAGTGAATGCTGAGAACACCAAAGAGAGTATCCCTGGCTACATACATACCGCTGTCCATAATTTGTCCAACTTATGACTGAAAGTGTGCTTCCTATCATCCCCATCACCAAAATCAACCTTCGACTCATCCCCTTTGTTGGGGTAACCACTAGAGTGTCTATAAAAAAGAAGTGGCATAGTAGGAAACATTAATCACCTGTTAACTACATCTAAAAGCTTACCGAAGGTTGCTGTTTTGGAAATTATAGCAGCCTCCAATCTCACGCAAGTGTCCATGGAAGTCTCCTCATGTGCAAGTTTTTCCATAAAGTCTCCTTCGGCTCCTTCACTTGGGTGTAGATCCAATTTGTCTTTATGCTCCCTTTGAATTGTTGTTCCAAAAAGGACAACAAACTAAATATCAACATCTACATTCGCAATTTGGGCTTCAACCACTAAACTCTCTTCCTCCACTTGTAGATCTGAGTCGGTAGACTCCTGGATTTCATTTCTCTGCTCATCCTTGCAATCTTGCACATCAAATCTTTCTAGAAACTTTTGTGTGAAATCTTCAATGGATTCAACCCCTTGGGTCTTCAACAATTGATGCCACCACTTATGTGTTGCTCCATCCATGTATCTAGGGATGAGCTTGATGGTATCATCCTGATACATAGAATTCCATAGAAAACATCTTTTAAATTCCTTCAACCAAAATCTAGCAGATATTTCATTAGTACAATCAAAAAAAGGCACTTGGGTCCACTTCATTTTAAAAAAAAAAGAAATTCTAGTTGCATTCAGATCTGATTTCTCTTTTCTTTCCTCAAAGATTGGGAGGATACATCGCTCTGATACCACTGTAATGTCCCCAGTGGGACTATTTTTTCCCCCAAATGGATTTGAGGCAATTCCCACACACCCAATGCAAGTTATAATATATATATATATATATATATATATATATATATATATATATATATATATATATATATATATATATATATATCAATTGTTTATGATGCAGATCTAATTTAATTATGGAAAATGCAACTAGGGCTAGGTATGAAACTTATAAAAATCAGAAATAAATCATGACATTTTCCACCATAAACTAATCCACATAATTTATGAAGCCAAAATACAACGATAAAACCGGATTTGAGGCCCACAAAGAGGCTGAAATAATTTATTAAAATCTTGCAGAACTTGCCTTCAGACACAATTGGAAATTTGATAATTTGGAGCCAAATTCCACTCCACAAAAGTTGATTCAGATCATAAAAAATCTGCAATTGTAACAACAATCCAGTTATGATTTTTTAGCAGCCAAAACCCCTCCAAACAATCCATTGTACCAGTCGTACCAACTGGAAACAAGGAGAAAACTCAACCACCACTTTCCTCTTCAAACCTTGGAACAATTCTGCAAAGTACAACCCTCAAAATGCTTGGAAAACTACTGGAAAACACGTGAAAAATACTACTAACTCAGTGATCTGCAATGGAAATCTCAAGGTGGAGAATCCTCTCAACTAGAAGAAGGGTTTTCGTACTTCTACTAGACTCTTGGAGGGTTTTCGTCCTCAAGAGTGAATCTCTAAGGGTTTTCATCTTTAGAAAATTGAAGATGCAAGCTCAAAGCTTAACATACAAATCGGATTTCATAAAATAGACAAGTGATGATCTCTACAAGCAAGTCCATTTGCTTTTATAGAAGTAATGGGCCAAATGGCCACCCTCAACTCCTAATCATATTTTTCCCCCTTCATTTAATGTTTTTTTCCACCTTTTTCATCCTCCAAGGATCACATTTTTTCCTAAGGGAGAACAACAAATATAAGGCTATATTTCTTTTTTTCTAATTTCACTTTATCATTTTTTATTTTTCTTTTCTATTTTTAATTTGACTTTATCATTAATAAATTAATATAAAGTGCTTATAATATTATATTATATTGCACTTTTATAATTAATTTATTATGATAAGTTTCCCTTGCTATCACCCCTTTAGCCATCAGAAAACAAAATTAGGTTAAGGGTCTTCGACCGAGAAGGAGATATTACAACCAGAGGATCAACGGAACCATTCCATTGTTCTATCTACCTTCCGATGGCGTGAACAGTATGTAAATAAACTTGTTTCATTACTTAGTTTGCTCCTAGTTGATACGTGCTGGGGAAAACTACTTCAGTTCTGTGGGTGTCCTCAACGACCGATGGGCATGAAATTCATTGATTAATAACATGTGTTGGCGAGGAAATTTGTCCAGTGGACAAATTTGTGAATTCCTTGCCAACACTCTGGGAATCTAAGTCCCTCTACTTAACTGGTGCAGCTGCCGTTTATGCATGCACGATAAAACGTGGATTTCTGTGGTGGCTTTTCGGCCAGGGATCCAACAGGGGCACTCCACTGACCCTGCGGCAAAGCTAGCAATCTCTTGCTAGGGAATACTTTGTCTGAAGGTGGGAAAGGGAGTGAGGAATGGGATAGGGAAACTAATGTTGCAGGTAGGAAATCAGATTCCTACACACATTAGTCAGAAACTTTAACACATGCATTTATGAGAAGAAACAACCCTGCAAATGGCAACAAGACGAGATGAGATTGTGAACTCAAAGTTTCTAAAATCTCCTCATCAAAGAGGCTACAAAATCCTTCTTCTTGTATTGATTCTTAAATAGAAGTTGTACATAATGTGGGAATGGAAGAAATTTGAGAATGGAGGAAAGTAGAAGAAAATGGCTATCTCCTTTGCTTTCTCTAAATACAATTGACTCGTGTGTTTACAAGATCAATTGTCAACCCTGTACAATGGCATGAATAAGCCATTAAATGTCTTGCAAGAAACAATTACAACTTCTTTGTTAGCAAGAAACAGTTTACAATCTTTTCAATCATTCATGTCCGTTCAGATTCTTGGTTCGCGAAGAAACGCCAATGGCAGAAAAAACCAGACTTTTCATAATGCAACCATTACACTTGTTTTGTAACTTTGAATTTGAACCGTTCATCTTGCCTTTGAAACTTTAAACTAGAGTCGTCCACGTGGGAGAAATTTACTGGGGTGGGCGTGGAAGATGCCTTTTGCATTTTGTGACTTTATAGAGATTTGGCATTTTTTACATTTTTGGTCCGCCCTTCCGCTTTTGATATAAGCCTGACACGTGGCTTCACTTGAGTGGAGACAGAGTCACGGGTCACTTTTATAATTTTTCCTTTTTTCAATGCGGGCTTAAAAACACAAATTGCTCCGCTTGCCCGCCTCCCCGCTTTGACCTTCGATGCGGGTTTAATATTTGAATTTTTCCCTCATAGCATGATTGGGGCTGTGGATCACTTTATGACTTTTAGCCATTTTTACAAAAAAGGCTCAAAACCTCAAAGTTCTCCGCCAACCCGCTTCCCCGCTTTGACTTTCCAACGACGGGCCCAAGATTTGACTTTTTTCTTTGTGTTTGGCAGGGCTGCGTATCACTTTTTAACTTTAAGCCCCTTTAATGAAAAAGGCTCAAATTCTCAAATCTCCCCGACGATCCGCCTCCCCACTTTGACTCTTTTGATGTGGGCTCAACATTTGACTTTTTCCTTTGTGTTTGGCGGGGTTGCAGGTCACTTTTTAACTTTAAGCCCCTTTAATGAAAAAGGCTCAAATTCTCAAATCTCCCCGACGATCCGCCTCCCCACTTTGACTCTTTTGATGCGGGCTCAATATTTGACTTTTTCCTTTGTGGCATGATCGGGGCTGTGGGTCACTTTATAACTTTTAGCCCTTTTTACATAAAGGCTCAAAAACACAATTGCTTCGCCAGCCCGCCTCCAATTAGATATGTCCACGTACCCGTGGATAATGGGGCCAAAATTTGGCGGGGAAGAAAACACCCGTCATTCACGACTGTGGAAAAAATACAGAGAAGAAGAAAACTTCACCATTTCGCGCCCGATTTTCAAATTTCTTTCACGAACCAAGGGATTGAAAACAATATAAGGTTCGATGATCCATGGCCATATAAAGATTGACAATTTCATTCAAATGAGGACAACAATAGAATTTTCACGCATCCAGACGAGGAAACGGAAAATTTATCAAACCACGCAGACTGGAGAGTTTAAACAAGTTCAAAGCATGAATTTCTCTATCTTTTCAGACTTCCAACTTTACTTGAACACTTCTGGAGGGCGCAAGCTCAAAATTTTCGAATTTGACTTAAAAAATGAGGGGGGATTTTGAGGGTGACAACAGCTGGCTCTAGCTTGGGGACATGACATGGACTGAGCATAGTGAATACATGACATGGGAATCCAAAATCTTAATCTCTAGACCCTGTAATTTGTTGACTAGTGCCTTATTCATTGGGCCTTGTGAGATTCATGTACAAATTTTAAAAAGAGAGATCAACAAGAAGGGAAAACACACACATACACATACAAAAAGGATGAAAAGGAAACACACCACACACAACAGGAAGGGAAACACACTTAGCAATCACCTATGGTACAAGGCAGGGGGACAACCCACTTTCACTGATGATACAATTTCAAGTATTGCCCGCTCCGAGGCAATTCCAGTGGCGTTCCATCCAAATATGAGAGAAGAAAAATGTTCTCGCCGCAAGCGTCACGAATCTAGAATGGGCCGAGCCATAATGAATCAAACTTTCCATGGCAACCTTTTGGTTCTCTTCTCTTGTCCCATAGTAGGATGAAGTCCCGAACTTTAAATTTTCTTGCCTTGGCCTTCTTATCAAAAATCTTCTTTACTTTCAATTGGTGCTCCTTAATGCGATCCACCACTTGAAGTCTATTTTCTTCCAGCTTCTCAAGAAAGAGGATCCTCTTGTCAGTGGAATTCTTGTACTGACCATCTTCTATAAGTCAGGTAATAGGCAATATCAACATACCACTCATCAGTAGCGGTGACAAAGAGAACCTGTGGGTTGTCTTATGAACAAGTTAAGTAAGCATAGTTTTCCTCACCATGTTGAACTTTGAGTGTTTCATCTTCAGCAATCAACTTGCACAAGCCATTTCCCCTTACCAGATTGGAGGGTTGAATCTCCAAGTCATATTCTTGAGTCTTTGCAATCCAATTTCCTCTTTTAGCTCCGGGATCCTGCTGTGTCAAGATGGACTTGATTGCACTATCGGGGACCATCACCATCGTATGGGAATTGAGGATGTAAAACCTGAAGTTTTTTACAACCTTGACCACTGCATAGGCATGCTTCTCCAATTGGTTGTATTTTAGCTCATGCTTTTTCAAAGGACAACTCATGAAAGCAATAGGTGCTTCCACACCTTCATCATTTTTCTGAACGAGAACGGCAGAGAGTGTATGTTCTAATGTATAACAATACATGATGAATTCTTTGTTAAAATCTGGAGATACAAGAGTCAAAGCCTTGGCAATGGATTTCTTAATCTCTTTGAATGTTGCCTTCCCTTCATTGTTCCATTTGAAGTTTGCTTGCGGTTTCATCATGGAAGTGATGTGCTTCGTCAACTCAGCAAACTCAGGCACAAAACAACAAAGAAAGTTCACCTTTCCGAAGAATGAATGAACTCCTTTCTTGCTTGTGGGCAGGGCTAATGCTTGAATGGATCTAATCCTCTCAGGATCAATGTGTGCTCCATGTTTGTTCACGATGTGCCCCAATAACTTGCCTTTTGTGACTCCAAAGATGCACTTTTTTGGATTTAGTGATATGCCATGTTTCCTACACCTTGCAAGTACCTATTCCAAGTGATAGATATGATCTCCCATCTTCTTTGAAAACATTGTGAGATCATCAAGATATATGACAATGCAATGCTTTAGATCTTTGAAGGCCAAATCCATCGCCCTTTGGAATGTAGCTCCTGCATTGATTAGGCCAAAAGGTATTCTTCTCCATATTGCAACTTTAAGTGTTTCAAGGTCTTAAGTAAAGGTCAACTTGGCACAAACCATTTCCCCTTACCAGATTGGAGGGTTGATTATCTCCTGAGTCATATTCATTAAGTCTTTTCAAACCAATTTCAGATCCTTTTATCTGCTTGCAGGATCCTGGTCCATGATGAAGAAGATGGACTTGATTGTCACTTTACCAGAAACCATGGTTCACCGTATGGGAATTAATCTGCACATCCGTATTTCACCTGAAGTTCTTCTTATAGCACTTGACACATTGCATAGGCACCCATTCGTTTAATGGTGGATGGTATTTTAGCTCATACTTTTTCTAATGACAACTCATGAAAGCAATAGGTTCATTACCATGCCTTCATCATTGATTCTAAATCGAGCAATGATAGAGAGTTGTATGGCCTTCTGATGCATAACAACTGAAATGATGAACACCTTTGTTAAAATATGGAGATACAAGAGTGATGGATTTCCTTTGACAATAGAATTTATTTGAGTCTCTTCATAATGTTGCCTAGGCTTTCATTGTTCCATTTGAAGTATTTCTTTTGAGTAATTCATCATGAAAGTGATGTGCTTTCTTCAAATCAGCAACATTTTCAGGCAAAAAATGACAAATAAAGTTGGCACCTTTCCAAAGAATGAATGAACTCATTTCTTTATCAAAATTAGCTGGGCACCGGGATAGACTGTCTTGAATGGATCTAATCCTCTCATGAATCAATGTGTGATCCATTTTTATTCACAGATGTGCTTATAAATAGACCTTTCCTTCTGTGACTCTAAAAATGCACTTCCCTTTGGATTTAGTGATTACTCCCTCATCATAAATCCCTTCAATTCCTTCTTTCTCTTCTTTGGGGACTACTTCTTGGTGTGTATTTTCACCTCCTTTGAAGAAGAGGTTATTGAAATTATTCCTTTTCTCTAAAAAGGATAGAATTTGGTTATCATCATTGAAGAATTGCAAATGATTTGCATTTTATGGTACGCTAGGCTTGAATACTATTTCAATGGTCACTTTTTATTTACCAAAATAAGGATGAGGTGTCACTAGGGAAGCTAAAATTGCAAGAGAATTAGCCTTTTCATTCTGTTCCATTAGAATAGCTTCAATGGAAAATACATCAAAAGATTCAATGCAGTCCCACACTCTGTTTCTATAATGTCTGGAGTCTTGGATTCTTCACCTGATATTGTTGGTGTACCTGCTTTACTACAACCTCTACATCACCTTAGCATATCATTTTCTTGATTCCCATGTCCTCTGCTACATTCATGCCTAAGAGGAGTGCTTCATACTCTACAGTGTTATTTGTATTATCAAATTGCAGCTTGTAGACAAATGGGCACAACTCATTGGAAGGAGAGTACAATAATACACCAGCTCCCAAGTCTACACTAGAATGATTACCATCAAATTCCATTTTCCAAATTTGATCTTCCTCTTCCTCCATGACGAAGTGGTAAGTTATCCTCTTTTTTTGATGTGAGGAAGTAGTTTCCTAACCCACAATATTGAAAGATAATGTGAGATTTTGGATCATCATACCTTTAGTACTGTGAACTTTATCTTTCTTACTGGTAGCAACTTCTTCATCTCATCTTTTACTAGGATAGTTGTAGATGACCATTCCATTTTTATCTCTCTAGCCAGGTCTTTGTAGAAACTCCTACTCAATAGCGTACCAAAGGATGCCGGCATGTCTACTACCAGTATGGTTAAGAGCACCTTCTTGTCTGGAAAATCAGCTAGTGCTACCTGTGCATCTTTGATTCTTCTTACCAATGGCACTTGTTTGAATTCAATTGAGTAGCAAGGTGCCATTTACCTAGGTTAAGGTGAGGCCTAGAGCATTTGCAACTTTGAGCTGGAATCACATTTTCTGAGGCTCCAAAATCTATGATATAATTATTTAGCTGGAAGCCTTTAATGAGGAGTGACAGATAGAAAGGTTCAACCCTATTGGTTTTAGAGGAACTAAGGGCTAGCATGTTTTGGGAAGGTGGTGTGAATGGTGTGGGCAGTAAACCTTTAGGATTAGGACTCGAGGATATAGGGTTACCACCACGAACTACATAAATGAACTTGTCAAACTGAGAATGGTGTGTTTGTAGGTATTCTACTTTCTGAGAGATGGAATTTGGTTTTTCTTGCATGTTCCACAAATTCAAATGGGGTTATGGTGAGTGAGGAAGAGGTTCCAAGAAATGCAGGAATATTTACATGATAGAGGCTTTTCTACTTTGGGTGTTGAATTCTCCTTTTTGGGTGTACTAATTGGCTTGGAAGGGGGTTTGAGGGTGTAGCTTTTTATTGAACCTTAGATGTTTTTGCAGGAAAAAACATTTAAAGGAGAATTTTTCTTAGCATTTTTTTTTAGTATGGGAGAAGAATTAGATGACTTACTTGGCATAATAGCATGATCCCTGACAACCAGTGAGTCTGGTTTTTCTTTGGCCAACTCCATAGAAGGTCGTAATGGTGATCCTTTACTGATTATTTTATTTTGTGTGACTTCTGGAGGATAATATTCTTTATTCTTGTTATCCTTTACTATAAATATTGAGGATGAAGCACCTTTCTTGGATTGTGCATTAGTGAAAACAACACATGAAAAACTTGGAGCTTATTCATCATCCTCATCTTCATCATCAATGTACTTAATTAGGCCATTGTGCATATCAAATTCCTCGACCTCAAGCTAGTTTTCATAGTCTTCCATATTTTATTCTTCAAGTTTCATCAATTTATCGCTTCCTACTTTGGCTTCTTGGTGTCACAGATGGCATTAAATGGTGGTGCTTCAAGAGCAAGCTGACGAGGAGGTGAAGCAATACTTGGCCTATCTGGAGGGTTTAGTCTCCTTGAAACATTCCGCATTGTGATATGAGATAGCTGTTTCTTCAAGGAAAGCAAGTCATTTGTCATTTTTTGGAACATCAGATCTGTGGTGACAGAGTTTGAATTTTGACCCTTTTTCTTTCCATTTCGGCCTTTCACTTTACCAAACAAGATTAGATCATCATCGGTTTCTATTGCATAGTCCTTGGTTTCCCTCAATATTCTTGGTTGGGCTCTTCGGAGGAAGAAACCTACTTCTGATGGTAAACCACTGATGAAAAACCTTTTCAAATTATTTTCAGAAGGCAACACATCTTCAAGGATCCTTCTTATCACTCTATCATATCTTGCTACAAAGTCCCTCATTGACTCGGAGGTTTCTTTCTTCATTTGTACCAATTGGACCAAAAGATCCTGACAATCTTTTGTGCTCTTGAACCTGTGTTCGAATGCACTTCTTATATCCTCCAAACAGGTGACGGACCTCGGGGGAGCATGTAGAACCATTCGGCAGCTTTCTCTTGAAGTGACTCCACAAAGAGTTGGACTGACACATCTTCATCCTCAACACCCAACACACCGCAAGCAGTGATAAATGCTGCTACATGCTCTTCAAGGAGTTGAGAACCATCCCCTCTGAATTTTGGGAAGTTTTTTCTCGAGCCTCTCGGTAGCTCATGGAGTGGTTGAGCAAGAGCCAATGGACCGGTGTTTCCTCCCCATGGTACATTAGGCCTATGGGCCTCACGATCACATTCACGCTCACGATCCCCCATACTATTTCTGTTTCTAGCTTCCAACCTTGCTAAGGCTGCGGTTTCTGTTGCTGCTCTTTCGTCTGCCCCGGCTTGAAGTCTCTCGATTTCTTCAAGTTGAACTCTTATTTCCTCTTCCACTCTTGCTTCTCTTTCTCTAGCTTCTTCTACGGTCTCTACGTCAGTGAAATCTTCAAGGTTCTTGTTGGTGTATGGGAATTCACCGTCCAAAAGATTGGCAACACTCAGGAAGGAAGCCTCTGGATTACAAGTAACTCTTGTCTCCTTTGAAGTTCCTCAAAAATGGGATCAGTTTGTCCTCCTTGTCTCTGTTGCCGGGTGTATCTTCTATCTGCCAACTTGAAAATCTATGCTCTTCTTTGCGGTGTTGGAATTTGTCTTTGCCTCTCCAATTCAACAGCGTGTTCTTCTTCAAGGTCCAGAATTCTCGTGGCGATGAAGTAGTGATTGACACTTTGTCTATTATGCCAGATAGCTTCCCTCAAGTCTGAAGCAACGTCTTCTTGGATGTGGAAGAGCAATTCGGGTCTTTCAACATGAGGGTTTCTTGGAATAGCCATGATTTGAATCCATGCGGCTCATATAGCCATTCAAATTCTAGAAACTTTTCTCTTTTTGAATTATGAATTTTCTGACCTTGCGGTCGCATTCAGGTGCAATTGCTACTAAATCGGTCCCACGGTGGGTGCCAAAAACTGTTGGCGAGGAAATCTGTCGGGTGGACAAATTTGTGAATTCCTTGCCAACACTCTGGGAATCTAAGTCCCTCTACTTAACCGGTGCAGCTGCTGTATATGCATGCGTGATAAAACGTGGATTTCTGTGGTGGCTTTTCGGTCGGGGATCCAACAGGGGCACCCCATTGACCCTGCGGCAAAGCTAGCAATCTCTTGCTAGGGAATACTTTGTCTGAAGGTGGGAAAGGGAGTGAGATAGGGAAACTAATGTTGCAGGTAGGAAATCAGATTCCTGAACACATTAGTCAGAAACTTTAACACATGCATTTATGAGAAGAAACAACCCTGCAAATGGCAACAAGACGAGATGAGATTGTGAACTCAAAGTTTCTACAATCTCCTCATCAAAGAGGCTACAAAATTCTTCTTCTTGTATTGATGCTTAAACGAAAGTTGTACATAATGTGGGAATGGAAGAAATATAAGTATAATAAAAAGTTCATATTGTGGTGCATTCCTCACCAATGGTGTATTGACACATTTGCTCCGATTTCATTAAAAAGGAAAAGGTTTATGGAATGTCTCCATTATCATTCAAGTTTCTTGCCCATGTTATTTAGAAAGGAGTGCCATCACCCACTTTGTATCAATTTACATATAAAGTCTTATAGTACAAGGGCTCCTACATCACACACAAACTGCAAGAGTCTTCAAAAAAATATCAAGCATAAATTATATTTAGACAACCGTAGATACATGTATTGAACTGATGCAAGGAGTCTCATATACTAGGTGAAGAAAAAGCAGTGTACGCTAAAGTCTGCTTTCCTAATAAACTATGATGGAAAAGACCGGCTACATAATAAAAAATTATCTAAAGAAGTAACTGCATAACAAATTATGAAATGAAACCTACCTGCTTGGATAGTAAGTGATGCCCAAATAGTGAAGCCAAGGTTCTGGAAAATATGCCCATAAAAAAATTAAACCTGTTTTGCCAAGAGCATATGAAATGTCACATAACAGATACTGGTGCACTATAGGTGGCATTGCATTTCTGTAGAAATATAATTTGCACTGTGATAGAGGTCAGAGCATAGAACAGCTTGTATTTATTTTGAGGCTTGACAAATCATGCAAAAAATTTAAATTACTTTACATTAAAGTTAATTCAGACATGGATAAACATATAGGAAAATGGGAACTATTACTTGGTGGGGCTGTTACGAATTGTCAAATTGCCACAAGAGAAATAACACAATGATTACAAATGTTAAAAATAGCATTCATCTTGAAACAACATTAAACACTATGTAAGTGCACCTCCATGTGTCTCGCCAGTACATGTTGACCATCCTTGAAAACTCGGCTTCTATATTTTATTTAAAATTTACCCTCTTATAAATAGTCCTTAATACTTTTCAAACTACTTGGTAGTGCATGCATAATGCAATTACAACTCAAATATTAGCATTATAATTGGTGTACTTGCAAAGTGTTTGCCATAAATATGTGACTTCTATAAGTTCTTACTATTTCATTGGCTCCTATCGGTGACACTCTTGGCAGAGATGGGTGGGTGGCTGCTGCTTCTGCATACTCTTGTTCTAGTCAATGTTCACACCCTAAAATATTATCATCTACATAACCATGATAATAAGAAACACAATGGCATCTCTACATGGTCAATGATTGAGTCACTAAATTATCTGAAGTACTGTTTGTTAGAGAAGGAATTTGACATGCCTATTAGCACAAAAACCATTTTCTTATTCATTTATCTTATATATAAATAGAAAATGTATGGATTAGTCATTTGTGCAATGCTTATTGATTTAATTTTGTTCCACTTCAAGGACGCCTTAATTGAGGGGAAAAAAATATCTATTTGATAGAATTTATGAATTGGTTAACAAAACAAAGGAAACGTTTTAATTGAAGTGCACACTACTGTTCTAGTTAATGTTCACACCATAAGGTGTTATATTTACTATATCATGAGAATAAGAAACACAATGACATCTCTACGTTGTCGATGATTGAATCTCTTAAATCATCAAAATAAATGTTAGAGAAGGAATTCAACGCACCTATTACCACAATGGTTGAGATGGAACCTACAAATCCATACACCTCTGAAGTCTTTGCACCTTGTTTGTTTGATAAGATAGTTTTTCCATCTTTCTCGTCATCCAATATTGAAACAAATGCTCTCTCCCTAGATAAAGAGAGCATGCGCCTTGGGCTATTGACTGATGAATCCACCATATTTGAAGTTCCCTCTACAAGATAAAATAGTAGTGAAAAGGGTTTTTTTTTAATATGCTAAAAACAAGGCACTTGTGATTTCCAATAATTCCACAAAGCAATGCATCTAACTACTACTTGTACATTATATGGCTTCCTTTCTATGCAATAAATATGAAAAATTAAAAAAGAAAAGAAATAAATAAACATTCAAAATAGAAATAGAAGCAGGAAGATCATTGTGTTCCAGAAAATTACCGATGTTATGCCCCCCAAAAATGCAATTAATATCATCAAATTAGCAGATGGGGGCATGTATGCTATTTGAACTAACATATAAAAATATAGAGGGAACAAGAGAAATAATTTTATATTAAAACCTTGTAATAACAGTCATTTTAAGGGAATAAATTATTTAATAAACCATATAGTCAATAAGAATGGATAAAACCAACTTACTTTCATAAGTAAGTTATTGAAGTAAACTAAAATAGATTTAGATTCAATAAGAATGATGTGGAAACTTCTAGAAAGGATTGGGAGCACTTAAATTGGCTTAAAGCTTACTAAAAAGAGTAAATATGACCACATAGCTGTTTTTCCTTCAAGAATTTACATAGGGGTTGAAAAACCCCAAAAGAGTGTACCTCACATGTGGGCCAGCCTGTACACTAAGATATACGGTGACTCATACCAAAATAGCATTAAAGGTGCCTATCCTCCAAGAAGGGAATGTAAAATGAACTCACCTGCCCCATTACACACTTTTCACATAGGGTAGTTCTGACTACCAAAGCACATTACTTCATACTGAAGGTTTCTCCATATTTGTTTATAGATATTAAGTGCAGGGACTTGCATTAGGTCAAGGGAGGCAGTACCTGTCTTGGAATAGGGTCATTTTATTTGTGATGCGTTTCAGCCCTGGTTACCCGTGCAACATGACAATGAAACCATCATTGAGGTTAGAGGAAAACAAATTCGTATAGGTTGATTTCATCGTTTGCATCGAATAGGTTGATTTCATAGTTTGCATTGAAGAAATGGGTCCTTTTTTTATTTTTTGATCTTGAGACAATGTGTTCAAATTGTCTATTCATTTTTGCCTGCCAAGATCTCATTTTCTACAGTCTAAATGTAAAGCAAATGTTGGCATAGAATTTAACTCACGTGCAGAGCCATACACAGCAGAAATTCATTTCAGAAGTATGAATGGAGTGTGCAGGTGAACACCCAATCCACATCAAAATAGACTCTCTTCCTTTTATTACATTCATCGTTATGCTTTGAGAGGAGTATAAATAGGAAAACCATGCCAGTATACTCGTTTATGTGATTTGCATTTGACAGAGTGAATTGGTCCAAACACCCATGCAGGGGGAGTCGTCCCCTTCCACATATGAAGGAGAAAGCAAACTAAGCATTTGTAAACATTGTCGATTTTGTTCAAGCCAAACAAGGTTTAGGGCCTTGACAGGTTTTGCAATCCCTCAAACAATGTAAATTTGTAGGCATCATGACTTAAAAATAATAGGGAATGCAGGTTGAATAGATATAAGGGTGTGTAAAATAAAGTAAATCATTATCCCACATGCAAAGAAAAAAGGCTTTCAAAGGGACTTTATATCAATTTGGGTATGTTAGAAGAGTCGATTAAAGGCGATCCACCTAGCTAGTGCCACTATGTAGTATAGCAGTTGAATATTCACAACCAAGCCAAAGAAATATACGAAAAAGAAATAGAACTCGGCATTTCATTTAAACATGGCATGTGTAATAGATTTTCGCAAAAAAGAAAAACATTGAAAAGGATGCAAAATAAGCAAGCGAGATCCATTAACATGAGTCCTATCAAACATATATAGATATGGACGAAAAGGGTGTGACGATTGGACAACACTATGTACCATGTGATTGGAAACGAAGGGCATAGCCATTAGAGAAAGGGGGCATACAAGGAGAAGACCTGGTTAGTAGGGACAACATGCAAAATCTAACAAGCTTAATCGTGAGAAGTATCTAGTGGAGATGACTCTTAAGGAGGTTTTCTTCCCATGGGGTACCTAGAAATGGTTAACGAAGGCTGAAACATCTCCATTTGTATTGTTAGTTCATCACTGCTTAAAAGCAATTCTCTGGACGATCTACATCCTCCTCGTCTTAGAATTAGAACTACTATGATATCCTTGTCGTCAACTAGTAGCTCAGCCTACGCTATCAGGATACGGGTACGAGTATCAGTACGGGTACAGGTACGATACGCGGATACGTCAATTTTAAAAAACCCTTGGGTACGATACGTCTTGGATACGTCCGTACATATATATTAAAAAAAAATTATATATATGTATATATATATTTATATTTATGTACACCTACTCATTTTACTCATTTTTTAGTCCATAAAAAACTGAAATAATAATACAAAACTTGAACCAATGTTCAAAGAATCAAAACATTCAATGTACTTAAGACTTTGCATTTGTATTGATCATGTGGCTGCCATACATATGATATACCAATATCATGTGAACATGAATACGAACAAAACTTGAAATTTGAAAAATATACTAGGATCCATGTTCAAATTTTCAAAACATACAATATACTTAAGATTTTACATTTCATTGTTCATGTGGCTGCCATACATATGATATAGGAATACAAACAAATCTAGAATATATCATCTAGATTTTCCTCAAAATCAAGTTCTTGTGTGCCACTTGCGCTAGCTCTACTCTCATTAACTCCACTCTCCGCTCCTTGCTTTTTATAGCTTTTTGTGGTGATTAGGGTGGTTTATTTTATTCATTTTATTTTTAGGGTTTGGTTTTAGTGATTAGAAAAGTCAAAAAAAAAAAAAAAATTTAACCTTTAAAAGACGTATTTAGGAAGGGATACGCCACGGATACGTGATGACGATGATGTATTCGGGAGTTACCCACACATATCTGTGGCGTATCCGTGTCTGTATCCGTACCGGATACGTATCAGATAGGATTTGTGGGGGGTTAGGGCATATCCTGGCAACGTAGAGCTGCTCATCCTATACAGATGTCTTGCCCTCCGCATCCGAAGGTTGTCTTTTTAGATTCTGTTTTCCAAGCTGGCTCCACCACATCAATGTAAGAAAACTGCAATCATAGTTGGGATCAAACACAATCACTTCTGGAAGCACCATCCTACCCCTCAAATAAGCATCAAAGAACAAATCAATTGCATTCAGGTTCATATAAATGCTCTTAGTCTTCATCAACTTCAAAAAATATGTTATACCCCACACCCATGGACAACCCCTTCATGAATTTAAAATAACCTGATGGGTAATGCCTGTAAATCAAAACTCTCTGACTAGTCCGAAGTGATCAATTCTAGTATGCTACACAATTCTTCAAACATCAACTAGGCCTTCTTCAGACCTCAGTTGCCATGTTCAGAATAGACTCAAGAGACCAAGTGGGATTTTGGACAAAGTACTGCTCAATCAAACTCTTTTTGACTATGACAGCTTTCTTGGGATTGATATTTCTTGCTTGATCACCAACTCACCATGCATCAGTACTCCAAGGGCCTTTTGAATGCCAAACAATGCAAATGATACTGGTACGGAGGTTCCTCCCACTATGGCCCTCTTCTGCCCAATATCCTTGTAAATCATCACCATTTACTCCAAAAGGGTCTTGGAAGTGCTCAGACAAAACACCACCATCTGTACTATGTGATCAGCTAGGCCTTTTCTCCATCTAAACTACTTGGAGGACAAGCTGAATATACTAACTTGATGTGCTCCAAGGGCTTGATAATTATTTAGAACTACAAGACTAACAAATGTGATTTAAAGTATGTAAAAGAAAACAACTATTGCATTTAGGGAACTTTTTAAACATATGAAATCTCTGGTTATGACATAAGAATGTCATTTTGTCAATTGTGGCACAAGAACGTCATTTTTTCAATTATAACATTTGGGTAAATTTTTAAACAGATGAATTCTCTGGTTATGACATAAGCATGTTATTTTGTCCATTATGGCATAAGAATATCATCTTGTCAATTATGGCATAAGAATGTCATTTTGTTAATCATGGCACAAGAATGTCATTTTGTCAATTATGACTTGAGAGTTAGTCAAGGCTACAAGAAGAAACAAATGTGATTTAAAGTATGTAAAAGAAAACAACTATGACAGTCAGGGAAACCTTTCATAGATGAAATCTCTCATTATGATATAAGAATGTCATTTTGTGCTCATCCTATTTTCATCACAATCCATAAGCCTGTGTTTGCGTGATGAATTTTGTCAAAAACTTCACGTGTTTTTTGTATGCTTGTTGATTTCGCATACTTATTCATCAGGCTACAATCACGAAAACATCAATGAAATCCGCATCAAATTATTTTCTATAGATCTGCAATCCATGTTCAAGAGATTCAATTTTAACACATACAAGAAGAAAATGAGCTGATTTGATTAGACACCTGTGCAATGCATTTAGTGAAATAATGCCATTGCATCTTGAAGAAGCACATGCCATTGGGAAGCTGAAATTATCATATTCTATCAGAAGATGTTTGGTTCGATTATGCGATCGTAGGCTTTGCTTGCAAACACCAAATGTAGCCATATCATGTAATAATGTACATGTGGCAAATGCAAATCCCCTAGTATTGATATCAGAGTTATAAATACTTCCATGACCCTTACTTCATTAGCCTATGTGTGATTGACCTTGTTATCCATGCTGGCTATCTTGAAGAAGCCCTAAACTTTGCCATGTAAATTCCCATTGTGTACAGCAAATGGTTTAGTAGCTTTAAAATAGAGTAGGGGAATCGAAGACTTACATGTTTTAGTTGTGAGAGCCCTAAGCATAAGTGAATTATTAGTACGAGAACATTTCTTTCCTCTGCAAATGCAAATACATTAGTTACTTCTGCCTTACTTCCACCAAATACAAACAATTCAAAGAGGGCTAATCAAATGTGGTTCTTGGCACCCACATCATTATGCAATGGTCATATGGGTATGTGTTGGAGACATGCCTATTGTCACTTTGTGGCCAGTAGCCTAGCCAATTGTGAGGCGCTTATGCTTAACAATATGATTGAATTTCCTCCACTACCCTTGAACAACATCTGCTTGATAGAGTCACAGATGTCATATGGAAAATTTTGTTAAAGCCGATCAAAAGCAAAGACAGTGTTGAGCCTTTAGTCCCTTCCTTTTAAAGTTGTGTCGAAAGTAGGTGCATTCCTAAGCTAAGATCAAAACAAAAACATATAATAAAAATAAGATAACTATAGGATAACATACAATGACACAACTGCAATGCAATGACTCAGAAGTAGAGAATAATTGCAACATACCATATTATTAGTATCCAGCTATGACCCAAACCCATCTAACACTGTAATTATCTAGAACCCTACCCAACATCCATATGGGCTATGGTCATGGCAACATCATGTGCCATCAATCGTGAAAATAAGGTAACCCAAGACAAGAAAGAATCGTGTATCCTAAACACATGTTTAGCCTCCTATTTGGTATAAATATGTGTAAGATGTCAACTTCTATGAGCTGAAAGAGAATTTGTGAGATATATCCAGCAGAAGATGAATATGCTCAACTAGATTGCCCAATTTCCAAGAGTTAAATAAGCCTAGATTACCTAAAGCAAAAGAAACAAATGGCCAAACGTGCATAGAAAATTTCAGAATTGAAGTATAGGTAAGGGAATGTTTTCCCGTGGTCAAAATGGCAAACATGTGTACAGAAAAGTTGTCACTTCAAACAATTATGATTCACATTACCATAAAAAGTGAAACATGCATATGGGTTGCACCCAAAAACTTTAATTACAAAATATGATTTTAGCAAAAAGAGACCTTAAAGTTATAATTAAAAACCTTTCCCTAAATCCTTTCCATTTGTTTCATGCAAGATGCTTTTAAATTAGTTCTTTATTCTATATAGAGTTGTATTACACAAGGACACGTCCCCAAGAGTTGAAATGTCCCAATTCCTAGGATAATCATGACGAAGACCCTTAGCCCATTTTGTCTTCCCGACTGCTAAGGAAGAATTAAAAGGGGAGACTTAAATTATGATATTTTATTATAAAGTGCAAAAATAAATAAAATAAACTATTATAAGCACTTAATAAATTATTGTAAACTTAAAAATAAAAAAAGACAAGCAAAAGACAAAAAACATTTAGCAAAAAAGAATTATCTAAAGGAAAAATGTGACTTGCTTATGGAGCAAAAGTTGGCGGGAAAAAAGCATATAATGTAGGAAAAATTTGATTGGTTAACAAAGGGGGCTATTTGGGTCACAAGTTCTGTAAAGGCAAGTATACTTGCCTTAGGGGAGCATCTTGTTTATTCTCTTATTTTCATAGCTGTAGTTGAAGCAATTTTGCTTGCATATGCACTCTTGAGGACGAAACCCCTCCCAAGAGCTCTAGAGAAGGACGAAAACCCTTCCACTAGTTTCTGAGGATTCTCCACCCTGGAGTATCCATTGCTCATAACTTGATTAAGTAGTTTATTTTCAGTATTTTCCAGTTGAAGAAGGAAGAAAGGTACAGATTTCAATCAAGGGTTTGGAAGAGGAAATTGCTAGCATATTTAATGCCCTTATTCCAGGCATAGCGACTACATTTGGAGATGATTCATGGTGTTTTATGGCTTCTTGGGAGTTGTTCTTAGTTGTTGTCATTACCCCTGATTTTTATACACCAAATCCTCTCATTTTCTGAATTTTTGGAGGCCTGGAAGTCTCATTTATAGTGTTTAAGGGCAGCCTGTCTGCAGATTTAATAAAATTATTCCAGCCTGATTTGGAGCTTTATTCGGGTATTTCTTTCAAGTTTCTATCATTATAAATATTGCTGATTTGTTTCGGCTAAAGATCCAGTGGATTCATGACATATTCCATGCATTTTCTTATCTAGCCCTAGTCGCATTTTTCCATTGTAAATCAGATCTGTATCAGAATTAATTGCTATATATTTTATAAATTGTCTTTGGGAATTTGGATTTGCCAAAAATCCAACTGGGGTTCAAAAGTGCCCTTTTGGGGACATTACAAGGGTCCAAGAGACGTCTTGGACATCTCAGCAGAAGGTGATGGGGGAGAGAGCAGAAAAATTTGGGGATGTCTCCCAAAAACCAGGGAATTTTCGAGGATGTCCCCTTTAAAAACATATGGTTAGAGATGTTGTAACATCCCTGAAACAGTCAATGGAGATCCCAACATCCCCAATGTTTTTTCAATGGCACTTAAAAAATACAGTTTGAAAAAAACAATAAAAATTTGAAAAAATAAATTTCTAACACTACAAGCACATTGAAAAACAATGGTTTCTGATTTCTTATAACTCTTTTCTGAGCTACGGACTATTTTTTTTTGCTGGGGGGCCTTAGCGTGTCGATATATCATGTATTTTACTTGGTTTTGAGTTTGACAATGCACTTAGTAGTTAGTATGTTGTAATTTTGAGCAATGAAAATCTTAATTTATAACTCACATTTTTGGATTATGATATTATTATGTCAACAGTTCGATCAATGGTTTAATTTGGTAATTTACTATTTTAATTTCAGCTTATTAAATTTGATATATTTTATTTCAATAGCCGTCCCCCTACTATCCTTAAAATCCAAGAAAAATTTTACCATCCCCAAAATCCAGGAAATGTTTTGCCATCCAAAAAATCTGGGATTTTTTTTGTCATCCCCAAAACCCCGTCCCTAAGATGCAGGTAACTGTGATAAAGTGTTTGCAACAATTACTGATACTCTATAGTAGTCAAGGTGACTATTTTTTTCGATATTCTAGTCATGTTATTTAACTATTCACCAAACAAAGCCTTCAAAAATTGTGAATAGTTTTTTATTATAACTTGAACAATAAATAACCAGCGGTGCATTGTTTGAAGAGCCTCTAGATCATAGTTACCAGGTTCGGAAATCCGATCAAATTCGGAAGGGCAAAAAAATCCGAAAATACGGAGTTCTCGAAAAAATTCGAAAAAATACGGAAAAATACGGAATATATATACTTCTATTATTATAAATTTATATTATTGTATACTTATATCATTATATATAGACAAATCATACAAAAAAGCATCCATCTACCATAATCATCATCATCATAATGATTCTTTCAAAAGATTGCAAGAAGTTGCTTGGTCCAAAAAGGTGCAAAAATGGATTTTATGAAAATAAGAAAAATATTGCCATCAATGCGTAGAGCTCAAGAAAATATACACTTTTAGAGAAGACGACAGCTGAAACGGAGCCACAGAATGAAAGTTATGGCACATGCAAGTTTTTGCTGATACATCTTCCCGGACCCTTTCCAAAAATGGCAATTTTTTTTCTTTCGTGAAAAAAATCCCAAAAAAAAAAAAAATTGCCAAAAAAGGAAAAAAAAAATTCTGCGAAAAAATTGGCCGAGCCGAACCGCATTTATTCGGTTGCTTCAAAAAATACAGTTCGAACCGGATTTCATACAAATCCGGCCGAACCTGGTAACTATGCTCTAGATATCAATTTAGTGAAAATATTAAAGTTAAATTTTAGATTTGCATCCTCTCCATAAAGGGGTCAATTGTAGTTTTAGATCCAGTTACAAAATCAAACAAAAATTATTTTGGAGCCCCCCCCAAGTGATGGACATCTGAAATCAAACTTTGATGGAGCTGCAAAGAGGGATCCTGGTCCAGCAGACAGAGGAGGGATCTTGTGAGATCACTAAGGACAATTATGGTTGTATATTTATTGGATATTGGTAAAGACACCAATAACAGATCAGAGGCAATGGGACTTCTTAAACAGGTGCAACTAGCAGTTCTAAAAGGATGGAAGAACGTAATAACAGGAAACTCCCAAATCCTAGTTACACAATCACAGGAGGCTCGGTAAGGGCCTGGAGAATAGAAGAAATTCTAAAAGAAGCCACATGGATGTGTAGAAATTCAGATTCAATGAGCTTTAGACACACGAAAAAGAAGGAAATTGGATGGCGGACTAAGCGGAAAATAGAGGAGTAGAATAAAGAAAAGCAACAGAAGCTCTTGATAAGGTATACATGCCTCTATTTCCTAATGATCTACAAATAATACTAGTTGAAGGCAGTGTCCCTCCTTCAAGGAGGCACCGAATTTCAAGTTAAAAGAAATTGTTAAAATAAATTATAGAGGTGAAAAAAGTCATTCCAAAGACCCCTCAACCACCACCCATCCAATCAAAAGGACTCTCACAACAATCAGCTTCAAGGAAGGGGCAATGAATATTTTTTACAATATCAATTTGATGTACCGTAACCACTGAAAAGGTAAAAGGGCTTCAAAGTAATAAATGGTGGTTATCCATGAGTAAAAACATTACTGACCCGATGGTGTCAAGGAAGCAGACGGAGAGGGAGAGGGAGAGATGATGTGGGGAAGAAGAAGAAAGCTGTTGCAGACTCTAGCTTATTTCAAAGTTATAAACCATTTCCTAAAGCATAATTTTCTCTGCAAATCAGTAGAACCATGGTATGTCAGAATTCAGGACAAAGTATGCTCCGGTATAATCAAAAAGGCATTTTAGGGGATAAAAAACCAATGTAGCTTATCTCAGACCTCTTAGAATGGACATTGAAACCAACAGGGGAAAACAAACCATCTTGAACGTTTGTATATGCTTGAAGTATAAAAAGCAATACTAGACTGTTTATTTCATTTAATCTAGTCTCCCATGCTCGAGCCAAAGGAAAAATGGTGCAGTCATTGGGATGAAACCTAGGTCGTTGCTTTGGCTTTGATAATGCATACACCCCTGAATTGGGTAGAAAAGTCCAGACCAGGCAAAAATTGGAAATGGTAGTAATTTAGACAAGAAAAAGGAAGCATGCGTTGTTTCTTTCTTACTCTCATTTAGGTAATTAGAAGGCTAAAGCAAAAATACTGCTGATTTTTAACTAACCCCTAACCAGCATAACAAACTCTAAGTGAAAGAATGATGTACCCTCCAGAATTAATGTAAACAACCTCAAGACAAACGCCCACAAGCATGCATACATGATTAATCAATGAAAGCTTAAAGTAAAGACATAACACAGATTTACCAAGGGTAGCATGACTAAAACAATTTTATAAAAATGGTCTGGCTTGAATTCGCCAAAGTAAGAATAACTATCTTCCGCAATATCATCACTAATACTAGCTCTCCATGTTTTAATAAAAACAATTAGAGGCTATTATTAGGATTGGAAAGTAGTTGCATAGCAAGTTCGCTTTAATCTATTAATAGTTGAAGTCAATCAAGTCAATAACTTGGTTGATAATCTTCTCTGTTAATAGATTTTGAGAAGTGTGCATCAATGGATGAACTATCCAATATTAAAATACACTTAATATTACAAGTGCATCTTAATTACATACAATAGTGTATGGTTAATTAAATACATTAACATTAGGTAGAAAAGTCCAAACCAAGCGAAAATTGGAAATGGTTAGACTATAAGAATATAAGGCATATTTATAAGTTGTATCTTTACAAGTTGGTTGTAACCGGTTGTAACTACATCAACCGTTTTGTAACTATTTCTTTTATAATAAATAGACGGACACACAGTCTCAAATGTGTGCAATCCACCTTTTCTCTATTCTTTCTCTCTCTGCATATTCTAACATTGGTATCAGAGCGTGGGGCAAGCAAAGAGAGGGAGGAAGAAAGATATTTTCGTGAGTCCCATTAGGGCACGCTGAAGAAGGCAGACATTTTTGTTTTTGAAAGAAATCACGAAAAGATTTTTGAGGGTCAAAGTAAACAGTCTTGTTCGAAAATCAAGGTTATGCCATTAGGGCACAAAAAGTCACGTTGTACAGTAGCGAATCAAAAGAATACACAAGTCACGAAAATACAGTCGTGAAAGTCACGAAAATACAGTCGCGAATGGCACGTTTTTCAGGAAAATAACAGTATTTTCGAGCACAAAGTAAGACGTGAATAGAGTCGTGATTCACAAACATTTGAAGGCCATTAGTCAGCCATTACAGTCAGTATTTGAGCCAAAAACAGTCACGAATTGGAAGGGCACAGACGTTTTCCACAGACATAAGGCAGCAAAGACACAGAAGCAAAAATACTACCTGCACTAGGGCACGGAACTGTGCAACTGGTATTTTATTTTATTTTATTTATTCATTTCCAAAATACACAGTTGTATTTATTCTATTTTATTAAAATGGAAATGCCCATAGAAAAATATTTTGGTCTAAATTTTCATACATGGAGAGTGAAAATACAAATGCAACTTGTGAATAAAAATTTGTGGGGCATTGTAAACGGGAAAGAGACAGCACCTACCGATGCATCGAAATTGTTAAAATGGCAAAGCAGAGATGATAGAGCGAAAGCTATTATTGGCCTTGCTCTCTCAGACTTTGAACTTCATCATGTAGACCTAGACAAATCATCGAAGGAAATTTGGGATACTCCAAATAAATTATTTGCAGCGAAAGTAGTCAATGCCAAATTTTCCCTAAAACTTCAGTTATATAGGTTCAAAATGGATGAAGGAGTCTCTATGTCAAGCCACATCAATAATCTAAGGTCCTTGATCAGACAACTAGCAGAAGTGAAAGCTGCAATTGAGGATGAGGATGCCAAAGCTATCCTATTAAATAGTCATCTTCAAAATATAGCAATGTAGTTTTTACCCTCAGTCAAATTCAATCTCAATCTCTGGATGATATGATAGCAGCTCTTCTACCTGAGGAAAAACGAACCACAGAGGATGCAGAAGGTCATTCCTAGCAAGAAAGTGCATTCTATTCTAGAACCAGACAATAGTCGAAGATCAAATAAAGATAAATCAAAGATTGAATGTCATTATTGTAAGAAAAGAGGTCACACAGCATGGGATTGTCGTGTTCAAGCCAATGATGTGCTCAAGGGTAAAGTCATATCAAATACAACCAATATAGCCATGGTTGAAGACCCACCAGATGCAGAAGGTAGTGAGGACAGTGACGAATACGCACTATAAAGATGCTCTAAACTTTAAAGGCAAGAAATGATACAGGGTAGATGAAGCTCGGTATGGATGGTTGCTCAGATAGTTCGGGAAACTGTGGATCTTGGGAATTATACCCTCACGAGGGTCATGAGACAACTTGATGGAGCTTGTGGATGGACCAGTATGGATGGTTGTCCAATAATTTGGGAGATCTGTGATTCGGGAGTTCGGGCAGGTGGAATCTGGGAACTCGGGAATTCAGCTCGGGAGCTACACCTTTACGAAGGTCACGAACAAGCTTGATGGAGCCCTACCTTATCATAGCATTGCTTTCAAAGTGAAAGTGTTTGAAGATTGCGTCATTCTGTTTTTGTTCTAGTTTTGTTAGATTGTTTGTTTTTTTAGCTTTATGTAGAATAAGCCTTAAGAGGGGGTATAAGAATATAAGGCATATTTATAAGGTGTCTCTTTACAAGTTGGTTGTAACCGGTTGTAACTACATCAACCGTTTTGTAACTATTTCTTTTATAATAAATAGACGGACACACAGTCTCAAATGTGTGCAATCCACCTTTTCTCTATTCTTTCTCTCTTTGTATATTCTAACATAGACAAGGAAAAGGAAGCATACCTTGTTTCTTTCTTACTCTCTTTTAGGTAATTAGAGAGCTATAGCAGAAATACTGCTATTTCTGACTAACCCTTTACCAACATTTGAGCTTGGTGAGGGATTCCTCTATAGGAAAGGAAAGTCTGGTAAAGCTTAGTGATGGATTCATCTCTCACCTTTGCACTACATGCTGAGACGAGCAAGCAAGAAGGTGTTAGACTATCTGGGGAAGACCTACAAAAAATTTTTGTTGAATACCTTAATCAGGAGATTAGGAACCTGTACATGCATTTGTGGGCCCACAGGATGTGGAGGGTTGTGACAGAGATAGACAATGTGGAGAAAATGGGTATCGGACAACTAATGAATAGATAATGTTATACCTTGGTCAATCCATCAGTTGAAGGAGCATACTTGATGTTGCACAGAGTTGTGCAAACATTATGTCAATTCAGAAAACCCTTCATGAAGACCATGCAGATTTGAAGAATTCTGTTCAGAGCACTGGAGTAGAGTGCACCCATCACCAGCACATTGCCATTGACAATGGCATCAGGGCCATGATGGCAGGAAAAGAAATCATTGCAAAGTGTCTGAAAATGGAGCTACTCCAAAGGCCACCATAGTGCTTCCACCATGTTGCAACCCTCCTGAAGCTGATGATGAAAATCCAACAGGCACTCAGGTTTAGAACATGGTAAAATTAGATTACAGGTGAAAGAAATTTGCTAGACAATTTGTATACTTTTTGAAAAATATGGAGGACAAAGTATGCCTTTTTGAGCTGATGCGGATGGCCTGTGTAATTTGCCAAACCCTTGAACAAAACTTACAGTCGCCTTTAATGGCGAATTCTCCACTTTAATTGGCATCTCTTGTGCTAGTAGGATGAGTCTCATCAGTACAGACAATCAGAGTTCGGTATAGTTATTAAATGCTAGTAGTTTGATAAGAGTTTCTGTTTAGAGTTATGGTTTATGACTTGCATTTTTTGTTTCAAATACTAGTATGAAGCTTAAATGTTTTATTTTTTAAAAACTTCATGAATACCAACTGCTGCACTGAAAGATAAAAATACCAGCAATCTACCATGTTGATTCTTCAAATTGGGCCTGAAATATTGCTAGGCTAACAGCCTAACACATTTTCATATTCAAGAAATGCTGAGTATGACATGTTATTTTTTACTAATGGTGAAGGAAATTGAATGGTACATTCTTTAGTAGAAGGTGCTCAATGAGAAACAAAGCAGGACTACAATGCTCATCTAGCAAACAACTAACTCGCGGATGGAAAAGAAAGGGCTGAAAATAAGTTGGACATTTCTCCAATAATTGTGGTTATTCCATGGCCTATATTAAAAGGAGGAAGTCAAAGTTGTAAATTTTATATCAACCACCGTGAGAATAACATGGAGGAAGCTGCTACTATGAAGATGAGAAGTTTTTGTTGCTATGATAGTTGATTGGGAAGATCATACGAGTCGAGTAAGGTAGGCCAAAATTCTTCATGTTGCTGCTATTGGACAGATAACCATCAATCTGAGTTCTTGTATACTTCTGCTTTCTAGCATTACAACCTTGTGATCTTGATTGAGCTACACCATCGAGGACTGATTTTTCACTCCGATTTTTTTGCGGGTCTAGGATCCCTAACCCTAGTTATCTTAAACAAAAGAAAAAAAAAGTTTTATATTGCACAAAAAAATTATTTGTTTGATGCAAAATGTCAATCTTAAATTTAGGATTTTATATAGACAAAAATTAAATAGCAACCGACAATGAATACATATACATATACACATGCACACGCCCACCCACACACATCAATTCTCGTGATTTCTAGAGCAAGATCTATTTGATCTACAATTACAGCCTATGGCTGCTCAGCTCAAACACAAACTCAAGCTTGTGGAAATTCATGCTGCCAAAGGGGCTTCAATCTGAGCTCATATGCATTGGCTTAAAATAGGAGACTATGCCTATTAAGGAATTTTTCAAATCTCTTAGACTCAAGCAGGCCAAGAAGAAAATTAAGGCCATCCAAACTTCTTAAGCCCATCTCACCAGTCTACCTAAAATTTCCTCAACTTTTGTGGAACATTACATATTGGTGTTCCACGCTCAGAATTATATGGCAAAGAGATTCCAAGCACCATAGGAATGTCTTGATGTGCTGCCCTGCAAAGTGAGCCCCTCACTCTTGATGAGCTATTTAGCATTTCTTAGAGCAAGGATAATGATAAAACTCCCGTCCTCGGTAGTTTTCCTTGTGAATTATACAAGACCACATGGGACTTCATCGGGCTAGACTTGCTTTAGGTTTACAAGAAATCTCTTGGTAAAAAAAATGTTTGGGAATTTATTAACAAGGGAATATTATTAATAAAGGTAATATTAAGTTCATTCCTAAAGCATGAGATCTCGAGCTAATTACCAGTTGGAGACTGATAACTGTTTTGAACGTCTCCAATAAGCTCATTTCCAAAGATTTGGCCCTTCGTCTCCATCATATCCTTCCTATAATCATTTGACCAAAGAAAATATACTTTTTTAAAAATCATTATATTCTTCACAATATCGTCACAGTTTGGGAAGGCATGGATGGGCCTGCATCTCTCAATAGAGAACCATCTTCTTGAAGCTGGATTTTGAGAAACCTTATGACCACATCGAATGGCCATCTATTCTTGCTATGTTCAAAGCCCTAGGGTCCGAAGAGTTTTTCATTTTTGTGGTTCAAACCCTCTTTTCGGAGGCATCTTCCTATTTGATGATCAGTGGCAGCAAATCTAAGAAACTTGGGCTCATTCATTCTATCCAACAAGGGTGCCCTCTCGCTCCTCCTTGTATGTTCTCACATGAGAATCCTTTAGATGCTTGCACATCATGTTGAGAGGGGACTAATTAGGGGAATACTCCTACCTAATCGGACTTTTTAATTGATCAATGGCCATTGTGCAGATTATGCTTTACTCACCCTTTAAGAAAAAAGACACTTTTAATGAAGCTCTACATTGCCCGGATATCTTTTGCAAAGCGTCAAGTTCAAATTTGCAATGGACCAAGACACGGTGATATAGGAAAAGTGTGATGCCTATTCCAGATTGGCTTAAAGGCTTTCAATGTAAGTGGATTAGATAAGGGGAAGCGTTCAAGTTCCTAGATATTCCTTTTTCTTTTAATTGTTCTCCTTCTAATTTTTGGCGATATGTGGTTGAGCATAAGGGAAAAAGATAACCTTCCAAATTACCAAACCTCTTTCCCTAGTAGGAAAATTTCAAGTGTGCACCAAAATTATTTCTGCCACCTATGTTTTACTACTCGTCCTATTGGGCTCCCTCTAAGGCTTCATATGATAATCCATCCAAATTGTTAAGGGAACTTTTATGGGATAATGCCAAAAAAGTCTAAGGATTTCACAGAGATGTTTGGGATAGTTGTTGCCTCCCTCAAGAAAAATGAGTCATGGGAATCATTAACATCCACCACCAAGGCATTGTTCTCTGTGCTAAGTGGGTAATGAGGGTTGTGGAAGGAAATGAGACTTGGAAAATCCTATTGAGACATTATGTATATGAGGGTTCTACATGTGACAAAAAAATTGGAAAAGCATAGGATTCTACACTCTTCTTATCACCATAGTGCCAATTAAAATTGATGGGTTGTTTTTGGCCAAAAGCATCTAGAAAGTTAAACCTCGTCTTAAGTGGATGGGGGATTGTTTCAAAAATGGGCCATCTTTCAATGCCCATTATTTGTAGCGGTCTCCTATCATGACATCTACTAGTATTCTTCTCACTGAAATGCATGGTACAAAAGCTCGTAGATTTTTCAAAAAAAGCATTGTTCCCGTACGGGATTTAGTCTCCTCTAGACATTGGATCTCTTGGAATGACTTGTAGAGGAAATTTAAGCTCTTAGCTTCAAACTTGTCATCATATCAAAGAGTTTATGCCAGATGTCATTTTACATAAACTTGGGCTACAACTACCTTTGGCTAGGCAGAAGGATTGGTGATGGAATTGTGATACAACCTTTAAAAACTACTCTTTTGGGTTTTTGTATCAAATCATGAGTCCGTTTTGCTTGGCTTTAGACAAGCTCAACAAGCTATAGAATATAAACTCTTCTCCCCGCACTTTGTTTACAGACTCAAGAAAATTTGGAATGTCAAGATAAAACCCAAATTAGCTCACTTCCTTTGGTGTCTGATCTATGAGGGATTGACTCTTGGGAAAAGGCTCAAACATATTAGCATCCTTAATCCTAGGTGTTCGACATGATCTCATCCTAGAACTTCTAAGCATTTTTCCTAATTATACCCTAGAGCTCAATCTGCCCGGAATTCGATTCATGGCCTATTTTAACCCTACCATCCAGAACCTTTCATTTGGTGTATGATTTTCTTTGGGGATTATGCTAACTAGCCTACACAAATTGCATTTCTTTGAAATTTCTTCATATCAATTATTTTAGTTCAGTTGTGGAAATCTCGAACAGTTGTTATTTTCAATAAAAATGAAATTGATCCTCACTTTTCTATAAATGAAAAAGTTCCTGTGATATATTCAATGTTTATGCATATCTAAGTCCGGACCGAGAAGGTTGTGATTGAATTTTAGAACCTACAAAAGTTGTTACACCAGTGGGGGAATGCTCCTTGCACTATGAGCCATGTGCCTCCAAATCAACCTCCACATGGTTCTCCACCACTAGCACCCAGATGCTAGCGAGATCGATCTTGCAACCGCTTCTCCAATCCTCCTCAACATAGGGGTTGGAGCCTGGCGCCGCGTCTTTGGCCGGCCCGTCTAGATGGACCTCACTAGTGCAGGGCAATTTTCAAATGGCCACAACTTCGTCACCTAGGTGGGGAGTTATTATTTCCTTGGCTCCTATCAGTGACACTCTTGACAGAGATGGGTGGGTGGTTGTTGCTTGTGCATGAAATATCACACTTGGTGTTTTAATTAGTAATGCTTGTGTTTGCCAACATTATTTTGTTTTCCGGGCCGTGTATGCCAACCAACCACATGAAATAATATGATACATCAATGAGTTCCCAAAAGAATCTCGTGATTTAACATATGAAAGATAGAATAAAAATTGGAACATTGCCGATAAATTTACTCAACTTGTTTTCTTCTTAAAATGATGTGATAAAATTTTCAAAAAACAAGATTATCTAATTCAATTGCCATTTACATAGTGTGTTATCATTTGCACTAGGCAAAAGATTTTATAATTTCTTTTACTGTTAAAAATTATATTCGTTAATTTGAAAATAAAATCAATATCTTTTATAAAAAAATCCAACTAAAACAAAGGATCTCTTAGATGTATGAGACAGGTCCGTCTCCCATATAAATCCCACTACATGTTTGCTGGGAGGAAAAATTAAGTGTCTAAAGATTTGTCCAGGTAACCGGTACCTATTTCCAATAAACACAACTATTTGAAATATGATTCAGGCAATCTAAACATAATGTTTCAGCCACCATTGCAATTGAAAGTTTTGTTGTTAGGTGATAATCACTAACAATTGCAAAAAGAGTAATCAATCAAGATATTGCACAACAGTGAAGCAATTTTTGTGATGATTGCTGAAATGAGAAGCAATTGGAAACTTTCTTGTTTTTTTTGTTTCTTCGTTGAAGTCTAATGGACCCTATTGTTGGAATGGGTTGAGGAAGAGCCCATGGGAGATGTGTAGGTGCCAACTTCCCTAAAGATGTTTCCTTTGTAATTGGTATGAGAGGTAGAGGAAGTAAGTCTCAGATCAAACACAGCATATTTCTAAGTATAACAAATTGATTAAATTTATATCTAAGCTATGCAGAACTCCATTTTAAAAGAGTCTCATTTGACACAAGTTTGACATAGAATCTGTCAAGTTGGATTCAGAAAATTTTAAATATATGAATTTTTCTTCATCAAAATTATGAAAAAAATTGGACACTAATGGCATTGAGAGTCTTAGTCTCAATCACTATCTGTTTGTTTATTTCAATCATCCCCTGTTTAAACAATTTGGAATCTGACATGGCATGCTCTCAAGAGTCACATGAGAGTGTATTGACATGCCACTTCTATGTCCTAAACTCAAGTATGAGTAAAAGAGTACATTTTTAGAATATATCCACATTTATAGATTAAGCTGGTATCCAACCGCAAACGCTCTTTTCAACCATATACGATCAAGAACTAACCGTGCTTGGCCATTTCACCTAAACATATCATTGTGGAATGTAAAATACTTCCTTAGCTGAAGCAATATATTAGACTTTATTTTAAAAAGTTAGGAAAAGGTAAAATGTTTTTGATTGAGACAAAGCAAGAAGGGAAGCAAAGTTTAAAGCAATTAAGATGGAAATAATCCGTTTGGGCTCCCTTGAAACAAATGACATGATAGACCATCTAAATATGTCCTTTTCAATGACATTAACCAGTGTTATACTAATATCTCAACCATGGCTGAAGCTTCAACAAGATCGTTAGTTATATACATTCCTTACTAAATATTGGTTTGCCGCCAATAAGATAGATTTATTTTTATCAGAACAGCACAATTCATTTTGTAAGTGAAGTGAATGTGTTGATTGGACTTGCCATGCAAAGTGGCGCATGTTTATTTCCATAACAGCCAACCACAGTTTAGAAGGAAACTTGTTATTCCTAGAAGTTATTATAACGGACCAAAGACCAGGGCTGATAGAACCACCAAGCTTGAAAAATGGGATAAACCCAATGAGCAATATCAATGGGTGAAATGGCAGAAATGCAGCCAGGCCACCAACGTGTGGAAAACCTGAATCCTATGTAGACCTGATTCAACCCAGAAAGATGAGCCTCGTTAGACAAAAGCCAACACCAACGATCAATAGTAGCGAAAGGAAAACATCCTGTGATCAGATGATTCAAACCACAAAACAACCGCAGACTGCAGCTCCCCCAAAAAAACGAAAATATAGAACCGATCGCATACCAGGACAGGAAGTGACCTCTTTATCCTGATTAACTATGTCACAGGGTTCAGCGGATTTCACCCATGAAGTTCGAAATTCATCGTTTTTCAAGACTATGAAAAAAAAGTTCGGTACAGTTCGGCTTAAAAATTTGACATCAGAAGCTTGGCTAAAAAAAGCAATGAAAAACAAGTGGAAAATGCGTGGAAGTGTCGAGAGCAGAAAATTACCTGTGAGGGAGCATGCCCTAGCTGTCGATTGTGGCGCTAAGTTACTGCATCACATTTGTTTTGAGACGACATTGGTTTGAAAAGCGTGAAGGATTCTATACAGAAGCGTTTTCCCCAATCTGAAAAAAATATAGTTGAGAGGGGATCGCAGTAGTCGTTGGAAGGCTGAATGTATTTACTCTGACTCCTGAAAATATCATTTGTGGCACAACAGAGCTCGAAGTCTTCGTGCCTGGTTATGAAGTTATAAACTATATTTTTATTTTATGTTTACTTATTTATTTGTTTATGTTAAAAAAAAATTATGTTTTAAAGTTTTATTTTATTTTTCTAATTTACTTTTAGTTTTGTTTTAATATTTCTTCAAACTTTATTAAAAAAAAAAAAAAAAAAAAATGCTTTTTTTTTTTTTTTTTTTAAATTTATTTATAATTTACATCTTATGTTTTATATTCACTTTTGTGTTTAATGTTTTTTTAATATTGATTTACATCTTATATTATATTTTTATTTTTATGTTTGATGTTTTTCAAATTTTATTTATTGACAAATTTGAACAGAATTTTTATCCTCGTCGAACTAAAACACAAACTCAAACCTTGTGACTTAGCTAATTAAGATGCCAAAGATTGATGGAATAGGGTAACCAATTGCCACCAAACCAAACTTGTGCAGAGAAGACAAGAAATACAATGTTAAAATTTGACACTATTGTAGGAAACCATTGGCAAAAACTGTAAAGGAAACGCTAACCAATCTGATACCAACAACCTCCAAAAGGAAAACAAATACACATTCATCCACATTTATATTGACAAAGTTCAGGAGCAAGCTTGTGAGAAACACAGGATTTTGATATTCAATAGTAATAAACAAAAATAGGCAGCATATATCATAGTTCAAAAAATTGCACCTAGCAATTATTTGGCAGCCCAAACTTTTGAGTCAGACACAGGACTTGGCAATTACTCAACAACTTTACCGCTACTTAAAAAATATATAAATTCATAAAATAAGCTTAAATAACATATAAAACACTCTTAGATATATGAGAAATGAATGTAGATATTATGTCCTATATGGGACATTACATCTAAGAAATTTCGGAGTTTCCCTAAAACCCTTATACAAAATATAACAGCAATTTGATTTTTATGCAAACCTGTAAGACAAAAAATAGCAATCTGAAATCATTCTTTATTTATCAAATAATCCCAATACAAAAATACCGAGAAGGCCCAAAGCATCTAGAAACCCTCTTGCTACAAGTAGTTGATGAAAAATAATTTTTCCAACCAAAGTCTAAAAAATTTTTAATTTTTTTTCACACCGTAAAACAAGAAAAATACCCACATAAGATTATAACAATTTTCTCATAAAGATGCTCTAGATGACAAGAGGAGACCAAAGGGAGGCGTTGCAAAGTGGAACCAATCAATTTCGTCCGTTGTTGATGCCCTAAATGCTGATATGAAATCCAAAGGGGTGTAGACAACGCTAGAAATGGCTACAAATCGTATCCTAGTTGTCCTTCCCTGAAGTATGGTGGATTGTCTCTCCACAAGCTAAATTTCTTCGCTTGAAATACAAATTTGAAGCGGGAAAAGTAGAAAATGTTCCCTAGATGAACTGTAAATTGAAAAAAGGCGCGCCCTAACTCTGATGATCCGAAATTACGCTCAAATGTGGCCCTGAGTGAAGCCACCAAGAAGATATTGAGGGTTTTCGTCCTCAAGACATGAATGCAATGGAGGGTTTTTGTCCTCAATGCACAAACAAGCAAAATGCTCAATGTTTCCCAAAAGGAGAAAGATAATTGACCAAAGATCTCTCCCAAAGAACCCCAACACTTCCTTTTATAACCTTTTCATTGTTTCTCCCAAGTGGGTCGCCACATAAGGGCCTTTAACTTTATTTAATAAAGGGACTTTCTATTTAATCATTGAGTTCACTTAAAATAGATAATTCACCTTTATTTAATAATAATAACATAAGTGTCTTTTATAAAGTCACTTTTCAACACTTGAGCTATATTATTTTTTAGACTTAATTTGAAAAGGGGACATGATAGTTCATCCTTCCCAAATATTGTTTGTCCTCAAGCGATGCTAGAACACCAAGATCCCAAATCCATCTTGGGGATTTGTAATTCCCATCCCTTGAAGTTGTTGGCTTCTATCATACTTCACTAATCTGATTACGAAGCCCTGAAATTTGTGTTCCCTTCAACTGAATCCTTTTACCGACATCATCCATTGATAAAATCCTTCGAAACTCTACGAACTTGCAATTATTCATGACTACTAACAACAATCCTAGACTTGAGAATCCCAAGTCTAGCAACATGTAACAGCTACAAAACTGAAACTCCTATTTGATTTCTAGACTAAGGGTGCACTCTTCCCAAAGCTTGAGGATATACTCCATCTCTTCTAAGGCCAAAGGTTGCCCAGTGATCTTACCACTATGCTTATGTTGTGCTACTCTATTACAACTATAAATTGAAGAGTGGGGAGTTTCCCATTGAGCATCATGATAATTTCTTGGAATTTTGGCAACCCTTACAATTGCACTGCAGGATGATGTCCCCATAAAATGGTGCAAATCAGATTGTGCATAGGTTGGAATGAAGTTGCAGCAGTCATAAATCATCTGAGACCATATCCACATCAGTAGTATAGGAGTTGGGAAAATCATTTTCATCAGATATAAAGACTGAAAGCCATCAAAAACATCACAATACAAGAGAACCCTCTTAAAGTATGCAATCATGTAGTTGTAGATGACCAAAAACAACATTCCAAAGTCAAAAATCATGAAGATCAGCAAAACAAATATGGTACAACAGTAGTAACTGTTATCCAAAGAAATCTCCTAGTTATTTGGGTAACTGGTATAAATATTTTGGCTCCCAAGTCCTCATTGAAGGTTGCGCGCGCTCAGGTTCAGTTGGCACAACTCCTTGGTTGCAGCTTCCCCTTGGCGCCCATTCTTTTTCCTCAAGCACCCTTGCGCGCTTTCCATTCTCTCCTTCCCTTTTCTTTTCCTCTTTGTTCCACTCCTCCCTTGCGCCCACCTTCTGCGCTTTCACCTTCTTCCTAAGCAGCGTCTTCACCCTCCGCACATCTCAGACTTGCTTCAATCAGCTAAGTCCCTGATCACCTCACGCACCGCGCCCATTACTTTGTAATAGTAGTGCCTTGACCATGCATTCTCTACACATCGGTTTGCTTCATTTCATGTGCGCGTTGCATGCGCCCATCCCTCGTGCCCTCCTTTGTGCTCCTCTGTGCCAAGGTCATCTTCCGACATACCTGAATATGTCGTGTGCAACCAGTCAAAGCACACCAACAGGGCATCAAATCCTTACAACAAATCAACAAGTGACACATGGCAAAAATGAAAAATATTCACATAGTTAGCCATCATCTCAGCCAATCTATGGGCGCCACATGTTTTGCGTGTGCCGACGACTCTGACATCTTCTGACAGCCGTATCTTTTGCTACAGAGCTCAGATCGGCGCGCGCTTGGACTTGTCAGAAAGTTGCTGACATCAACTACAATGCTAGAAATTCAAATTCAAATTCTTGGTGGATCTAGTAGGTGAGAAATTGGAAAACGTCTCTCTGAGCAAATTTGATTGCTCTAATCACCCAATTTGATATGATCTGCACTCCTTTCTTCTTCAACACGCCAAGCAGGCTTGGGGAAGCATATTTCACAAATCTCCAGGTGGATTTGCAGGCATTGAATGCTTCTTATTGGTTGTTGTGTTTCTAATTTGGATTTTCCCTCCTTCTTCCCTTCTTCCTCCATGGATTCATCTATATAATGAATAGATAGACTCATTTGTTATGTTGGACACTCTAGATCCTTACATGTTTTGCTTACAACTCCATACTTTTTGTATTTTGAGTTGTAGACCTCTAGATCTGGCTCTTGCATGTGGATATCGGCCTCCTTCATCATTGTAATAGCTCTGTGCATTTCTGGAAGTAATAGAAGCATCATTTTGTGACTATTCTTTGTCCTAACGTGTTTGGATTCATTCTTTTGCCTTTTCTTTTACGTTGCGTGATGGTTGTGCCATTTCACGTCCCTTGCAGTTCTTGATTTAGTTGTGTTCCATGAGAACGATCTGGTGAATACATGTTTAGCTGTGCTACTTGTGCCTAGCCTCCTTTCATGCATTTCCTTTCATTCTCGCTCGGAGCAAATAGTGGCCATCCCTCTTTTCTGGTGCTATCACCTTTTAGTGTAGTTTCCTTTTATGTCATTCTTCTATCCTTGGTCCCTTGGCATTATTAGCTTAGTATCCCCTTTCAGCATTAGGAGTAGCAATAGTAGTAGAAATAGATAGAGGAGCCGACCTTCTCTGGAGATCCGTCCCAAGGTCCCACAACTTGGGGATGGTTCCATTGTGGTCTTAAACACCTCGGCCCTTCCAAGGTCTGATACACGGGTGCACGTTTGAGCAACCAACAGTAATACTGGAATTCCTCTTTAAAAATTAGCCTTGTCAGCAATTTTGAGGTTGGAATCAACCCAACAAAGACTTAAAAATCCTTCAACAATCAGCATCTCACTCATGAAACTCTCAAAAATCAATAACTCTATGATTGGAAACACTTGTATAGCTACAAATAGTTAATTATAGTGGTTGGACATGGTGATGACAACAACACTAAAATTTAGTCTCATTGTTGTCCCAATGAGAAGGTTTTCTTTTTCTTGCCAATCTCTTTCACTTGCTCTTGTGAGAATCTTCTCTCTTGCCTCTAGTTGTTACAAGTAAATTTCCCCCTGCATGTCCTTTTGGGAACATCCTTGCTCAATCACTTTGCCACTTTCTCATGTTTCCATGTTGACTTGGATGCAAGTTTCTTTCGTTGTTATATCCTTATCAATCGTCTCTTCAACTGTTATTGTCATACTATCATCTTGTTTCACTTGCATTGCTTCTCATACATATGAGCATGGTGGACTGAACCACACTTATGCCTTTCCTTTTCTATATTCTCCATTCCTGGACTTGCGTATAGGATAAACACATTAAGGGAACAAGAGCTTTCAACAACATTCCATCCAATTCATCGTGCCTTGCAAACATGTTAATTAGCTCTCTTCTAATGCTTACATCTTCTTTATAATTTCCTTTCATGCGATGGACTTCCAATTGTCCATTCTTGCGTTCCCACACATGGTTGTAGTTGTAGCATTGCATTTTCTCTCTCACCAAAAACATTGTAGTGGCTGGAA
This sequence comes from Taxus chinensis, assembly GCA_019776745.2. Classification (NCBI taxonomy): domain Eukaryota; kingdom Viridiplantae; phylum Streptophyta; class Pinopsida; order Cupressales; family Taxaceae; genus Taxus; species Taxus chinensis. Next base: position 97,265,570 of record CM034156.1, read on the forward strand.
ACTCTTTTATAATAGCGGCAAACAATCTCTCATTAATGGTAGGAGGAAAATCCTTCCACCTTGTGACTGAAAACACTTTTGTGACTATCTTAAGAAGTGTTAAAGGGTTGGTTCTATTGCAAACAGTAGCAAAAAGAATAGGACACCAACTGTCAAATTTTAGATTATTCACAAAATTCAAAAATGTCAGTGATATTGGGGTTGGAATCAACCATATAGTGACTAAAAATTCATCAACAACAGCAACAAACTGAAAATTACTTAATTGTATGCATGAAATTACTTGTATGGTTGTATACAAACTATTGAGTTGACTGGAAATGAGGATGACAGCAACTCTCCAACTTGGAATAGTGTTGCTTTTTTATATCCTTCTTGAGTTCCCCTTCATATCATGCGACTGAAATTTCCTCAAAAATAGCCTCAAACTGAAAATACTCACTTAAATGACTAAAACTACTTGCATGGCGGAAAATACATAAAGATCATATGGCTTACCCGCTTTCCCTACCAAGCATCTTGTTGCCCTGGAAATGGTGACTATCCTCATAGCCTTTCTCTTCTTGTATCTCCAAAGATCACCTGGGTCCCAAACTTTCATGTACAAGCAATTTGGAACTTGTATGAAATCTCTATGTGTTTTTTGCTCCTCAAAGGGTTCTTCACTTTATCACCATTTTCACTATGATGTCCATGTTGACCACAATTTTTCTGTGATATACCATGAAGCATCAAACTTAACATAAGATCATTTTTTTAACATGTTGCCCATGATGACAACACATCTGAAATGACACAGTTGGAAGCAACAAATCCGCAACACTTTCATACCTTTCGTTGTCCACAACTTGTTCACCTTCCTTTGTTGGATGAAGAATGATTGAGATATCTTCAACACCTCCATTCTTTTCAGAATTTCTCAGTTAGGATCAGCATTCTCCTTCCTCTTAGACTCTTCACATTCAAAAAGTGAAGCCCTTTTTTCCTTGACTTCATCCATATTTTGTTGACACATGCACGGAGCATCTTCATAGTTCTTGCCAAAGTCATGACCACCATCAACTTGTTTCTTATTGACTATTGTTCTAAAAAATCCCACCAAGCTAAACATCAACATTATCACCCTGCCATTGGGCTTTAACCACAAAATTCTCTCCATAATCTTACAAATCAGACTTTCCTTATTTCTTTGGCTTGTGCTCCATGATTTGTCCCTCTTCCCTCATCGTCAAGGGAGAATTCTTTGCCCTAATTTCCCTTAGGTGTTATTTTGCTTGAGAGGCTAGCAACTTAGCTTCCCTGGCTCTTTTTAGCCATTCATCACACTTTTGTTGGGTTTTCATTACATCCTATGCACTTGAAAATCTGAATTTCCTTTTCTCTTTAACCTCACCATTTTGTTCATCTGAATCCATACCTTTTCCTTTGGACAATTATTCCTCTTCAACTTGTATGGTGGATTCCTCTATGGGTTGTTCCTTCTCAATGTCCATCAACTTTGATTGTTCTTCTTACTCCACCATGACCATTTGGCAATTCTTTTCCTCTTCCTTCCTCAAGACATGCTGCAAGTCTCCTTGTGTAGCTCATGGTTTAGGTCTTGGTCTAATTCCCACTCGATCTTTCTTCAATCCCATGGAATTGGCAAATGGTAGTTCTTTCTGAATCTCTACTAGAAGGGATCTATATTCAGCATAGCTGTCAGTAATGTCATCCACTATGGAGAGTTGAGTTTCCCTCACCAGAATGGTTTCTTCTTTTGGAAAGAAAATAGGTTGGAATCACTCACGGGTCTTGGTGGTTGGTTTATTATTTTCCCTTGAAGAGCCTTCTTCACCATTCAGATGTTGCGTGGTGTGGATTGGTTTTGCCATCATATTAGCCAATCTTTCTTGCCCTTGGGCAAACCTAGCATCATCAAAAATTATGTCCGCCATTTTATCTTCTCCTTCTAAATCACAAGCTGGTAAGATTAAGTGCTCTGATACCACTGTAATGTCCCTTTCTTGGACAAATACAGACAGTTTAGGTTTTCCAACAAACCCTTATACCAAATATGCAACAAAGTGGTTTTTATTCAAACCCTTATTAATAAAAAAGTATAGCAATCTAATTTCTTTCTTTTAATTACGAAAAACTAACAATTAGAGATACCCATAAGGGGCAAAACCTTTAGAAATCCACTTGGTAAATGACTATGGAAGTAAATAATTTTTACAATCAAAAGTTGAATTGATTCTTATCATATTTCATACCATAAAACACAAAAAATACCCGCTTATGATTACAACAAGTTTTTTTATAAATGATGGCCCATATGGCATGAAGAGGCCAAATGACGTGTATGCAACCCAGGATTGAAGAAATATTCCCACAAATGATGCCCTAAACGCAAGTCTGAAACCCCAAAGGGTGTAGATAGCCCTAGAAATAGCTACACGTCTTCAAAGACCTTCCTAAATTTGATTTCAGTAGATAGGTGACTACTCCATTGTAGAAAACACTGAAAATATAATCTGCATATGATGCCCTAGCAACCAATCTTTGAAATCACCCTAAAATTGTGCCATAGCTCTGAAAATATGGCCTTTAACTCTGAAAATCCAATCTTTAGCTCAAATGTGATCTCTGTGTGAGATCACCAAGAAGAAATTGAGGGTTTTCGTCTTCAAATTTTGATCACAATGAGGGTTTTCGTTTTCAAATTCTGATCACAATGAGGGTTTTTGTCCTCAAGTGATGGATGCTAAGAGGTTTTCCATCCTCAATAGCTAAATGTAGAAGCACATATGCTCGACTTCATAAAATCAAGATGATAGATAGATGGTAGATCCCCAAATCAACCCCTTCATCCTCCTTTTATAACTTCTTTTTCGTCTTTCTTTCAATTTTGGTGGCCGACTTATTTTACTTAATAGTCAATTTTATTTTTTTATAATAAAATATAAGTGTCTTTTATAAAGTCATTTTTTGACACTTAAGTTATATTATCTATGTTGCCAAGACATGGGTTCGGGTTCAGGTACGGGTTCGATACGTTGATTTTAAAAAACCCTTGGGTACAATACGTCCTGATTACATCCATAAAAATATATTAAAAACATTATATATATTATACATATGCTCATTTTACTCATTTTTTAGTCCATAAGAAATACAAAACTTGAATAATATAATAGTATCAATGTTCAAAACATTCAATACACTTAAGATGCTACATTTTTTATGATATACGAATATTGTACTCATTTGAGTTTCATCCATTTCCTTTGAGATTGATTTTTGTGTTGCGATGGTGGGCCATAAAAGATGCATACAAGGAGCTCCTAAAGGACCTATTGAATGAGATTGACTCTAAACTGCCAATGATAATTAAAGAGGTTAGTCCAATGGTTGGTTCTTGCATTCATATTAACCAAAATCACCTTCTAATCCTCCTCAAGGATGCGGGAAGGAGTCAATGTTGTGCCTTGATAGTTTATGGGAAAGGATGCTCTTTGAAACTTTAAGCTATGCGATTTACAAGTCCAAATAAAATTATTAGTATTGAAGATCGTTTGAGATTTGATCTCATAAATAACTTGTACAAAGGCTCAGAGATATGTCTAAATTTCTATGAACAACTTCTTTCCTTGGCCAATCACAATGATCCCAAATAATTACCTCAAACATTATTGATATCCTTTGAATATTTTCTCTTCAATAAACTAGAGGGATTTTAAACAATCTCCAGGTTTCCTTGTGATTGTCATGCCCTCCTAGTCTGGTCCTTAAACAAACAAAAGTTTGTTTGATTCAAAATTTAAAAAAGGAAAAAAACTATTTTTAGAGCCCCCCACCGCCCAACCTTGTGGGTACATCCTGGGTACATCAAAAAATACTTGGGACGTATCAGTACTATACTCAAGACGTATATATACTGGGTTCATATCTATGGGGTATGGGATGGTGGGGCGCCAACCCATGCATCATAGTATATTATTAATTTCTAGAATTTATTTGAAAAGGGGACATGACAATACAGAACAAATATGTACATTTTCCATTAATTTTCCACCAAAAAAGAGTACAATGCTTAGTTTTAGACCAAAAAAGAGTACAAAGTACAAACTATAATGCTCATAGTCATACAAAGAGAAGAAAATCTGAGTTTTTTCATAGAAAATGACATTTTTTTGTAGGACGGTCTTATGTAGAGGTAGCTGAGTTTTTGCACCGACTTGCGGAGTTTTGGTGAGCTTTGGCAAGTTTTTGAGGGTCAAAAATCACAAGTTTCAAGTCCTTACTGGCTTAAAAGTACCGTTCCAAGTTTTCATTTCCCTGGCCCATTCACCACAACACAAAGAATCCATTGAAAGAAAATATTAAACATTTGTGTTCTTCTGAATTCCATATATTTAAAAGCTTGCCTCTACCACAAGTAAGAAGCTTTAAGAGAGACGTAGGAAGCTTTACCGGTGTGAAACTCCACATGCCCAAAAGCTCTCAGAAACAACCATTGCACTCTTCATAACCCTTGTATTAGTCTTTCTACGTTTACAAAAACAAATTTAATAAACAAACAAACACATTATCTGATGCAGTGATTACTAATCCTCCATGCAACATACCAAGTGTCAGGTCACATCTAGTTTTAATTTTAATTTTCATTATAAGCAGTTGCACCAGTTGTTGCAAAGAAAGCTGATAGGAAGTAAATTCATGTCCCCATCAATAAGCATACCACCAATAAGTAGTCAAAAACCTTCAAAATGGATTTAATCCTAAGTAATATATTCGAGACTATAGAGTATGACGGCGGGCGGGGACTCCCCATGCACCTACAGAGGCATGCAACGTGATGAAAACTATTAATGTTTCATCTATTCCTCCACGGCCTTAATGACATATACATGCAGCCGCTCTCTAGGAGCTTACAACTCGCTTGATGGAGTATTACGAACTTATATGGTGTCTCCTTACAAACCTATCATAGACTAGATTATATACTTACAAGCACATTCTACAACCCCCTTCAGACTTGGCCATGCAACTCTCTCTCCAAAACTGTGAACTCATTCCCTTTTACAGTTGTGTGCCCTATTCTTTTCCCGCTTCTCTCTCCTCATTTTTGAATTTGCCTTGGGTGGGATGGCTTCTTCTAGATGCTTCCAAATTCTCCCGCTCATATTCAAATTTGAAATTTGAGCTCCTTTAATGCTCTAATCTTTTGCCCCCTTGTTTGTGCCACATCGATCTGGTTGTTGGTTTTTCCGACCATTTCATCTGTGTCAACATCCTTTGTTGGCCAACTTCTGACATCTTTTGTCACTTAAGCCAACTAATTGTCCTGTTGTGCACTCCTTTCTCACACTCTTCTACTATGTCTTTGTCTTATTTTGTTGCGTACTTGTATGCTTGAGTCTCATAGTCAACTTCTTTCACACATTGTCTTTGGTTTCCTGGGTTATCTCCATAACATCTGCGCACCTCTTTCACAGTCTCAATCATTACACAATCCTTCATTTTATCCTCCTGCATTCTTCCCGCACTCGCAATTCTTGCACATAACTCCCTCGCAATCTCTATATGCCTCCAATCAGTTAGGCTAAGCCAAAACTCCTCACAGCCTTACCAAAATTCTAGGCACACCACTACACATTATTCCTTCACACCTTCCCTTACAAACCTTCCACACACTACTTACACTCTCCTTATTCCTGCGCACTCCCTGCACTGCTCTCTCCATTGATTTCTATTGCATAGAGTGCTCACGCACGTCTGCACAAACTTTCCCTTGTCTTATTGTGCTTCTCCTTCCTTCTCACACGCTCCTCGGTCTTGCGCATAGCCATCCTTTACCAAAATTGTGCAGGATTGCACTGGACTTTGGATGTTCCGTCACTTCCTATATCAGAGTATGTATTTTCTTGTTTTATATATTATTGTAAATATGGAGTAGCTGAATTGAAGCAATCGATATTTAATAGTAATGTAGCAGCTTATTGCCACCAATAAAGAATTCTGATTGATAATGTATTCATGATTATAAAAGAAAAATTTCAAGACACCTAGCTCCTGAATTTAACCCTACAGAAGTAGGATATTCACAATTAAAATAACAATTGAGAAATATCATAACAACATATTTAACTTTCTGCTGGACATCATCTTTCTCTTAGAAAAAATGTGTTGTATCGATATCTAAAAATTAGAAATACTAGAAATAACAAAAAAATTATTTCTTCATTTAATTATAGTTTATTTATGGCAAAATATATATTCATTATTTGTCAACAAATTTTAAAATCAAAATACTTAATCATTCCTCTTCTTTTCCTTTGTAGTATGTAGAAATATTTGATGTGCAAATCGCTTTACCGTCTATGTTCTATGGTGACATGCTAGGCAAAAAGAAAGGGTCGTTGTTGATAAGATCCTAGAAAAAAGTTGTACAGTTAAAACACAAGAGGAGAACCTCAAACTGCAAGGTTTAACTTTAAGGCTTCGCAGGTTGTGTATATTTAGATAATCTTTCATTTACAACATTTACCAGTGTCCCATTACCTTGTTCACGGTACACACATAGAGATTTACATACCTTCACAGCCAGGGGAGGGTATGACCATATGTCACAAAGGGTTGCTCCAAGATTTGCGATGGCTCCAAGAATACAAAGCATGACATCAAATTTATACCAAAATCATTAATAATTTGAAATTTTCTATCTCATTGGAAACTAACATATAACTTCTCCACATAATTTTAGCCATCTGCACTTGTATAATAGAGATTCAACATGATTTTTCTCATTCACCACTTGCAGAGTAGAGATTTCAATGCTACTAGGTGATAAGTCTGACATAGTTTCTGAAATCTGGCATCTATCCACACTAAATTGCTTGTTAAATGTTCAATAGCCATGCCTCTGGAGTCTGAAGATATTAAAAAAAAGGGAGATTACAATATGTAATATTCATTAATCGAACATAGAAAAAAGAACGGCCACCAAGCATATCAATGTCGGCTATCAATGACACCATCAAAGGCAAGTTTTCAGCTCATATAGCTTAAGCCCTCTTAACATTAGAACCAAAAAAAATACAAATCTCCCCTTGTTCCTGGCCATAGGAAAAAGTCTAAGACAACTTTATAATTAAATAGTTTATAAAGTCAAGTCAACATCACGATGTCTATAACATAGGGGCACATAGCCAATATCTACTGCCAGAATAGCAGCCACTGATTCAGGTGTTATAACAACCTTTCAGAGAACTTGGAATTATATTAAAAATTAGCATATTGACAAGAAGATTTGGAGATGATGACAAAAAACATGTTACAAGCTTGAAAATTTTCAGGGGATTTTTAAAGTTTTCATTATTTGGGTACATTGCAACATCAGATTTAATGTGCCATAAGATGAAAAGAGCCAGTAAATGCAGTAATGAATATTATTTTGACATCGTTTTCTTTTTTTCCAAGAACGAGATATGTGTGGTATTTATTAATGTTAAGAACCTACAACCTGATTCCATTCTGATGCTCAAAGAGGGAACAACCACATAGTAAATCACCCTATCCACATACACATAACAACATCACAATAAATCACCATATACATAGAAGGAACAACCACTACGTTAATCATCATATTCATTTGTTTGCAAAGTGAAAAAAACTGGCATAAAAATGAAACTTGTGCAGAAAAAGGCGCCTAAAAAGCAAATAACAATAATAATAATAACACGGAGCTGAAGAGTTTCTTTCTTATTTTATAATACCAAATCTAGGAAAATCACCCATAGAATACGGGTTTGTGTCACGTTCATGTACCTCAAATAGTACAACCCATAAAAGTATTAATACACTCACACACATACAAGAAAAGCATATGAAGACCAACCAATTGTTTCAGATGTACCCACAAAAAAACTAAACCTGTAATGTAGCACTCTTTGACCTGGCAATCACCTGTACAAGAAAATCCATAATCCAAAGATGCCACCATAATCCCATACTTGTAATCCAGTCTATTGTGTGTATGTTATTCATATAGTCTAGTCGGTGCTGTCAAGTTTTTCTACAAGAAGTTGGATCTGATTGTCGATTCCCTCATTGTTATAACATCAAAGGTTCCTTTTTGAAGCCATTATAGATCACAGAAAGGTTCATTGTATGTAGATTGAATTGTAATTTGAAAATGTTTTTTATTTGCAGATACCGGGATTTGAATGGGTTGGCATCTTCAGGGGACATTTAATGGAACCCAATACCAATTATGTTTCCAACATTAATTTGGAGGACATCAAAGAGGGAGTAGGTGGTAGGTTATGCATTATGTCTTATATATTTCCAATGATGGTTGCCAAAGCTATACACACTTGTGCCAAGTATATGTAATTTAAACTCATGCAGGAATTGAAAATGAAATGTCGGCATTTGATGTCTGAGAAGAAATTGGAAAACATATTTCGACAGTCCCTTGTATTTTTCAATGGTACTTTTCCTAAGAATGGTGGTGTACAACAAAATGCCATCCTTCTTCACTTTTAAAGGAAGCTATTCATGTTATCAGACATGGCTATGAAGATAAAACAGACTGGAGAAAGGAGGTAGTTATTTTGAAACACTTCTTAGAAAATCTAATGAATTGTATGACTTGACTCGTGTTGTTGATTCTTAACTGTTTTTTGCAATCAGGATGGATGGATTTATGGCTTAGTTACAGAAAATATTTTGACAGGATTCAAAATGCACTGCCATGGATGGCGATCTATTTATTGCACTCCTCCAATGCCAGTATTCACAGGATAAGAATTTGAATTTTCTTCAAGGAATTTTGTCAAACAATTCACCTGCTTTTAAGGGAAGATCAGGAATGACCTAGAACTTAGTAAAGATTCCATGTAAATAAAGCCAGCTCAGACCAGTAGAGGGAACAACTGAGAAGTCTATAAATTAAGTCAAAGTATTTGCAAATATACAGAGACAAATTGTTCATACACAGTGATTTACATACCATCACTTTCCTTTCCTGATTTCTTCATACAAAAGACAAAGACTCAATCCTAGTCCAGAAAAACTAACTCTAGTCAGTAATTATGTTGAAAAACAACAATCCATATTCATCAGAACAATCCTCGCTAAATTAGCAATTGGAAAAAAAAACGAGGAAACCCTGAGGCATTTTGTCAAACAGTTCAAGTCCTACTTCCAGGGTTTTATTCAGGTTAAAAGCTGGTAAAGAAAAACCACTACAGGATAAAATGAGAATCAGAATCTGCTGGAATACCTTCTTCATACCTGTTTGTCCTCCGAACACTCCGGACAGAGTTTCGGTGTTCGCGTTGAAGGAACAAACTTTAAAACACTTAATTTCTTTGCTGTGGATGTGGATTTGAACTGAAGTTTGTTAGATATTGAGGTAAAAGTAAATTAACTAAAATGGCTCTTTTCTTAGCCTGGCCAACGCCAAGTTATATAGTTTTTACTGAATCAAAAAGAAGTTATTGCATATTTATTTTGTCCAAGTTTGTTTAATAATTTTAAAAGAAACTTTATTTCTATTTTTTATAAGGTTATGATATGGGGATTGTCTAAAAACAAATGTAACTGGTAGAAATAGTAGAAAATAATATACATTATATGAAATCAAATGGTTTTAATTATGTCCACGGGGCCAAATAATTTATGGCACTACCAATTATTCTAATTGTTCCAATTGCTTAAAGATTCACAAGCCCAGTGGTGTTTTTTAGAAGATTGCTCCTCATTTGTTGGATTGAGTTAACATCTCCCGACCATTTTATTTTGTTTTCCTCAAATAGTTCCACTCTGGAGCCAATGTACTTGGCTCGAATGCTTGTGCATTTTAGACATTCAAGGATGAAATGATCCTTTGTAATTGTCCATACAATAAAACACAAATCCTTTCTACTATTGTACATTTAACTTCAACCCCTATGTATATTTTTTCATCATGTTCATAATTCAAGTTGAATTTTAAAATATAGTGTTGTCATTTCTTGCTTGTTTTTTTTTTAGGTTAATGTACTAACTACTCATCCATTTGTGGTTCATTTTCATCCACATAATATTCCATTTGTGCAGCTCTTCGTCTCTCACAACTCTAGGCCTCTTGGTGGTCTTTATATTTATTTATTTATTTTCGATTAACCTAATCACAGTGGTTGCCTTTAAAGAGAAGGTTCATGTTTTGGCGAGACTGACTTCATAGGGAACTGAGGTCTTAGTTTTGAAATTATTTGTGCTTAGCGGCCTGTGGATCCTTTCTATTTGCCTCCACCTCAAACTTTTTGTTCCACTAGCCCATACCTTACAAACGTACAACACCAATAGACAATGAATGGGTACATGACTAGGCAATTGTTATATTATTAGTATTTTTGTATGTTTATTAATTATTGATATATGATTAGTTGATTGTTATGGTATTAATGTGTTTGTTTGTTTTGTAATTTTTTATTGGTATGGAACTAGTTAATTATTATAGCATTAATGTGTTTGCATTTTTATCATTGGTATGGGATTAGTTAATTTTTATGGTATTAAAGTATTTATGTGTTTTAATTATTAATATGTGATTAATTAATTGTTACAGCAGTTGCAATCACACTTCAAATGTACAATGGAAACATCATTATGGGAAGCAATGTATAGAAAGGAAAAGGAAGAAAATAAGCTAAACATAATGCGAGCTATCAAAATTATTAAAATCATACAAAACTTATAGAAAAAACTTCTAAAGGAAATGTGTATACGTTAGTGACTATAGGTGAAAAGGATGGTAAAGATGAAGGGGGGCACTTAGAATGAATTTTCACAAGATTTGGGAAAGGTCATTTTTAGAATTGAAGAATTTAAGGTGAAGAAAAAGAGCTGAAAGAAAAACATTCAACGCAATAATGATATGACTATGCTTTTAAGTCAAAAAGAGAGTATGCTAAATGTTGGAATGGAAGGTGGTTGAATTGTGGTATAAAATAAAGGCATCCTCCTTCCCATCACCCACCACATTTTCTTTGTAAACACTAATTTGGACTTTTTTAACATAAGGGAGAGGTGCCAGTAGTCGTTACCTCTAAGTTTGTGAGTTCACACAACCACATAGGTGATGTGTAGGAATGTAAAAATTATTTCATTTGAAATTTTAACAGTTTTTTAATTTATATTTTATTTTCAGGGATGTTAAAATGGAGGGAAATTTACAATTTGAGCTAATTTAAAATAATATTTTTTTAAAATACATTTAAACTATTTTTTGCCTAATGGTTGGATATGGTGCACAAATGTTATACATTGGTACACTAATTGATAATTTGATGATATGTCATATGTGATTAGTTGTTGTGAAGTAAAAGATGGAAAATAATACATAGTATTATGACAAGTAGTAGAGAATACACAATCACCTACTAGACATTTTTATGTCACGATATATCACAACTATTAGTCTTTATTCAATTGTTGGCTCTCTTCCCTTATGACTCCCCAATGGTCTTGTACTTTCCAATGTTTCGTGGGCCATAGTCACATTGATTAATGTTTATACCCTAATTAAACCATGTTATGGAAATTACACAACTATATATAGGATACAAATGTTCATTACGAGAGGCTATTATGATCTAATTAATTCACAATTACCCATGGATAATCAAAACATCACATTAATAGTTGAAAAAATGATAAACAAATATATTAATATCCCAAATACACAAGAGGAGATGAAGACTTAGATGTATATGTGTGAATAATGGAGATTGTGATGTGGAGATAGGTGGAATGAGATTATCAAAGACTTGTCTCATTTGATACTAAAACTATAAAATGATCTTGTGCATGACCGTACCACTATGTCTGGAATGCTTGTACAAACTTGACACTTTTGTGTGGTCTTGGATCCATTCACAATAAGCTTCTATAACTTTTTGTGTACTTTGACTTCCTAGAAATGTGTATCATTGTATGTCACTTCTTCTTGCACAACCTGTAACGATATGTAACAAAATGAAAACCCTATATGCCTATAATACCATTCATAAAAAAATTAGATAACAAAAGGAGAAATATATATGTGGTGAGGGTGGAATACCCTTAGTATTCAACCCCTATTGAACTAATCCATGGGTTGAAATACATGCCCTCTTATTGGATCAAGCCTCATGTACTTCTCCTAGGTACATATACAAACTTATGTGAGTGTGATTTTATCCAACCCCCTATGAGTTCCCTCATGTCTCTTGACACAAAGATAGTGGGCTAACTATATAGTAAAAATGTACCAAACACGGTAGTTGTGTGATGTAGTGTGCTTCAACCACATGACTAAACTCTTTTTTCCATTTAAAGACCTTTGACATTGTTTGGAGTATTTTTTCTCTAGCTAAGACATGGCTCTAAGACCTTTGCATGCTTGAAAATGGAGGAAGCTAGATGTTTAAATGACCTAGTTAAATGCTTCGAACCTGTAGTAGTGGCTTCTTTAAATGATGTGCGACTAATTTAGGAATATCTACAAGATCCTTGAATGTTTTTGGAATGTTATTTGCAATATAAACTTGTAAGAGTGTCATGTGAGTAATAAAATGATATCGAATTTCTTATATAGCCTTTTGTAAGTGAAATATTATGATAAGGTCGACGCTAGGAATATGAAATGATGCACTGAAGATATTCAAATTGAAAGAAGAGACAAAATAAGATAATATACAGGACCATATAATTCATCTGAGGATGTACAATTCATTTGACCAAATTATACGGTTTTGAACAAGAAGCATGTGATGCGAATCAAAAAGTTTTAGAATAATACACAAAGATGATTTACTACTTTGATTAATTAATATTTCTCGAGTTTGCAATAAATCAAAGTGTGGAGATGAGAAATTCAGGACACACACACACACACACACACACACACACACACACACACACACACACACACACACACACACACACACACACACACACACACAGATTAGACTTAGAAAATGAGCATTTATCTTAGCAAGGGAGTATATTCAAACTAGTAATTGCCAAATGATAGTCTAAATTTTTTCACCCTTTAAGTGTGTAATTGAAAACTACACACTTAAAAGAAAATCATACATAAGTGTGTACACTTAATTTGCATTTGCTCGATAGTTATCTTCCGATGTATTGATGTTGACGCACTCCATTGTGAAACCTACAATATAGAGTGTAGTCAATGTTTATAATAGAAATTGAATTGTAACTTTAAGAATAAATAATGCTTATAATTTTTATAATATTGAACTTGCATAAATTACAGCAAAAGAGATACAAAACATGGAAGGAATACACTTATTTTCTCTACAGAGGGATAAGGGAAAAAGCACATAAGAGTGTCCCATTTTTTTACACTTGTTTACCTCTAAACACATGAATTTTTGACATCACTGAAATTGCATCTAGGTGATTGCCACAAAATTTTACACATTCTTGAAATGATGTGAACAAATGAAATGTTGTGTTTTGGTGTAGAATGCATGTGAATCTTTATTTTTTAAAAAGTTGTTTTTTTTTCTTAATTTTGTTCAAAGGTTGTTTCTTATTTTATAATAAAGCGACAAAAGGCCGACGTTCTGTAAAGTAGTCAAAACTTTTTTTTCCACCATGAAATTTTAGTTATATGTTCTAGACTCATATATCGAGTATGTGGCTTATTTATTTTAATTAATAATTTTGTAGTGAAGATCTTTTCTGATTTACGGATGTACTAATTTTTATGGCGGATATATCCCCATGTTTATATCAAAGTTGATTGTTTTTCTCGAGCGCAAAGAAGACATCAAAACATAGTAAAATTATCTTTTCATTTTTTTTGGAAATGTTTTACTATATTTCATAGTGTATTGAATGGGTAAACTGAATTTCTTAAAATACCGTATTTTAGCAATAATTTAAAAAATAGTAAAACTTATTTTCAAAAAATATATATATTTTTTTAAAAGTTAGTAAAAAACTGAATTTAAGTATAAATTTTCATAATTGCATTAATCAATTATACCTAAATGTGTGGCATCTTTAGATATATAATTGTCATTCAAATGGATTAAGGGTGAAAACAGACCACATAGATGTCACGTAGGCTCCACATAAGGGTGTTCGAGCGAACACCCGTTACACAAACTTAACTTCGCGCGAACCCTCTTTATATGTATCTAGCGGCCCTGTCTGCCTCCCAAGTACCACTAGTTTTTAATATATTTTATTATTAGTTTTTTTAGATTCTCTTGTATTTAATTAAAAAGTTACATATTTTTTAATGTATTGAAAATAAAAAACAATATTTTTCTAAACATAACAATAAATAATATTTTTATAATATTAAAAAATATATATTATTAAATGAAATTTAAAGGAATGTATAGTTATAAATGACTATATATCTAAATTTATGAAATGAGACTATAATTACTTAATAAAAACTATTTTAAAACTTGAAAAGTAGTTTTAAAATTTTAAAAAAAACCTTTATAGACAAATAGTCTATTAAGAATTTAATATAAGAGAGCTCGTGTATAGTGTAGTTTTAAATTTATTCTTAGTTTTAGATAGTAATTTTTATATAGGTGAAAATTGATGAAGTGGAGGAATCATGAAAAATAAACATAATAACACGTGAAAATATAGTTGGGTAGAACTAAAGAGCAATGTGTTAAAAGATGAATTTGTAAGAGACAGAGAAGATGGTGCAAGAGATTGTTGAACAATCAAGCATCAATATGTACTTTTTTGTACTTGATACAATATTTGAAACCTTAAAATCGTAATTTAGTTTTGATACATGTTAAATCCTCAAAAGCTTAATCTAGATGAACTGCAACAAAATCTAGGGTAAAAGTTCAAAGTTAATAATATGTGTATGTACATGTACAACCCTTACATATAAACAAAATATTTAGAGTTTAAGAAGATGATGAAAAAAGTAAAATTTGAAACTTTATGCAAGATGAAAACTTAAGATATCTAGAGTTATTGAGGACCTAGAAAATAAAATTAAAGAAATCTAGATCTAGAAATAAGATCAATTTAGGGTTTATAGAAAAATAGGATTAAAATGTAGGGTGGATACAAAATTATGGTTCATTCTAGATATCAACGAAAATCTAGGGTTTAAGGTGAATTATCTAGTTAATAAAAATATGTTAATCAAGTGCATAGTTCACTTTTTAAATATTAGGGTTTGTTGTGGAAGTACATTATATCTAGTTGATAGTTTAAATTAATTTTTCTCTTGACAATGAAATAAATCTTGACGATTATTACTTGAAAAAGAATATTTGACGCAAAAGCTTTACACAGAAACAAGATGGCACTTGTGTATTTTATTAATATCAAAATTCAAGCATTACAATCAAAAGAGAGCGCTGCAATATTTATATATATTGGACAACTTCTATCTTTTCCAAAATACATGGAACAATATCAACTAAACTAAGCAAATATGCAGGAATAGCTTATTGCCCCTAACTGCCCCTATAGGAATGCATCCGAGAATAATAAACTAATAAAAGAACATCATCCTCAAAAATAGGAATGAGATAAGATAGGTGACAACCCATTATTAACTAAGCTAACTAAAGTAATTAAAAATACTTTATTACAATATCACTTTAACTCACATGGTGAATTAAGTGTTAGTTTATTTCTAGCATTCCCCCCCTTAATTCATCATGCTCCAAAGTGAATAAGAGAGAAATACTCTGAATGCCTCAAATTTAGGACGTGCAAGAGACTTTGTGAAGATATTTGTACGATGATATTCTATCAGACAATACTGAAGTTGGATGTTGTTGTTTTGGACATGTTCGCAAATGAAATGTACTTGCACCTTGTTGATCGTTAAAAATGACTTTAAAGAGAACAATAGTAAGGGGACAGAAAGTCCCTCCTCTTTAATGGGAGAGGTTCCCTTATTTAAAGACCAAGCTTATTTACATATGTACAGTGCATAGTTTTAATGTGGAACTTGGATATCATGAAAGTGTTTTAAAATAGAACGGATCATCAATACAAAAGTACAGAGGAATGAAGTAGTGGAAATCAGCAGAAAGGCATTCTCAAGAATTATAGATAACAAAATAATTCCTTATGCATGCCAACATAAAATTATTTGGAACAAAACCATTTGCATTTGAATCAATAAGATGTTATTGCAAAGACACAAAGTTCCAGAAATAACATCTACAAGAATACAAAGCTTCTTGAAATAATACAGACAAATGATTCAAAAGTATTCAACAAATAGTAATGAAAGAACAAGACCAGATAGACATGGAAAGAAAGCTCTTTTGTATTGATTGCTTTGTTACTCCTTACACTTTCAAAAATAAACCAAGTTCTAACCCCCTGAAAATGGCGTAGAGAGCCCATTATATAACTTTACAAATTAGTTACAATTGGTAACTACTTCTTTTAACTAAATGTTTAGTTAAGGGGATGCTTGACACAAAACCCTCAACTGATTACAATAAGCCCAAATTGAGAAAAAGAAGGAAAGGAGAAGCTAGGAGGGAACACAAATGCTTATGATTGGGGAGGGCCCACCGACTTGAGGATCCATTGTCTAAACTTTTTAAATGCTTCTGCTAAGTCTCTACCTCGTGGGACCAATGTGTTGGCAGTAGCTTGGGTCCAAGATCCCAGACATTTCTCCATCTCCTTATCAAACTCGGTGTGTGTATGATATTCCTTATTAGCTTCATCAATGGCAGATTGGAGAGAGCAAATTTCCTTTATCTTCTCTTTGGTCATCGAGTCCTCCTTGAACATATTTTCCTTAACAAATGCCCTGAATTGAGTTTTAATTTCCTGAAGGGAAAAAGGAACACCTAAATTTTCATCGTGAAGGTGACAGTGGATATCCTTAAAAGCGGATACAACACATGCTTTGAAGGCTTCTCCCTTCTGCCAATTGTTCCTCAATTCTCCTAGAGCCTCCTCCAGCACTTTTATTTTCCATTCCACGCTAAAAACCCATGACCTTGACAAATTATCTTTGGCATCATCAAAAACTTTACTTGCCATCAATATATTTTCATCAGTCTGTCCCATCAGGCGCAGTGAAACTGCTCCAAATTTTAAGTTCTTTATCCATATTTCCAATTATGGAGGAGAGCTTTTGTTGCAGATTAGTTACCTTCTCATTGAGTTTGAAGGCTTCTCCAATGAAATTCAAACTTGCAATGACCATATCATCTACCATGGCTTCCATAGCTCTCCCATAGATGGAATACTTGTGTATGTCTTTAATGCTCTAGACTTCATCTTGACTAAGGATCACAAGTGGTGGAAGGGTGGCCAGTGGGGTAGGATCCCGAACCTTGTCCTTAGATAACAATGACTTGATGAAACCAGAAAGCACTTGAGCTTGTTCCTCCAGCTGCTCTATAGTCTGCTTGCCTTTTTCTACTCTTCTAATAACCCTGGTTACTGTTTCCTGAAGGTTATGTATTTCACTTTCAGGAGTAGATTCTCCCATTGAGATCCTAGAAAGATCCAGATCAGAGGCCAGTAAATCTTGTTTTGCTTTATAAACCTTAGGCTTTGCTACCTCAAGAAATTGCTGGCCTTAGGCATCTGTCACTATCCTTGAAGTTGTTTTAGCTTTCTTTGTAGGAGCAGAAGGAGTAGTGTTTAACAAGGCCACCACAACATCAAAATTAGGTCCTGTCAATCGAGAAGAAGACTTCCTCTTCCTACTGTCAACAAAAGGTTGCACCCATGCAAAAGTGGAGGAAGAAGAAGGAGGAGCAAGAGAACCAAGAGCAAGAGAACTCATGGCACTTAAAGTATTTACCACTGTTGCCTCTAGTAGAGATGTGAGTGGAGTAGATGAGGCTTCTTGGATAGAGGAATCCATGGTACTTGGAGGCTCAATGTTATGAATTTCCTTCTCTTTATCCATTGTGGCTTCTAAAACTCCTGCAAGAACTGACACTTCACTATCCTCACTTTCACTGAGAACAATGATGTTCTCTGGCTCCAAAGGTAATTCTGAATGTTTTATCAGGGGATCTTCCTCAATAGGCTCCTTTTTTACCTCCTTTACCTTCTTCTGATATACCTGAGTAGATGAGGAAGGGATGGATGATTCAGGTTCTTTACTTGATGAAGGAGGAGGAGTTTGTGTAGGTACCTCCGAGCTAGGTGTACGTGAGTCCTTCCTCGGTGTTGAAGTGTCTTTGGAGGAAGACTCTCCTGAATTCTTCCTCAGCTCTCGAACCCTTCTGTAAAACCAAACCTTGGTTCTTACCAAGACAGGGGCTAGGATATCAGCTAAATCATCTTTCTCCCTTTTGAACTAGTCAAGATCCTCTAAGGGAGTATACTTGATCACAGTATCATATTCATATGACAATAGGTCTGCGTTGTCATCTTGAAGCCCTTCAGGAATCTGATATAGGTTGAGCTCTTTTATTAGCTGAAAGGAGAATTTTCCATAATGCCTTTGTCTTGCCTCAAAGTCATCTGTGTAATCAGCCCAGTAGTCCTCAGTATCTACTCTGTGATGATAGTTGATTCTAAGATTCCACTCAATGAATTTCTTCAAATCAAAATAGGTTCTGGGCCTAAAGAAGTGGACAATGATGGGGGCAAGGGCTCTTTCTATGTTTCGGGCATCCAAAGTTGTTTTACATGTATAGTTACCCAAAGATATGGAGAAATGCAGCCCAGAGATTTTCTTGTCC
The DNA here is from genome assembly GCA_019776745.2 of Taxus chinensis. Classification (NCBI taxonomy): domain Eukaryota; kingdom Viridiplantae; phylum Streptophyta; class Pinopsida; order Cupressales; family Taxaceae; genus Taxus; species Taxus chinensis. Next base: position 97,284,292 of record CM034156.1, read on the forward strand.
CTACAGGTCCTATTCAACTTATCCAATTGTCTGCATACCTCAATCAGAGCCATCTTATCATTACAAAATATAGGGAGCTTGAGAGGAGTGCTCTCGTAACCGGCTAACCTGATATACGAAAACCTTCTGAATTGAATGAAGAAAGCTCCATACTTTGCTATCAGGTTCATGGCTTCATCAGAAAATATTCTAGTAGTATCACTCTCTGGAAGCCTCACAATGTACATGGTGAAAGCATCATTCACCCTCTTGAAGTTGTGATTGCTGGTGTCAAGGGTGAACTAAGGGAAGTAAGCATAGATGGGATCACCCTTCTGACCCTCAATGTATGTGAAACCAAACCATTGTCGGGATGCTGCTAGGGTATACATAAGATGAGAAGTCATGTAGAACTTCTTAGTTTGTTGCACATTGGATAACTGATCTGTCAAATTCATGCAAATGATCTCTACCCAATTGATGTTCTGGGTACCTTCACAGACTATGTTGATGAGCGGGCACATCCAAAAGTTAAATTCACTGGTAGAGGGTAAGCCCATGACACAAGCTAACAGGATGATGAAGTCAGATAGCTCTTCGTTAAAATCAGCCCTAAACAGAGCTTTGGAGAGTCGAGATGCCCCTTTTTTAGGGTTCTTCAACCACGAATTTGCTACCCTTGTTTTGTATTTCTCACTGTCTTTCTCGAAGAGAGTTTATGCTTGGGTTTAAGAGATAACCACAGAGTTGTCCATTTTAGGGATCCGTAGGGCAGTGGCAATGACAGCAACATCTATTTTAGTGATTAGCTCCCCGTGCACATTGGTTAATTCACTCGTGTCGGGGTTGAAATGAGCTTTGCATGCGAGCACATTATTGGTGCACTGTACCGAGATTGGGAAACCCGTAGCAAATGCAAGGCCACTGTCGATCATTTATGCCATGGGAGAGGGATTTGGATCAGTCAACCTGGTCTAGAAATCACCAAAATCTAGGTGTCGAACCTCACCATCCCCGATATTGGGAACAGAAGACTCGAGCAGCGAAACGTGCTCCTAACCTTGAAAATTGATCTATCATAGAAAGGTGTTAACTCAAAAATTTTCAATTTTTGAGTTTCGAAAGAGAGGAAATTTTGAGAGGACGACACACCTCAAAGTGTTTGGTGCATTCATGAAAAATAGATTCCGAACAAGTTTGATTACTCCTTCTTTGTCTACATGTAGGATTGTTAGATCTTTTTACGGTATTCCCAATCCTTCAAGTATATGTCAGAGACATATCGCTTCACAGACAGCTCCACCTACTACACGATATTCTGATTATGTGGAGGATCTTGAAACTCAAGTCTGCTACTTACTCCCCCATGATATCGGTCCATATCCCAAAAAGAATACAAATCCTGAAGTGGATTTTTTGTCATTTATGTTTCCTGCATGATCCGAATTTGAATATCATGTCAAGAATAAGTTATTAGTCTTCTTGTATTCTAGGCCATAGTCCATAGTCCCTCTTATGTACCTTAGTATCTGCTTTGCTATTTTCTAGTGAGAAACCCTTGGTTCTTGCATGAACCGTGAAAGATAGTTGATTGCATAGCTGATATCCGGCCTAGTGTAAGTCAAGTAGATGAGGATCCCAATCAACTATCAATAAAGAGTTGCATTTACTTGTGGTGATGGATATGTTTGAGATAGTTGAAGTCTTGTCTCCATAGGTGTGGCAATTGGTTTAGAATCCATCATATTAAACTTATTGAGCGTTGTTTTGGCGTATTTCAATATGACACAAAGATATTATTTTCTCTTTTCCAAACTTCAAGTCCAAGACAATAATGCAGAAGCCCGAGATCAATCATGTCGAATGATCATGCTAGATCTTTCTTTGTCGACTCAATCATCCTCATTGATCCTCCAGTGATGACTAGATCATCGACATATACTACAACGATCACTATCTCCCCCCTTGATTTTTGAGATAGAGACTAGGATTGTATGGACTCCTATTAAATCCATGTTGATTGAGATGTTCATCAATTTTAATATACCATGCCCTGGGAGACTGCTTTAAACCATATAGTGATTTTATGAGTTTACATATCTTTTCCTCTTTACATGGTATGAAAAAACCTTCTGGTTGAGTCATGTAAACTTCTTCATGTAAATGACCATTAAGAAAGGCAATTTTCACACCCATTCAGTGTATTTTCCAACCAAATTGTGCAGCTAAAGCAAATATTATCCTGAATGTTTTTATCTTAGTCGTGGGAGAAAAAGTCTCCTCATAATCAATGCCTTCTTTTTTAGCATATCCTTTAGCAACTAGTCTAGCCTTGTGTTTATCAATTTTTTCATCAACTTCGTACTTTGTTTTGAAGATCCATCTGCATCCAATTGAATTTTTACCTGGTGGAAGAGTTGTAAGTCACCATGTATTATTTTTCATAAGTGACTTATATTTTGCATCCATAACATCTTTCTAAGGTTTAGACTGTAAGGCTTTTGAAATTGTGGATGGCTAAGTAGTTTCAACAACTTTACCCATTAAGGCCAAATTGACCTCATTTTGAGCCATACTACGAGTCCTCATTCTAGTGGTAGATGTGTTGAGGGCACTGTCTAATTTTAAATCTCTCATCATACTTGTCTACCATTTAGGCATACTTTTAGTGGTTCATGTGGGAGGTTGAATTTCACCATCTTCCCCATCATTGTTGTCATTATCAAAGTGATTACCATCCCCTGTTTTCACTATAGGGATGATTTTTTCATCATGTGAGTGTATGGAAGGAGCATCTGCTTCTTTCTTCTCAAAGAACTCAACATCCTGACTAGTGTATAACCTCCTTGTTCTTAGATCCATAAGTCTATAGCCAATTGCTTCATCATTGTATCCCAAGAAGACAAGTTTTTATGATTTCATATCAAGCTTAGTTCTTTGTTTATCAGGAATGTCCATACTCACTATACATCTAAAAAATATAAGGTGTGAAATAGATGGCTTATTCCCTAACCATGCTTCCTATGGTGTTACTCCATCAAGAGTTGCAGTGGGAACTCTATTTAGTAGATAGACTGTCATTTTAGTTGTTTTGGCCCAAAATGTTTTGGATAAAACCTACATCATTAATCATACATCACACCATATTCATGATAATATGATTTCACCTTTCAAGAACACCATTTTGTTGTGGTGTGTGAGGATGAGCCATTTGACAATGAATGCCATATGTTTCCAAAAAATCATTGAAATCATTGTTGGTGTATTCACCCCCTCGATTTGAGCGGAGTGTTTTGATTTTCCTACCAGACTCTATTTCAACAAAGGCTTTGAACTTCTTGAAAGTTTCTAAAGCTTTGTCTTTTGTACGAAGACAATATATCCACATTTGCCTTGAAAAATCATCAACAAAGAGCATGAAATATTGAAACCCAGAGTGGCTAGGTCTCATTGGTTCGCAGAGTTCGGTATGCACCAACTCAAGTTTTTCCTTAGCTTGAAATGTACTATGTTTGAATGGTGTTATATGTTGTTTTCTTGCCAAACAATGCTGACATTTATCTGTACCCTTTTTTAGAGGTGACAAACCCCTAACTATGTCGTATCGACAAAGTTTGTCAAGATAGCCAAAACTCACATGTCCAAGTCTTCGATGCCATAGTTGAGCTGATGATGTATCCTTGGCTAAGTTCTTGATCGTTTCATTGAACAAAATCCAACTAAAACATTCTGCCCACATTTGAAGCTTTTGCAATAATTTTTGAGCTTCGTGAGTTATCTCGAATTATGCACATCTTTTTGTTGTCTTTATAATCAACGTCAATTTTGAGATTGTGATCTAATAATTGACTCACAGATAACAAATTTTTGGTTAAACCAAGGACATACATAACATCTATAATTTTGCAATTATGTTGCCCAAGTGGAAGTGAAATGGAATCAATGCCTTCAACGTTGTATGATGTATCATCACCCAAAGAGACATGATTTTTTTTGGGTGTTTTACTTATTATGAAGAACCAATCTTTCTTTCTTGTCATGTGTTGAGTTTCAACCGAGTTGACATACCAAATTTGATTTGTAGAATTGGATACTTCATTTGACTGTGCAAAATACAGGAAGTCATCATCATCAAATTGATCTTCATGTTCGACTACATTTCCTTACTGAGTTGGTTTCTTCTTCAACTTTTGATTATTTTGTCCCTGTTTACTCTATTGTTAACCTGATTGTGTTTGTTGGTTATCAATATTTTTTCCACTTGACGATCCTTTTTGGAATGTTTTGTAATAAAAATTCTTTAACGCGTGTCCTTTTCAACCAAAAATATGACACTTTTGTTGGGCCTTTTGGCCTTGTTGAGTGTTACCTTGCTTCGGAGGTTGTTTACTAGACTTAGCCTATTTCTTGCCTTTTTTATTAGAAGCAAGTGCCTGCTCTTCAGTTTCACTAGTTAAGTGAATAGCTTCTTCTTGTTGTAGCATATTCACTAACTCTTCAAAAGTTGTTGTTTGACTAGTTATGTTTAATGTGGTAACAAAAATCCTATAAGAAGGAGGAAGAGCTCTCAATACTATAGGAATGAGTGATGTGCTAGTTACTTCTTCTTCCAAAGGTTAAAGTGATGCACACAAAGTTACTACTTTTCTAAAAAACATTTCAACTTTCTCAGTTGGTTGCATTTTCAAGTTCAATAGTTGACTCTAGAGATGAAGTATTGTGTTCTTATTTTTGGACTCATATATTGTTTTCAACTTGTCCCAAGATTATTTTGTTGTTGTTGCCTCACGAATATTAGGTTGTACCTCATATGAAACACTAAACAAGATTATTAACTTTTCTTTTATATTTGCACAATCAAATGTAGCTTGTTGTGTAACATCTGTTGTAGATCTTGTTAATGTACAAGAAACAATAGACCATAGATTTTCAAAATCAAATTGCGTGTGAATTTTTATTTTCCATGTTGGGTAATTATCAGAACATAAAAGTTGAGAATCTGGAAAAAAAAAAATTTGTGTCGTAATTGCGGCAATTGTAAAGACTAATAAACAGTAGAAGAAAAACATGAACACTTTTCCCCCCTTAAGCATGCACACCCCCCTAAAAAATAATATTTTATTTTATTTGGGCACACTTTTTTAGTCATTTACAATATTTGGCACTGTTGGCCCTGTTACAAATTTTGCTCTATGACCAATTTGCAAAAATAAAATGGCTCTCTTGGCTGATTTGAAAAAATAAAATTTTGGACTGTTTGGCCTCTTTTCAAGTACAAACAATTTCTAATTTTTGTAATTTTTACAAGACAAATCTTAATAAAAACTAGACCAAGGCGTAGAGCTCACAAAAACACACACGTTAAAAAAAATGACACCTTAATCCAAGGTACCAATTGAATGTTATGACAGGTACAAATTCCAACTTCAATATCTATTCGGACCCCTTTCCAAATATGGAAAAATATTTTCTCTCCTTGTATTTTTTTTCACAAAATCCAAAAATGGATTTTTTTTTTAAATGTTTTTTTTTAAAACGCGGCCCGATTAGGGCTTACCTAGATCGCATGCACCTTGGTTTCTCCGTGGCTTCAAGATATCCACCTCCCCTTCACCTTAAAAGCTTTGTTATGCAGGTTTGCAAAGGAATGGAGCTTGAATTCACCAATGATGGCTTCGGTTGTAGGTTGAAGATGCATGGCCATATCCGTATCTAGTTCATTTTATTTTTCTTTTGCAGGTGTGAATCGGTCAGGTAAATCCGTAGGTCTGGAAGGTGAATCCATAGATATATGAAAATCCCACAGCTACATACAAGTTGCAATTCGATGGTGGATGTTCAAACTTTGTTTTTTTTATTAAAATGAAACCTACACACCAAACCCAAATAGTGGTGCCTCCAAAATTGGGGGTCCACTAAATTAAATCACACTAAAGGGGATCTCTAAATTAGAGAAAAAGAAAAAAACCCCTGAAACAATTGTATATAATTTTGTTTAAATACTTCATATGCAATGAACAATATTAAAAAACAAATTGATACAATCACTTTGTTACCAATATTGGAGGTGTATCTAGGTATGTTGGCTTATGATTGCAATTCCAAAAAAAATTCACTTCATGTGCAATTTTTTTGTATTGTACTTGCATATGTGTGGAGTAGGGGCGGGGGCTATGAAGTGGCTAGGGGAAACTCTGGCTCCTCCTAGCTCAAGATTCTTAGTCCTCCTCCATCAAACTTCCTACACTCCCTAGCACTCACAGGTTCAAGCTCTTCTGGCTCTGATACCAAATCTTGACAATGAAATAAATCTTATGAAATAAATCTTGACAATTAATGCTTGAAAAATAATATTTGACACAAAAGCTTTACACATAAACAAGACAGTGCTTGTATATTTTATTAATATAAAAATTCAAGCATTACAATCAAAAGAGAGAGCTGCAATATTTATAGATATTGGACAACTTCTATCTCTTCCACAATATATGGAACAATATCACCTAAACTAAATGAATATGCATAAATAACTTATTGCCCCTAACTGCCCCTACAGGAATGCATTCGAGAATAATAAACTAAGAAAAGAACATCATCCTCAAAAATAGGAATGAGACAAGATAGGTGACAACCCATTATTAACTAAGCTAACTAAAGTAATTAAAAATATTACTTTATTATAATATCACTTTAACTCACATGGTGAATTAAGTGTTAGTTTATTTCTAACATTTTCTACAATAATCAAAGTTGAAAATCAAAATTGAAAGATCATATTTTCCTTTACTAATATATAATTTGATTTTGTCGGTTTCACAAACTTACGAGGATGTTGTTTTTTAATATTACTTAAGAAGGAAATCATCACATTTCTCATAGAACCAGTTGATTATAAAAAAAATTGATCTCGTTTTTAATATACCATTGATTATTATTATCATACATAATTATAATTTTATCTCTCAAATATTGTTCCTTAAATTTAATAAATTATATAGTGAATTATGAAATGTAATACATGTTTGGACCCCACACATGAATTTTTGTTAAGGATCTCAACACTAACAATATTATACACATGTACATCCTTAAATATACACTAAAGATGTAGGGTTTAAGAAGATATTGAAAAAAAAGTAAAAATTGAAACTTTAAGCAAGAGTTTGAATTTTTTAAAGGTGTTTAGAGTTATTGAGGACATATAATATAATATTATAGAAAATATATATATAGACATAAGATCAATTTAGGGTTTATCCTAAATATAATAAGTTAAGAATATTTTAGGGTTTATATGAAAATATGATTAAGTTATAGGGTGTACAAAAAAATAGGGTTTAATTTAGATATTATTGTTATCATATAATTCTAATTTTATCCAGGAATATTTTTCCTTACTTAATATATCATAATAGTGAATTATAAACTATAATACATGGTTGGACCCTACATGGACTTTCGTTAAGGATCCCAACACTAACAATAATATTTATCCACATTCATGAGTGGAGGAAGTCATGGATTGTGCTCTTGGATTTTGTTTTGACATACCCTCTCCTAGCTTCCATTCTTCTCACCATCTTATTTTTTTATACAAATAGTTAGAACAATGAAAATTCTCTATACAATGGTTCCCAAAAGTTTAAATAAATCTTAATCTCATATACAAATCGTAATGACTTGAAATTTCGAGCCTAATTTTTGTGTGTATTCTCATAAGTGTTTTTTTACATTCTTGAGTTATTATGTAATGTATGTATGATCATAGCTAAACCCACATGTCATAGTTTTAAGGGGAATTCAATCTAAGGGGAATTTTTGAACATTGAGTCTAGTAATATGGGTGTAATTAGTAATTTTCCTCTTCTATTTCCTTATGCTTTGAATGTATTGTTGTTAATTAAGTATTATAACGTGATGTATGCATATAAAACAAAATATCGGCTAACAAACCACATCCGACAATGTGATATATTTAATCATACGCCTAGAGGTAAATCTGGTACTAAAATATGAAGAAGAAATCATGTATTAGATTAGTCAAGGATAAAGTAGATTATTTGTTTGGAAAAGAAATATTCACAATTTAGGTAGGTTAAATTTAACTAAATCAACTCTTTACGTACATGTTTGATGATGTATCATATTTTTGAAGTTTGATTTAGATTTGGCCATAATATTTTCAATAGCTAAATGGTTCTTATTTAACCCTTAAAATATTCCTAAATCCAACCTTGTACATCTACATCTCTAGAGATAATTTAGTACCATAAAATTTGACAAACTTAGACATAAAACTTGCATAGCATCTATAGTTGCACACTTGATTTTTTGTTCTTATATGAATGATATACTTAAATTGTGTATGAATATAAATCTTTATCTCAGTTATTTGCTTTGAGAACTAGAATAAAGAAGCATTCATCAATGGTGTAATGATATATTGTATTTTTTTTACAATTTTTGGTGTCATGGACATAGGTGATGTAGAAATGGAAGCCCCCCTCTCTTAATCATATGCAAATTTAATATAATAGAAGTTATGAAATTACTTCCTAAGAAAAATCTGAAACAATTGGTGAAGATGGATTTCAATAAATCAAAATAATGTGCCCAACAGGAACCAATTTCAAGAAAAAAAAAGTAAATATGTTTGAGAGATTGTATAGTGAATTCATTAATTTGAATACAATTTTTAGAGCTCATTTGTTGGTTTCATTCTTAAATCATGCTGATATGAAGGATATTAAAAAAAATTGATGTTTATTTTGAACGGAAAATTTTTAAACAATTGAAACAAAATCTTTTTGTTAATGTGTCCAAAGAAATAAGTTCATTGGGTACAAAAACTAGGTTTTCTTATAAGAGTGTTTTTTGCATAGTGATATTAACTTCAGTTGTAAGTGAAAATACAACAAAGAATCAACATATCAATGCTACTAATAAATCCTTGGGTGTTTCTAGAAAGACTATTAGTAGGTATATGAAGAGGAGGAAGATCTTGGATGATTCTACTGTGAAAGAAAATAGGGCACTAATGTGTACAAATATGCATTCTGATAAAAACGATAAAAGTATTGTGAAGGTAATTTTTTATATTTGGAGTGATATGGGTCATTCTTCTCCAAACATAAGGAATGTTTTGAAATGTAGGATGGGTCACAATGAGTATGAAGTACATCCAAAACATGGCTTGAAATAACTTAATACGAGATGTATGTTAGGTTTAAAGAAGAATGTGGAACCCACATATTAAGATTGGGAAATAGATGTTTGAGATTTTGAAACCTTGGTATGTGTGGGTAGATAAAGTCTTTGAAACATTTTTTGCTATCACATTATGTCTTTCGAGTTTGATTATCACTATCAAGTTATATATAGTTAGGAAATGCTTGATTGATGCCCACACTATTTTTGAATGGTGTAAGAAACATTTTACAGTTCAAGAAACGCCACATGAGAGTTGCATGCATTTAGAAAGAATGTTTTGGGATATTATATGTATGTGCATAACATACATGAATGTGAAATTAATTATACAAGTTACAAATACACATACATTTATTTAATTATATTTATAACGTTAAAATTTATTATTTTTTCATGATTAAATAGGTGTTGATTGAAGGACAAAACAAAAATGTGAAAAGATTCCTAATTATAGGTCTTTGCACTTTGTGATGATTGTGGATAGTAATAACTTGACAATGTGTACAATGGATTATTCTTGTTTTTGTTATGAATGCACACCGAGAACATATAAAAAGTGTAAACTTCAACAACATGGTTATGTAGGTGAGTGGAAGAAAGTTCTTTTAATTTTGGATGATTCATATGGATCATATGAGGATGATAATTTTGAAGATGTTTCCTTGATTTCACATGATTATGACAACATATATAGACTTGTTAAACAAGGTATTTTCGTAAAAGGATTATCTTTGATCATTGAATTAATTTAGAATTGATAATTTACATAAACTATTAAAATAATTGCAATATCCTATCATTTGATTCTAACTTAAAAACTTGTTTATAGTGATTGTATTACAAGTGATGTATTCGCAGTCATTGTAGAAGAAGGAAATCATGAAAAAGTAGAGTAATTTTTTGTGTTGTAGGAAGAGAGATTGAATTTAACAATTGAAATAACAATTGATCACCGAAGGTACAACATTTTGTATTGGCTTAGTTGTGGTGTAGGGAACACATTGAAGATGATTGAAATTACTCCATATTGGTGTGATGGATTTCATTTGTCTCTTATTAGGTCTTCCCTCACACATGGTAAGTCATCTCACCTTAGGTGAGGTCATATGTCTTAGGCGTCAATGACACGTGACATATTTCATCATAGAATCTGTCATTCACATCAATTTGCATCAGTGCATCATACAAGAGTTATATTCCATTTCTAGATTATAACTTCTTTCTTTCTTGTGGAGGTATGATGGGTCTTGCATTGGGAGATACACAACACTCCTATTTATAATTATTTTTTTGATCTATAAGAATGAGAAGACCTTTTTCTTACATGCACAATTTCATGGTGGTTGATTGCTTGCTTACTAATTTGCGCTACGTCATGGTTCCGTTCGAGTGCAACTCAGTTGATGTGAGTATCTTCCCGTTTGATCCCCATACACACATTCTCTCACATAGTACCAGAGCATGTTGTTGGGAATCATGTCACTTGTCGCTTTTGTTGCCTACTACTCTTGGTTTTATGGTTTTACTAGTTTCTTGTGCAATATTTTTAACCCTGTTTGATTTGTGCTCTACTTGCATTAATTTGGTTTAATCTCCGTTTCGTGGTCCTTTTTATGCTTGGGGATATTATGCTTAGTTTTGTGTGTCTTTCTTGTGTGCAAGTCCAATAAATAAAATCATGATTTTCAGCTGCAGGTTTTAAGGTTTCAAATTTCAAGTTTGGAGGTGTGTTTTTTTAATCTATTGGCCTAACTTGGCCCCAACTCAACAAGCTGGAACTAAGCTAGAAGGTATGGCTAGCTTTGGCCAGGTCTCTTTTCCTCTTACAACTCATCGTCTCTCTTACCAAGATTCTCTTTCATCTCCTTGTGTCCACCTCTGACTCTAACTTGACTGAGTGCCTACTCTACAACATGATTCCTCCCTTTGGCCCGCATCTATCAAGATCCATGTTTTGACCCTCCTTCTCCTAACGAGATCTCTAAGCTTCTTGCATGTCACTTCAGCCTAGCTCACCTCCTCATTTGAGCACGAGCTCATCCCTTCCTCAAGTTTCTACTTGCTGGGATTTCCCCTAGCTCCTCTGACTTTGGATTCCCTTTAGCTCACACCATTTTGGTGTTCCGATGCATGCTTTGGCTTCCTTCATGTATTCTATGCTCTACCTGTTGGGGTGTGGAGCACGTTTTTGGTCTTTTAGAATCAATATTGAAGTGTTGGATTTTGAATGATTAATTTTGGAGACTTCAGGAGCATTCTCCAGTTGTCTGATGTGTTGTTGTTGTTAAGTTGTTAATTGGTTGTCAACGCCGTGAAAATTTTTCTAGTCGTGGGAAGTTGAAAGGTTTTGAATTTTGAACTTCTAGGGTCCGCTTTAGGACTTCTTAAAAGTATTGTAATCCTATAAATAGAGGTGTTAGGGTATCTTGAAGATATCTTGAGTGTTCAAGAGGTCTTGAGTCTTAGTGATCAAGAGGTGATCAAGAGTGATCAAGGTTAAGCAATTGGGTGTCAATTGTGGTTTAACATCTTTAGAATTCTGTTGTGAGTTCATAATTGAAAGAATATTGTGAGAGTTGTTTAACTCTTGTTGATAATAAAATCTGAGCAAGTTCCTGGTGGATGTAGCCCACATTGGGTGAACCAAGTTAAATCTTGTCTTGTCTTATTTTGTGCATTATTTATTTATGTTGTTATATTTCTACAAGTACAACTTTGCTATATAGTTTCTTAATATTGTGATTTGAGGATTTTTTTCCACATATTTGTTCACTAATTCCTAACACAACCACCCAAGATCGAATCTTGCTCGACCTATGTGCCTTGTGGCTCAACCAATCTGTTTATGTCCTTCTCATGGCTCTCTATGTTGGCATTTTCTTACCTCTCCCATACCATTTGAACTCGATCACAGGTTTAATGGGCTTAGCCCCTGTAGCTTCTCTGCGATCTTTTCCCACCGTCTACTCAATTTGAAGCCTATTTTTTGTGTTTTTATTCATGTTTTTCCCATGGTTCACATAGGCCTCGTCCTTCCTACTCAACCCCTACTACCGTATGTGTCGATCATCTCAAACTCTTGCATGTATTTTACAACTATATTGTCATGTCCTGTCCACTCAACCTCTACCCACTTGCTTTGCTTTGGATTCCTTCTGCTAACTCAAGCCCCTCCCACATCCTTCCACACAACTCGCCCATACACCTTGGTTGATCGTTTTGCTTTTGTTCTCTCCTTTTCAATTTTATTTCCCTCCCTTTTAAAAAATGGGCTTTGTTTATCTTATTAAACTTAGGTCATTTTATAATAAGCTTATTTTTAATTGACTTAGGTTTTATTTTGCATAGTTTTTAAATCTAAGTTAGGGCTTTAATTTTTTTTAAATGAGTAAATTTTTAAATAGGTCCTTAATCTATTTGAGGTAGCTTTTTTGTGTGAATTAAAATCCCTTTTAATTTTTTCAATTATTTTTTAATAATAAAATTAATTGGGTAAATATATTTGAAAACTAGCATTATTGGGTTTTTTTGTTACTGACATTTTTTGGAGTGTTTAGTGTGTTTGTGGAGGATTGTTGGCTTTTTCTAGAGGTTTTTTAGCATTTTTTAAGTCTTTTTTTGCGTTTTTAGAGATTTTTGACTTGTTTTAGAGTCATTTTCATTGTAGTGCTCTTGTTATTGCTTATGGGATAGTTGAACATGTCTACTAAAATATTACGGCAAGGGAGCCCTATATGCGACGTGAGACACTTTTTCTCTTACACAAAACTTTGTTTTTCCCTTTTTGCTTGCTTTTGGCCTTGTTTTTTACTTCTTTACTGTGTTTTCCTCTACTTTTGACTGAAACTCATTTTGGCCTCCACACTTGTGTAAATTTCACCTGCTACAAAGTGATTGGCCAACTATTTCACGTCACACAAACACACCTTAAACTATTTACAAAGTGCCAAAAATAGGGGGGTTATCATTGTTCTGGTGTGTTATAATCACATGCAAACACATTCTCGGTTGAGTCTGATGTCTTACAACCTTGTGTGTGTTATTTCCTCCTTTTCTTGCATTCTAGACATATTTTTGGTTGATTTCAATGTCTATTTAAATGTGTTTTTCCTTATGACTCTTTTGCACTTTGATCTCTTTTGTGGATGCACCATAGAGGATGTTCTTCCCAAACTTATACTTCATAGGACTGTTATTGCATCAAAGCCTCCACCTCTTCTTATTGGTAGGGATAATTATGCATTGTCGCGTTCAAGCACGGATTTTTTTCTCATTCACGATGACCTCTATTCGTTATACTATGGATAAGTACCTACCCCCAGTAATCTTGATCAACTTGAAGATTGATTTGAAACTTAGAGCATGGTCATTGGTCATTTGTTGGTGTATAATTCTAGGCCTCTCTACCATCATGTGGCACACACGGAGTGTCCTCACACATTTTGGAGTACTCGTCATTCCTTATTTAGAGACCCTTCAGAGATTGTTTTTGTTTCATCCTCTTTTGATACAACTATTTCTTCACCTACTTCTTGTGATAATAGTTCTGCTATCACATATTTTAATGTTCATATACCTGATGATGATGTTTTTTCTTCTAGTTATGATGATGAGAGCATTGATGAGGATTCCTCTTCTCCCTCTCCCGATCACCTTTTAGATAATGTTGAACCCCCTTTTTACCCATCAGACATTAGGAATACATGTTCCCAACTTCATACTTTCATCATTTTTACCTCGGCTCCATAACTAATGTGTGAGGCTTCTTATAATCCTCGTACTTCTTGTGTTGGTGATTCTTACTTGTCAAAAAATTATCCTTTGTTTGTCGAGAAACCCTTTTGAGATGAGTATCTGTCAAAGCTTAGTTATCTTTGCACAGTTCCTACTTGTGTTACAGTACATGGAGTTACTCTTACTGAGACTTCTTAATTTCATACATCAAAGGATTCATTCATCTTATTTGTTGAGAGTTCCCCTTTTGAGACTTTCATCACTTCCACTATTTTAAAGACCATCGTTGATCCACTTCTGGTTGTGGATCCTATTTCTATAGTTACGGGGAGTTTTGTGCTTTCACTCCGTATGTATATTCTTTTGACGAATGATACATTCCAATACTCTAACAGTTTTGCTTCAGTGGCATTACCTTTAGTTCTTGAGAACCTATTTTCCAGACATATGTCATGCTTTAGTTGTGGACCAGCTTCAAATTTCTTTGTACTATTGCCTTCGGTTTCCTTTGCAGAGTGGGAAAACTCTAGTACACCATTTTTTCTTCTTAAGGGTAGAAATATTGTTCGATGCAAATGGATCTTCTTCAGTATATAATCAAAAGAAGACATCATCAATACTCTTCTTGGAGACTTCATAGAGCTATAGAATTTAGATCCAGTTGCAGACTTCTTTACCAAACCCTTCACTAAAGCCAAGTACCCTTACTTGTGCTTTCTTCTTAGGTGAGGTCCACTATGGCTTTACATATTCTTCAGTGTCTCTATTCTTTTTCGTCTTTTTTTCTTTTGTTATTCTAGAAAGATTACAGTTTGTACGTGGGTACCTCATAAAGCCTTTAGTTGTTAAGACCCATATGACGCATCTTTCTTAGGTTTTTTTGGGGATTCCTCTATCTCTTGTAAGTGGACGTTTTTCTACTAGGTTTACTTCTATTAATTGATATCCTTATTGTACATGGTTACCTCATCAAGCGTAGTTATTGGGACTCATTTCTCTTTTTAACTTTTCATGCCTCATCCTACGCTATGATGAAGGGGGTGTTGGTGTGAGGGGTTTAATTTTCCCCTTATTAGGTATTCTTTCACACATGGTAAGTTATCTCACCTTAGGTGAGGTCATAGGTCTTAGGTTTCATTAGGATTTTATGACACATGCCAGATTCTATCATAGAATTTTTCATTCACGTCAGTGTGCATTAGTGCGTCATACATGATTCACATTTCATTTATGGATTGTAAATCCTTTATCTCTTATGGAGGTATGATGGGTCTTGCATTTGGAGTTACACAACACTCATATTTGTACTTCTTTTTTTGATCTATGAGAATGAGAAAACCTTTTTCTTGCATGCACAATTTCATGGTGGTTGATTGTTTGCTTACTACTTGGAGCTATGTCGTGGTTCTGTTCGAGTGCAAATCAAAACTGATGTGCACACCTTCCCACTTGATCCTTGTACTCACATTATCTCACACTCCAAAGTGGGATTCACTTTGTTTATTATGAACCAAACAACGAGGTATATCATTATACCTATCATATAATTTCTACCATATTACATCTACATTAGCTAAAGATTACATGTAGACGTAAAAAAATAGAGACTAGATATGGAATATAATGGGAAAATATTATAGGTTATTGGACAACGAGATGAACCACTTGGTACTATCTAGTATATTACACATGTGAACTCAAATTATTTATATTAGTTAGGCATCACCTTTTGGTATGTGTGGTTTATAAGATATTTTATATTCATGAGTTAGGTAACACCTTTTAGTTCATAGTTTATTCCATTTTTACTCTTTGTCTTAGTATTCTATTTGTTAATATTTACATATTGCTAGTCTATACCTATTTTAGTAAAAACTTGATAATGCTTCCATTCATATATTGACCCTATTCAACTTTATTGGTGCTTCTTAAATCTTTGGCTTATATTTTAAAGTGGAAAACATACATGACTTTCCATCTATATTAGTTTAACAATTCCTTTGATAGTTTCTTTACCTATACATTTCCATCTCCCTAATTCACTTGCAAAATTCTCTAATTTATAATTGATCAAATTATGAATTGGTGCTCTTTACTATTTTGAGTGGAATTTTTATATGCACATGGTGTTGTTAGATTTCATTATATACAATTAGAAGTCTAACAATGATTTTAATAATGTATTTAACATAGTTATCTAATAATGTATTTAACATAGTTCACATAGTTGTGTAAGAATCTTCTTATAAAGCTTATCATAATTAACAATAAATCAAGATTATGTCCACATGGGTAGCTCCTATGAAAAATAAATAAATTATAAATGTTCACATCCAAGATAGTTTCGTATATGTAGCTTTGAATTACAATAAGTGGTTCCATATAGAATGTTATATAACAATGATATTAGATTATTGTAAAATGGACCTCTATTCATATTAAATTCCATACACTTACAATTTTGGGATTCACTCAACATCATTTACATGGAACAACTACTCATATTAAAGGATATGGTGTTCATACATGAACATTTGTTGGGGCTGCTACATTACCTATTACTGTAAGTCATCCTAAATATGTAACTTAGGGGTTCATGTTTTATCAATTAAAAAGATACATAATATATAATACTTACATACAACCATAACTTAATGAATTGTGATATTTTCCATCCAAACTTAATCAATTATTAAAATGAATGGATGATAGACAAGTGATCACTTCACTCCTTATGATTCACCATTCCATTCATCAAAATGAATTACTACCTTGAGTGATACCAAAAAAATAATCATACAAATTTCAAATAAAAACATTTCTAGTTTAATTACCTACTCATCCGGGCATTAAAACATTCATTTCATACTTACATGGTGTTGTTAGATTTCATTAAATAGAAAATATATTTAAATAATAATTCTTAGGAAACTCTCTTGAAATATCAAGTTCACTTACTTTTAAGGTACACAAATCATGTCACAATCAAGTGACTTCTTCAATAATTATTTTGGACTCACTAAACCTATTATTTTTTCTTATTTCTCTTTGTGGGGTGGAAATAACATTTTGTGATTGATTTGTTCTAGAAAATTTTCTATATTGTTAGCATAATTCTTGGTTTGAAATCCATCATCATTTATCCTTTTATTTAACTCTTATTTGTTTGGAATTTTTTAAGAAATAACAAGAGGGAAACTTATTTAAAGAATTTATCTAATCATATTGGCATGTAAGAACATAATTAAATTATCTAGAACATGGGAAAACTCATCAAAAGAAGATAAGAATTTAAATAAATATATGTAACAAGGCTTTTAATCTCATCATGTAATGGCTCATATGTTACCTTAGTAATAATAGTTTTTACCTAACTACATCAAGTGATTTCTATCTAACCCTTTTCATTATAAGGGTATAATTCCAAGTAAATGTTTTTAATTCCATACGTTGACTAACTAGATAGTGAGTATATTAATTTAATATGTTGTAAATAATGTAATTGCAACTTGGGGTTGGTGAAATAAGGATATGGGAAGAATCATATACTTGAAATTATATTTTTTCATGTTGGTATTTGAATTTAAAAGATCCAATTTTTAAAAATTAGATCTTAGTTCCTTAAGTAATATTGAAATCACATGACAATATCATCATTATTTATAGGTATATGTGATACTAATATGGAGGTGAAACATGTGAAATTTTTTGTGTTTTCTTTCTTAAAAATCTAGTGAGAAGCCCTTAGAAAATGATAGATTTGATTTTGACCATCCTTATAAGGCTTTTGGCATTAAGTATAACTATTGTACCTTTAATATTTTTAATACATATTGAAACATGAAATATAGTTGAATGAACCTAGTAACGAATGTAATGGACCAAGAATGGATCATGTTTCTCAAATTTCATAGTTTATACTTGTAGTCACCATCAGTGTGACTATTTTAATTACCCAATATTGATTCAATATCGTTATATATCTATATTGGCTATTATCATGAATTGGAGGCGACATATACTTATTCAAGTTTAAAGAATTTTGCATCATGATTAAATTGAACTTTATAACAATAATGATGATTGATATCTAAACTTATCATTTGACTAATTGTTGAGAAAGAGAATAAATAAGGTAGTTAGGTTTGAAACTGTTGTATACTTTTTAGAAAAAATAGGAATTTGAGAAATTATAGGAATATGTGAAAATATTGTTTTGGATAAGATAAGCTTTGTAGTGTTTCATATTACATATTTATTTCAATTTCTTTAATTTAGGTGTTAATTTGAATTTTATTATATATATATATATATATATATATATCTATATACACACACACAAAATACATGTAAATTTAACAATGTATGAATATAAAATATCAATCAATTTGTACATAATCATTATCTAAATACAAATAATGTCTCAAAAATTATATACATATGTCCAAGTCAGGTATCCAAATACATACATGTGTATACTAATATAGTCTCTCATGTACAAATTATATACATGTACATGAGAACAACATACATATATAATCTTTACCATGTAGCACATAAAAAATATGATCCTTGACTACGCTCTATTGTACCTTGCATTTGTAAAAACTAATGTACACTTTAGATACATATATAATATTATATTTAAATATGACTAAAGTTTTAAAACATTTTCAAATAATAGAATATATTGTACTTGATTCATTCGATTGCCTCAATATCTCTATATGGGGGATGTTGTGAAGATTTGTATTATCTACCAATATCTATGTGGTATATCCCTGTGAAACAAAAATAATATTCAAATGTAAGAAGCTAATAAACAAAAATTTGAGTAAAACATTATTGTTACATTAAAATTTAGATTTTATTATTTTAAACACAATATATATACCTCTACCGAAATGTGTCTTGGGATTAGCATGCATGCCAACATTAATGGTCTCACAAGATGAATTGAGGGATCAAATCTTGGACCAACGCATTCAATAGATTGGAAAATTTCATATATGGAATTTTGTTGGGTTGTGAACCACCAAACTACTCACCTAAGTGAATAAGTGCCAAAGGATAAACACACAAGTACACATTGTAATATTTCATTTCAGCAAGGTTAAATATGTATGAATAATTATAAAATTTGAATTGACAATGAAACACAATATTAATTAAAATTAATTTTTAATTTGCACCCATTGGATTAGAATAATACTGAACATTTGGTGTCAAAGTAGCAACAATAGGTGGTCTATATGGACATGTTATAGTACTCTAACCTCGCGTCTGAATAGATGATGTGCTTCGTTGATCAATCCTTTGCTCCAAATAACATAACACCCATGATAATGGAATATTGTGGTCCTATGAGACCACCTCATATAACCGCAATATGTCGGTAGACACAATGCATGATAGTCGATGCAACTAAATAATATATGCAACTACATCCACCTTACCAAGTGATATCAAATGTGCATGACCATACAACTTTCTACGTGCCTAGTTTCCACTGCTAATAGGGTCACCAATATCCCATTTTTGTAAATACTACCCAAGACCCTCTATTATCCCTTCATTGGCACTCTACATAAGAGGTGAAAAAACATCCCGAAATCCACCAAGGAAAGGTCATGGCATCTCCACAAGCTATCTGACATAAAAAACAAGAGGAGCTCCTTCAGGATGATATGTAGACCTGGTACAAATACACCCACACTCCTACCCAAGATAACTAGAGAGATTTAAATAGTTTAGCTTTAGGTTAAGGTGAACCTCGACATATAACATGATAATGAAGTATAGGATTAGTTGGTCATTGTTATGAAATTCACCTCAAGAGGCCACAAATATAGGATAAATTAATGTTGTAGAAAGGCGGCATGTACATTTGTTAACATAATATCCCTTGATTTAGGGTAAATGCATAGAAATGGGGGGCCAGAAGGGGGTCTTAAGTGGACATTTTTTTCCTGAAAAATAAAAAACTTCAACTTGTATGAGTTATTTGAGATAGTTACACTTAAAATTTGAAGTGTTATAAAAACATGATTTATAGCATTTCGAGTCTAGTTTCTAAACTACTATTTTTTTTAAATGGTTAAGTGTAAGTAGGTTAAATATCTAAAATGTCAATAGGTGCACCTATTTTTGTTAAAAAAAGAGTAGACAATTGATCGTGTCCCCCAATTGTTTTAGCATTATTTAATATTTTTGAAAACCCTTTGGTAGAAAGATAGATAGGAGCATCTAGTTTGAGATAGATTTTTTTTTAGTGAGTATTTTTTTTCAAGTACAAAGATTTTGAAAATAAAAAAATAACGGATATCTGACTGTGCCGCCCCTAACTACCTAAAAAAATATCAAAAATTTTATATTTTTTTGAATATGTATAAAATTTGTCCTAATTTGGGACTGTGTAATTTTGTTTCAATTTGGAGAAGTGAAAAAAGATACATGAAAAAAGATAAGCATTTGCAATCACTAAAAAATAGAGGTATAAAAGACATAGTTTGAAGTAAATATAAATGGAAACCTTAAAATAGTCAGAAAAATATAAAAAAGTATATTTATAAAGAGGATAGTTTTCTTGACATTGTAGGAATTTTTTTAAGAAAGATAACAAACATTTTTGTAGGATTTATCATGGTGGAAAGTGATTTTTTCCATACTTTGTCAAAAACACGTAGGTTGTTGTGTTGTTATAGGTCCAAGGCACAATTTTGGGAAACCAAAGCAATTCCAAGCCTATAAAATCTTGGTTTGGGTGCATAATAAAGGGAATGCGTACATGTTCCTTAGAGTATAGGTATTATATGTGTCTATGGCAAGCTTATATTTACAAAAATAAATGTTTAAGTATTACAAATTTTCTTATACTTTAAATTTATTTTAGTAAATATAAGCAATTAGGGTCCGTCTGCACCTTATGGATCTAGTCTTACAACTCCATGTGTTACAGTTTAGGAGATAGTTTTTTTTAATCTAATATGGTCGGTATATAGGTAATTTTCAAGATTTCAGCATTCAACCTAAATATTTTAGCTTTTAAATTCTAGAATTGATGTCTATTTTGGAAAATAATATAGTCATTGTTTAGGTTTTGGGGACTTTTGGATTATTTACTGAAATTTGTAAGAGTGTTAGATGTGTCAAAATTAGAGTTTACAAACCTCACAAAGCTCAAAGGAAAAAATAGCTTCTCAAATATATGTACTCATGAAATGCCTTATGATACATAACAAATCAAAAGACATGTATAATTAGAATAAGGAATTTCCCTCCAAATGTATAATTTGAATATTTGAGATAGCTCTAGGTATGTTATAGGCTTATGTGTTAAGTGAAGGTTCAATAAATTCATTTTAATGGGGGTTTTAATACATGTTCTCCACCTAACATTACTTATTTGACCCAACTAGGTTCTAACCTCACATGGTTTAGACTTTAACTTGTGTAAGTTAGTGTTGAGAACCCTCACCACCTTCTTGGATATACATGTTCATCATAGGTATTTGAATAAGAGAGATTAGGGAGAGGTTGGAAGGTTCAGTTTGAGAGGTAGAAAACTCTATAATAGAGCCCTATGGCTTCATGAAGTCTATGTATGATCCATGTTTTTAATCAAATGAAGAGATTCTTGGAAGGGATATCTATGTATAAGAGTTGTATTTACTAATTTTATACATTTAATGTAATATGTTGTGATTGATTCTTATGAGTGAATGTTTTATCAAGATTGTCTCAGCTATAAGAGAAAATACATAGTCTCAATAATATCATGAATATGTTCAAGGGAGGTGATTGTCGTGGAGAAGATAGTCATGTACAAGGAAGGTTCTAACTGCGTATGAGGTAATAAAAATAATATATTTTATAGTATAGTAGGGTTTGTTGTGGGGTGTCAAGAACTCTAAGTAACGATCAATGATGTTAAATAACCAAAAATAATTTTTTTACACAGGTATGTAAGGACAAGTATTAAGAATATTGAAGTGTGAAATGATTCAAACTAGGAAAGTAGGGTGACATAGTCCTCTCAGACTGAGATATCATATTTGGAGGTTAGATACTATTTTGAAAATAATTTTTCATGTGTAAAGAACTTGTTGTGAATTGTCTTCTTATCTATAATGGTCTTCAAGGCTTCAAGGAACGATCAAAGTGTCTAAGGGATGGAAAAATAGATAGAAAGACTTACTCTAGACCAGACAATACCCTGTTTTACAAGTTTAGTAATAAATAACACAAACATAATGATTCAAGGGTAAGTCCTTGAACAAGTTTGGGGGACAATTGATCATGTGGATATCAAATCCTGCAATTTTACAGTCAATAAATAGGTAATAATCCATCTAAATTTAGGATCTTCCGCAGACTTGAACCATTTGCCAAAAAGTAAAAAATATGTCATAAAAATGTGTACAATCACAGTCTTGAGAGACTTTTAGCTTTAGTAGAAATATTGATTGTTAAAGTGAATACTTGTGAATAGGATAAATATCATTTTATAATTTTTTACTAAGGTAGTAGGAAGAAAAGATATTTTTAAAAGCCATAGTGAATATGTTATGATCTACATGTAATAACTGCAACTTTTTTTCACTGTGACAAATACAGTGATAAAACTGTATACCGTGCCCAATTTGATGGCTAGAAATTATATACATGTTCAAAATAATAATATTTTGATTTCAATATTTGTTTGATGAAGTTATGGTGGAGTCTCTAAAAAGTTTGAGGAAGTGCCTATGTTTTCTTTATGTTTTAATGACCACTTTCACGGAAAAAATGACATAAAAATGAGTGGTTATTAGGTCAAAGGAAGCAATGCATAATAAAATCTATCCCAAGATAGATAGCAGCATCTAGACTTCTCACCAAAGGAAAAAAATAGTATATCAATTTTTGGTCATCCAAACTTATAGGGCAAACGTCGACTATATATCATCAGAGGCGTTTGATTTTAAAAAAAAAAAGTCATTGAATTTTGAAGTCCTTTAGGATATAGGGGAAACTTGTCCATTTTTACAAAAAAAATAGTAGTTTAGAAGACCTAGATTCTAGATGGTACGATTCATAATGTAATATAAGTTTTTCTAGAGATATTGAGTGTATGCATTGCTAATAATCCCTACAAGTTGATATTATGTTGTTATTTGCAATATGATGTCCACTTAGTGACCCCTTTTTTGTCCCCCAACTTAGGTGCACTTACCCTTCAGAGGGGTAATTCTTTAGTCTATTTCATGGCATTTATCATGAGTAATTTGTGTTGTGAAAGTCAACTAAAGGTAATAATCCATATAAAGGAGGAATTATTTTATTAAATTTGTGTTCACAATCCTAACTGCATATGTGCCCAGTCTTAAAAGAACTAGAGTAGAATATCTAGCAAGATGATGGATAAAGAAGTTAATGAAGCATTGAGGTGTGCTTGAGTAGAGGTCCTTAATAAGTGTGTAGGAACAGGTGGATGTAAGGTTAAGACCAAGTGGTAATTTCATTAAATCCCTAGTACAAGTTGGAGTCAAGCCCTAACTAGAAAAGGAATGTGAAAATAAAGTCTAACAATGTTAATGCCTTGAATTGAGGGCTAGGAAGGATGTAACTTTTTAAAAAATATGCTTTATTCCATAAAGTTTGAATTTGGTAAGAGTACTCTGACGTCAGTCTAGCCAGCCTACCATTAGCCTAAGAGCCTTTACCATGGAGTCATAAAATAAGGGCATAAGGACAAATTATTGAGTGTGTTAGTAGTGTTAAACGAAGCAAGTGTACTAAGCTGATTGATTATTTCATTGTGACAGTCAAGACCAACCTTGAGAGAATAGTTCCTTTGAAGGAAATAAATTCATAAGGACATTTTCATCTATTAATTGTAGGGATTTGTGTTATACACCCTTTTAAAGCCTCGAGAGAACAAAATAAAGAATCCTTGATACAAATTTAATAAAGAAGACCTAATTAACTGTGTCTGCACAGTGCCATTTAGGAGAAGCCTAGAGAGAGCAAGGGCTTGTATCAAATATCCTTAAGTGAAAGCAGGATCTGATTTATGACCCCGGATTTTGATTAGTGCATTAGGATATGAAAGGTAAACATGATGAGATGAGTGAAAATAATCTTTAGATAATATCAAGGTGAAGGTGAAAAAAGAGTTGAGAAGATTGTTTAATGTTTGAGCAAACATAGGAGTATTACAAATCCAAAAGTATAATTCTATAACAAGATGATAGATAAAGGATTAATCAGAGCATTGAGGTTCAATTCTTTAGTAAGGTGTATGGGTTTGTTGAAAGGTGGATGTAAAGGTCTGAAATCTGTCCCCTCCTAGTTGAAAATGAAATAGAACCTAAATTTTGAGTTGTAAGTAGAATTAGATTTTTAGAATAGCTTTAATGATCAGTAAAACATGTGATTTGGACAGTGTTTTAGTGAAGTATGGAGGTCAAGAACACGTAACTCATATCCTAAAATTTCATTCAAGGATTCATCCCCTATCTGGAGGATGAAAACCCATTTCCATTAGAATAAACTTGAGAAAAAAGGTGTCTAGGTACCATAAGTGTGCTTCCACCCATGTGTCATCTTCGTCAAGTAAATTGAATATATTAATGAGTTCATCATGTTTAAAGGTCAAATGTGGAGCATCAAGGAGTGAAATGATGATCATCATATCCTCTGACTTTTTCATCGTACCCAAATCTCTCCAAAGAACAAGCTAAAATGAGCTAGTCATGCCATCAAGGTATTCATGGACCATCATGTGTGAAGTATTAAGGCGTCGTCTATCTCCATGAGAGACATACAAGAAAAGATTTGTATGATAATCATTGAATTTGACTCCATGAAAGGATTAGTTTAGATCCTAGTAAAAGGTGAGGGGATATTCTTCATATGGAGCACCATGTTTCCAAGAATGAAACATCATCTTAGTTCACTTGATGTAATTCACTTTCTATTGTTCTTAAAAACTCATTCAACAACATAGTAGCATGATCAAACCTTAAGGAGGAGGCACATTACAATCAAATCATTTTGGCCATAAGATAGGATTTTCCCATTCAAGGATACAATCCTATATTTACAAAGTGAGGATCTCATTTCAGTAAGAAGTATATAAGCATCATGAGGAGTTGATTTATGGTCACTGAAGTGAATTGTGGACCAAATTTCAAAAGTTGGTACTAATTCAAGTCAGTGGTAGGATGCCAAAATCCAATCTAGAAGGTCAAAAAACCTAAAAAACGACTATATGTTTTCCTAAAACAAAGACTGACTACAATATATATGCCTTGAAAGCTTTAGGTCCTTGCTGAAATCCTTCAAATGAGTAAGTATTGACTAGATTATATTTTTAAAATTATCTTCTAGATTATAAATGTTGGAGCTACAAAAGAACTTTCATCATGTGCAGAGTGACCCTAATTTCTTATATTTACTAAAATAAATTTAAAGTATAAGATTTCTTTAAGATTTCATTTCCTAAAGAAATCTTATACTTAACATTTATTTTAGTAAATATGCACCCTTCCCCCTTCTAAAATTCATAAAACTAAAAATGTGTACGTGTTCCATAACAATACAAATGTGTACATGTTTCATAATGTAGACACCTAAAATCCACTTACACGGGCTTTAATGCTAAGATTGTACTAATTATCCTCTTTCTCATCATTTCCATAATAATTAGCACTTTTTCGCTAATTAGCTAACATTCCTCTTCATATTAGTTAATTAACAACCTTTCATTAATTAATTAGCCTTCCTATCATTAAGGATGTCGATTAATGAACTTTCGTTAATTAATATCCGCTTCTACTTGGGTTAGTTAATTATTATTGATTCATTACACTGACTATAAATCAATAAATTACCATTTGTTGGATCAAATTCCTCTCTTACATCCTGCAAATCATACTAACTATTCCTCTAAAAAGCTTCTATAAGCTTGCACACCTATTAATTAATCACTTTGGTTAATTAATAAATCCCCTCAATCGCCATGAGTCACTAGAGGACAAACTAAACTCTTCTAAAGTAAACTAAACCACTTCTAAACCATGTTTATCCATAACTAACCTAGCTTTGCTATTATCCAACATACAATAGGATGCAAATTTTCTTCAAACCATTGGGTTATAAAAGGAACCCTCCTCTAACCTTTCTACTTACACCTAAATGAGCACAAAGCCTATACTATAGCTATTTTATCATCTTAGAGAATTATTCCATTAGAGGAGCTAGCTATCTTCATTTCTTGCATTCATCCATCCAGGTTTTGAAGTCATATGGAGATATTTCAAATGGTCTTGTAGCCATGGATTGACAAGAATTCATTCTTGAAAACCTTGGGATTCAAGCACATAATCAATCCTTTTGATTGTTAAGGACATAAATAGGTTCATTTCATTAGCATTTAATTCGAGATAGAGGTTAATTTCGTTAACATGTTAGTTTGAATCTTCATTTCATGGTTTAATGTAAATATGTTAATAGATTAGCTTTGCTTAAGCTCTAAGCATGATGGTATATTGATCTACTTAACATTGTATTGAAACTATTAGGTATTAGCTTTGATTTCATTTGTATTGTTAACTAATTCATATACACATATGGCACACCTGGTGGGACTTACTCCATTTTCCTTTGCACTTAATTTCAAGTTTTTGTGGTTAAGTTTCAATTTTGGTTACTAACCCTCTTTTTGCATATATTAACATAACTTGTTTTTTTGAGTTTGCATGTGTTGTTTTTTATTTTTTAGAAACATATTTGAATTTTATTTTTTGAAATTTTTCTGAAACTATGTATAGAAAGACAAATAAGTATGGATTCCCCTAGTGATAGATGGGATGTACAAGGGAAAATGCCACGCGTATGTGTTGTCCACTCAAAATTCCCCACTCTGTCAAAAGTAAAAAAATTTCAAAATTTTGAGTCTAAGTGTCTTTTCTGTCGAGCTGGTGGTGTGAAAAAAGTCTTGGAAGTCTAAAAAATCTAAGTTTTGGGTCATTCTATAAGTATTTCGGGCCTGTCAGACATTTTTGTCCCAACTGTCCCAAGTATGAAAGTGCATTTTGTTCCCCGATCGGCCGAAACCTCCGAATTTGTCCCATTTTCGGGCCCGTCGGAAGTTTTTATCCCAAGTGTCCCGAAGTTACTGTGCGAGATGTTCCAATTTCGGCCGAACCGCCCGAACCGCGTACTTCACACTTTCTTGTCCCAAATGTCCCAATTTCAAAAGTGCGCTCTGTTCCAATTTCACCCGAACTGGCCGAGTCGCGTACTCCGGAACTTTTTGTCTCAAATTTCTCAAGTTCAAACTTAAAGTGCACTCTGTTCCATTTTCGGCCGATTCGCCCGATTTCGTCCCAACTGTCCCGAGTTCCAAAGTGCATTCTGTTCCCCAATCGGCCGAAACACCCGAACCGCGTACTTCGGAACTTTTGTCCCGAATGTCCCAAAGTTAAAAAGTGCAAGTTGTCCCATTTTTGGCCGAAACTCCCGAGTCGCGCACTTCGCTCTTTTTCATCCCAAATGTCCCAAAATGCATTTGTGCGTCCTCTCCCCATTTCACCCGAATCGGCCAAGCCGCGTGTTTCGCGCATTCGCGTCTCACTTGTCCCAAGCGAACCAACGGTCATTCATACTTAGTTTTTCCCGCTCTACCCGAATATGCTGTTTTTCAAAATATGAATTCAAATGCGCATTGATTATCCTTCTCTCTCCTCAACGGCTATATAACGGGCAAAACCTCCTTTGTAATTCTTACATTGTTTCGAACCCTTGCAATTTGAAAACCCGCGCATGTCCCCTCCCTCTGAAACTCCTTTATGAGCCTGGTTTACAGCTCTGTTACTATCAATATGAAGATCAAGCTCCTGGAGGAAGCTTGGGAGAACTAAAGAAGCAGTTACGAAGGACGAAGTTCAAGATGCTGGTTACATCAGTTTTCAAAGATATTCGTTGTCATCCTCAAGATGAAATTTCTGGTGTGTCCCTCGTGGCAAGGACATGGCTGAGACGTGGAGGAAAACTCAAGCAGTGGTTTCTGAAGACAGTGGGTCCTTCTCAGAACTGGACACCTATCTCCCTCCCCATTCTTTTCTCTTCTTCCTATTCTTTTCGTATTCCTTGTAATTAGTTAAGGTATTGTGATTAGCATTCCTTAACTATCCTTTAGTTAAAAGAAACGGTTACGAAGAGAAACCGAATTGTAAGCTATATAATGGCCTTCTTTCCGCCATTCAAGAAGGAGGAAGAACTTGGCATATTTTCTGAAAGTGTAAATAGATCTTAAAGAAATCAATACAAAAGGGCTTTCTATTCATTGTCTATCTGATCTCTGTTATTTCTGTGTTTTCCATTTAATATTGTGAAGATCATTTTGTCTCTAATTTGTTAGTCTCTCTGATTGCATACTATCCGGTTTTGCAAATACAGTGATCTTGTATAACCGAGAAGGAACTTTGTGTCCTTGATTAATGAATCTGAAGAAGGTTATTTACAGAACTTTGTGTCTTTAAATTTAATCCTATTCAGCCAATGCAAATGATCTTGTCTTAAATTCCTTGAAACTTCGCATACATAAAGAATTATTCTGCTATCTATAATTCTGAATGTTGCTATTCTGCTCATCCTCTTATTCCCTTTCCTCAGTCCTTTTGTAACTGATGATCCTTGTGGAAAACGCTTTCGTAATATCCAAGTTCAACCATAAAATAATATTTTGGAAATAGTTGATAGACATCAAGTGAAGATGCTAGCCGAGGTGTAGGAATGCAATTAGGTGGGAGTAATCAAAGGAAAAATCTTCACACGCTGAAGGGGAATCAAGGCCAATATAAAATAGGTTCAATCATGAGGGAATAAGGATGCCCCCAGTGTAAGTTGGCCAAGAAACACATGAGAGAAAGGAAGAAGAAAATTGTCTGATTAAAAGGGGAAAAAAGTGTCTACAAACATGGAAAAGAGGACATCCTATACACATGGATGTTCTAAATGATTCCAAAGAAAATAGGATGCTATGAAAATATTTATAAGGCAGTCAATGAAAAAGTGATTAGCCCAAGGCACAAATCATGAGACAAGACATGTGCTAAAGCAAGAGTTTGAACAAGGTCCAAAAATCAACACTTCGTAACATACTAATCTTGTTTACTCATTTATATCTTGTGTGTCCATGTGGAAATGAATTACCTCTTAAAGTAAAGAGTTGATAGACAACAAGTGAAGAAACTAGCCAATGTGTAGGAATGATTTAGTTTAAAAGGTGATTTGTGAATGGATTGTGGAAGGAGAGCCTTACGTTCCTCCGATGTCAGCTAGGTGTCTATAGCCCCAACGGAGATGCATTTGATTCTAATAAAAACATTTATCTACTTCCAGTCATGCTTCCATATCCACAATAGATATTATTGGAAATACCCCAAGAGAGAGAGTTATATATCAATTTGTTTTTTCTTTTAACTTTTGCTTTTTGATTGATTGATTTTGATTCTTTTGCTTTATTTACTGAAAACTTATTTCAGCTCTCTTGTTTTACAATGGGTTAAGAATCACTGATGGCTTGATGGAAGGATGTGGAAGTGATTGTGGTGATGACATTGGCTAGTGTCAAAAAATATTTCCAAAAGTTCTTCACAACAAGTTTATTAGATGATAATTGTGATAGGATCTCTAAGAGGTCATTCGTTCTTTAATTTACTAAGGTGATAAAAGACTAGGGTTAAATAGATACCATAGAGATAAATGTCAAAAAATGTTTGCAAATAGGCTAACCACAATAACATCGAAGGGATGAAAATGGTGGATGACTTGCATAGGAATATGAAAGAAAGGGAAAAAAGAACATCCATGTGTACACAATACTTGATTGCAATGTTTGATATTTTTACCTTTGATTTTTTTTGTAATGTTTTAATGTTTTCTCATTTTTTGTATTTTTGAAGTTTTTTTATTTTTTTAGAATTTTTCAGTGTTTTGGGAGATTGGGACCAACCATGTCACTCTACATGATAGGATCCAACAATGATGTTTGTGATTTCCTTGATAAGGGAGACTAAGCACGTTTGTTTGTGATTTGTTTTGAAACATGGATTTTGTATGTGGGAGCTTGAGTTCCCTATCCATAGGTTTTCTTACTTTACGTCATACTTGATGGGTACGTTGGTGTGTATTCTGGAATCGCGTTTGATTTTGAATTTTATAATCATTTGAGTTGTTGGGAGCTTTGGAGCTCTTCAGATTTTTTATCTTAGCTTGATAAAGAACTTGTTTGGGTTTCTTATAAGCTAATGCTTGACTTATCTGATCCTGAGAAGTGGGAGAAGAACGTGGACATTTAGAATTGATGAGAGGAATGATGGTGGGCTTTCCACAATCATTTATAGCATAATGTGATGGACGAAAAAGGATACGGTCCAAGAATTGAAGAAGATGGGCTACCAAGAGGTGAGCCACAGATAGAAGATGGAAGGCTACTTGGATGTGGCCCCAGTATAGAGGAATAAATGCTACTAGGAGGTGACCCAAGAATAGAAGACAAGGGGCTACCCGAAGGTGTCCCATATATAGAATACAAGGGGCTAGTTAGACGTGGCCCCATGATAGAAGGTAATGGGCTACCCAGAGGATACCCACAAATATATGATGAAGGGCTACTTGGAGGTGGCCCATATATAGAAGAAGGTGATGGGCTACTTGGCGATGACCCAAAGTTTGATTGCAATTAAGGAATTTTGATTTGTAAATAAGAAATGGGTTATGAGAAGATGGGTCATGGTTCAATACTAGACCCAGGAAGTTCATCAGAGAATAAAGAATGTGAGAATGGAAGAATAAGATGAGGATCAAGTTGCATGATCTTAGGCTCTTCCTTTGTTTCTTGATAAAAGGAATCAACCTTTTCCCCACAATACGCGAACGCATCGAGGTCTAAAGAGAATACTTTCTCATAATTTGTTAGAGGGATATCTTTGTGTGCCCCTATAAATGCAATGATCACTCCTTTGTTTTGAAAGAAATCAATCAGTATGGGTTGTTGATCGACCATATGGGTTTGATTGGAAGAAAAAGAACTAAATGGTGTGGAAGAATTAGAATATGTTTGATGATGATTGATAGAATAAGATAACTCAAGAGACAAAGTAGACTTAGGGCTAGATGTATCATGGGAAAAATAATATATGGATTTAGAATTGGTTGGTATATGTTTCCCTATAATACAATGTCTTAGAGGAAGAATAGGAGGATTTTGTATCCAAAATTACGTAGATTGTGACATAGGATTTGACTTAGATGATTGACCAGAAGGACTTTGAGTCAAAAAAATCTTCAAAGGAGGAAGGGTTCGTTGATATGAATGATAATATAGGTCATACGAATAAGGGTAGGACCGTGACTTAGGATTCGAATTGGATGAATGATAAAGGAGGTCCTATAAAGAAAGGGGGACTCAAGAATCACAGTAGAATTATGATGAAGGAGGTCCTGTGAAAAAGGGAAAGACCGCGACTTAGGATTCAAATTAGATGAATCTGAATAATAGTTTGGATCCGAATCATCAAAAGAATCAGAGGAAATATTTATATTTGAAGCCTCAGAAGAAGAGGAAATGTTTGGATTAGAATCGAAAGAAGAGTGGGGGAACCTAAATAATAATTTGGATTAAAAGTGTCCAAACCATACCACCGACTATGAGATGAAGGTGGGGAACGGGTTACTTGAATGGGTTCTCTAGCGCGAATAACCAAACATGGTTTAGTCATGATGGGCATATTTTGATGTGAACACCTAAATTTTGATTCTTTATGGTCGTAAGTATAAGGAACCCTGTGATAATCAGTCATGGTTGGTGTTCACTAAGTCCAAATGCCTATACCTAGATAGTATGATTGAACTCCTTCAAATAGAAGGAAGTTCCATGTCAATTTGGGTAGCATAACAGTAACCAACTAGACATTTTACAAACAGATAGGGGATTCTTGTGTGATTTTCCAAAGGGAAGCTAAGGAAAAAATATATCATTTTGACATAAGATTGATAATCCAACAAGGTTTGGAGGCATAAATTTCAAAGGATTGATCAAAATTTTGACAACCTAAAGGATACAAAGGAAAGGTTTACAATGTTCGATTGATGCAAAATTTTCTTGATAGGAAATGTTTTTACTAAGGTTTGAAATATATGTTCAAAATGACCATGAGTTTAGGCAAAAACAATAAGATCAAGAGGATAGAAATTCCCAAAGGATTGTCCTAGAAATGAGTTTATAAGATGGATAAACACAAGGAAAAATCACACAAGTTCAAAACACAAATCCAATATACAAGGAAATACTCCTTATGTAAAATGTGTGTCAAAGGTAGGTTGGTGTAAAATGATCAACATAATGTCACCACTTATGCCAAGTTCAAAAACGAACAAGATGTAAGAAATAAAAAAAAATTTGATACGATTTCCAAACAAGGTAAACTAAAAGCAAGTTTAAGTCCAACCAAGACCTAAATCTCAAAAAATAAGTTAGAAGTTATGAATATGAACGATGCAACAATGCCACTAAGATACGTTAACCAAACTTTACGGAAAATTAAGGTATTAGTATCGAAATAATATTAATACGACGTGCACAAAGGTAACAATTACACCTTTCAAAATCGAGGTAATGTTTGAAAGAAAACCAAGGCTAGAGTATACCAAGGAATTGTTATGATGTGCATAGAATAACGTTACAATCTAAACACTTAGGTCAAGTTTGCAAGAAGCAATACATAGGTATCAAAATTGTTTTGATACGATACAAGCAATATAACAGTTCAAAGGATAATCAAGTGATGAACCAAGCCTAACTATGATGACAATATTGACGTGGGTATCAAGATCAAAATGGTTTCCAATGATATGAGAATGTTCCCACACACTTTAGACGTTTAACAACCCAGCTGCAAACATGGATGAGTTTAAATGGACATAAAAGTGGCGACACAATCTCACTCTTCTTTTGATCAACAAAGTTTCAAAAGAAAGTGAAGGAAGTACTACGAGTGAGGATGAAAATTTTTGGCCTCACTTCAGAAAAGTCTCACTTTTCCTTAGGGTGAGTGAAAAACTAAGCAAAAGTAATGCTTCACACATTTCATGATGAATGATGGCTCTTTACAACAATTATTTGGTCACATTGGCTCCAAAGACTGAATGGATTTCCTAGGTGGTTCACTCAACTAGGTGTCACAATTTATCTAGATGCGAGCTCGATTTACCAAGAAATTCACACTAACTAGTTTGTGGTTATCTTGGCTTTACTTTACCCCCTTCAAGTACAGTGAAAAATTAATGCATTCATCATGTACTCTCACTCGGGTCGCAATACGGATAACTTTGATGTTAAATCTCACAAAGGTAAAACTAGTCAAGTAGGTGTGCGAAGCACTTCCCGTTTCATCCACAAGGTTCCCTCTTGTGTTGACTACTTTAGGGTTCTTAAGACCACCCCCATTGTTTTATCTTAAGGCTTATGCCAAATGGGTTATGTCCTAGTTAAGAAGACGGGGCGTACCCTTATCCTAACTTGTAAATACAGTGTTATGAATGTGGTGTGCTTTTTTATCTTTTATTCTTAATATGGTTTAGTTTTACACCATTTGGCAACCTACATCAAATTGCATTAGTATTTTGTTTCAATCACAATTATTTTGCAAGTGTATTTAGGTCTTACATTCAAAGTTTAGTAGTTTTCGAAGCAAATGACATTATTTGAAAGAGGATTAAGAGTTGCTTTTGATTCTCAAGATCATCTAAGAATGAAAGAGAAGATCATACACAAAAAATAATCCAACTAAAAAGTAAATGAAAGCTTTGTAATTAATGAACTGGATGTAAAAATCTTGATAAATGTTCATTCCCTTAAACCAAAAATGAAAGATGAAGTTTCTAACTAACCAAATGTTAGAAAATGAAGACTAAAGTTGCTTTTGATTCTCAAGATCACCCTAAGGTGCAAGAGAAGAACATACACAAACTTTAGCCCAACTAGATAGAAATGGAAAACTTCAAATCAAAGGACCATAAAAAAAAGCTTTGTAAAATGTTTGTTCCCTTAAGAAAAATGAATAATCAAATTTCCAAGTTAATCCAAATATTAAAAATATAGAGATCAAATTTGTTTTTGATTCTCAAGATCACCAAAAGGTGAAAGATAAGAGCATACACAATATTTTGTCTAAATCAAGTAAATCATGGAAATACAACATTCATCAAAACATTAGACATATTAGAAAATGACTTGTTTTACAATAAAGGAAAAACCTAAAAAAATTGTAAGTACAAATCCCAAATTTATGTTTTCATTGCATAGTTCACTTCAATAAATTCTAATGTAAAAAAACAGAGTCATTTCGAGATCGGGAGCAAAAGGTATGGCCTCCAGAAGATGGGTTACGCATATGCTCTTATGCTCACGGGTTCGCACTTAACATGTACCCAAAAAATGTCAAAAAAATGTCCCTCAATCTATAAAAAGGTCAAATATTTCCAACCAAGATTCAATTTTGACAGCAACCCATCACATTAATATATGAAAAAAATACTCAACACTATCAAACATTAACATTCATGATCAAAAACTTAAAATTTTCAAGAAATTGACAAAACTAGCATGTAGAATGTTGAAATAATAAGTTTTATAAATGAAAACATGGAGAAATCTTAAAATTTTCTCACCAAGATTCAATTTTCACAGTAACCCACCACATTAATATGTAAATAGAAGACTCAACACTATCAAACACTAACCTACATGCTCAAGAATTTAAGATTTTCAAGAAATTGACAAAACTAGCATGTTGAATGCGTGAATCGAAAAATATTGTTGTTCTCATAATTGAGTACAAGTAAATTGCTGTCAGGAGATACCTGTATGGAATAGAGTTCGATTCCATGCTTGCTACCATTAAAAAAAACTATCTCCATTGTGTATCCACTCTCAAATTGTAAAACTGATACCCTTACAATCTAGCTCTATGATTCACTCATATCATAGTTCCCAAGCTCGTGTCTTCTACACATGTGAATTGAACAACAACCACATATTTGCATTTACATGACTCCATCCATCCACATATAGTCCACCGTCACATGTCTCCCTTGTCCTGAGATCCATACTCATCGCCAACCTTCTAAACCGCTCTCAACCTTGTTGATCCCATCCTCTCCCTTCACAAAACAATTAGATCACGCTATATAAATTCACCACCACCAATACAATATAACTAATTTGTTTTTTATATCTTTCAAATCTATTAGATCATGTTATATCAATTCAAACACTTTTGCTAATTCCATCCTTACGTCCTATGATAATATCTACATATTTGTTGTCTCCCCCACTTAGCTTTGACATTCGATCCATCCACATATAGTTACCACTCGACCTACCCTGTCTCCACTCGGATTTTCCATTAAGATCTATACTCATTAGTCCAACCCTCTACATTTCTAATTTCTAAATCACATCGAATTTTCCTTCTTTAAAGATCCACATCCTCTCCATCCTGTTGACAAAACGTATACTCTAGATCACCCACTTTTTGTCGTGTCCTATAAATTCACCATATTCCCATCCTAAAAGTACTAATATCCCCAACTAATTTGTCATCTTTATCCTCTATCAAACCACTATTAGATCATGTTATATCAATTCAAACACTTTTGCTAATTCCATCCTTACGTCCTATGATAATATCTACATATTTGTTGTCTCCCCCACTTAGCTTTGACATTCGATCCTCCACTTTAGTTACCCTCACCTACCCTACTCCACTAAGATTTTCCATTAAGTCTATCTCATTAGTCCCCCTCACATTTCTAATTTTAAATCACATCGAATTTGCCTTCTTTAAAGTCCACATTCTCATCCTTAACGTATACTGTCCCCACCCACTTTTTGTCTTGTCCTCTAAAATCCCATATTCCCATCCTAAAAGTCTACTCTCCCCACCCAATTTTCATCTTTTCCTCTTAAATTCCACATTCCCATCCTAAAATTCTATTCTCCCCACCCACTTTTCCTCTTGACCTCTTAAAGTCCACATTCAATCATTTTATAGTTTATTTTGTTATTTTTATTTATAGTTCACGTAAATAAATAAACAAAACACACACATTAATATATATATTTTGGTTTCTAGGTCCTATTATAACGTAGTTCATTAAATAATTTTGTATCACCTCATCTTTAATAATTTGTGTCATATGTTCTCATAATTTTATTTCATAGTTTAGTTTATAGTCTAATCAATTAGTTTTCATATATTTTTTATTTTTGCATGCGAACGTTGAAATAATATTTTTCATTACTAAATAAGATTAATTTTCCGTACATATTACCCTATTTTAGATGCAAACATTAGAAATTTTTATTGTCTTTCTCGTATCTTTTTAACCCACATCAACTAATTGACTTGTTGGTTTTTACAAGTGAACTCTAGCACATTGCAACTGTCACATTACGTCGCCAAAGATCAATTATTGAAACAAATACACGGCTCAAACCACTTTTATCACGCTCTTCCAAAATATTGCTCATCGTACACTTTTAGGGTACTGGACTGTTCCTGATCACTGATTATTACTTTCGCACACATCATTATCATGTGCATTAAAATAAAACAAAGAAATAACTCTCCATGTAATCCTTATTTTTCCCTATTTACTCCTTTCTGCATTGCAATTTCTCTTTCCTGCATGTGTCCTCATCGAAACATCACACTTCGTTTTGGTTTTAAAATAACCTTTCTTTTTTGCATCCTGTCTGATAAGATATTTTAAATTGTGGTTTAACATTCTGCATCTCACATTACCACACACAACCTAAAACTCACGAAGAAAATCAATACATCAAAACATCTTGTTACCTGGTTCACTGTTTCAGATTTCATCACCCAACAGGAAGCTGCTCAAGACTCTCTCTAGCCAAAAATACTGGAACCAGCCTTAGACTATCATTCCTTAGGTGCCTTCATTGTCCACTTTTCTTTTCTTTTCACATCTTCTAATTAATCACGATGATAAGAAACTTATTGCTTTTTTTGTTTGTTAATAAATTACATAAACAAATGTTCATCTATTTCATGCCTATTGTCACTATAAACAAAAAACAAAAATCCACTCCATCCAATGACATCCCATCCCCTAATGATCTCTCCCAACAATATTCCACACTTGAGACCACACCTTTGGTTACCCAACCCCTTGTCTCCATGGTCTCACTTCTTGAGGACCATGTTATAAAAAATTGACCCTATCTTAAAAAAAATTCTCGTATCTCTCATCAGTCTAACCTTTGTAGACCAACTACACACCCATCTCTTGCTCCTTTAGAAATGCTTGGACCTCCTCCTAACCCCATATATGATTTCTTACTTCAAAAATATCTGAAAATATCTCAATTCTATCAATCTACTCAATTGGTGAATCCTGTTCCATCCATGTCAGTTTGGGTCAGCTCTGTTCCATCCGCCACTAGTATGCCTATCTAGCCATCTCCACCTTTTAGCACTTACATTCCTACCCATCATATCATCCAATCGTCTCAACCTCTTAACACTCATGTCCCCACTCATCATTTACCATAACAATTGGCTCAATATCAAAAATCACATCATGTCCCTATTTCTCAACATCAACCTATGCAACAACTTATCCAATCTCAACCCATGACATATATTAATCCTTATCAAACAATTCCCCAAACACCCACACATCTACAAATTATTCAACCACTTTATCAGGCAATTCCAAAAATACCCCACCCATAGACTTATCAACCACCTTATCAAGATACATTCCTTTCCACACAACTAGTCCAATCCCAACCTATCATCACTATGAATGATCCTTTTCATGCCTTGATGAATAGACTGGCTTGTCTAGAAGTTGCTACCTTGGCACCCAAGGTTACTCTATCCTTCAAACAAATCTGTAACAAACTGATTCATCCTCCGGTTCCTATCAAACCTTAGCCTCCTTCTTAAAAGCTTCCCAAGTTCTTTAAGTTCAACAACAAGGAAGATCTCGAACAACATCTTCATGCATTCAAACACGCATGTTATCTTATTGCATATAATTAAGACCTAATGGTTCACACTTTCCCCATGTCCTTGGCCGGTCCCGCGTTAGAATGGTACAATAGTATACCTCAATACTCGATATTTTCCTTCACCCAACTCACGAAGTTGTTCTCAAAACACTTTTCAATCAACATTGCGTGAAAAATCACTATTATTGACCTATATGCCATCCGACAGTTTGATGACGAGTCCATTGCAGAATTTTTCGCATGATGACCTGACATTATAAACCAACTATCCTTCTCTCTTCCGCAAACCGAACTCATCGAGATCTTCTCATATTCATGTGTGAAGCATATATCATCTACCTTGCAAATCTAATCATTCTAAACCTTTGAAAAAGCCTTCATCATGGCTCACAAACTCGAAACCCATGCCATTGAACAAGGTCATCTTAAACTCAAATCAACCAAACCTAAATTTGAAATTACTAAACCATCTTCACAAATCGACTCATTTAAGGGTGTGGCCAACATCATGGTTGTTACTTCCTCATATGCACTTATATGTAATATGTCGCCTCAACAACAAGCCCCTAGACCATCTCCTAACTATACCCCCTTTGGGGAATTCTATAGTTCTATATTTGACAAGTTGATGGCAGTACACTTGACCCAACTTCCTCCCATACGACCCATGGGGGACTTGCGAAAAAAGCCTATTTGGTATCACAAAGCCCACTATTGTAAATATCATTAAGTCAAAGGTCAAGACATTGAGAAATATCGTTCCTTCAAAAATCATATCCAACAACTTATAAATCAAGGGGATATCCAAATGGAAAGCTCCACCACTTCAGCCAACCATCCCCTCGATAGAATTACACAACCTTTTCCTAATCAACCAACAAAAAATCAAGCCGCCCCTTTTACATCTCAACTATCAAATGCTTACACCATTAACGCCGTCAATCAAGATCTCATCTCATCACTGACTCCACATGTTCCTGCCTTAGACATTATTCCCACTCCTTATTTAGAACCTATCGTATCCACAACTATCCCACCTATATCAACTTTTACTACTTATCCTATACCTATACTTGCTCCTACCCTTACCACATTCACTTCAACTTTGGCTATACCACCTACTTCTTCCACTTTACTCATACCCCAATCTATCACATCATATTCATCCTTAGCACCGATTTCAGCCCCATTGATATACACACCTATCCCTACATCTCTCACATCTTTTCCTTCACCCACATCTACATCAATCAAACATATCCAAAAATCCACACCTACAACATCAACCCCATTTGAAAACATATCATTCTTAACCCTCGAAACATTTATGAAACAACCATTCCCACCTACTTCTACACCTGATATTACTCTTGCATGTACTTCATTGCCTATCATATCTACTCCATTGGTTACCACATCCACTTCATTGGGTTTGGCTACCTTACCTACATCCATTCCACCTTTACCCATTATACCAACCAAACCAACTACCCTTATCACATCCACATCAATTTCAACCATACATACCACTTCATCCACATCTATCATGCCCCAACCTACCATATTCAACCCTTTAAACACATCTACAACAAACATACCCATCACCACATCACTTACATCTCTAGATATCCCAATTATTCCCACCTCCCTATCAATCCCAACTACACCTATAGTTGTCATACCAATAAATACACTTACCCCTATCTTGACACCTTTGTCACCCATACCTATATCTTTTCCTATGGTCACATCACCCGTTTTATCCAAATATTATTTATTTAATCCTTCTATCAAACTGAGCAAATCCTCTCAATTTGCAACTCTATCAATGATACCCCTTGAGAAATTTAGGGAACAAGAACCTCCACCTGAGGCAAACACAAAGGGGATTCAAAAATCAACTATTTCCACAATGACCAAACCAAAACCTACACAATCCAAATCTCACATAGACCTTATTGATTACATCATATAAAAACCTCTTTCTCCATCAATATCTACACCTACACTGCAATATTTAGACCCTCCAGTTGAGGTTATTATCATTCCCGCTAAGATTAAACCATCTTGATCAAAATCCATGGCTCTTGGTAAGCATCCCCAAAAGTATCTTGCACATCCTCGTAAGAAGCTAGGAATTTCCTCTTTTCAGTAATCCAATGTTACAACATCTATTTTAGGGTCATTCCCTTCATCGAATACACTTCGTAACGATAAATACCAATCCAAAAAATCTAACCCTCCTCTCAAAATTTATTTGTCTTTTAAGACATTTAAGTCACCCATCTAATCTGCATCCACTTCTTCTCCTAACTCCAAGCCAAAATATTCTATCAAAACCCACAAGCATTACCTTCCCCATGAAATTTTGATTGGATCCTATGCAAACATCCTTCGACATTTAATTTTAATATCTGCCATCACATTTCCTCCCATTAAAGCTTTTAATCCCCATGGTCCAAAGACATCGTGGTTCAATCCTAATTGCATTTGTGTTTATCATTGTACCACGGGCCATGAAATTAAACATTGTAGCCTTTCAGAAAATCATCCATAACCTTATTAAGAAGGACGATTTCCTCATTTAAGGGAAAAATCCTTCTCCATCTACATCTAATATAATTTGTATCTCATCCATCAGGTTTCCAAAACTTCCTCCATCTAAATCATCCCTTAACATCTCTCCTACATATGACATTCCTCCTACAAAAGGTCCTTCATTGTTCATCAATACTACTTATATTTCCACTCAACCTTGTGGTCTCCAACCATTTATCTAATACAAATAAAAAACACTCATATCCAAAATCCTTCGACATCCACTAACTCCTCCACATCTAATATAATCTCCCTCGCTAAGGGGAAATCCTCCCCTCGTCATTTGCATCCCTTCTACATCAATTCACTTCTTATCTGTCCATACAACCCCCTTGATGCTGGGGGACTTCACTTTTGAAATCACTTTATTTAATCTCATCTAATCCATTTCATCCCATCTTAAATCTAAATTAATCTTGTCCAAATCTTCATCTCTTTTTTAAGCCCACTTTTCATGGCCATATTTGTCTCTCCCTTGAGGGACCATGTTTTCATTTTAAGTCCACCATTGTGGCCATATGTGTCCCTTCCTTTACGGTGTCATATTCCAAAGTCCACACTTATGGCCATGCTCTTATTTCAAAGTACACCTTTGTGGCCATGATTGTTTCCCCATTGGGGGGACCATTTATTTTCACTCTAAGCTCACTCTTGTGGCCATTCTCTAGTCTTCTAATACACATGTTTCTTGCCTCCTCATTTTTCAGATCTTGCACATATTTTACACTATCCAATTTCATCCAATCTATCCTCTCGTCCTACGTCCACTTTCGTGGCCATATTTCTCCCTTCCTTGGGGGACCATTTCTCCTCATCCTAAGACCCACCTTTGTGATCACATTTGTACCCCTCTTGGGCGACCAATTTTTTTCCATCCTAAGCCCACCTTTGTGGCCATTTATTAACCTCATTAGGGGGCACATATTTTCTTCGCTTCCCCAAGGATAGCACACAATTTTTATGTTCACTCATCTATATCATTGTATCATATCTTCCTCCCCTAAGACTTTATCCTATCTTTCAATCATGCTCTAGAAAGGAGCCAACGTGGAACGTTTTCTCCTAACTAGAATTGACTGT
The DNA here is from genome assembly GCA_019776745.2 of Taxus chinensis. Classification (NCBI taxonomy): domain Eukaryota; kingdom Viridiplantae; phylum Streptophyta; class Pinopsida; order Cupressales; family Taxaceae; genus Taxus; species Taxus chinensis. Next base: position 97,325,990 of record CM034156.1, read on the forward strand.
ACATTATCACGCATAAGTATGGGTTTGGGACCTATCATTGTGTTTCCCTTCTTGGTAAACCAAAGACTTAACCTCTTAATGCATTGCACTTACGACCATTCTACTGTTAGCATACCTACCAATGAGAACTTAGTTATATCGTTAGATCATTCCTCCATCGTTAGCCCCTTACATCTATCACTATAATGATTTGGAATTATGTGGTCTACCATCACTTTCCTATTCATGACCTTAAATATGGGCACCATGGATCTATCCATAACATTGTTCTTATGGATACATTCTCCCTTTTTGGTGAGAACTCCATGATCATTACATCCATCATCCTCCTATCTACCTATCAAAACCACACTAAAGGTCCAATGGTGTCACTCATGCATTCATCGTCCCCTCTTAAGTGGTCTACCTAACTATACCCAGCTCTTCCCCATCAAATAGAAAGTCAACACACAAAAAAAGAAAGTAAAAGTAATGGATGCTCTTGTCTCATGCTATCTTATCCAAAAATAAATTGATCCGTTAAAGGACAAATGTTCATAAAAAGCATATAATAAGTATATAAAGCTCCCCCGAAGGACATCTATCATGCATATCTTATCCTGTCATCTACAAGAAAAAGTTAAAAATCCCAAAGAAAAATAAAAAAGTAAACCTGTTATCGCCCTCAAAATTCCCTCCTCTTTTTTAAAAGTCAAATTCAAAAATTTTGAGCTCACGCCCTCTAGAAGTGTTTAAGTAAAGTTTGAAGTTTGAAAAGATAGAGAAATTCATGCTTTGAAGTTGTTTAAAATCTCTAGTCTGTGTGGTTTGATAAATTTTCCATTTCCCATCTAGACGTGTGAAAATTATATTGCAGCCTCCATTTGAATGAAATTGCCCATCTTTTCTATGGTCATGGATCGTCGAATCTTGTATTGTTCTCAATTCCTTGGTTCACGAAAGAATTTTGAAAATCAGGCGCGAAATGGTGGAGTTTTCTTCTTCTCTACATTTTTTCCACAGTCGTGAATGATGTGCATTTTCTTCCCCATCAAATTTTGGCTCCATTATCCACGGGTACGTGGATATATGTAATTGGAGGTGGACTGATGGAGCAATTTGTGTTTTTGAGCCTTTATGTAAAAAGGGATAAAAGTCATAAAATGACCCACAGCCTCGATCATGCTATGATGAAAAAATTCAAATGTTGAGCCTGTATCAAAAGAGTCAAAGCGGGGAGGCGAATCAATGGGGAGATTTGAGAATTTGAGCCTTTTTCATTAAAGGGGCTTAAGTTAAAAAGTGACCCGCATCCCCACCAAACACAAAGGAAAAATTCAAATCTTGGGCCCGGCGTTGGAAATTCAAATCAGGGCAGCGAGTTGGTGGAGAAATTTGAGGTTTTGAGTCTTTTTGTAAAAAGGGTTAAAAGGCATAAAGTGACCCACAGCCCCGATCATGGTATAAGGGAGAAAGTCAAACATTAAGCTTGTATCGAAGATCAAAGTAAGTGGGTGGGACGGCAGAGCAATTTGTGTTTTTGAGCCCGCATTGAAAAAAGGTAAAATTATAAAAGTGGCCCGCGACTTTGTCTCCACTCAAGTGAGGCCACGTGTCAAGACCATATCAAAAGCGGGTGAGCGGGCCAAAATGTTCCAAAATTCCAAATCTCTATAAAGTCACAAAATGCAAAAGGAATCCTCCATGCCCGCTCCAGTAAATTTCTCCCACGTGGACGACTCTGGTTTAAAGTTTCAAAGGCAAGATGAACGATTCAAATTCAAAGTTACAAAACGAGTGTAACGGCTGCATTATGAAAAGTATGGTTTTTCTCCCCATTGGTGTTTCTTCGGGAATCAAGAATCTTAACGAACGCGAAAGATTGAAAAGAAATTGTAAACTGTTTCTTGCTAAAAAATAAGAAGTTGTAACCGTTTCTTAGAGGAGATTTAATGGCTTCTTCATGCCATTTTATATGGTTGGAAATTGATCTTGTAAACTCACAAGTGCATTATACTTAGAGAAAGCAAATGAGATAGTCATTTTCTTCTACTTTCCTCCATTCTCCAATTTCTTCCATTCCCACATTATGTACAACTCCTATTTCAGCATCAATAAAAGAAGAAGGATTTTGTAGCCTCTTTGATGAGGAGATTTTAGAGACTTTGAGTTCGCAATCTTATTTCATCTTGTTGCCATTTGCAAGGTTGTTTCTTCTCATAAATGCATGTGTTAAAGTTTCCAACTAATGTGTGTAGGAATTTGATTTCCTACATGTAACTTTAGTTTCCCTATATCATTTCTCACTCCCTTTCCCACCTTCAAACAACGTATTCCCTAGCAAGAGATTGCTAGATTTTTCGCAAGGTCAATGGAGCTCCCCTGTTGGATCCCCGGTCGAAAGGTCACCATAGAAATCCATGTTTTTTCACACATGCATACACGACAGCTGCACCGGTTAAGTAGAGGGACTTAGATTCCCAGAGCATTGGAAAGGAATTCAAAAAAAATTCCACCCAAAAAATTCCCTCGCCAACAATTTTTGGTACCCACCGTGGGGCAGATTTAGCAACATCTGCACCTGAATGCGACCGCAAGGTCAGAAAATTCAAAATTCAAAAAAGAGAATTTTTTTTGGAATTTGAATGGCTATATGAGCCACATGGATTCATATCATGGCTATTCTGAGAAACCCTCCTATTAAAATACCCAAATTGATCTTCCACATCCAAGAAGACATTGCTTCATATTTGAGGGAAGCTATTTGGCATAATAGACAAAGTGTCAATCACTACTTCATTGCTACTAGAATTATGGACCTTGAAGAAGAACGTGTTGTTGAATTGGAGAGGCAAAGATGAATTCTAGTACCATAAAGAAGAGCATAGATTTTCAAGCTAGTGGATAAAAGATACACCCAACAACAAAAACAAGTGGGACAAACTGATCCCATTTTTTAGGAACTTCAAAGGAGACAAGAGCTACTCGGAATCAAAAGGCTTCCTTTTCAAGCAACCAGGCATGTTGGGAACCTGAGTGTTGCCAATCCTTTAGATGGTGAAATTCCATACATCAACGAGAACCTTGTAGACTTCACTGACGCGAAGACCAAAGAAGAATCTAGAGAAAGAGAGGGGAGAGCTGACGAAGAAATAAGATCTCAACTTGAAGAAATTGAGAGACTTCAAGCTGAGGTAGATGCAAGAGCAGTAGCAGAAGCCGCAACCTTAGCAAGGTTGGAAGCTAGAAACAGAAATAGAATGGGGCATCGTGATTGTGATCATGAGTGTGAACATGATCGTGAGGGGTGTAGGCCTAATATACCATGCAGAGGAAACACTGATCCATTGTCTCTTGCTCAACTGCTCCATGAGCTATCGAGAGGATTGAGAAAAAACTTCCTAAAATTCAGGGGGGATGGTTCTCAACTCCCTGAAGAGCATGTAGCAACATTCATCATTGCTTGCGATGTGTTGGGTGTTGAGGATGAAGATGTGTTAGTCTGACTCTTTGTGGAGTCACTTCAAGAGAAATTTACCGAATGGTTCTATATGCTACCACCGAGGTCCGTCACCTGTTGGGAGGATATAAGAAGTGCATTCAAACACAAGTTCAAGAGCACAAAAGATTTTTAGGATATTCTAGTCCAATTAGTACAAATGAAGAAAGAAACCTTCGAGTCAATGAGGGACTTCATAACAATATTTGATAGAGTGATAAGAAGGATCCCTAAAGATGTGGTGCCTCCCAAAAATAATTTGAAGAAGTATTTCATTAGTGCTTTTCCATCAGAAGTAGGTTTATTCCTCAGAAGATCCCAACCAAGAACATTGAGGGAAGCCAAGGACTATGCAATAGAAACTAATGATGATCTAATCCTTTCCAGAAAGGTGAAATGCCCCAATGGAAAGCAAAAGGGTTAGAATTCAAATTCTATCACCACAGATCTGGTGTTCTAAAAAATAGCAAATGACTTGGTTGCCTTGAAGAAGTAGCTATCTTAGATCACAATGCAAAATGCTTCAAGGAGACCAAACCCTCCAAAGAGGTCAAGGATTACTCCAAATCCTCATCTGCTTGCTCTTAAAGCACCACCAATCAATGCCATATGTGACACCAAAGATCCGGAGGAGGAAGCAGAAATTGATGAAACTGAAGAAGAAAATATGGAAGACTATGAAAACTATCTTGAGGTCGAGGAAGTTGGTATGCACAATGGCCTAATTGAGTACGTTGATGATGAATAAGCTCCAAGTTTCTCATGTGTTGTTTTCACTCGTGCACAATCCAGGAAAGGTGCTTCATCCTCAACGGTTGTGGTAAAGGATAAGAAGAATAAAGAAGATTCTCCTCCAGAGGTCACACAAAATAAAATCATCAGCAGAGGATCACCATTACCACCTTTTATGGAGTCGACCAAAGAAAAACCAGACTCACTGGTTGTCAGGGATCATGCTACTATGCCAAGTAAGTCATCTAATTCTTCTCCCATCTCAAAAGTTGCTAAGAAAAATTCTCCTTTAAATTTTGTTCCTACAAAAACATCTAAGGTTCAATCAAAAGCTACACCCTCACCCCCTTCCAAGCCAATTGCTACACCCAAAAAAGAGAATTCAACACCCAAAGTAGCAAAGTCTCTACCATGTAAATCTTCCTCCATTTCTGGAACTTCTTCCTCGCTCACCATAACCCCATTTGACTTGGTGGAACATGCAAGCAAAACCAAAGTCCAACTCTCAGAAATAGAATACCTTGCCCAGTTTGACTGGTTCATTAATACAGTTCGTGGCGGTAACCCTATATCATTGAGTCCTAATTCTAAAGGATTACTTCCCACACCATCCATACCACCTTCCCAAAACATACTAGCCCTCAATGCCTCCAAAACCAATAGGGTTGAACCTTTCTACCTATCACTCCTCATTAAAGGCTTCCAACTAAATAATTGTATCATAGATTCCGTAGCCTCAGACAATGTGATGCTAGCCAAAGTTGCAAATGCTCTAGGCCTCACCTTGACCTGGGAAAATGAAACCTTCTACTCAATGGAATCCAAATAAGTGCTATTGGTAGGAAGAATCAAAGATGCACAGGTAGCACTAGCTGATTTTCTAGACAAGAAGGTGCTCCTAACCATACTGGTAGCAGACATCCCAACATCCTTTGGTATGCTATTGAGTAGGATTTTTTGCAGAGACCTAGGTGGAGAGATAAAAATGGATTGGTCATTTGTAACTATCCCATTAAAAGGTGAGATGAAGAAGTTGCTACCAGTAAGAAAGATGAAGTTCATAGTACGAAAGTCTGATGATCCAAAAGTAAATATTCTCTTTCAAGATTGTGGGCTAGGAAACTACTGCCTCACATCAGAAAAAGAGGAGAACTTGGCACTTCTCTTAGAGGAAGAGGAAGATCAAATTTGGACAATGGAATTTGATGGTATTCATTCCAGTATGGACTCGGGAGCTGGTGTAGTATTGTACTCTCATTCCAATGAGTTGTACCCATTTGGCTACAAGCTGCAATTTGATAATACAAATAACACTGTAGAGTATGAAGCACTACTCTTAGGCATGAGTGCACCAGAGGACATGGGAATCAAGAAACTGATATGCCAAGGTGATGCAAAGGTTGCAGTAAAGTAGGTCCACCAACGATATCACATGAAGAATCCAAGACTCTGGCATTACAGAAACAGAGTGTGGGACCGCATTGAATCTTTTGATGCATTTTCCATTGAAGCTATTCCAAGGGAACAAAATGAAAAGGCTGAATCTCTTGTAGTCTCAAATTCCGTAGTGACACCTCATCCTTCTTTTGGTAAAGACAAAGTGACCATTGAAATAGTATTCAGGCCTAGTGTACCAGATAATGCAAATCATTGGCAAGTCTTCAATGATGATAACCAAATTCTAGCCTTTTTAGAGCAAAGGGATAATTTCAATAATCTTTTCTTTGAAGGAGGTGAAAATCCACACCGAGAAGTAGTCCCCAAAGAAGGAAAAGAAGGAATTGAAGGGATTAGCGATGAGGGAGTAATAAAATTGAAAGGGAATAAAATTCCCAAAGGCCTAGTCTCTTTAGAAGACCTCTTTGACAAACATGACAAATTCATTCAAGAGAAAGAAAAGCAATCTTCTTGGTGCCCAACTTATTTTGATAAAGAAAACATTGGTACCTCAGAGGAACCAAGGATGGTCAATATTGGAAAATGTTGCTCTCTTGAAGAAAAAAGAAGGTTTGTTGCATCACTCAAGAAATACTTAGATGTCTTGGCCTACTCTTATGATGAACTTAAATCCTTCTAGCCAAAGGAAATGTATCACTCAATACCTTTGAAGCAGGGTGCTAATCCCTTCAGGAAGAAACAAAGGTCGTATAACCCAAAGATTGTTGATACCATCAAGGAGGAGGTAAGGAAGATGCTTAATGCAAGGATCATATTTCCCATCCACCATTCAACGTTGGTGGCTAACATTGTGCCAGTGCAGAAGAAAAATGGTGAAATAAGGATATGTGTGGATTTTTGCAACCTGAACCAGGCATCACTAAAGGAAAATGATCCTCTTCCTATTATGGACCATATCCTGTAAGTAGTCACTAGATCTAAAATTATTTCACTACTTGATGGATTCTCATGATATAATCGAAACAAAGTGGAAGAGGAGGACCACACCAAGACAACCTTGACAACACCTTAGGGCACTTTTTCCTACAATAGAATGCCTTTTGGCCTTATCAATGCAGGAGATACATTCCAAAGGGTGATGGATTTGGCCTTCAAATATATGAAGCATTGTATTATCATATATCTTGATGATCTCACAATATTTTAAAATAAGAGGGGAGATCATATCTATCACTTGGAACAGGTACTTGCAAGGTGTAAGAAACATGGCATATCACTAAATCCAAAAAAGTGCATTTTGGAGTCACAAAAGGCAAGTTATTGGGGAACATTGTGAAAAAACATGGAGCACACATTGATCCTAAGAGGATTAGATCCATTCAAGCATTAGCCCTGCCCACAAGCAAGAAAGGAGTTCATTCATTCTTCAGAAAGGTGAACTTTCTTTGTCATTTTGTGCTTGAGTTTGTTGAGTTGACGAAGCACATCACTTCCATGATGAAACCACAAGAAAACTTCAAATGGAACAATGAAGGGAAGGCAACATTCGAAGAAATCAAGAAATCCATTTCCAAGGCTCCAACTCTTGTATCTCCAGATTTTAACAAAGAATTCATCATGTATTGTTATGCATCAGAACATACACTCTTTGTCATTCTTGTTCAAAAAAAATGATGAAGGCATGGAAGCACCTATTGCTTTCATGATTTTTCCTTTGAAAAATTATGAGCTAAAATACAACCAATTGGAAAAGCATGCCTATGCAGTGGTCAAGGTTGTAAAAAACTTCAGGTTTTACATCCTCAATTCCCATACATTGGTGATGGTCCCCGACAGTGTAATCAATTCCATCTTAACACAGCAGGATCCCGGAGCTAAAAGAGGAAAATGGATTACAAAGACTCAAGAATATGACTTGGAGAGTCGGCCCTCCAATCTGGTAAGGGGAAATGGCTTGTGCAAGTTGATTGTTGAAGATGAAACACTAAAAGTTCAACATGGCGAAGAAAACTGTGCTTGGTCAACTTATTCAGAAGACAACCCACAAGTTCTCTTTGTCACCACTACTGATGAGTGGTATGCTGATATTGCCTATTACCTGACTTATGGAGAATTCCCTCCCTATCTTAATTATAAGTACAGGAGAACACTCAAGCTGAAGGTAGCTAAATTTGTAATCTAGAATCATGCACTTTACAAAAGAGGCCTGGATGGTTGTTTCCTCAGGTGTGTAAATAAAGAGCAACAAGAAAAGTTGCTTAAAGCATACCATGACCAAGCATGTGGTGGACATTTTTCAGCAATGGTCATTGCACACAAGATCCTCCAAGGAAGGTATTATTGGCCCACCATCTTTACAAACACTCAAGATTGGGTTTCTAAATGCAAAGCATGTCAATAGTTTGTTGGAAGACCACAAATCACTGCATTACCACTCAGGCCTGTGGTTATTGAAGAACCATTTCAAGAGTGGGGGTTGGACTTCATTGGTGTTCTAAACCCTCACTCAAGCACATGGCACATCTATGTACTCACAACAACAGACTACTTCACCAAATGGGTGGAAGCCATTCCGGCCAAACAAGCCAACATGGAAACATCATGAAACTTCATCAAGGAGAATATCATAGTATGTTTCGGAGTGCCAAAAAATATTGTAGCAGATAATGCTACCTATTTATCTTCAAGAGAGCTGACTGAGTTTTTCTATAGCTATGGAATATCCCTATCTCACTCTTCTGACTACTATCCACAAGGAAATGGACATGCCAAATCAAGCAACAAGAACATTGTGACCATTATCCACAAGCTTGTAAATGAGAATCAAAGGAATTTACACAAAAGGTTGTATGACACATTATGGGTGGATAGGATCACTCCCAAGAAGGCAATAGGTATGTCACCATTCCAACTGTTGTATGGAATTGAAGCAGAAATTCCTCTCACGATCGAGATGCCAGCTCTCAAGATGCTACAGGTACTAGAAGATGGTCAGTACAAGGATTACATTAACAAGAGGATCCTCTTTCTTGAGAAGCTAGAAGAAAATAGACTCCAAGTGGTAGATCACATTAAAGAGCACCAATTGAAAGTAAAGAAGATTTTCGATAAGAAGGCCAAGGCAAGAGAATTCAAAGTTGGAGACTTCATCCTACTATGGGATAAGAGAAGAGAACCAAAAGGCATCCATGGAAATTTTGATTCATTGTGGCTCGAACCATTCCAGATTCATGAATTTTGTGGCAAGAACACTTTTCTTCTCTCATATTTAGATGGAACACTGCTAGAATTTCCTCAGAGCGGGCAATACTTGAAATTGTATCATCAGTGAAAGCGGGTTGTCCCCCACCTTGTACCATAGGTGATTGTTAGGTGTGTTTCCCTTCCTGTTGCGTGTTGTGTGTTTCCGTTTCATCCTTTTCATGTGCGTGTGTGTTTCCTTATTCTTTCTCTCTTGTTATAGGTTATACATGAATCTGTAAGGCCCAATGGATAAGGCACTGGTCAACGAATTACAGGGTCTAGAGATTGATATTTTTGGATTCCCATGTCATGTCCCCAAGCTAGATCCAGCTGATATCACCCTCAAAATCCCCCCCTCTTTTTTTAAAGTCAAATTAAAAATTTTTGAGCTCACCCCCTCTAGAAGTGTTCAAGTAAAGTTGGAAGTCTGAAAAGATAGAGAAATTCATGCTTTGAAGTTTTTTAAACTCTCCAGTCTGTGTGGTTTGATAAATTTTCCATTTCCTCGTCTGTACGCATGAAAATTCTATTACAACATCCATTTGAATGAAATTTCCCATCTTTTATATGGTCATGGATCATCAAATTTTGTATTGTTATTAATTCCTTGGTTCGCGAAAGAATTTTGAAAATCAGGCGCGAAATGATGGAGTTTTCTTCTTCTCTTCATTTTTTCCACAGTTGTGAATGACGGGCGTTTTCTTCCTCGTCAAATTTTGGCTCTATTATCCATGGGTACGTGGAAATATCTAATTGGAGGAGACCTAGTAGAGAAATTTGTGTTTTTGAGCCTTTATGTAAATAGGGCTAAAAGTCATAAAGTGACCTGCAGCCCCAATCATGCTATGAGGAAAAAAGTCAAATGTTGAGCCCACATCAAAAGAGTCAAAGCGGAGAGGCAGAACAATGGGGAGATCTAAGAATTTGAGCCTTTTTCATTAAAGGGGCTTAAAGTTAAAAAGTGACCCGCATCCCTGCTAAACACAAAGGAAAAAGTCAAATCTTGGGACTGTCGTTGGAAAGTCAAATCGGAGAAGCAGGTCGGTGGAGAACTTTGAGGTTTTGAGCCTTTTTCTAAAAATGAATAAAAGGCACAAAGTGACCCGCAACCCAATCATGCTATAAGGGAGAAAGTCAAACATTAAGCCCACATCGAAGGTCAAAATAGGTGGGAGGGCTGGTAAGCAATTTGTGTTTTTGAGCCCGCATTGAAAAAAGGTAAAATTATAAAAGTGGCCTGTGATGTTGTCTCCACTCAAGTGAGGCCACGTGTCAAGACCATATCAAAAGCGGGTGAGTGGGCCAAAATATTCCAAAATGCCAAACCTCTATAAAGTGACAAAATGTAAAAGGAATCCTCCACGCCCGCTCTAATAAATTTCTCCCGCGTGGATGACTCTAGTTTAAAGTTTCAAAGGCAAGATGAATGGCTCAAATTCAAAGTTACAAAATGAGTGTAATGACTGCATTATGAAAAGTCTGGTTTTTCTCACTATTGGTGTTTCTTCGTGAATCAAGAATCTGAATGGACATGAATGATTGAAAAGAAATTGTAAACCATTTCTTGTTAAAAAAGAATAAGTTGTAATTATTTCTTGGAGGAGATTTAATGTCTTCTTCACGCCATTGTACATGGTTGATAATTGATCTTGTAAACTCACGAGCGCATTGTAATTAGAGAAAGCAAAGGAGATAGTCATTTTCTTCTACTTTCCTCCATTCTCCAATTTCTTCCATTCCCACATTATGTACAGCTCATGTTTTAGCATCAATACAAGAAGAAGGATTTTGTAGCCTCTTTGATGAGGAGATTTTAGAAACTTTGAGTTCGTAATATTATCACATCTTGTTGCCATTTATAGGGTTGTTTCTTCTCATAAATGCATGTGTTAAAGTTTCTGACTAATGTGTGGAGGAATCTGATTTTGTACCTGTAACATTAGTTTCCCTATTTCATTTCTCACTCCCTTTGCCACCTTTAGAAAAAGTATTCCCTAACATGATATTTCCAACTTTTACACAGGGTTAGTGGAGTGCCCCTATTGGATCCCTGGTCGAAAGGCCACCATAGAAATCCATGTTTTTTTGTGCATGCACACACGGAAGCTGCACTGGTTAAGTAGAGGGACTTAGATACCCAGAGCGTTGGCAAGGAATTTAAAAATTTGTCCACCCAAAAAATTCCTTCGCCAAAAAAACCATACCCTCGAAGGATGGATATTGTCTTATCATTGTAGAAAGGGCTTCGTGCATTGATCAACCTTCTACTATATTAGTATCCTTAGAAAGCTTCCTACTTTGATCAAATTTCTATTAGAAAACTTCATGTATTGATTAGTTTGCTCTCTTTTCCCTACCTAGAGCTGGGGTATAGTTTTAGGAACAACCGCCTATGGAGATCCCTCTTCCCACGTACAAGTTACATATAGAATCCCCTTTATCATGTCGACATTAGGTTTATGAGATTATTTCATCCATATTTCCCTCATGGTATTTTGGTATAACTAACTATCGTTGGTTATGTATTAACGCATATTATTGGCTACAAGTGTAATACCTTGAGTGGTTTCCTTTCTTGCTTACCTCTAATCCGATTCGAGGCATGGTTTCCCCATATCCTCATCCCTATGATTATGTGTCTTTTTCTCATCAAGGTCACCATTTATCAAGATCACATTCTTCCATATCAAATTTCAAACCATAAATTCTATATCTATATGTTTACCTTTAAGGGTGACATATCTTACAATCATCCATAATTCCAAAAATTCCGTTAATATCTATGACTGCTCTCGCTAATGCACTTTTCAGTTTGAGAATTCTACTTGATCTTTGTTGCAGTTTGTGAATCCTACTTGAGGATATTTCTCAACTTGTATTCATTATCCAATAGCTCCTCATCCCCAACCATGGTCACCATGTATTTTATCTATTCATCCTCACTCCTCATTTCTACTCATCCACATTACCATTCTCACCATTCCTATAAATTTTCACCACTATATTTTCTTCCATTTGCCTCTTCCACTTTCATCTTGATGATCTTACTTAATCACCCCTTCCGCGCGGGAATTTTGGTTGAGATATACCCTCTTTGTAAGATCCTCCCATTGTAGAAACTCATCCACCATATCCTATTTCATCAGATAACAATCACCACCACAAACGTATTTCCACTCCACCTCTTCCGCTTGACACTCTTGCATCATCTGATCCATAAGGATCTAGAAAAACACACCATTCCATCATTCCCATCAGCACCAAGAAGGAGAATTGAATAAAATGAAGAAAAATGAGGTAAATGGAGGTTCTGGATAGAATCGCCACTTTGTGCAGAGCTGCAGTTGCAGAACCACCACCCTACAGGGTGGCAGTCCTATAATCACCGCCCATCCAAGGTGGTGGTCCTAAAACCATCAGTCTTCTAAGGATGGCGGTCTTGACACTTTCGAATAAAAAAGAGAAATGGAGCATGAATGGACGTGAATTTCAAGTGCCCAGTTGTATCTCTTCTCTCCTTGACCTTTCCCATTCTCCAGTGTATGGGAGGGCATAGGAGAAGGCTATAAATACAAGGAGGAATAAAAGAATTAGGCATTAGATATCCAAAGAGATAAAAGAGCAAATTAATTAATTAAGAGCCAGTGAGCAAGAACTTCAATGTTGGGGAGGGTTTGTAGGAGAAAGGTGTAAGAAGTAGAGCAAACAAGTAATTGGGAGAAGGTTTTTTACACTATTGTTTCTTCCATACTTATTGAAATCTACATATTTTGAATAATTGGCCAATACAAGTGGGAAGAAAGAGCAATTTCCCTTCCCGATTGGTTTTCCTGCATTAGAGGTTTCCAGTATAAAAATTCTTGAGTTGTGTGATGAGTTTAATTAGCATGCTTTGTAATTTTCTATTATAAGCACTTGATATTCAGTCACTAAGCTCTAAAACTATCATTTTCCAAAGTTGAAAGTAGAATAACATTTTTGTGTGATTTCGTAGATTTTCCAAAGTAGAAGTTTACGAATCATTTTGGTATCAGAGCTGATTATATATCCAGGACTATGGAATTTGATTCTTTCTTGTGATTTGTATGATAGTGACAAGGTCCAAAGGTGAATAATTTTTACTTTTTGAGCTAGATATTTCTACGAAGAAGTGGAAATAAAGAATACGATCTCAAATGGAGGAAGATAACTTGGTCCGTAGAGTCGAAATGCTAGAGACCATGATGGATAGGTTGCAAAGAAAGTAAGAAGAGCTTTCAGATCTATAAAATATAGCTTTGTTAAGCAAGATTCCATGGAATCAGTGGTTCGAGCACTAGCCGAAATTTTCGGTATTGGAAAGAGCCACGAAGAGGAAGAATGGGAAGATCGTGAAGAAGAGACACCAATTGTAAGCAAGAAGGTAAAATATGCTCATACACCTTTTAAAGTTGAAACTAAAGTGGAAATAAAGAAATTTGAAGGACAAGTAGATGTAGAATTCTTTGATAAGTGGCTAAAATAGTTGGAAGTCTATTTTAGTGTGCATAATATTACTAAAGCAAAAAGGATTACCTTTGCATGTCTCAAAATGGAAGGTCATGCTCTGGTTTTGTGGGAAACCCATCTAGCCACTTGTGAGAAGAAGAAACGTCCTATTGTCAGTACTTGGAAAGGTTTAAAAGAATTTCTTAGAGTTAAATTTTATCCTATTGGCCATAAAACTGACATGATGATTAAGTGGCAGTACTTTAGACAAGGCAGTGGTCAAAGCGTGCAAGACTACACTATAGAATTTTGGAGACAAGCCATGTTGCTTAATATGGAGTTAGAGGATGAGGACACTCTGGCCAAGTATTTGGGAGGACTTCACACTCACCTTCAGAGGAAGGTAATCTCCACAAATCCCAAGGATCTCAATGAAGCCTATATACAAGCATACTACATTGATGAGGAGAAGAAATAAGGAGAAACCAAGCCAAAGGGATACCAGTCAACAGATCAGCAAGAAAAAGAATAAGGGAAGACAAGTAATAAAGGTAAATAGAAGCATAAACATGTCACTACTACTTTGCATACTTGTAAATATCATAAGAATTTCTATAAGAATTGTGATATAAATGGACATACTGATGCCACATGTTGGAAGTTGCATCTAAAATTACACCCAAAGCATCGAACCAAGGATTCCAAGAAATCCCTGGCCACTGTGAAAATAGAAGGAGAGATTGAGATTGAGGATGATTCGGATGTAGACGAGACGTTGGGATTCATGGCCACTAACATGTACGGGGCTGCAAAATAAGAGTTGAGTAAGATTTTTCAAATCATAATCCAAATCAAGAAGACTAAGGTAAACACTTTAGTATATTTTGGTTCTCAGTCAAATTTGATTTCTAATATGGTTGTAGAATAGCTTGGTCTAGATACTTATGCGTATCCACATCCATACCCATTAGGATGGGTTAAGAAGGGCATAGAAATCCAAGCAACAAGAAAGCGTAAGTTAATATTTGGGATAAATTCCCAATACATAGATGTAATATAAGCTGATATTATTCCATTTGATGCTTTTTACGTTGTCTTCAGAAGTCCTTACTTGTATTCCATGGATTTTTTGTTTGCAAGGAGGGATAATTAGTATAGATGGATCAAGAATGGAGTCAGTTTCAACATCTAGACACACCAGAGAAAATCAAAGAAGGCTATGGTAAGTGACAACCAAACACCAAGACTTATTCAGGAAAATCATCTGTTTTCTTTACTTTCATTGGAAGAAAATCAAAATGAACATGAGATAATGGATATTTATGACCAAAGGATGGAGAATTTTGATAACACTTGTCATTTTTTATAGAAGAAGCCACCACAGGAACTACTCATTCAAGGAGAAAAACAAGCTTCCACTATTTAGTCACTGTATCTACTTACGGATTCACTGGACCTGACCATGGGGCAGCAAGGACAAGAGGAGATACAAGGAATAATGATGACTATATCAGCAGCATACATGGAGAGGATTCGACCAATCCATCTCAAGAGACAAAGACAAGAAAGAAGGACTAAACCACTATAGTATGGGACCTTGGCCATACTTAAGCAGGTTAGAAAATAAACCTTCAGGGCATACTTCATGCAAATGCACTCGATATCAAGTTGCAAGATTTTGCACCTATTAAAGCCATTTATGCATGACAAAGAAGGAAACATACAAAAGTTGCCTTCCAGAGAGGATTGTATTTGAGGCAACTCAAATGAGGATATAAAATTGGATCAATAAACCAAGTTGGACAAGAGAAGACACCGACACAGACCTGATGGTACTCAAAGGAGCAAGAGAGGGATTTGATTCATCTACCACTCCCCCACTAAGATTTTGTGGGACCAAAAGCCTCCTAAGAAACAGAGGTATGATCCATAGGATTCCAGAAAAACACACCATTCCATCAAACCCATAAGCACCAAGAAGGATAATTGAAGAAAAATTAGGTAAATGAAGGTTGTAGATAGAACCGCATCTCTGTGCAGAGCGGCAGTTAGAGAACTGCCTCCCTGCAAGGTGGCAGTCCTAAAACTACCAGTCTACTCAGGGCGGTGGTCTTGACACTTTTGAATAGAAAAGATAAATGGAGCATGAATGGACATGAATTTGAAGTGCCTGACTGTAACTCTTCCCTCCTTGACCTTTCCCATTCTCCAGTGCACATGAGGACATGGCAGAAGGCTATAAATATAAGGAGGAGAAAGAAAATTAGGATTTCAGAGATCCAAAGAGATCATAGAGAAAATCAATTGATTGAGAGCCATTGAGCAAGAACTTCAGTGTTGGAGAGGATTTGTAGGAGAAAGGTTTAATAAGTAGAGCAAGCAAGTAATTGGGAGAAGGTTGTTTACATTGTTACTTCTTCCATACTTATTGTAATCTACATATTTTGAATAATTAGCACATACAAGTGGGAAGAAAGAGAAATTTCCCTTCTCGACTAGTTTTCCTCCATTGGTGGTTTCCAGGATAATTTTTTTGTGTTATGTGATGAGTTTAATTAACATGCTCTGTAATTTTCTATTATAAGCACTAGATATTTAGTCACTAAGCTCTAAAACTATCATTTTCCAAAGTTGAAAGTAGAACAACATTTTTTGTGTGATTTAGTGGATTTCCCAAAGGAGAAGTTTATAGATCATCATCACTCCCACCACATGGGAATCCAAATTAAGTATTTCACTTACAATCTCCATCTAAACTACATATATTCCTTGATCTATTCATGTCACGCTCCTTTGTTTCCTTATTATCACCTCCTTTCACCTCTTGTTCCACTCT
This sequence comes from Taxus chinensis, assembly GCA_019776745.2. Lineage (NCBI taxonomy): Eukaryota > Viridiplantae > Streptophyta > Pinopsida > Cupressales > Taxaceae > Taxus > Taxus chinensis. Next base: position 97,342,144 of record CM034156.1, read on the forward strand.
GACATACACCACCCACTCTTTTCTCATCCTTCCTAGTATCCGTCTTTTGTTTGGTAATCTTACTTACACACTCTCGCAATATGGAAAATTAACTTGAGGGTTATCCTTCAGTCCATCTTGTCATACCCTCTACCCACCAACTCCATCAATCACTTACTTCTTCCCATCACTCTTCTTCTTCGGCTTAGCGATCCTACTTAGCCATCCCTGCCACATGACAATCTTACTTAAGAGTTCCTCTTAAGGTTGATTTTCCATCTCTTTCCCCCATCACATCATAACTCATTCATCTTATTTCTCTAATATCTCGTTGTAATCCTCAACTCCAACCAACCATTCCACCACTGTACCCAATACACTCTTGTCTTTCACCTTTCATATCGTCATTTTTCAGTTTGGTGATCTTACTTAACCACTCTTGTGGCATGGAGATATTCCTTAATAGTCCCTCTTAAGGATGATCTGTCATATTGAACTCCCCCATTACTCCACATTCTCACTACCCAAATTTTCTCATCATTCCCCATTGTCACATCCTCTCACCTCCTCTTTATTTCTCGCAAACACTACATCATGTTTGCCCACTTTTCATCTCCATCATCCCTCGATTGGTAATCTTACTTAACCACTTCTGTCGCATAATTGTCTTACTTAAGGAGTTCCCTTAAGGTAGACTTATCATTTTGGACTTCTCCCTCGCCTCATTCTTCATTCCCTCTATTGATCATTTCTTCCTCCTGGTATTCCTTACCAACCACATTTTCTTCCTACCATTATCCTTTCTCACCCTATCCTATCACAAAATACATCTCCTATAACCCGCTTATCACCACATTCATTTCCCCAATTCCCCCCTCCTTTCTCCATCATTATTCATATCATTTCTTTCCATTCTTTTCATGTCTTATTTCTTCATCTTTACCTCATTTATTCTCATCCACTGCATCCTCCCCTCACCTTTATCTTCACACATATCGTTATCCCTCCTTTCTTTACTCATTTCACTCCATCTTCTCGAATTCCCCCACATATCTACCCCCATGCTTACTTTTCATTGTTGTTGGTATTCCCACACAATTCTTTCATCATCATATTCCATTTCTGCGCTAATAATTATCGGCGGACTTCTCCTAAAATTCACTCATGCCCATTCTACATGGCCTTTTTCCCTCTCTTTGCACTTCTTTTTTTATCCTAACGTCCCTTCATTGGTTTTTCCTCTTCCCTTCCTCATTTACTTTTCCCCTCTTCTCAATTTTCCTCCCATCCTTCCCTACCGATCATTATCGATGGAATTCTCCTAACATCACTTCCCTGACATTGCCTCTTCTATTCTTCCTTCTCTTTTTCTTCACCACCTCTCCATCTTCCATTCTTCCTTGCCAATTTATTTATCGTCTTCATCATACATACTTTTTCTATTATCTTGTATTAATTTTCTCCTCATCTCGTGCATCTCTGCATATTTTCCAATCCATGTCATTCCTCTCCTCTAGCTTCTCTTTATGTTCCTATTACTGCTCACTCTTAAGTAAATATCTTTGTTCTTGGTTTCCTTCCTTCTACATCATTTTCTCTATCATCCTCTCCTCCTTTTTGTTCCTCATCTTATTTCACTTCCTCTGTATCATCTTCTTCCCCTTCTTACCTCATGTTTCCTTCTTACTTCCCCTTTGATAACCTGACTTTTCAGCGTTGTCCGATATTTTTCATCATCTCACCCTCCACATGCATTTCCATGTGGTATGTTCCATATTATTTACCTTGGATTTCCTCACCATGATCTAGTTCCTTTAATCTTGTTTTTTCTTCTTCATTTCCTATTCTATTTTCCATCTTTAATTCCTTTTTACTCCTTCTCCATCTCCATCCACTTTATTCCATACCATTTTCTCCTTCACCTTTGAAATTTATTGCTATTCTCATAATCAACCACTACTCTTGTTCATTCCTTTTTTTGCACTCTTACTCATTACATTCTTCAACACTTCCTAGAGTTCACGGTCAATTTGTGCACCACTACTGATCCATTTCATTACACCCCATCGACCTCTCCTCTTTTCAAGAGCTCTTTAATCCTCATCAGCTCTCTTGAGGGGACATCATAATATCCATTTCTAATCATTTCTTCCCATGATATTTTTGTCTTTGAGGATACCACAACGACCATCACCTATCACCTTTTCCCTCGCAATTGCATGCTCTAATTTTTTCTTGGAAAACATCGATCATAATCTTCCCCCATTTCCATGACTCAAATTTTGTTCTAATTTCTTCTTCTAGTCAGTTCTTGTCAACATAAAATTTTCCTTAAGACCTCTCTTCAAAACTATTAACCCCCTATCCCGGGGAATATTACCTCACCATATGTATTCCAACTCACCTTTTATGCTGCTCTTAATGCCCTGTGTTGGGGAATCATTATTTTCATCCTCGTCCCTTTTGCAAATGCATGATTTTTTTCTCGATTCCTCACATACGAAGGATTTCACATACTTTTCACATTTCATTGTGCATACTTTGATGTTTTCCTATGACTTGTTGGTCATCACAATTTGCATCCATACTGCAGTGGTCTTCACCCATTCACTAGTCCATAGAATGTTTTCACACATCTCTGTTGATACCACAATTGTCCTCTACCGATGTGATATTGGATTCACCGCCATATTTTTCATTGTTATTGCTATCCTTTTTACCTAGGGCATCTTTCCATGGTTATGTGTTTTGTCCATCTTTTCATCACCCACCCGATTATTGAGTTGTGGAGCTCAATTATTTCAGATTAGCATGCAATATAAAACTTTCCTGAAAACACAGTCACCTTCATCAGTTAGAAGGGACCGGCATCAGTCACCTAGGACTGACATCAGTCATGCAAGGAGGAACTGGCATCTGTTAGGGTGAACCGAAATCAGTTACTTGTGCAGGAGTGCTTTAATTAACTCTCAAGAATTATATCTATTTTTAGCATTAAAGTATATCCATTGATTGTAATTGCATGGCTATGTGCCCTAAGTTTATAAATGCTTATATAAGCATAAAAGCCAGTGTTTAGAAGTAGAGAATTAACAAGAATTAAGAATAATTTTGAGAGAGATAATTCTTGGAGAAGATGAAAAAGCTTAAGAGAAAGAAAGTATTGTACATCTGAGAGGTGTGGAAGATTGTAAATCTTCAATTATATATCTTGTCAAATCTTTGGATAATAGATTGATTTGTTTCTTGGTGGACGTAGCTCACATTGAGTGAACCACGTTAAATTTGGTGTTGATTTATATCTCTTGTTTTGTATATTTCTTCTGGTAGAATATCTGATTTTATTTGCATGTATGCTTAGATATTATATATTGTTTGTACAACCGGTGTGCTAACCCCAACAACAGGTATCATAGCTTTGTTTGAAGGTTTTGTGTGTTGAAAGATTTACTCACAGAGGGTTTTCTGATTGAGTGGGAGCTACAGTGATGGCAGAAGAAAACAAATACAAGGTAGATAAGTTTGACGGCCAAAATTATCAATTATGGAAGATGCAAATTGAGGATTATATGTATCAAAGATATTTGTATTTACCATTGGATGAGAAGTCTAGACCTACGAAGATGACTGATGAAGAATGGAAGATTCTTGATAGAAAGGCTTTGGGATCTATAAGATTGAGCCTGATAAACTCCATGGCTTCCGCTATTACACAAGTGACTTCTATGGTAGAGTTAATGAAATATCTTGCTAATTTATATGAAAAACCTAGTGATTCAAATAACTTTTATTTGATGAAGAAACTATTTAGTTCTAAGATTCGTGAAGGTGGATCTGCATCTAGTCATCTGAATTATTTCCGATATATCGTAAATCAGTTAAAATCAGTTGATATACCATTTGATGATGAAGTAAAAGCACTTTTATTCTTATGTTCTTTTCCTAGAATAGTTGGGATAACTTGGTAATGGATGTTAGTAATACAACATCTGCTAATAATATTTTGAAGTTTGATGATGTGGTTAGTATAATCTTGAATGAAGAAATTCATAGGAAGAGTACAGAGGAATCATCATCTAGGAATGCTTTGAATGTAGAAAGCAGGGGAAAGAAGAAGGAGAGATCCAAGAATAATAGTAATGGGAAATCAAAGTCAAGGGATAAAAAATCTAAATCCAGAAGTAAGGGAATTACATGTTGGAAATGTGGAAAGAAAGGACATGCAAAGAAGTATTGTTGGTCAAAGGACAAAGTGAACCAACAACCAGACAAATGTAAAGAAGCAAATATTGCTACATCAGAGGTAATGCAAGATGATCTTATTGTTTCTTTAGATAATAGAATTGAATCATGGGTTTTAGATTCAGGATCTTCTTTCCATGCAACCCTTTCATAAGGGTTATTTTAGAAATTATGTCCAAGGAAATTTTGGGCATGTTTATTTGGGTGATGATGAACCTTGCAGTATAATTGAAAAAAGGGAAGTACATCTAAAATTGTAGAATGGAAATACATGGGTATTAAAAGATGTGAGGCATGTGTTAAGCCTTATATTGAAAAGAGAATATTTGTTAGAGATCAAACAAGAAGTCCACGCTGGAGAGAAGGCCAGGATCACGGGTGCGAAGGGACAGGAAGAATCCATGCGCGGAGGGTAAGTTCAACTATTGGGACTTAGCCAAATTTGAGCATGATGACCTATTTTTAGAAGATGGCACGTGGAACACACCAACAATGCAGAGACATGCACGTCATGCATTATCTATCTTTAGAGGATCGGATTGAAGCATTTTGCATGGAGACGAGCTAAGAATAGGATTGAAACTTTAGTTAACTGTAAGAAGTCTATAGAGAACACACTTTCATGTGTGGCTATGCCTGTAAATGGCGCATGGCTATTAATAGCATGCGACCTATTTTCTGGAATAGATAAATGGTGAAGGGAAAGTCCCCACCCTATATATATGATGAGAATAGTACATAGTAGAGTTGATATGAACAGATAGAGAACATAGATATAAAGACAAACATATATGTCCCAGAAGTGTAATACGTAAACATAAGAGATATGTGCATATGAATGGATTACTGTATCAGATCCATGTGCTTGCATCAGTATAGACATTCCATTATTATAAGGATCTTCTATTTTTATTAATAGATGGAAGATATTGGATGAATCTAAGTGTCATTGACTGTGTGTAATTGAGTAGTGCATGTTCTTGATTCAATCATGATTATTGTTTAAGCTTGTTCTTTCATAGATAAATGAATGCGTGGCATGCAATGGTAGAACGATGGATTAGATATGGATCTATAAGTTTCTTCCTTCATCATGCTAACATCCTACTACAACAATCCTAAAGAGGGACCTGGTACCTTTGCGCACTTTGGGTGAGCGCTCAGTCTAGGCTGAGTGATGTGCCAGTGTCTAGGGTGTTATCTGGTAAATTCTAGGCTGCATCATTGGTTCCATTACCGAGCACCTCTTTTTCAGTTGTTTTCAGGATGGTTCATGCAATGAAGATGTACCAGTTAAATCTAGCCAAGTGGATTGAGGAAGTGGATACACGATATGGAGGAAGAATATGCACGATGGTTCATACAGTGGATCTTAAGTTTAACACACACACTTGGGTAGAATATTAAATCTGTATGATAGCTTATATGAGAGATTTTTCACCATCTTTCTAGTAGAATTATACAAGTGGCTGATTGCTATGCATCTCATTCCAGAATTGGAGGTATCACACACTTGTCTGAGACACAAGAAGAATTTCAGGCCCTTTATGATGTTGATCTGATTTGGACTTGTGTTGTGGATACGTGGTTTCATGGTGTTCTAAACAAATATATTCTGGAATATTCAATTTTGACGTATTCTTTCCCAGAGGTAGCTGAATTCTATTTTTTACAGTATCCTAGGGGAGCATATTTGCAAGGAATTTTACTAGCGATCAAGCTCTTGATGGTAAATTTTAACCTTGAGAGTAAACAAATGGCTAACTAAACTTCATCACGCATGAGGATAGGAATAGGTTTGGTGAAAGATGGTAGACCTAGCAGCAGAAAGGCAGAGAGAGGAAATTCGGCTTAAGTATAATGAGGCACGTGAGATGGAGATAGAGAAGCAGCATACCGTTTTAGAAAGTATGGCGTTGAAGAGAGAGATGGCTCATGAAGGATTTTAAGCTCATGTAGAAGATGTGGACCCAAAGCATCAGGAACTCCCCCATCTTGGAAATCATGAGAGGGATCCCCCCTTGGCTTCACACAGAAGTGTGCCAGCAAAGACTACCTGGGCCATAGGTGCACATCTTAATCCACCTGGTGACCTAGCCCTATGACTCCTTGGTTTTCTAGTATCTAGTATGACTTAAAGTAACCAGCAAGCTAACTTGGCGGAAGTAGGAGAGCAGGAGTAATTCAGGAGCAAGTACATCAATGGAAGGATAGACAAACTCAATGTTATTTAGAGGAACATTTTTAGGTGCCTCATCTACATAGAACGTGAGTGCGTAGAATGTTGGATTCACCTTCTGGAAGTGGAACTACCTCACAGACTGTAGGGGTTCAGTATAGTACTACTGTCAGAGCACAAGGGAGTACATCTACAGGTCCTAATCCTTCTACATAGGTGGAGGATCAGGAGGTATAGGTGGTTCTAGTTCCGGTGGATCTGGTGGTTCTGGAGGTAGAGGAAACATAGGAGGTTTTGAATCAGGTGGTCAAGGCCCGCAACAACCACAAAATATTTATATGGAGATGTCTCTTCATCTTCCTAGAAGTATAGAGGTATAGAGGATGCTGCCAAACATGTGCATATGTGTGAAATCTTATGGCACACTAAAAGGGATCATGGCTTCTGAGCGTAAGGCAAGTCAATTTGCTACTACATTACGGGGACATGCACATAGCTGGTATAGGAAGTTTTACCCTGATCAAACTTGCGTGAATTATGAAGCATTGAAGGATGCTTTCTTGAAAGAGTTCCATATCCCTGAGTTTGGATAGAAGAGTATTAGTACGCTCAAGGATATTAAGCAAGACACTACTGAGAGTTTACGTGAGTATGATGCCCATTTTAAGACACTTCTATCTAAGTTGTCTTATGATATTCATGCCAGTTAGCATGCATAATGGTTTATTGGAGGATTGATTACACCATTTAGAAGGGCACTATCACATAAGACATACATTGATCCATGCAAAGCACTAGAAGTAGCTTTGCATGCTGAGGTAGTTGGGAGCATTGACACTGGTGTTATTCCATTCTTAGAGGCACAGATTGCAGCTATGGCAAATTAGCTAGAATGAAGTTATCAGAAAATTCAGCTCATGAAACGTGCTCAGGAATTTGGTGTACAAATTGTGAAGTGGAAGGTCACACCAAGGATAGTTGTCCCTCACCAAATCTATACAATCATTACTGTTAGACTATGAGATCTTTCATTTGAATCATGATGCTAGTCACTATCCTTTGTTACAGCGCGTGATAAGGAATAATGTATCTAGCTTTTGCAAAATTTTCTGGTCCACGACCCATGATACTGAAGATTTTCGGTTGATTGGTCAGATCCAAGATGCTATAGACATTGGGGTACGAATCAGACAAGTGTAACAAATAACTCTAAGGGTAAGAATGAGCACCAAGATCGGGATCATAATCAAATGCGCTATGATAGGAATGAGGGGATGTTTTGAAGGAGGTTGGAAGGTGGACATGGATATCATGGTGGATATGGAGGATGAGGCCATGGTGGAGGAAGAGGTGATTTCCTCATAGAACATGTTATACATGTGGATCTCCTAACCACTATAGGCAGTGAATGTCCTCAAAATATTGCATGTTCTTTCTGTGGAAAGAACCATAGCTATGAAGAGTGCCCAGACTTATATGAGCATCTGAGTAAGACAACATAAGAAAGTGAAAACAAAGGCTTCTAGGAATGGTTAGAATCTAGCACGCAGTAGAAGATCAGTGGATGCCCAAGATAGTACCAGGACCTGAGGCATTAACTGTGAAGATTACTACATGAGCTGAAGTGGCACACGCAAGAGAGGCTTTGCACCAGAAGCCTACGATCACCAAGGAGGAGGTTTTGCATGTAAGGTACCCATATTCTGCTCATCAGAAGGAAGTTTACCAGGATACTATGGAAGTGCTAAGGAATCTTCAGGGTGAGATACAATACTTAAAGGAACAGAAGAAAGCATCAGAGACAGTCCAAACTGATATCGATGATCTGAGAGAAGTGTGCCAAAATGTTGCTCCAGGAGAACATCATTCCATTATTAGGAAGTTGGTTAAAAGGGAACACTCCACGTGCAATTATTGAGACTATGGACGGATATAAGATTCTGCATGAAAATATTCCCCCTGATAGCATTGACTATGATTAAAGGAAATTACTCTAAATGTTGTTGTTGATGGATGGTTGTTGAGCAACATATTGATTGATACAGGTATAGAAGTAAATGTGCTTACATTAGATGCATGGGTACAAATGGGGAGGCCTCCATTGTAGCCATCATCTAATGTGTTGTTTATGGAAAATACTAAGGACTAAGGATGCCTATTCCCATAGGATATTTTTGAAGGATGCATCTATAACCTGTTGGTCGTCAAATAGGACTTCACGAAGAGCAACAGTCAGGGGACAAGAAGTCCCTCCTCTTTAATGGGAGAGGTTCCCTTATTCAGAAACGAACCTATTTACAAATATACAAAACATGATTTTCTTGTGGAACTTGGATATTACGAAAGTGTTTTCTATAAGGATCATCAATTACAAAAGGACTGAGGAATGAGAAAACGAGAATGAGCAGAAAGGCACCATTTAGAATTATAGATGACAGAGTAATTCTTTATGCATGCGAAGGTACAGTGAATTGAAACAAGATCATTTGTATCATACTAATAAGATGAAATTTGAAAGACACAAAGTTCTATCAATAACATCTGCAAGAATACAAAGCTTCTTAATATAATATAGACAAATGATCTTAACAAGATTAAATGAAAAGCTTAGGGATAAAAGAGATCAGATAGACGAAGAATGAAAAGCCCTTCTGTATTGATTTCTTTATGATTTATTTACACTTTCAGAAAATAAGCCAAGTTCTTCCTCTCTTCAAAATGGCGAGGAGAGGCCATTATATAGTTTACAATTCAATTACTCTTGGTAACTACTTCTTTTAACTAAAGATTAGTTAAGGATTTCCAATCGCAATACCTCAACTTATTACGATAAATCTGGGAAAAAGAATCAGAAGAGAAGAGAGGAATAAGGAGAAGAAGACAGGTGCTTATGACTGGGAGGGACCCACTGACTTCAAAATCCACTGCCTGAATCTCTTCAATGCCTCGGCTATGTCTCTGCCATGTGTATATTGGTCAATTCACTCGAATCAGGGTTGAAATGAGCTCTGCATGAAAGCACTGTATTTGCACATTACACAGAGATTGGGAAACCACCAGCGAAAGCCAAACCGCTGTCATGAATCATCTGTGCCATTGGCGTAGGGTTTGCGTCTGTCATCCTCGACCAAAAATCACTAAAGTCAAGATGGTGAACTTCACTGTCCCCGATATCGGGAACGGCAGACTCTAGTGGTGAGATTTGTTCTTGCCCCTGAAATTTGATCTTCATGTTGGTAGTAATTCGGAGGGCGAGAGCTGCAAGCTAGACTTGGGAAGGAATTGCAGAGGAAAATGGATACGCGCGCAAGAATTTAGATTGCAAAGGTTCGAGCAAAAGATAGCAGGAAAGCAGTGTGCAAAACGCATAGGGGGTTCACTCATTATATAGCCATTTAGGAGAGAGAAAGGCAATGAATGCGCATTTAATACATACCTACCAAATTGAAAAGCAAGATATTCGGGTAGAGCGGGAAAAATTAGCACGAATGGCACTTGGTTCATTTGGGACATGTGGGACGCGAAAGCGCGAAGTACGCGGCTTGGCCGATTCGGGTGAAGCGGGGAAAAGATGCACAAATGCTCTTGGAACACGTGGGACAAAAGTATGTGAAGTACGCGGCTCAGCCGAATCGGATGAAAATGGAACAATTGGTCTGGGTGAACTTGGGACATCTGGGACAAAAAGTTCTGAAAGGCAAAGTACGACTTCGGGCTCGGCCGATTCGGGCGAAGCTTGGGGGGAAAAGATGCACAAATGCTCTTGGAACACGCGGGACAAAAGTACGCGAAGTACGCGGCTCGGCCGAATCAGAGGGCCCAATTGAACTTGGGACACGCGAGACAAAAATGTCCGACATGCGCAAAAAACACAAAATGGAACAATTTCTTTGGCATTTTGATCAGTACAACGAAAACACTTAAACTCAAAATTTTAAATTTTCACTTTCTTAAGGAATTTTGGGTTGACAACTTCCTTCTGGGGATGACATAAATTGGGACACTTTGGGACGCAAAAGCGCGAAATACGCGGCTCGGCCGAATTCGGACTAAAAATGGAACAATTGGTCCGGGCGAACTTGGGACATTTGGGACAAAAAGTGCCTGTTCCGACGGGCCCGAAAAGAATAGACTTCGGGTGAACCTGGCCGATCAGGGAACAGAGGGCCCAATTGAACTTGGGACACACAGGACAAAAATGTCCGACAGGCTGGCAGCCCGAAAAACACACAAAATGACCCAAAAATGTAGATTTCTCAATTTCTTTGGCATTTCACATTATCATTAGTACAACAGAGAAATTTGACACTTAAACTCAAAATTTTAAATTTTCACCTTCTTAAGAGCAGGGGAATTTTGAGTGGACAACAGCTGGCTCCTTCTGGGGATGACTTGGCATAAATTCAAGGAATGAGACAAGGTAAGAACTTAGACAAACTCGGGGAAGTAGACCAGTACCTTATCCATTGGGCAACGGAGTCATCAAATCAAACCAATACAGAGGACAATGGACACCAAAACAAAGGGAAAGAAAAACAAAACGAGTTTGTACAGAATATACAAAGGACTCCCTAATCACCTATGACTTGAACAATTTCAGGTACTGCCCACTATAAGGAAGTGGGAGAGAAGAACCATCCATATAATCAAGGTAAAAAGAATTCTTACCAGCAAAGTGGATTTTTTGATCTTGAAAGGTCTGAGCCAAAGGGAATCAAACTTGCCATGGCTGCCACGAGGTTCATGCCTTTTATCCCACAACAAAACAGTGTCTCCAACTTGGAAATCTCTGAACCTGGAATCTCACCATTCTTCTTTCAACAACTTCTGTATTTCTTGAAAAATGGTGTGTTAGCTATTTTGGGATTGTATTGCCTCTGCTTTTGTTTAAAAGGCTTAATTCCAGGTTTGAGAGGAATAAAATGCTGCATCTCTTTTGGTTGGAAAGCTTTTAAATCTTCATAAGAGTAGGCAAGAACATCCTTATACCTCTTTAACAGATCAATTGCTTTCTTCCTCTCATCTGTTGTGCAACATTTTCCAATGTTCACGAAGCTTAGGGTCAGTAGAACTCCCAATATTAATTTTTTCATATTCAGCTGATTGTTGAGGTCCAGTAGAAGCTCTAGACTTTACATACCTATCGTGTTTATCAAACAGTTCCTCTAAACTTACCAATCCTTTAGGGATCTTGTTTCCCTTGAGTTTGATACATCCATCCTGATCCGTTTCTTCTCCTTGAGTGGCTGCTTTGTCAAAGGGCACACTTTCACGAGGCAAGTTATCACTTCCTTCAAAGTATAGCTGTTCAAAATTATCTTTGAGTTCTAAGAAAGAAAGCAAATGTTGATCATTATTGAAAACTTGCCAGTTATTTGTATTATCAGGTACACTAGGTCGATGGATCATCTCAATGGTGAACTTATCTTGGGAAAAGTCAGGATGAGGTATAAGCAGTGACCCAGAGACTGCTAATGAATCAGCCCTGGTATTCTTCTCCCTAGGTATTGCTTCAATGGAGAAAGCATCAAGAAATTCAATGGAATCCCACACCTGATTCCTGTAATGTTTCAACCTTCCATTTTTCACCTGGAAGAGGTTTCTAACTTGCTTTACAATCAATTTCGCATCCCCACGAGCTAGAAGATTCTTCACACCTTGTTCTTTTGCCACCTGTAGTCCAAGAATGAGAGCCTCATACTCTGTTGTATTATTGGTATTTTCAAATTGCAACTTGAATGAGAAAGGATGAAGGCTTCCTTCAGGTGACACCAGTATGACACCAGCTCCAGAACCAGCTGAGGAACAACTTCCATCAAACTCTAAAATCCAAACACCATTAGAATCTTTAGGTGATACTTTGGGGAGTTGGATTTCTTCAGGAGACATAATCATGTAGTTTCCATGCCCCATATCCTCATAGAGTATTTGTGCTTTGGGATCATCCGTTTTTTGTACAATATACTCAGATTGCTTCTCAGGCAGCAACTTCTTCATTTGTCCATTAACAGGTATGAGGGCATGTGACCAATCCATTTGAATTTCTCCACCCACATCCTTACAGAAGTTTTTGCTTAGCAACATCCCGTATGAAGGAGGAATATCTGCTACTAAGATGGTAGCCAAAACTTTCTTCTCAGGCAAAGCAGCAAAAGCCACTTGTGCATCTTTAATTCTTTCGACTAAGGGCACTTCCTTACTCTCCATAGAATAACATTATCCATAAGTGCGTGTGAGAGTCAAGCCTAAGGCATGAGCTACTTTAGCAGGCATCACATTATCTGAGGCTCCTGAGTCTATGACACAATTACTGAGCCTATGGCCAGCTATAAGAAGTGTCACATAGAATGGTTTGATTTTGTCATTGGGTGAGGTGACAACGGCTACCAGATTAGGTTGTGGTGCAGAAGAAGGAGTGGGTAAAAGGCCTTTAGAGGTAGTTTTAGAATGGGAATTGACAAAGTGAATCATTTTAGCAAAGGCCTTAGGATGGGTTTGATAATATTCAGCTTCTGAGATTTGAACCTTAGTCTTTTTTAGGTGATCAATAATATCGAAAGACCCAGAAGTGGACGGGCTATCATCATTTGAAATCTTAGGTTTATCAACTTTAGGAGAAACGAAATAACTTTAGTAGATGAATTGACAGGACTCACCTTTGGTGTAGATGAAACGGGGATAGGAGATCCTCATTTTGCAATTACGGGGATAGTTGTCGGCTGTTCTTTAGATTTCTTGGTGGGCTGCATCACTTTCTCCCTCTGATTTTTCTGCTCTCGAGTCATGACAGCGTATGATTCGCTATTCATGTCTGCTACTATTTCATCATAATCATCCTCATCATCAATGCCCTCAGTGGTGAAGAAATTAACTCGAGATCCCTCAAGTTCATCTGCTTCATCATCAACCTCTTCAACAAATTCCTCGCAATCTTCATTAACCTCTTCATCTTCAGGTTCCTCAACTTCACAGGTTGCATTGACGGGAACTTTAATAGGAGGTCCTTCAAGTGCTAGCCTTGTTTGAGCAGCAGGCAAACGATTTCTGGGCTGAAAATTCCTCCTTGGAACATCTGCATAGGGAGCATGCTGAGCCAATTGTTTCTTTATGGCAATGAGATCATTCGCTAGTTTTTGTACCAAGGGATCAGTATTAGGTCCAGGGGTGGAAGAGGAGGAAGAAGTAGATTTAGATTTAGAAGGGTCTCTCCTCAACTTCCCTGACATGATTAAATCATCTTCGACACTAACAGCAAGAGTTTGATCTTCAGCCAATGTTGCGAGATTAGCCCTTCTTAGTGCATAGCTAACTTCAGGTGATTGAGCATTTAGGAAAAAACATTTTTGAATTTGATCTACAGGTCGAGTATTTGGCGGAATTTTGTTAATCAACCTGTTGAATCGGGCCACAAATTCTCTCATGGGTTCTTGTGAATCTTTCTTTATTTGAGAGATTTGGGCTAGCAAGGCATGCACGTCTTCTGCTGGCTTGAACCGGTTTTCAAACCCAGTTCTCATTGTATCCCAGCTAGTGATAGCACCTGCTGGAAGGTGATAGAACCAATCAGCAGCATTATCTTGTAAAGTCTCAATGAAAAGTCTTACGGAGACATCTTCATGTTCAACTCCCAGAACTCCGCATGCAACTATGAAGGCTGCGATGTGTTCATCAGGATGCACTTTACCATTGCCTTTGAATTTAGGGAAGTTCTTCCGGTTACCTCTGGGTAACTCGTGCAAAGGCTGAGGAAGGGCAAGGGGCCCGACACGATGACCCCAGGGCAGTGGTACCGCCATTCTTGGAAAAATGGCTTGAAGAGGAACTGCAACACCAGCAAGAATCAAAGCTCAAAGATTAGGACTGATTGACTCTGAAGGAATACCACCCGTAGGGATTCTATCTTGGACAGGTGGAGTACTTGTTGAACGAGTCTTTCTATTTCTTGTTGAAGGGAAAGGAAAACCCTGCTGCTCCAAAAGCTGAAACTGAGAATCTTCAATACCAAGGGCCCTTCTCCCTCGAGTAAAACGCGGAGTCGCCAGATCAAAGGATGATCAATAATTACAGAACTGGAATATGATTTCCCCAGCGGAGTCACCAAAAACTGTTGGTCGTCAAATAGGACTTCACGAAGAGCAACAGTCAGGGGACAAGAAGTCCCTCCTCTTTAATGGGAGAGGTTCCCTTATTCAGAAACGAACCTATTTACAAATATACAAAACATGATTTTCTTGTGGAACTTGGATATTTACGAAAGTGTTTTCTATAAGGATCATCAATTACAAAAGGACTGAGGAATGAGAAAACGAGAACGAGCAGAAAGGCACCATTTAGAATTATAGATGACAGAGTAATTCTTTATGCATGCGAAGGTACAGTGAATTGAAACAAGATCATTTGTATCATACTAATAAGATGAAATTTGAAAGACACAAAGTTCTATCAATAACATCTGCAAGAATACAAAGCTTCTTAATATAATATAGACAAATGATCTTAACAAGATTAAATGAAAAGCTTAGGGATAAAAGAGATCAGATAGACGAAGAATGAAAAGCCCTTCTGTATTGATTTCTTTATGATTTATTTACACTTTCAGAAAATAAGCCAAGTTCTTCCTCTTCAAAATGGCGAGGAGAGGCCATTATATAGTTTACAATTCAGTTACTCTCGGTAACTACTTCTTTTAACTAAAGATTAGTTAAGGATTACCAATCGCAATACCTCAACTTATTACAATAAATCCGAGAAAAAGAATCGGAAGAGAAGAGAGGAATAAGGAGAAGAAGACAGGTGCTTATGACTGGGAGGGACCCACTGACTTCAAAATCCGCTGCCTGAATCTCTTCAATGCCTCGGCTATGTCTCTGCCACGTGTATATTGGTCAATTCGCTCGAATCAGGGTTGAAATGAGCTCCACATGAAAACACTGTATCTGCACATTGCACAGAGATTGGGAAACCACCAATGAAAGCCAAACCGCTGTCATGAATCATCTGTGCCATTAGTGTAGGGTTTGCGTCTGTCATCCTCGACCAAAAATCACTAAAGTCAAGATGGCGAACTTCACTGTCCCCGATATCGGGAACGGCAGACTCTAGTGGTGAGATTTGTTCTTGCCTCTGAAATTTAATCTTCATGTTGGTAGTAATTCGGAGGGCAGAGCTGCAAGCTAGACTCGGGAAGGAATTGCAGAGGGAAATGGATACGCGCGTAGGAATTTAGATTGCAAGGGTTCGAGCAAAAGATAGCAGGAAAGCAGTGTGCAAAACGCATAGGGGGTCCGTTCGTTATATAGCCGTTTAGGAGAGAGAAAGGCAATGAATGTGCATTTAATACATACCTACTAATTTGAAAAGTAAGGTATTCGGGTAGAGCGGGAAACATTATCACAAATAACACTTTGGGACATTTGGGACATGTGGGACGCGAAAGCGCGAAGTACGCGGCTCGGGCGATTCGGGCGAAGCGGGGAAAAGATGCACAAATGCTCTTGGAACACGCGGGACAAAAGTACGCGAAGTACGTGGCTCGGCCGAATCGGACGAAAATGGAACAATTGGTCCGGGTGAACTTGGGACATTTGGGACGCGAAAGCGCGAAGTACGCGGCTCGGCCGATTCGGGCGAAAATGGAACAATTGGTCCGGGTGAACTTGGGACATTTGGGACAAAAAGTTCCGACGGGCCCGAAAAGAACAGACTTCGGGTGAACCGGCCGATCGGGGAACAGAGGGCCCAATTGAACTTGGGACACGCAGGACAAAAATGTCCGACAGGCCTAAAAAACACACAAAATGACCCAAAAATGTAGATTTCTCAATTTCTTTGGCATTTCACATTATCAGCACAGCAGAAAAGACACTTAAACTCAAAATTTTAAATTTTCACCTTCTTAAGAGCAGGGGAATTTTGAGTGGACAACATAACCATACAAGGGGCCAAGTTCACTAGGGATTTTTAGGTATTAGCACTTGCAGAAGAAGATACTTTTCTAGCCTTGCTTATACACCCTTGGTGTTATGCGAATAATGTTGACTTGAGATTCAATAAGGGGTATATCAAATTTGAGAACAAGGAGGAAAGGGTTGTGATACCTTTGATAGATGGGAAGTCTACACCATATGTTGAGCCTCTAATTAAGGAGGACTTACACAAAATTTATGTACGCGCTATTCACGACCCAGAGGTGAATGAGCCATCAAAAGAAGGCATCCTACAGTGGGAGGATTCTCATTCTATTAGTGATACTACGAGTATTGCTTGTGACAATTGGGCTCATGGTACATATGAACTAGTAGGGCGCGAGGTGAAAAGCACGGTTGCGTGCAAGAATGGAATTCATCTGGTTTGAGGGATAGGTAGCACAGTACATTGGTATACAGGGGCATAAGATCTTCCAATATTTTTTAAATTTTTAGAAACATGGTGGACAGATCAAATTAAGAGAAGAGATATGTTAGTATATACCTTGCATGGGACAGCAACGTGCTGGTGGGTAGTCCACAGAGATAATCTTATAGAATGGGAAGAGATTGGGATCACCCTATCTATTAGGTTTGTAAGGAACAATGCACCTACACAGATATGCACTTATCATGGTGATCAACTTGTTCAGCATCACATTCAACAGTGTGAGAGACTCTGGAAAGCAGGACAGGAAGCATTACCACCTTCACTATGGGTGCATAGATTGTATTCTACACTACAAGGATGTGCACACACCTGGTATGTATATGCAGAACTACATAGAGAGACTAGAAATTGGCAAAAATTTGACTGCATGAATGATCTAGACCTTTGACTACTTTCCTTCCCAACCTTCAATAGAAGAGGAATTAAACTTTGTCAAGTGCTTAACTATGCGAGATAGTGCAAAATCAGAAGAGCATATTAAGGAGTTATTTGGTGAGACAGATTCCAGAGCATGTTTTGAAAAGGAAGAAGAAATGGACTTCATACTACTTGAATGTGCTTTCCTTGAGAAAGAGAAAGGAAAGATGGTTTACATCGTGGATGATGAGGAAGTGAAGAACCTAGATATTGAGCATTCACAAGGGGTGTGCGAGGTCTTGGATAGTGTAGAAAAGGATATGCGTGCCTATCATGAACCCATGAAGACAAAGAAGGTGAATATAGGATCAGAGGCTAAGCCTAAGGAGGCCATTATTGGAGACTACTGGTCAGACTTAGAGGTAGCAAATATCATTAAGTTACTATGGGATTATCAGGACTTATTCCCTCGAGGGTATCATGAACTTAAAGGCATGCATAAATCACTTGGGGAAATGAAGATAAAGCTTAAGGAAGGTGTAAGCCCAGTGAGAAAGAGACCTTAAAGAATGAACCCCAATTTGCATGAAAAGGTAAAAGAAGAAATTGATAAAATGTTGAAATATGGAATTATCAAGCCCCTTGATGAGTCATAATGGGTTAGTCCAATGGTGATCAGTATCAAGAAGGATGGAAGAATTAGAATATGTGTGGAATATAGGGAGCTAAATGTTGCATGCATCACAGATCCATTCCCTACACCATTTACTGAGGAAATACTAGAAGGCATTGCAGGGCACGAAATATACTCTTTCACAAATGGATTTTCTGGATATCATCAAGTTAGGATTTCTCAAGAGGATAAGGAAAAGACAACATTTACTACTGAATGGGGTAGTTTTTCCTATACTGTGATGCCTTTTGGATTGAAAAATGCACCTGTTGTATTCTCGTGCATAGTTGTTCAGGCATTCAAATATTTTATTCACAACTTCTTACAGGTCTACCTAGATGATTGGATAGTATATGGGCTTGTGAAAGATCATTGTGACAATCTGCACTTAATGTTTGAACGGTGCAGACAACTGAGTATCTCTTTGAACATCAAGAAGTGCATATTTTCTACACCATTTGGAATACTGTTAGGACATATAATCTACAAGGAAGGTTTGCTGGTTGATCCAGCTAAGTTGCAGTCATTCTAGGCCTGGAAGTGCCTACCAGTCAAAGTGAGGTGCATGGATTTTTAGGTCATACAGGATATTATAGAAAATTCATCAAAGGGTATGCCAAAGTTGCTACACCCTTGGAAGAGTTACTAAAGGGGAAAGGTACATTTTATTGGGGAGAACCACAGAAGCACGCGTTTGAGATATTAAAGGAGAAACTTACTACCATGCCCATTCTTCATTTTCCCTCATGGGATAAACCATTTCATGTGCATGTGGACACTCTAGCATGGCCATTGGTGCTGTGTTAGCTCAACCTGGTGAAGGTATTATAGATCATCCAATTTTTTTTGCTAGTAGGAAGCTGACTCCTTGCTGAACATAATTATACAACTACAGAGCGTGAAGCTTTGTCAATGATCTATGCATTGCACAAGTTTCGACAGTACTTGTTAGCAACACCATTTGTGTTTTATACAGATCACATGGCATTGAAGTACTTGGTAAACAAGCCCGTCTTACAGGGGCGCATATGCAGATGGGTACTCCTATTTCAAGAGTTTGACTTCACAGTTGTGGTGAAGCGAGGGAAAAGTAATTCTGGACCAGACCATTTATCTAGAATCAACTCAGGAGAAGAAGCACAAACAATTGAAGAAACCATGCCAGATGCTTAGTTATATTGGTTACAACATGCACCCATGGAATTAGAAGACATTGTTATCTTTCTACGAACTGGTATGGCACCAGAAGGAAAGAAGGCATTAGAAAAGAAACAACTTGCTATTCACATGACACTATTTATGTTAATCAGTGGTGACCTCTACAAGTTAGGCAGAGATGAAGTATTACGATGTTTTGTATTAGAGCATGAGCGCAAGGATATTATGGAAGAGGCCCATGGTGGTATTACAGGAGGCCATTATGCAGGTGATGTGAGTGCTCGGAAGATCCTACTTGCTGGATTATGGTGGGAGACATTGTATAAAGACTGTAAATAATATTGTAAGGTGTGTGATCATTTTCAGCACCTCAAAAACCAGGGCAAAGAGATGAGATGCCTTTGAGACCAATTACTAGTGCTGAACCATTTGAGAAATGGGCCATTGACTTTGTAGGACCTATTTTGCCAGCTGCACGCAGGACTGGATCACGCTATATCATTACTTGCACAGATTATCTAACATGGTGGGTAGAAGCCACACCTACGAAGGACTGTACAATAGCTACAACAACTAGGTTTCTATGGGAGAATGTTCTTACAAGATATGGATGTCCTTTAAGCTTGACAAGTGATAGGGGTACACACTTTTTGAATGAGACAATCAGGATCCTATTAGATGAGTTTATGGTTGCACACCATAAAACTACACCCTACCATCCTCAGACAAATGGAACTGTTGAGGCTTTCAACAAGATTTTGAGCCAGACTTTGACAAAAATTTGTGATGTTGGGAGAAAGGATTGGGATGACAAAGTGTCAGCTGTTCTTTGGGCATATAGAACAACTTACAAGAGATTGAACAAAGCCACACCATTTCAGTTGGTGTTTGGCATAGAAGTCATTCTCCCTATAGAATTTATGTTACCTTCTTTGCACATTACGCACGCTGGAGGTCTAGCTGATGAGTAGGCTTTAGAAGAGCGTATCGAGAAGATGATTCAACTAGATGAGTGACGAGCCATAGCACGATGGAGTCAGAAGTAGGAAAAATCCAGGTAGAAGGCATGGCATGACAGAAACATAAGGGATAAAAAGTTTGAGATTGGACAAATGGTACTTCTTTATGACTCTAAGTTCTTGCGCCATCTAGGCAAGCTCAAAGTACATTGGTTGGGGCCGTATGTCATCACTTATATACTTGAATCAAGTGCTTTCCAGTTAGAAGCACTTGATGGAACACGGCTACCCGGTTACTTTAACAAGAGTAGGCTGAAGCCCTACTATAAATAAGTCTTCTTGGTGTTTGTAATAAGGTAGTATTTCCATTTAGAATAGGTTTCCATTCTATATTTCCTTAATGTATTTCCTTCATTGTCTCTATGCTTTGTCAATTTAGTTGTTGTTCTTGTGTAATAAGCGCGCTTACGTGCATGAAGCTAATTACTACATGACCCATGTTTATGCACAGAGGACTGCACATACTGTTAGTGTGGGGTGGTTGTAGTTATCCAAGTAAAAGACAGTGGGAATTGAAAGGTGAAAGGAATAAGTTACTACGGGTGTGCTAACTCAATAGAAGATTGCTTCTCAAAAGTGACCAAGGAGGCAGATGAATGAAATGATAGTATAATGTGAGGCAAGTGAAGGCCTTGATAACTACCAGGAGAAGGTACAATGATGAGGCACTTGGGTGCAAGGGCACAAGCTAAAGAGAAGTCTGTGACCAGAGGGTAGGGAGGCACGCTAGAAGGTTATAGATGGGGTGCGAAGATTTACCATGCATGGAATGAATGAATTTGGTCAATGAATGAGGGGATATTTGGTAGGTGAAGGAGCAATAAATGCATCAAAATTTGAAAAATTATATAAGGATGGGATGCGGATTCATTTTTACCATTACGACTAAGAGAATTTGAGGAAAGAGCTAAGTGCAAAGAGCTGAGTGATCAGGTTAAGGTGCGAAGGGTGTGAAACCAAGCGTGACAAACAGATTTGTGCAAAAAGAATCTTGCATCCCCAGTGGTGAAGGGTTTGAGCAAAGCAAGGAGACAAAGAGGAGTTAGGGCACGAAGTTTCCACCTAGGGCATGATTGAATTGAGCTAGGGTTTGATTCGCAAGTTGTAGAGTTAAAGAGGAGATGTTTGCAAGGTAAAAATGACACCTAAGAAGGTAACTACAACAGGAGCAAAAGGAAAGAAGAAGGTGGTCGTCGAGGAAGAAGAGATGGCACCCAAAAGTGATTTTTCAAAAATGCAATATCTAGAAGGATTCATCGTTAGCCAGGAATGGGATTCACCTATCAAAAAGAGCAAAGTGAGGGAATACAATCATAGGACATTGGAGAACAAAAAGGAGCTCGATTCCCTGCTCACTGTGAGGATGAATAAACGTACGGTGGATGACATATCGGTTTATGATGATGTAAGCGAGAAGATTCTAAAGAGAATTGGGGTCTACTAATTATACGAGCTTCCATATTTCAAGAAGTATGAGCCCTTGTATCAGTGGATCATGAGCAGAGTGCACGAGGACTTCTTCTACTTTGCAGGATGCAGAGTTAGAATCTCATCTGTGCTTATCTCATTAGTTACAAGTTTGAAGGCCACAGGAGAGGATATAAAGAATGATCTCATAGATAAAGCCGTGATCTTAAAGACCAGACAAGAGTTAGGGTACCTGAAGGGTCCGTGCGGTATGGATATAGACAAATTGAAGAATTGTCTAATTGTGCAAGCAACAACACACCTTGTTACAAAGTTGAATGATCAGGAGCGATGGTCACAGGTAAATACTATGTGGTTACACGTTGCGCGTAAGATGTCAGAAGGTGCAATCTACAATATTATAGGCTACATTGCAGAACAAATAGTTGAGGAAGCATGCATAGGAGGGAAGATCAGCTTTGGGGTTGTTCTACTATCACTAGTATTCATGGAAATTGGAGTACCAGATGAGCCAAAGGAAAAGGTATGGGAATACCCCATGGAGAATAAGTCACCACCTGAAAGGTTCAGCAAGTACCTATGTAAAGGGGCCATGACATATGGCATAAATCAAAGGTTGAAGAAATGGTACGATAGGCTCCACGTGGCATTTGGAGAAGAGTGGTGCATCCCAAAGGACCTACCATCAGTAGTAGGGAAACAAGTCTAGTTTGTTGTATATCAACATTTTTACATCACACGCTTCCCAATGAGAGATGGATTCTGGAGCCCTTGGTGTAAATTTCCTTATGCATTCACTACAAGGTATTTCCAAGCATTTGTTCACAGATTTACAGACACGCGCCGACTGGTATTCAATGCAGATAAGGTAGACTGTGACTACCATACGTTGAGAAAGAAGTATGTGTATCCTGGAAGAAGTGCCTACACCGAGAGAATCATTTTAGAGGTGTTGAATATTAAGCCAGTAAGTCTGGTTGTAGCAAATGTAGGGGTAGTATTGGTGTATCTTCAGTTGAAGCATAAGATGGAGAACAATAAGTATGTAGATAATGAATTTGCGCTCCTAGGGCCGCTGAAGGGAAAGAACACAATAGAAAACATACCGGCGCAAAGGCCCATAGAAGTTGTTGAAGTAGAGGGTGAAGAGGAGGAGCATGAAGATAGTGGAGGTTTGGAGTGCAGAAGAAAGCAACCATATGACAGAGAAGAGTCACGGCATGTAGCCACTCCACCTCAAGGACAGGATGAAGAGGAAGATACAGAGGTTGAGCAGGGGGAGCATAGATTTAAGAAAATGTTCAGACGTACAAGGATTCAAAGTGGAACCCCACAAATGGTATGGAAATCACCTCGTCTCTCTCCACACAAGGAGACCGTTGAACCAAAGAAGAGAAGAAAGTTGAAGTTGGATAAATAAGTGAAGGAATCAAAAGAAAGTGAGCATGCATCTCCTATGCCACTCGAGCAAGAAGACGAGCCATAGAATGAAGAAGAGCAGAAAGATGAAGAGATGAAGGATGAAGAAGAAAAAGAAAATGAAACCTCCAGATCCGTGCATGCGACTGCTCAGGATGTAATGGGACAGGCTCCTAACCTTGAAGCTACAATTCCCAAGGGTCCTAGATCAAAAATGATAAGTGGAGAGAACATTCCACCAGCCATGGGGTATGCAGAGGACAAAGGTAAAATCATCTGCGCCCACTTCTAGAGTACAATAACACAAAAGGATTTATTCAGCTGGGAGCTAATGGATGAGGATATGGCGATTGTGTGCACTCAGAAGCAACTATCATGGTCAATGCACACCCACATGGATGATCCTGACTTTGATGTATGCAAAGAGTCATGAGTTTTGAGATGGCTGAAGAAGGCACCACAATCTAGACATATGATGATAAAGCCTACTATCATGTCAGATGAGCAGGTCAGAAATGCATTGGTGAAGGTTTCTGCTGAAGTTGTTAGAAGGAACATGGAAAAAGTTGCAATAATTAGAGTGCTGCGCAAGGAGCTAAAGACAAAGGATGCTGAGATAGCGCACATAACACAAGAGAGGGACTTCGTGTAGAAGAAGAACAAAGTATTTATCAGCATCGCAGAGGATATTGGGGACAATGTCATCAGAGCAAGGCCACACTTGGAGACCAAGGTACCATAAACGTTTCCCTCAGTGATACATTATGTAGGAAAGTTGGTGGACCTGGTGCTTGAAGATGAACCTCTGCACATGACAGTGCCAAGTCAGAGCAAGAGGCTTAACAAAAGAAAGCCTTGGTGATACGAAAGATTGCATCCTATGAAGGGCTGTTGTAAATGCTACAAGAAGTATTGAAGAAAGCAGACCAGGATTTGGATAAATGCACAGCTCCAGAGGTGCTTATCAATATAAAGACACTAAAAGAAAACAATGAGGTCCAAAAAGCAATGAAGGAGGAAACAATGGGCCACGCAGAAATATTGTCAATAGTTAAGCAGAAGTGTGAGGCCCTGATAGTAGCACAAGAGCCACATAAGACTTGGCTAGAAGAGTTTGGGAAGCTCATTGCACAGAATATGGATCTTTTAGAAGGAAGAATGACATCAATGTCCAACGTTGTGTTGGTTTTGCATAATTAAAAGGGAGAGATTGTGAGGGATGAGTTGGAATCCATTGCTGTGGACATTCCAGAGAAAGTAGCACAAGCACTCGTTGAATGGCAGGCCTTAGAGGCCGAAATAAAGGAGTATCCAGAGTTGATACTTCAAATTGATACAGAGGAGGCTACCTCATAGCCTCATAAAAATTCTTTATTTATCTACATTCTTTCATTCTTATTCTTTCCATTCTTCTATTCTTTACTTCAATATTTGGAGATAACCATTGTCGGGATGACAATGAGATTAGTGTGGGGTAATGTTGATCAGAGAATACTTGTTAGAGATCACACAAGAATTCTGAGTGGGAGAGAAGGCCAGGATCAAGGGCGCGGAGGGACAGGAAGAACCCGCGCATGGAGGGAAAGTTCAACTATTGGGACTTAGCCAATTTTGAGCATGATGACCTATTTTTAGAAGATGGCATGTGGAACACACCAATGATGCAGAGACATGTGTGCCACACATTATCTATCTTTAGAGGATCGGATTGAAGTGTTTTGCATGGAGATGAGCTAAGAATAAGATTGACACTTTAGTTAACTGTAAGAAGTCTATATATAGCACACTTGTATGTGTGGCTATGCCTGTAAATGGTGCTTGGCTATTAATAGCATACGGCCTATTTTTGGAATAGATAAGAGGTGAAGGGAAAGTCCCCACCCTATATATATGATGAGTATTACATAGTAGCGGGGCATGAATAGAGAGAGACATATATACAAATAGAGACATACATATATATATGAGAGATGGATGTGTGTGTGATAAAGAGATATATGATGGAATGGATGTGTAACAGATCCATGCACATCGGTATAGATTGAAATTATTGTAAGAAGCTTCTATGTTTATTAATAGATGGAATTTATTGGCTGAATCTAAGTGTCATTATTGTGTGTAATTGAGTAGTGCATGTTATTGATTCAATCATGATTAATGTTTAAGCTTGTTCTTTCATAGATATGAATGTAGCATGCATGGTAGAATGGTGGATTAGTTATGGACATATACGTTTCTTCCTCCATCACGCTAACATCCTGCTACAGCAACCCTAAAGAGGGACTTGGTACCTTTACGTGCTTTGGGTGAGCGCTCAGTCTAGGCTGAGTGATGTGTCAGCGCGACTAGGGTGTTATCAGCTAAATTCTAAGATACATCACCTCAAGAGTAATCTTATTTTGGCAGGGAAACTAGGTGAAGCTAGTTACATGGTTAGTTTTACAGGAGATTCTTGGAAAGTCACCAAGGGTGCTTTTGTTGTGGAAAGAGGTAAGAAGGTAGGAATGTTATATTTATCTACCTGTGTTACTGATTATTTTTCTGTATTATCTACTTCAGATTCAAATGCATACATGTAGCATAACCAGCTGGGCCTTATGAGTTAAAAAGGAATGCAAATCTTAAAGGCTAAGGGTAAGTTATCAGATTTGAAATATTTAGATCTTAATTTTATGAGCATTGTGTGTTTGGAAAGTAAAAGAGTGCGATTTCTCAAAGTTGGGGTAACTAAGAAGGACCATAAATTAGAGCTTGTACACTCAGATGTGTGGGGACCAGTTCAGGTAGCTTCTCATGGAGGATCCCAATATTATGTTACTTTCATTGATGATGCTACAAGAAAGGTATGAGTTTATTGTATTAAACATAAATCTGATGTTTTTGAGACTTTTAAAAGATGGAAATCCCTTGTTGAGAATGAATCAAATTCTAAGTTAAATTTCCTTAGATCTGACAATGGTGGTGAATACTGTAGCAAGGATTTCAATTATTATTGTTCAGTGAATGGGATACGTAGAGAAAGAAAGGTTCTAAGAACACCACATGATAATGGTGTTGCATAAAGAATAAACATGACAATCATGGAACGTGCTAGAAGTATGAGGATACATTCTGGATTTCCCTTACATTTTTGGGTGGAAGCAGTTGATACATTAGTTTATTTGATTAACCACAGGCCTTCAAGTTCACTAGATGGAGGAATACCAAAGGAATCTTGGACCGAAAAAGAGGTAGATCTTTATTTTCTAAAAAAATTTGGTTCAGAAGCTTTTGTGCATGTTGATAAGGAAAATAGGAAAAAGTTGGATGTAAAATCTAAGAGATGCACTTTTATTGGTTATGGATCTAATGATTTTAGATTCTATTTTTGGGATTTAGATAATTCTAAAATTATTAGGAGTCATGATGTTAAATGGAATGAAAAGAGAATTTACATGGATCAATTTTTGGTACCCAAGGATGAACCGGTTGAGAAGTTTATTCATGAAAATGAACTCTTGGATTTAAAAGTATTACCTACAGGGTTACACAATAACCAGTGTCAATTTACCCCTGACCGGCATCGGTTAGTTGAACCGGTATTGGTTACAGAAGATCCAAACCGGCATCGGTTAGCAGAACCGACATCAGTTACAGGTGACTGGAGTTGGTCACTATCATATTTGGATACAAATGTCTAGGAGGTCCAAAATGAGCCTCTGGTACCCCAAACTCCTGTGAGAAGGTCATAAAGGGTAAGTAAACCTTCATAAATATTTACACCACCTCTATTTTATTTATTATTGACTGATAATGGTGAACCAGAAAGTTTTGAAGAAGTAATGTAGGATAAGACTCGCGTCTAGTGGGATCATGGCATGGATGAGGAGATGGACTCCTTGGAACAGAACCAGACTTGGGAGTCGGTTAAGTTGTCAGAAGGTAAGAGGACATTACAGAACAATTGGGTTTACAAGATCAAAGAAGAAGAGGGTGGACAGAAAAGATACAAGGCAAGGCTTGTAGTAAAGAGATTTACACAGAAAGCAAGTATTGACTTTGGTGACATATTTTCTCATGTTGTAAATATGACTTCTATTTATACTGTATTGAGTTTAGTTGCAGTAGAAGATTTGCATTTAGAGAAACTAGATGTGAAGAGAACTTTCCTTCATGGTGATTTGGATGAAGAGATTTATATGCAGTAGCCACGTGGGTATGAAGTCAAGGGTAAGGAGAAATTAATGTGCAGATTGAAAAAGAGCTTATACGGGCTCCAATAAGATCCAAGGCAATGGTACATGAGGTTTGATAGTTTTATGCATGAGCATGGTTACTTGAGATGTGAATCTAACCATTGTGTTTATTTTAAGAAGCTTGAAAATGAGAACTATATTATTTTGTTACTATATGTGGATAATATGCTTATTACAGGATCTAGTATGTAGGACATTGGTGAGTTTAAGGGAAAGTTAGCTCACACATTTTTTAAGAAGGATTTAGGAGCTGTGGAAAAAGTATCTTTGACATGAAAATACACAGAGACAAGAAGAACAAGAAATCGCATTTGTCTCAGGAAGATAATATCTACAAGGTATTAGAAAGGTTCAACATGCAGAATGCAAAACCTGTTAGTACACCTATGGCTGGACACTTCAAATTAAGTAAATATCAATGTCCATCATCACATGAGGTGGTCAAATACATGACATAAGTGCCATATGCTTCAGCAGTTGGGAGTCTCATGTATACTATGGTTTGTACCAGACCAAACATTACACAGGCAGTGAGAGTTGTGAGTAGATATATGGCCAATCCAGGTAAAGACCATTGGAAAGTAGTCTAATGGATACTCAGGTATTTAAAAGGGACATCTAGCATGCATTTATGCTATAGAGGTTTGGATATTTCATTATGTGGCTATGTTGATTCGGATATGGCTGGAGATCTGGATGGTAGAAGGAGCACTACTGGATATATTTTCACAGTAGGTGGGATGACAATTAGTTGGATTTCAATATTGTAGAAGGTTTTGGCTTTGTCTACTATAGAGGAAGAGTATGTTGCGGCTACAAAGGCTGGAAATGATATGATATGGATGAGAAGGTTCATGAAAGAGTTGGGAAAGGAGTAAGATGATTGCAAATTATTCAGTGATAGTCAGCGTGTAATTCATTTGGAAAATAACTCAGTGTTTCATTCAAGAATGAAACACATTCAGTTGAGGTACAATTGAATCTGGAAAATATGCATACGAGCGAGAACCCTGTGGATATGCTAATGAATGCATTAGAAAAGTAGAAGTTGGAGTTACACTCCACTTTTGTTGGTCTTCGAGTTTGAGACTTGAAGAGGAAGAAATAAAGCCAAGGAAGGATCCAAGAATGATGTTGTAGAGGTATGGTTCAATAATTAATCTCCAAGTGGGAGATTGTTGAGTTGTGGAGCTCAATTACTTCAGATTAGCATGCAATATAAAACTTGCTAGAAAACACAGTAATCGTCATCGGTTAGGAGGGACCGGCATCGCTCACCTAGGACCAACATCGGTCAAGCAAGGAGGAGCCGACATCGGTTAGGGTGAACTGACATCGGTTACTTGTGCAGGATTGTTTTAATTAACTCTTAGGAATTAGATCTAT
Source organism: Taxus chinensis (assembly GCA_019776745.2). NCBI lineage: Eukaryota > Viridiplantae > Streptophyta > Pinopsida > Cupressales > Taxaceae > Taxus > Taxus chinensis. The sequence goes on from CM034156.1 coordinate 97,370,635, forward strand.
TTTTAGCATTAAAGTATATCTATTAACTGTAATTGCATGGCTAAGTACCCTAAGTTTATAAACGCTTGTATAATCATAAAAGCTAGGGTTTGAAGTAGATAATTAACAAGAATTAAGAATAATTGTGAGAGAGAGAATTCTTGGAGAAGATGAAAAATCTTGAAAGAAAGAAAAAATTGTACACCTAAGAGGTGTGGAAGATTGTAAATATTCAATTGTATATCTTGTCAAAGCTTTGGATAATAGATTGACTTGTTTCTTGGTGGACGTAGCCCACATTGGGTGAACCACGTTAAATATGGTGTTGATTTATATCTTTTGTTTTGTATATTTCTTTTGATAGAATACCTGATTTTATTTGCATGTATGCTTAAATCTGATATATTGTTTGTATAATCGATGTGCTAACCCCAACAACGATCTTTACCATATATATCTTTCAAACTCGTTATTGAAGTCCCTTAGATCGACACTCCCAAGTTTAAGGGGGAACACTCGATCAATAATTTTTTTATCATTTTTATCTTGTGGCTTGCCCAACAAAACCCACTCATCAAAAAGGGGAAAATGTAGACACCAGTTTTTGGTATCGCTCATCCCCTTCACCCCTTGTTTTCCCTCCTTTATTAGGCTTACCCATTTGAATCCATTTTCCTCCTCAATTTGAATAAATCTCATTTCCCACCTAAAATGCATGATCAATTAATCAATCTCAATTGATTAATTGATCCCCTTTTAAATACTTAAACCTCATTATATGCTAATAACCAAATATTCCAATTAAGTCATATCATCCCACCTAATAATTAAATACACCTAATCACTCAAATCATGTCCCCTCACTCACTTAACCTTTCTTTAAGCTCACCAATTTCCTGCATAATAGATCCTACATTAAACATATCATCCACGCACATTAACAAAATAATAAAGCTTTCATTTTCAAGCTTCTTGAAATAAACACAATGGTCATATTCACATATTATATAGCCATGCTCATGCATGAAACTATCAAACCTCATATACCATTTCCTTAGGGCTTGCTTGAGCCAACACAAGCTCTTTTTCAATCTGCACACAAGTTTCTCCTTACCCTTGATTTCATAACCAAGTTGCATATATATCTCTTCCTCCAAATCACCATGAAGGAAATTCGTCTTGACATCAAGTTTCTCTAAATGCAAATCTTCTTCTGCAACTAAACTCGATACAGTACGTATAAAAGTCATGTTTTCAACAGGAGAAAATATATCACTAAAATCAATACCTTATTTATGTATAAATCCTTTTACTACAAGCCTTGCCTTGTATATTTTTTGTCCACCCTCTTCTTCATTGATCCTATAAACCCATTTGTTCTACAATGTCTTTTTACCTAATGGAAACTTAACTAAATCCCATGTTTTGTTTTGTTCCAAGGATTCCATCTCCTCATCCATGTCACGTTCCCATTGCATGTGGGTCTCATCCTACATTTCTTTTTCAAAACCCTCTGGTTCACCATTATCAGTCAATAATAAATAGGGGTCTACTTACCCTTTGTGACCTTCTCAATGAGATATGGGGTGTCGTAGGCTCAATCTACTCATTCTGCAAATTTTTATCAATCTTAGACAATGACCAATGCCGATCATATATAGCTGAAGCGAATTATGCAAACCGACGTCGGTCTGTCTCCTTTGTAACTGATGCCAGTACAGGAAACCTATGTTGGTCAGGGGTAAACCAACACCTGTTATTGTGTAGACATGTAGGTGTTAATTTTAAATCTGAGAGTTCATTTTCATCCACAAACTTTTCTACTGGTTCGTCTTTGGGTACCAAAACTTGATCCTTGTCCATTCACTATTCATTCCATTAAATGCCAAGACTCCTAACAATCTTAGAATCTTATAAATCCCTAAAATAGAATCTGAAATCACCATAGCCATAACCATTGAAAACACATCTCTTGGATTTAGCATCCAACTTCTTTCTATTTTATTTATCAACATGCACAAAATCTTCTGAACCAAATACTCTAAGAAAAGAAAGATTTACCTTTTTTCTAATCCAAGCTTCTTTTGGTATTCCACAATCCCATTTGAAGGCCCGCGGTTTATTAAATAAACTACCATGTCTACTACTTCTGCCCAAAACTGCAAGGTTAATCCAACATATATCCTCATGCTTCTTACACGTTTCATGATTGTCTTGTTCATTCTTTCTACAACACCATTCTCATGTGGTGTTTAAGGAACCATGCTTTCTCTACGTATTCCATTCACTAAACAATAATAATTGAAATCTTTACTGCAGTACTCACCACCATTGTCAAATCTAAGACATTTTAACCTTGAATTTGATTCATTTTCCACAAGGGCTTTCCATCTTTTAAAAGTTTCAAAAACATTAGATTTATGTTTAATACAAGAAACTCATACCTTTCTTGTGGCATCATCAATGAAAGTCACATAATATTGGGTTCTTCCATGAGAAGCTACCTGGGATGGTCCACACACATATGAGTGCACAAGCTCCAATTTTCGCTCCTTATTTGTTGCTCCAACTTTGAGAAATTTCACTCTCTTTTTCTTTCCAAAAAAAAATTCTCACATAAATCAAGATTTACATATTTTAAATCTCATAACTTACCCTTAGCCTTTAAGATCTGCATTCCTTTTTGACTCATATGGCCTAGCCGATTATGCCACATGCTTGCATCTGAATCTGAAGTAGATAGCATAGAAAATGAATCGGTAATACAGGTAGACAAATACAATGTTCCTACCTTCTTGCCTCTTGCTACAATAAGATATCACTTGGTAACTTTCCAAGAGTCAGTTGTGAATGTAACCATGCAACCTGATTCACCTAGTTATCTTGCAGAAATTACAATTCTCCTGAGGGTTGGCCTATGCCTCACATCTTTCAATATCCATGTATTTCCATTCTGTAATTCAAGATGAACTTCTCCTTTGCCAATAATATTGCATGGTTTATCATCTCCTAAATAAACATGCCCAAAATTACGCTAGACATAATTTATGAAATAACCCTTATTAGGGGTAACATGGAATGAAGCTCTTGAATCTAAAATCCACGATTCAATTTTATTATCCAAGGAGAGAATAAAGGTATCTTGCATTACCTCTAAAGATAGAACATTCATCTCTTTACCTTTCTCTGGTACATTCTCTTTGTTTTCCTTCAACCAACAATCCTTCTTTGCATGTCCTTTCTTTCCACAATTCCAACAGGTTATTCTTTTACCTTTGGATTTAGATATGTCATTCTTAGACTTTGATTTCCCATTACTCTTGCTCTTGGATCTTTCCTTCTGCCTTTCCCTACTTTCTACATTCAAATCATTTCCAGATGATAATTCTCATGTACTTTTCCTATGTATTTCTTCATTCAAGATTATACTAACCACATCATCAAATTTTAAAATATTAGTAGCAGACATTGTATTACTAACAACCATTACCAATTTATCCCAACTATCTGGCAAAGAGCATATAAATAAAAGTGCTTTCACTTCATCATCAAACATAATATTCATTGATTTTAATTGATTTACAATAGACCGGAAATCATTCAAATGACTTGATGCAGATTCACCTTCTTGCATCTTTGAATTAAATAATTTTTTCATCAAATAAAATTTATTTGAAGCACTAGGTTTTTCATATAAATTAGCTAAGGATTTCATTAATTCTTCCGTGATTTTTGTTTCGGTAATATTCGAAGCCACAGATGCTGTCAAGCTAAATCTTATAAATCCCAAACCCTTTCTGTCAAGAATTTCTCATTATTCATTAGTCATCTTTGTAGGTCTTGCTTTCTCATCCAACGGTAAGTATATATATTTCTGATACAAATAATCTTCCACCTGCATCTTCCATAAATTATAATTATGGCCGTCAAATTTATCCACTTTGTATTTGCTATCTTCTGCCATTTTTGTAGCTCCCACTCAAATAGAAATCCCTCTGTGAGTAAATCTGTCAACACAAAAAACCCTCAAACAAAAAATATTTGATACCGGTTGTTGGGGTTAATCACACCAGTTGTACAGATACATATTCATATCTAAGCATACAATCAATAAATACATAAATAAACTAGAAGAAACAATACACAAGATATAACTTGGTTCACCCGATGTGGGCTATGTTCACTAAGAAACGTCTAATATATTATTCCAGAGGATATACAATTGAAGATCTGTAATCTTCCACACCTTACACATTGTACAATACTTTTTCCTCTCACAAGTTTCTCTAAGCTCTCTCCAAGAATTCTTTCTTACAATTCTCCCAAAAAACTCACTTCTAACCCTTGTTTTCTACCTTATATAAGCATTTACAAACTTATGAAAACTAAACTATGCAATTACAACCATTAGATCAACTTTATATCAAAGGTTAGATCTAATTCACATGATTTAAATAAACCACACACAGGAAATCGATGTCGGTTAGCCTTAACCGATGTCGGTTTCTCCTTGCCTTAACCAATACCAGTCCCTAGGTGACCGAGGTCGGTTACTATGTATTCTAGCAAGTTAATAAAGCATGTTAATGTGAAGCAATTAAGCTCCATAACTCAACACTCTATGCATTAATGACATAGTGCATTAAAACCATGCAATTACACCCACACACATTATACCACATAATATAGGAAGGAAAGAGAGATAACATAATTCAGAGGGTATATATAAGCTACAACAACATCATATTGATGCTTTAATATATGCACAACCTACTACAGAAGTGAAAGAGACATTGATTTCATCACATAAGTTCATAAGACAGAGGTCTAAATCTCATAATGCTCAAAAACCCAAAAGGGCATATTAACTTTGTATTAAAGGGGAGGATCATGATTAAGATATGCATGGTTGCATTTATAGAAAAGTAGAATGGAGAATAGGTAACGGAAAGAAAGAGATAAAAGGATAAGAGGATCAAGAATATGTTGAAGAATATCTAATTTCTCGTATGTATCCCCTTCACACTTACCATGAAGCCAAAAATATGCCCCACTCAAAATATATGAACAAAACCACCTCAAATCATATTATGGGATATTTACACAAATGAAACGAACATGCTTGAGTGATAAATATTGCCACTAATAGTCATGATTCGAATAAAGAGGTAAAATGAATCTGACACTTATAACTACAAATTATTCTCAAAAATGGCATGTGGCAACCTAAAACCATTCCCAAATATAGTGTTTCTCAATATATTTCCAATGATATTGATATCGCTTTATTTGGTGGCCCTAAGCAAAAGTTATGGCTACTGGAAACTACCCAGGTCATTTTACACAGTTGACAACCATAAGGTCATTAAATTTAATTTAACAATTAGTTTAAGCCATGTGACATCATTTTATTAGCTACCAAGGTCTCCATTTCCTCTCCACATATCTTCTTTGGTCTCCATCTACCCAAGAAATGGTGACCCATAATTAGTGTCACTTGTCACCATTTTGTGCTCCAAAATTATGCCACGTGTCCTCATGGTAGGCCACGGGCCCTGATTTGTCTACTTTATTTTGATTAATTTTCTCAACACCCGATTGGCCACCATTGGTCCATGTGGACCAATCACAACCTTTTTACTTTGGGTTACATGTCATTATCTCATTTTCTACATGCCATTGGATTTTCCTCATTCCTTAGCCAATTTTGTTGACTTACCATGTAACTAGCTTTTCATGATTGGTGTCACATGGCACCAATGATGGGCATTCGTGCTCCTAGCTATTTTATATCTGGTTCAATATTACGGGGACTCAAGCTTCGAGGATTTTTCCATGTGTCCTTGTCTAGACCCTATTACATGTCCAAATCATAGGATGCTCTTTCCATCCTTTATGCCTTGACCAATTTTGATTTTTTGATTTCACTCAACTTCCTAGGACCTGAGTTTCAAGGATTGCACCACGTGGCATGATCTCGGTTACCTCTACCATGCCCCCTTGATGACATAATCATTTTGGACATGGGAAAAATCTAAGCATGTGGAGCCTTTAGTCCACTATATTAAGTGAAGGCTTTTGAACAAAAAGGTTTATTGTGTCTCTTCCCTGTCAAACGTGGGATACTTCCCCAAGTTAAAATATGAAGATGTCTACCATTATTGAGGCTTTAAACACTCAATGGTAAACCAGGGGGGAAATAAAGTTCTCTAAGGTCTTAATCCCGAATATCGAGGAATTTTAATTTCTTAAAAACATCACAAGGGCGGTTATAAAGTGAAGAAAGGTTAAATCTCACCAAGGGCTAACTATAAAACATTGCAAATAATTTGAGGATGTCCCAAGCTGATTGTGAAAGCAAGTAAGATCTCAAAACTATCCAAGGCATGTACAAAGTTTTGCAAACCTCTTCTAGTGGAGAACATACTCCAAATGTGACTGTGAAGGTAGGAAAAGAGCTCGAAATTGTCCAAAAATGTAGTGCACACTGGCATAAGTTCTACAAATTATAACCATCCAAAATAAACCATGAAAGCGCTAGAAAAAAAGAGAGAATAGGCCGAACATTATATCCAGTTTCTCAAAATGAAGCAATGTGATCATTTTGGCAAAAGTTGTATTTATACATCACATTATCATTTTATAACATAGAATCACAACCATTGAAGCCTTATACACCATCTAGGATTTTTCTTTTCAATGATTCAACAATAGAGGACCAAGTAAGGGGATTGTATGGTGTTGACATAGATGTTATAAAGGGTCTATTTGATAAATACTTAGATAATTATAATGTAATAGTGTAAAGGCTAGATTGTTTATCAAATAGGGAGTTTTGAAGCCACTATGAGGTGACGAAAGGATAATGGGTTTGGCATGAAAAGTGTAAATTAGATCTAGATAGATTAATAGTTTTTGTGGGAATTTTTAGTCATGTTTGTTTAAGTAATTTTAATATGATCATCACTAGTAGTGATTAATACAATGCAACTTTTTCTTGTGTGTTAGATATCAATTAGCTAAAAATAATAGAAGGGAATGGAAAACCTAGTTTTTGAATGTTGATACGTGGTTTTATAATAATAAGTAAATCTATAACATAAGAATTAAGGATGTCCCACTTAATGTAGAAACAGACCATCTTAACTTGGAAACAAGTGAGGGAGATCACCTATCAAGCATTTGCATGAGGGATAAATTACCTATTATAACTATCCTTTGATAAGTGAATATCAAGACAAAAGAAGCACAAAAAATAGCCAAGATTGGAGACTACTAAAATGATTAGGGAATGGCCAAAATTTGTGAGTTTTCTTAGAGGATATTAAGATATTTTACTAAAAAAGATACCATTAGAGGAATAGACTATTACCATTTGTTAGGAAGATGGGGACTAAATTGAAGGTAGATGTCAAGCCATTGAAGAAGAGGACTTTTCCAAATATTATGTGTAGGTGAAGGAGGAAATTAACACTATGCTTAAGGTTAGATATACACATACAATGGAAGCGTTTCTCAATGGAAAACATAATTATATAATGTCAAACCTAATGTGATAGAATTGTAGAATACATAACATAGATGTCGTTACTTGTGAATGTGGTTACTTGTGATCCAAGGGCTTACAATACAATATTCACAAGCCTTTATATAATGATAATAAGGGAGTCAAATTTATGAAGCATTTTATAAAATTATGTGGTCAAATATTAGCAATGTTAAGATCAGAGTTACGATTTAACCTATCATGTGTATTGGAATATGTGCGACCACCTTGTGGCTAGCATTACCTTTTACTTAGTCAATTCATAATTCTCTATGTTTTCAATTTGATAGTAGGGTTGGCATGTGGAGTAATTATAGCCTAAGTAGAATTTATTCAAGAGACTGGTTAATAGTTAATGATCATATTATTATTTATGAACTTTGTTCTTATTGTAAAGTTGTAATATTACATGTGTACATGTGCACACACACATGTATATATGTATATGTATGTGTGCGCACACACACATGTATGTGTGTATATGTATATATGTGTGTACATATACATCTGTGTATGTGTGTGTATATACATACATATATGCAATACATACATGTGTGTATATACATATATTATATGTGTATTCATATGCACATATATGCATCACGTATAATATACATGTATATATGTATATATGTGTGTGTATGTGTGTGTACGTATGTACATACATGTGTGTGGCTATTAATTGTTCTATAAACACTAAATTTATTTGATGGTATAACATGTTTTGATATATTTTTTATTTGGCACGTTTAAGTGGAGTCAAAGTTTGAAATCGAATTGTGTAATTATATGAATAATTGTAAATCTGAATGGTTAGTCTACACTATTATTGGGTAAAAGTTCTTTGATTATTGGGTATTTATTGATAAAGTTTAAGTTTTTTTTCTGATCAAGTATATATGGTATTATATAAGCATGTAATAACTTATATGTTTTGCATGTAATGTATACATATATAAATGACTGTTCCAAATTATGCGTACAAAAGCGTGTAAATATAATTTTTTCTTCTTATATTATATTGTTAAAATTCATACATGTAGCTTTTAATAAATTTACAATAATTAAATATTTTTATTGAAACTAATTTGCTAAACAAAAGAACCTAAAGAGGTTATCACTTTATTTTTATTATAATTTATCTTAGGTCATTATCAAGAATTTATTTTCTAACATTAAAAATAGAGTCTTGATGAAAAAATACCAAAATCTTTTCATGTCAAGATTGAATTTTTGAATGACTCGTGAAGAACAACAAACCTTAAAAAATTCAACATATCTATAGGCAACTAACAATTTAGCAACATTACACAATAAATATTTGTTCAAATAATTAAATATTTTAATTGCACTAACTGTTATAGGACAAAGCAAGGAACAAGACTTGCCTAACTATAACGACACTTATTTGTAAAAAGCAATGTTGTTGTACCAAAGAAAATTAAATTATGTTGACATCCAAATTGTGAGTGAAAGAAATGTTAGTTAATGGATCTTTTAGACAAGTTTCCATTGTCTACACACTAGGCTTGAAACCCCCTAATTTGTTGTAAATTGCCTCCCCCCGAATGTTAACAACGTACACATTTTTTAATTCATTGTATTACACTAAGAATCATAGACAAATTACCATAAGATAGCATGGGCACTGACAATAGATAAACCAGAGGACATGCTATTACCAAACGTAAACAATATATTGAAAATATGTGAATCACTATGTAACCTTCATCTTTCTCTTAAATTTTCATTTGATATTTATGTAAAAAGAAAGGATAATTTAACTATGAAAATATGAAATAAAATAGACACTCCCTTCAAAAGCTCTTCTATTACATTAAAATTAAATATAAAGTCAAAAGATTATTAACATATTATAAACATATATATTTGATAAAATATGACAATATATTAAAAAACTACCCTATAGAAAAATGAAAAATTCGTATATTACATATTGGTATCCTTCCCAGATGCTTCGCAACAAACATTCAATTGCTAGTTAATTTTTTCAGGGGAAACAGATTTGAATTGTGATGGCAAATCTATGCATATCATTAAGTCGAGAAAAAATATATTAAAACAAAAACATCGATATCAAAAAGATTTCCATACAAATTTCCTACGTGCATTCTACACACCCAAAAAATATTGATGTGGATGGAATAAATTTAAAATATAATAACAAATCTGTAAGCATCCTTAGGTGGAAAATATTACATAAACAAAACTTCAATATCAAGATGATGTCTATTGGGTGTAAATTCCTATGTAAATTTTTTAAGATTAAGTTTTCACAGTGTTTTCTAAGCAAGAGCGATGACTTGTAATGATGTCTGTTTTGGGTTTTGTTAGTCAATAATATAGTTGATTTTAAGTAGATGAGAGGCATCGGAGTTGATAAAGAGGATTGAGAGCTTCCTAATTTGCTCAAGCTTAAATTTCATAAGGTATTTCTTGGTTAGAGCCCTTTGATTTATAATTGATTGTAAATGTTATAATGATTTATTGAACATTAGTTACATGGGTTTACATGGGTGTTTTAAAGTGATAATGATGATTATGTTGGTTTTAATGCCACACCATTTAAATTTTATATTTAATTCATATGTATAAAAGTTAAATATAAAATTTAGATGATCTCACATTAAAAGTGACACAAAATATATACATTTAAGATTTTGTCAGTTTTAATGTAAGATAATCTAAATCATGTACTTAACTATCTAATTCTACCTTCATGTCCTCCTCCCCCTCCAGATAGTTCCTCAACCTATGGCCTATCGGTCCATATATATATGACTTTTGATTGTAGGGGTTTAAAAGATTGATAAGAACATCATCCACAATGCTCCATTTCAACCCATATTTTTTAACAAAAAAAAAAAGCATCTGAAAACAATGTAATTCGATATTGCAATTAATTTGTGTTATGTCATACAGTTCGTCGCCTTGATTTGTACTCTTCCTAAACAACTGAAATGCTTGTACATGCTGACCATATATGACTCTCTTATCATTTTTAGTTGTGCACAAGATTCATCAAGCCATAACAAGGCAACTCTAAGTTACCATATACAACTACACAACAGGGAAATATCTCTGCAATATATAATTGTTGTTTTTAAAAGTGCTTATACCTCCTATTTTTTAATTTATTTTTCAAGATATCAATGGTGGAATTTGAACTCTTTAGTATATGAAAGTAATAGGCTATCACAATAGATTTATTGTGCTTTCACACAATTTTTTAAGGAACTAGTTTGTATGCCATTATATATTGCCCTCTCTGGTAACTAGTTTTAAGGTCATTATTTGACATGATATTCTTTGGAAATGTCAAGCCCAACCATCTTGGCTTGGATGCAAATACTTCTCACTTTATGCAATTAATTTTCTGAGTATTTTGGAGGAGCTCAAATTTGAGAAATGCTTGTATATGGGTGATTTAGTGGCTTGCATGGTTGGTTTTTCTTCGTAAGCTCTCTTTATCTATCATGCTAACAATTTTGTTCTGTAATTGTTTTCTTTTCTTACTACTATTAATAATTATTATGCATGTTTATCACACTTTAACGAGCCAATTCTTCCCCATATTTGAAATTTATCATAAGGTTACTACCCCTGATCCGCATCAATAACTATTCCAACACATTTTATGTTCTTACATTATTATATAAATCTTTGGATATTGTACTCATAAAGGAACGTAACACTCTTATAGATACTAACTCTCAAACTTGTTCAACTTATTCCTACATTATTTCGCTTGAAACTTCAAATTTACTGTTTTTTACTCTAATATACATCATCGTCAACTGGATTTGCCATTTTTCTCATTTATTCCACTATCTATATCTTTTTTCATTATCTTTCACCATTTCAATTTCAAAGAACAAGTTTCATACATTTTTTTCCCACTTCAGAACTCTATTATCTTTGAGATTGCTTGAGAAAATATTGAAGTACATGCTTGCAATCCCCTTTCCGTAAGTATAAATATTTGCTAACAGTGTTAATATTTACATTATTATATAAATCTTTGGATATTGTAGTCATAAAGGAACGTAACACTCTTATAGATACTAACTTTGGAACTTATTATTACATTGTTCCACTTGAAAAATCTGCTTTGCTTTTTCTTTTACTCCAATATACATCATCTTCAGCTGGATTTGCCATTTTTCTCATTTATTCCACAATTTGTATCTTTTTCCGTTATATTTTACCATTATTTCAATTTTAAAGAATTAGTTTCATGCAATTTTTTCTCCCATTAGAACTCTATTATCTTTAAGATTGCTTGAGAAAATATTGAGGTATGTGATTGCAGCCCCCTTTCCATAAGTGTTAATATTGGTAACAATGTTAATATTTACATTATTATATAAATCTTTGGATATTTGTAGTCATAAAGGAACATAACACTCTTATAGATAATAACTCTCGAACTTGTTCAACTCGTTCCTACATTATTCCACTTAAACTTTTGCTATACTTTTTCTTTTACTCCAATATACATCATCTTCAGCTGGATTTGCCATTTTTCTCATTTATTCCATGATCTGTATCTTTTTCCATTATATTTCACCATTATTTCAATTTTAAAGAATTAGTTTCATGCATTTTTTCTCACATCAGAACTCTATTATCTTTGAGATTGTTTGAGAAAATATTGTGGGACGTACTTGCAGTCCCATTTCCACAAGTATTAATATTGCTAAGAGTATTAATATTTACATTATTATATAAATCTTTGGATATTGTAGTCATCAAGGAAGTAGCACTCTTATAGATACTAACTCTCAAACTTGTTCAGCTTGTTCCTACATTATTATATTTGAAACTTTTACTTTACTTTTTCTTTTAGTCCAATATACATCATCTACACAGCTGGATTTGCCATTTTTCTCTTTTATTTGTATATTTTTCCATTATTTCAATTTTAAAGAATTAGTTTCTTGCATTTTTTTCTCCCATTAGAACTCTATTATCTTTGAGATTGCTTGAGAAAATATTGAGGTACACCCTTGCTGTACCCTTTCCATAAGTGTTAATATTGCTAACAGTACCTTACATGTGTTATGTGGGAATTATAGTACTATAGTACCTTATCAATATTTACACCCCCAATAATTATCAGTTCATATTGTACAATGAAGTAGCTATTCAGTTCTGCCTCACAAATCCAAGAGTCGTCAGATATGCTTTGACGAAGGAGATGAACTTTACATTAGACTCCAGAATATTTCCGGTGCAATCAGTGTCTACAGTAATTCTTCCTGGTGTTTTATATGTTAAAGTTCCAGAAACGGGGCCACTACTCTGTACAGTTGTTCCTCTTCAAAAGGTTTAGACACATAGCCATCCATTCCACACTTTATGCACTCTTCCTGAGTTGCATGGATTACATCAGCTGTCATTGCAAGTATTGGGACATGCCAGTTCATGTCATTTCTGTGTGCTTCTTTGAAGCCTGGCCCAATTTCAATCTTCTTGTTGACTAGGTATTCTATCTTCCGGACTTGTCTAGTAGCTTCAAACCTGAAAGGAAATGCAGTAAACCTTGCATCAAGAACTAATTGGAAATTGACTTCCAATGAAAGAAGAGATAAACAAGCAAAATGGCCTCAAAAAGAAATATATTAGACTCAAGTATTTGTTGTGCATACCCATCTATTTCAGGCATCTGGACATCCATAAAACAAGCATCAAATGAGTGTGGTGGCTGGAGCATTGCTACCGCAACTTTCCCACCTTCAGCACACTCGACAGTAGCTCCATATTTCTTCAAAGCACCAGCAGCAACTCTACGATTTACTTCATTATCGTCTACTACCAAAATCTTCTTTCCCAACAGAAGACTTCGAGGGGATCTAGGACTGTTTGTAATCCCCTTCCCTTGCTGTTTTTTATTTCCAATACCCAACTGAAGACAGGCAGCCATCACACTCGCTCTTAGAGGCTTCACAATCACTGTTTCCATAAATCCAGCTGCCTTTGCCTTCTCGGACTCGGAAAAATTGATTGAAGTTGCTAAGAGAATCATCTTTGGTAGGTATGAAGAAGTTCCTGATTTCCTATTTTCCATTGATTCTCTCAAAATGTTAGGGAAAGCAAGACCTGTTCCTGGGCCCCAAGCTTCATCGTCAACAATGATCACATCTGCAATTCCTGTTCCACTGAAGTGCATGATATATGGTAGTCAGGTGTAAAACGGGATCATCTTTTAGGGAAGGCAAATAACTACACATATTCATACATAAAGGGACAAACAACAGCCTGTAGGATTTAGTAATCTATTATTGTTGATTTCTATTCTAGTTCAATTATAAAAGACCCTACCAATTTCCAATATCGTCGCTCCTTTCTCCTGACAGTGCTGCCAATGTTGAATTGAAATCATAGACAGTTTCAACCTGCATACCAAGTCTCTGTAAATGGGATTTTGTGACAGCAGCACGAACAGCTCTTCCATCCACCACAACAGCCCTCATTCCTTTGAGAGAAGTTGGCAAGGCGCCAGGCAGAGGTTGATTCAAATCCTCCTGAGATCGTGTACGAGCCTTTTTCAAGACAATATTGAATGTAAATGTGCTCCCAACACCTGGCCGACTGACAAAATCTATCTGACCACCCATGAGCTCCACAAGGCATCTACTGATGCTAAGACCTATGCCAGTTCCCCCATATTTGCGGGAAGTTGAGCTGTCAACTTGCACAAAAGGCACAAAGACATGCTTCTGTGCACTTAAAGGGATTCCAATGCCCGTATCCTCTACACTGACTATTAAGTGTACGGTATCAGATGTATCACTTACACAGTTCTCTGATGTGTCAGGTTCGGAATGCTTTGCATTAGAAAGCAGCAGTTTAAAGGTCTCCCAGCTATTCCTTCCATCTGCTGTCTCATACCCGCTCAATGTTTTCCATGAATCCCTGGGGCAATTTTTAAATCCTTCAGTTTGCCACTTTGACAATACTTCCCTATTGGTTTCCATCACAGTTTTCATTTGCTCCGCAAGATGGACACACACAAAAATGTGACCTTGTTTTGTGAACTGCCAAATTGAAAATAGCATAAAAGGATATAGCAAGACGAATTAGGTAAATAAGCATATACCAAAACACTGACTTGTGACACTATGTAGCTGACAATGCAGGGAATGTGTCACTCATACATGTTACTCACCGCATCTAAAAAGAATATTGCTTAATACATCAGTTGCAATGTACAAATTTAAATTTTTCCAGAAGTGTATGGCAAAAAATAAAGGAAAGGCAACTAACTTTAATTGAATTTCCAACAAGATTGATAATGATCTGTCGAAACCGCCCAGGATCCCCAACAAGAAACTCTGGCACCTGATTGGAGACAAATACTGCAAGCTTCTCTTACCAAATAATTGGCCAGAACAATTTTTCAATTCATAATAGCAAGTGGTTAGAAACAAGGATAAAGGACCATGTATACACCAATTGCACATAAGAGAACAAATTATAGCAGCAACAATAGCAAAAACCCAAAGATCTGTAACAAAGAGACACCGGCGAGAAGATTATTATCATGTTGATATATCGCTAGGCTGAAGAATATTGAATTTACCTCAACAACTTTGTCTCTTGACTTGCCAGAAAAGAGAGAAAGAACGTCGTCTAAAATTTCTCGTAAATCAAAGGGAACTGCCTCCAGTTCAATCCTTCCTGATTCAATCTTGGCCTGATCAAGGACCTCATTTATTAATTTTATCAGGGCTTTTCCACTGGCTTGAGCTGTGCGTGCATAATCCTGCTGGATTGGGTCTAGGTCGGTATCCATTAGCATCTGCAACATTCCTGGAATCAAACTATGCAATACAAGTAAGTAACACATCTGTGCCGCCATGCAACAATATAAGATATGCAGAAATAACAATGGTAAGCAATATTATCAAACCTAAACCATGAGCTGATAAAAACAAAGAAACTATTTTAGACACATCTAAGATGTCATTTGAGAAAAATAACCAACCAAAGCTTCCACACTGGATATCATGCTAAAATAAAGTTACTTACCCAGAACCCCATTCATGGGAGTTCTTATCTCGTGGGAAACAGTTGCGAGAAACTGCAAGTACAGACAATACGTCAATAGCCATAATTGGTAAACATTGATGAGTTATTCAGCTCAGGAGTAAATAGTGGTAATTCAAACAACAGCTAACAAAATTGAAATGCAAAGCAATCTGAATCATGACAGCAACAGCAAACTCGTTTCAGATCTCCAGCAAAAAACAGATGACCTGAGATTTGGAGATATCTGCTGCTTCTGCCTGTCCTTTCAATTCCTCCATTTTACGAAAGTCATCTTCTACTTTAGCAATGCGGATTATAGCTGCATGGAATATGTGCCCAACTAAAAGCGCAATAACAAGTACTCCAACTGAAGTTGTTATCGCAGACCATGGGAGGGGTTTCCTCTGGTTATATCTGTTTCAAATGGCACCATTACAGGCATCAAATAAAATTGCAACAATCAAAGAAATGTGAAATATGTTTTAGCAGTGCCCAACAGGGAGAAAATCAACACGATCATGAATGATATACTGAGTAGTTGTGACCCATTGCTATGTACAAATAGTTAATACCTGCAACGCATTTCATGTTTGCGGACTGGGTCTCCAAAATCAAGTGTACTAACATGTGGAATTTCATCATCTATAACTTCAGGACCATACATCCTCAATGGCACTGAACTGTTGGTCATATCATACACATTCACAGTAATAGCCTGATTGCCAGCAAGTTGACGCAGTAAGTTCTTGACTAATGACTCTACATCAAAGGCTCCACCCAAGTATCTGCTCAAAACTCACGACAGCAAAATAAGGCATTTGGCTTGGATAAGTTTATGCGTGAGATTCTAACACCAATACAAGAAGTTGTATGACAACACATCTTAAAGCGTCAACTAGTTTGGAGTCACCTGAAGGCCACTATTCACCCCTAGATGCCAAACCCAAACACATTAGATGTCACTGGTGCAGTTAAAACTAAAGGTAATTCTACAGTTCTGCTAGACATGATAATAGAATATTTTCTGCTTAATCCAGTTTTCCATGCATTGTGACTGTTTCCATATGTTAGCATTGTACAAAAAAAAGTGAGCATTGTGAAACTCATGCTACAAGCAGTTATCCTGAATGGTTTTCCAAGATTACAGGCAACTTATATTCTTAATGCGAATATTAACTTGTTAAGCGAATCCAAGGTAGCTAGCATAAACATCACATAGAAAAATACTTTGCCAAAATCAGCTCTTCAAATAGTGATGCTTACTGCAATAAAAAGCGTATGTCTGAAAAACTGACTGCCAATCAAATGGCCTTCATTATGTTCTTCTTTTTAGTCATAATCTAAAACACATAAAAGCTCTCAAGCCAGCTCATGTAGTAGCATTAGAGCAGTTAAAAACTTTAGTACCATTAGGGTGAGTAAAGCCAAAATTCTGCATGGTCTCGAATAGGATAATCCTTCAATGTGCATCAAGCTTCTGGGAAACATTAAGAAAGGGAATAAGCTATAGACAGCACTAGAAATACAGGTTCAGAAACATGCAATAGTTATTGACGTCAGGTAAATATTACTTCAACTTCCATCAAACAGTATTCCACCAGTTGGTCTTGAACTGGACAAATATATTTAGACATAAAGAGGATGAAGAAAAATGACAAGTCATTGACTAGGCCTCAACTAAAATAGATAAAAAGATGAATGTAAGACTGATAAACAGAAAAAGCCAAATGGATGAAAGTTTTCCCAGTGCATCTTATGAGAATCATGGAGGGCCCTTGGATTTGATTACAACAACATTCATTGGAAACTGAACCAAATCTATCAACCAAAATTCATCAATTCAATATGTATCTTTAAAAATTAGTAGTTAAATGAATCTAAAAGATTGTCTTAAGACTGTTGTTTTATGCTGATTACATAAACAAGTCCCATATACTGATAAAGCTTGACAACCATCTTGGGCTGAAAGGAATAGACATATAGTTCAAAAACAAACACCCACTCTTGAAAAGATTGATGGCATCCTCAATACAGTCAATCTTTATAGCTAAAAAGTGCCAGTGAAATGACTTTCAAAATTTGGAGCAACCTTTTCATTCATAATGAATCTCTATATAGTTATTTCAAACAATACTCATGATTCACAACAACATTCGTTTTTCACTCTATAGAATAGGTACAAAGTGATATCGAATTCATGCTTGTTTACAAGAAAAACCTTTGAATTTAGAAAATCAGCCATTATCCCAAATAAGTACTAAGAACTCACCCTGCAGTGGCTTGAATACGCTCTTCCGGTGAAGAATCAGGAGGAAGGTCAGTTTTATATACAGCAAAAGTGAGAACAACCCCAAGATGTGTAGAGTTCAATAATCTAAATGGACTGGTAAGGACTGCCCTTCCACTTGCTCTGGCACGCAAAATGTTTTCACCGTCTTCCTGTGTATATGAAGGATTAGAACACAAAAATAGACACTGGTAGAGCATAAATATCTATAGGCAGGAATGTGATATTCATAGTAGATTGAATTCGTAATTAACACCTTCCCAGACATCATATCAAGTGACGCAATATATGAAACAGTTTCCTGTGTAAAGATGACAGGTGCATATTCATCTTGCTCAGATGATGTTTTGTTGGTTTCCATATTCTTTATGCTCCAACCTTGCTGCCTTTCAAACTGTTCCCTCTCTGCATGAAGAACTCTTTGAGCATATGAAACACCACTCACTAACGGCTTCTCAAATGAAGTCCTTGCAGCATATTCTGCAAAAGTTTTCTGCATAAACCAAATAAAGAAATATGTCAGAGCAACAGCATAATTGTTTCCCTTTGAACAATTGAATAACTCGATGAACCCAAACACACAAATAAGCCAAATTATCACTACCCTGTATCAATAATCGTTTGAGTTTATAAGAATCAACTCTGAGAAACAAGGCCTTGAAAACCAAATAGCTTTGGTTAGAATTTGTGAAGACATTAAAGATGAAAAATAAAAACACATCAGACATATATGACAAGATTGAGTTCTTAAGAAGTCACCGAGAACTTGACTTCTATGTTTAATTTGGTTGGCTGGTGGCTGCCCATTGCTAAGCTAAGGCTGAGAGCTTCAGACAATTAAACCTAAAGCATTTGTTCACTAGTATAGAGAGGGCATATGTCCCTGTGCCAAGGTGTAAATCCCAAAAAGCTGAGTTTACAGAGAATAGTGATCAAAGCAAAATTTATGCCACAGAATTCAAATTGACTCCCTAGATAAGAACTATTTCTTACAAACAGGAAGAGGAACTGGTGGTAAACCTGATTCATTGCTGAGGGCTGTTTCCGATGATGGAAAGTGGAAATAAGTATCGCAAAGGCATGCACATGCTTCATGCTCACAGCAAACTGGTCTTGAAGCATCCTTGCACGCTCATCACACATGCTTGCTAAGATATCATTCTTGCGTTTATTTATGTCGGCATTCATGGAAAGGAAAAGCCAAAGAGAGCCTATGATTCCAGACAAAACCCACAAAATCAACAATTTATTATGCCATGTTCCACCAAGCTTTGAGGGCTTTGAGGTCTCCTTTCGATGCTGTTGTTCCATAGAGTTTGTGCCCATGAATTTATCCTGCCACTTAACTAACAATCTATCAAACCCTGTGGTTTGATGAATCTTGCCACTCGTACATCCACCAAACAATCCACAGCTTTGTGTCAGCATCTTGAGATTTAGTGCAGCGCGAGGCAGCCAGAGCCTCCATATTTGCATGAGGCACCGAGATAGCTTTGCAGACACCACAATACCGAGAGATGCACTTAACTAACTTTAATGTCCGCTTGCACAATACTGAATACCAACTCTCTAACCACTGTTATTACCTACACAATCAATGTAACAATGAAAAGCCACTACTGTAACCGCTGATATTGACCACTTACTCAATTGAAAACACTCCTTTACCCCCCACTTTTGATGACATCACGCTGTGAATCGACATCAACATGGTTTTGATTGATCTGAAGCATGGCGTGCAGCTTCATCCTTCGAGAGGATTGGAGAGATGGGCAAACTACTTGGCAGCCCATGATCGACGGTGCAGAATTTCATCCTTCAATTGGATAGGACAGATGAGAAAGCTACAAGGAAACTGATGATGCCCTGAATCTTCATAACTGGCATTATCGGGCGGAGTTTCACCTTTCAAGTGGGTCGGAGAAATGAGAAAACCACTAGGCAGTTCTTGGTGATTCTTATAATCTGGTTATCAGATACTCTTCTACTTACAGTAGAGACAGAAAACCACCCTCTGCACCCACTGTTGTTATGACGAGAACATGGTTAGAAACATAAAAAAATTGTGTCACAAACTTTTGGCACTATAATATGTATTTTCTATGAGAATCTCTCAAAAATATTACTCTTATTCACTTGGGTCCGAAAAATCTCATTTTTCTTAAACCCAGAGGGCACTTTTGTAGGTCTATATCAGCAGTCGAAGAATGTCATGTCTGAAAATCTTGAATATACCCCGCGGGTGAAAACTCACATCAAAATTTCCAAAGTTGAGATATAATAGCCCGCTTAGTCGACCATGCACTGGATTTTGAGGATAATCCTACATAAAAACTATCCCATTTAGGGTGTTGGTGTTGATTACTCCATCAATTAAACAACAAAGCCCCGCTTCAGTACCCACTGATGTAACCGTGAAAATAAAAACCCCTAAATGCGATAGTTTTTCTTTTTGCATAATCCTCAAAATCCACGGCATCGTCGACTAAGCGGCTAGCATATCTCAACTTCGTAAATTTGATGTGGGTTTTCAACCACGGGGTATTCTCAAGATTTCCAGACATGGTACTCACTGAAACAAATAAATTCCACACAACTGCTGACATAGACCTGCAAAAGTACCCTCTGGGTTTAAGAGAAAATGAGATATTTCCCAACACCCAAGTGAATAAGACTAATCTTTTCGAGAGATTCTCATAGAAAATACATATTATAGATGAAGAACAACAGAAAGAGTTCACGATAAGGCTAAGACTTATATTGGCACCTTACTATAACCATTCTTGAGGCTTGCTTCCCATGGCTGCTGCTCCGTGCTTCAAATTTGGTCTGAGGAGGGACCTCTTGCGCTCGATTCCTGAGTTGAACTGATGGTGAAGATGACGCAGGTACAAGAGGGGGGCGATGTTTCCTATGAGGAAGAAGAAACAGGGTGTAGTGTGGAAATGGGTCCCCCTCCTTCAATTCCTAGAAGAGCTCGCCCTGGCTTTGCATGGCGTAAGTGGGGTCCTGTCAGACGTGGGTGGCCTGTGGGTTCTGCAAAACCAGATGAAGAAGGAGCAACTGTGTTTAGACAGGGCAGATAGTCCAAAAGAGTGTTGGGAAGCCGTTGAATGTGGAGTTTTGGCCGCGAGCCAATCCAAGATTGGAGACAAGATATGATGTTAGCAATAAATGTGGGGCTATGGATGGCAGAGAAGACAGATACTTATGTGCAGACACAGTTGAAACTTACTTATACCGAAGGGGATTTTGCAAGAATGGATTCCACTTCAAGTGGCTGAGGAAGAGAGGGATTTTTGCTGGAATGGACTCCACTTTAAGTGTATGTGGAGGAGAGATTGAGAGAGGTGCCAATAGTAAATTTTAATGAATGAAAGAAAGATTTTAATGAGGTCCACAAAATTAAGTATTCTATGTATGTGACTAAAAGTTTTATTAAGAATATTTTTAAATAGGTCATTTTAAGATAAGGGTGTTCTCATTAATTTGTTTAGATATTCGTTTTTTATTTAAATTGATGTCGAAATTTTTATTATAGATTTTGATCAAAAAGTTTGTCGTTATATTATCTTGGTGTCAAAGGAAGGCAATCGTATATATTCTTTACAAAATCAAATATTTGCTTTTGCATGTTCTAATGTAAAATTTATTATGTTAATTATTTAAAGGGTTTTGACTAAAGTTTTTTAATATAATAGATTATTATTTTTATTTTAAAGAAATAAATCTTATTGGTTGGGAGCCATTTTGTGAGTTATGTGTGTTGATTTCTCAATAGCATATTTTTAAAACCAATAAAATTATAACAAATACAAACAAAAAATTAGTTAGAAGTCATTATTTTTTGATCTCGCATCAATAATCAGAAATATTAGAAGGATCAGGGATAAATTTACACTAGCAATAATTGTCATTTGCCCATTGTTTAGACATGCTTGACTTAACTTGTTTTGCATTTAATATGATGTCATGCTCTAACTTACTTGACCTATTTTGTTTTGCATTCAATATAGTGTCGTGTTTACATTGGGATGAGTGATTAACATTTCATTCAATTTAATCTCTTTGCTTACATCATGGGTGGTAAGTTATATGGAGCTAAATCTTCATCTGAGCTCTTTATGTTTCATGGGGGATAAATCCTTATTTGAAGGTCCATCTTTGCATTTGCACTAAGTTTCAAATGGGAGTGATTTTGCTTTTGGTTTTGTTTTTACATATGTACATGGTTTTTTTTAATGGAACAATTAGTTAATTTGTAAATAGTAAAAACGGGCAATTTCCCTCAAAGGATCAAAGATCAAATATCAAAGCTATTACAACAATTGAATCAAGCTTAAGAGGATTTGAAAAAATCAAGGGTATAATTTTCCCTTTTAGAGGAGTTTAAGGCCAAGGCTCTTAAGGATGTGGAAGAGAGCGAGAAGTAACTCATGAAGTGAAGAGAGCGAGAAGCAACTCATGAGGTCAATCTGAAATTGACGAAGGTCATGGTTTCCCTGAAGAGGGCATTGGGTTAATCTAAGAGTGATAAGTTATGTGTTGAGGATCTAGAGGAGGTCACCATGGAGGTTGCTCAAAAGAAGGACCGAAATTGGCAAGTTGAGCTTGAAGTCGTGAAGAGGCAACATGTTTTGGATGTGTTTGCCTTGTTGTCCACTACCCAATAACTTATGAAGATCAAACAGGATACGTTTGATGCCATGGAGTCAAAAGTGACAACATTGAAACTGATAAAGGATGTTGATAGTGTTGTTGAGTCGAATATCAAGAAGGATGAGGAATTGTTTACGAAGCTAAAGACTATGAAATAATTTGTGGATGTGGCATATCCTAATCAGTGGACGTGGCATATCCTAATCACACGTATATTAAGGATGAGAAGGTCACTACTTATGTACAGTTGGAGTATGATGTTAAAGAAGTAGTTGCATTGACATCTAAGGCTAATCAACAAATTCTATTGTTGAAAAGGGAGTTGGTTGATGCCAAATATATTGAGTCAAAACTATTAGAGATTCAAGTTTTGTTGGAAAAACTCAACTTTGATATATGAATTTCCAAGGAATTTATGTCCAATGTTGCAATGCTAGTTGTGGAGGCTAATATGAAACTTGATAAAGTAGATATGTAAGTCAAGAGAGTGAGGGAGGCTAAAAATAAGGCCTTTAAAACCCTTATGTTAACATGCATTGAGATGGAGGAGGAAAAAAATTGTTTAGAATAGCTAAGTCGATTCCCCATCTCTTAGTGAAACAATGGATTCATTACAGAGTGTGCTTGAAAGAAGAATTCAAGAGTTAGAAGATGCATATTTGTGTTGTGCAAATGCCTCGATAGAATCAAAGTCTCTTACTAAATCTCAGGTATCGATAAAAGTTGAGCTTGATAGGACTAGGTGGATATATTGGAAGCACAAAAGTAGGAGCCATACATAGAAACCTCATGTGGTTACAACGAAAAGACCCAAAATGTAGACTACTAGAAAATTGGTAAAGTTACTATGTAATTAAATGGCAGTACAAATTTTCATTTCTTGATGCTTGTATTTCTATACCATAAGCAACTCATGTTTGGCCTTTGTATGAAAGTATAGTCAGCGATAAATATTTTGAAGCATTTGATACAATTCATATATTTTTATTCTTTGGTGTTCCTTTCCAAATTGAGAATGAATGTTTTTCTAGCATAATATCATCTCAATTTACAATTTACATATGTACAATAATTTAAGTATATAAATGTCTCAAAACCTTGGTTTAAACCATGTTGTGATATTAAAGGATTTGTTTTCTTGTTTAGCACTCATAGTCGAGACCTATTTTTTGTCTAGATTTAAATTTAAACAGCTCCATGTATGATATCAAAATGAGGTATTTGAAATAATCATGTATTGTAATGTATTTTTTATTTTGGTGTACAAGGTTGTGGAAAGGAAAAGAAGGTATGCTTACAATTGAGTACACGCTAAAATTAATAAATATGTGATATATATTAATATAGGGCATGGTTGTTATAAGAATAAATGGATAATTAGATCATATGAACATTGATTTACAAAATTAGAAACTAGGGTTTTGCAAGCACAAGCATTCAATAGACAAGTAGAGATGTAATTAGGGTTAGAGAGATCGCTTAGTTGGTTTAGTAGATAATATGGAAGTGCTTAGAGTGTCATTGTGGTTATATGCCTCAAGACTAAACCATCAAACACATACCATATCATCTTATGTTTATATATACACAACCAAAAGTTATGTTTTGGTTGTTGGTGTGCCTCTATTTTTTTCTTGGTTACTTCACCTTCATTTTCACAACCAATTGTTATGTTTAGATTTTATATGTTGGTTGTATTTGCATCTGTATTTGCAAAACCTAGCTTCGTTTAACCATGCTCAATCAGACATTAGATACAAATTGTAAGGTTAGTTGTTTGAGTTGGACTGACCTCGGTGGTCAACCCCATCTAATTTTAATTGAGTGATGTACTACATTTCAAAATCCATATAACTCTCTTAGTGCATTGCATTTGCGTATGCAAAATAGTTCCTTTGTCCTATGCTTTCCCTTTGTCCCTCGACATAGAAAGTAGGATAACTAGTAGAATATCTCCCAATAAAAACCATTATATGCATAAATCAAATTCTTAAAAATTAGTAATTTCCCTTTTATGACATTCTCGTGAGACATTGTAATGATAATTCTTGGTTCTTATTGGATGATTACTAGGTTGTAGCTAGATGTAGACACCAAAGTTTAGTATCTTGTCCTTATGCATTGACAAGTCTGACCATAAATTTCCTTACTAAGAAAAATGATCACATTTGGAATCCGATATTCTCATCTCTCTAACCATTCCAAACTATTCTTATCTTTACATTATGCTCTATCGTTAATTATGGAAATATTATTTAATCAAAGCATCATAAAACATATAATATCCATGTTATAACTTTCAATTTATCTTTCCATCTCTTTGGTCTGAAAATATACAGAAGGGTCGAGATGTAGAGTCGGGTATTGGTTGACCTATATGGTCCCACCCCTTTGTTAGGAAATTTAGGGGATAAATAATGTTTGCAAATTATAGATCCACCATATTAAAATGATGAATATTATAGTTTATGAAGTGCAATAATTAAAACATAGATCAAGATGTTTATATTGTAAATTACAGAATGTAAATAACATGAAACAGAAAGTAAATGAACACAATGATACAAGATATAAGTGGGAAAACCTTGAAAGGTAAAAACCCACTGAAAACCACTTATCTTTTTTGAGAATTTAATTTCACCCAACACTCCCACTATTTCCAGTGATTCACTTACAGTTAGACCTTTAAGAAGGGATTACAAACTACCTCATACATTAGCTCATGAGTTTTACATCATTTGAATCATGTATCTATAATCAGCTCGCATAAATGTTACCATTAACTATATAACCAATCTCTAATGAGATCACCTTGTTATATACAACGTGGGTGGTCATGATCCACTCTTAAAGTCAACCCACTTTGGGGTTTATCATTCTTATATTTTAAATATAATCTATAAACCAAAAACATACAGTTGATTTAATATAAATTGAATTAAATCTATATTTTTGAGTAACTATTATAATGAATGATATACAAGTGATAATATGTGGTAAATGGATAAACAACAAGCATACAATAATATAAAACCCTAAGCAAGAGAAAGAGAGAAGGTGACTTATTTGATTTCGCACAATTTGGAGATGATCTAGGCAGGGGAACTGTTGAAGAAGACTGAAAACAGTGTCATCAAGAATCACTGGAGGTTCTAGAACTTAGTTATGTGCATGACATAAGCACCTATGTGGAACTTAGTGATTGATCTAAGCACTAGTGTCTAGTTTGATGCTTAGGTTCTGTCCTTTTGTGTGCAAGAGGAGCTTCGTTATTGGTTTCTTGTTGTCACTCTGATCTTGCTCCAATATCATTGATTATACCTGTAACATGTAAAACAAATGTCTACCTATAAATTTCCACAAAACACATCAAATCTAATAAAAAAGAGATGCAGAATGTGGAGTTGGAGTGACCTGGACGACCACCCAAAGAGTGATCTTATGACCAAGTGTTGCACTACATCTCAGACTCCACGTAGTTTTGTGTGAATGTTTGTGTAATGATGCCCTAGGTTTCCGTTTGTAGACACAAAATCACACACGTTGGGTATCTATCTAGTCCTGATCACATACTACTATTGATATGATTCTTATATAAGAAAAGTACTAATTAACCCATGTTTTTAGCCATCTTTGCTTGGTTTATGTCATCTTTCTTGGTCTTACACACCTTCTTGCCCAATCTGACCTTCAACCCCTTAGCTTCTCTAAGTTTGGACACGAACGCCAAGCTAGGACTCCAGCACTAGGTGTAGACACCAATTTTTAGTATCATTCCTCCCCTTCACCTCGCATTTGCTCTCGTTCACCTGGGCCACCCGTTCGAATTTCATTTTCCCTCTTAAAATCCAATTCATCCAACCTTTAATCATGCATTACCCATTTTATTAATTAACTATCCATAATTAATTATAATCCTCATCTCATCATTTTTATTCCCCCTAAATCATTCTAATTACTCTTAATCATCATTAATCAATTATAATCTCCACCTAATTCATCTCTTATCCCTAAATCTCTCATTTCTCATCCCTAGGCTTCTAATTTTCTATCCCTAGGCACATATTTAATAAATTTACCTATCAAGGGACTTTATTTACTCATTATAATATCTCACCTATCCATTTCTCTTCCCTATACATCCCTAGCTCATCTTTATCCATCTAAATCATAATCCTACTTCATTTTGGGCCTCTTTGCCTTGAGCTGGGCATCCTCCCACTACCCAAATGGATGGGTCCCCGCAATCGGTGGTGACCCACCTAGGTCGTCGTTGACCCTATAAATACACCCTTGCCCCCTCCTTTCTTAAGGATGCAACATTGAGATTTTCGGGCTATCTTGAGATCTTACTTCCATTACCGAGTACTCTTGCAGGTATTATGTATCTACTTTGGTGATCTAGGGAGACCTCTCTTGTTTTACCATTTCATATACTTCATTTATCATATTGTTGCATTTTATTTTCATTAACATCTCATGCAGGTTCAGGTATCTTTAGGGACTCTGCCTCACTCTGTTTTAGCCTTCGATCTTGTTTATTTGTCTCCATTTCACTTTTGTTCATACCACAACCAGTTCAGGTCACCATCAATCTTGTCCAAACGTCATCGATCCAGCCCCCATCCAGCTTGTTTTTGTCATTTAGGTCTTCATACACCTCTATTTCAGATCCCGATTTGTTTCTGTCATCCAGATTTTGCCATTTCTTTCCTTTTTCATTTTAGATCTATTATGTTAGGTCACAATCACTGTCAATTTCCCTGGTTCCTATTAACCAACCTTTTTTCCATATTTTGTCATCCATTTCCCTAATTTTCTTACATCCTTTCATCCATTTTCAGGTCTAGTATGTTTTGCAGGTTTCTCTATCTGTTTCAGATCTGTTTGGAGGTGTAACTCATCTCAAATCCAATCATAAAGAATCTTACATGTTTGTTTTGGTACAAGTGTTCTTCATCCAGCCCCAGTCGTCGATGATTGTCCCACTACATCCTCAGGACGTTGTCAACCCCTGTCAGGTTTACTTTGCTTTGTTGTATTTGGTTTAGATCTGTTTTTTGTTATCTTAGATCTATTTCTTAGATTTTGTTTCAAATATTACATATTGTTATCATATCCATTATCTAGTTTCATATTTCATATTATCTACTAGAGGGTTGACATCCATCCAAGAAAGCTTGTGCTTCTTGGAATCGGCTTATTTGGGCAACCCTCCGTATGTTTACTAATCCATTTTTCTTCTAGTGTTCTTTGTTGTATAGGTCATCAAGCTCGCAACAAAGAGGTTTTCATCATTTGCACCCATCCATACCATCGCAACTTTGAGGTACCATAAACCCTTCATTTTCTGAGTTGCTATTTTCTTTCATTACTAGTCATTAACTTGAGTAGGAACAAAGAACTTGGTCAACATTCTAGCACGCTCGATGGGACCAACCCTCTTTAGGTGAGTATTTTTTGTTTATTTTCATTTTCAATTTTCTTTCATTTTTTTCTAACCTTGTAAGGAAGACACGTATGTTGCTTGCTTGTTCACATTGCGGATTGCTTGGATTGGCCTTTTTCTTGTGTGCTTCATTTGAAGATTAGATCAAAAGGAAAACCGTAAACCATGTATTATTTGTTTTTCTCCCCTTAGTTTTCCTTTTCCGTATTGTATATGTTGTTTGTTACCTTCATCAAACGTCATAGTTTGATTTGGATCTAAAACAAACCCTTTCATCATTGATTGAAAATATAGTTTAACTAGGGGGGTTTAACACATTGCATTTCACTTCATCACACACAAACAAACTCACAGATCAATTCATACATCTATACATTCCCTACCAAGTGGAACTGATTGGGATTTAATCACCCAACAAGAAATTTGCCACTATGTTCTAGCCGCGTTACAAATCCTATACAAATTTGGGCCTCATGTAATTTTGGGTATATCGAGGACTCCACAGCCACAACTACCCAAAACCATCCATACCTTGACATTTCCTAGGTACCCCTTTAGCCTCTTTTTCATTTCTTTCTCACATCTTAAATTAATCAAGATAAGCAAAAAAAAATTTGTGTGACTTGCTTATTTTAAGTAGGAATCAACATAGTTCTAGCTTTGATTATTTCATGTCAATTATCACTAGATCTCAGTATAAGAAAATGGAGCAAAACATGTCGAATAATGTCTTAATTCCCACTACCATCCAACCAACCTGTGTACTTTCCATTCTCACTTCTAATCCTTTATTCATCTCAACCATAATAACCCAACCTATCATTACCCTTCTCCCTTTTCAAGAGGTTCAATTTCTTCAAACCAATCACCATAACGAAACCAATCCTTTCCTTCATCATTCCATCCCTTCTAGACCTTCCACTCCAACTTATTTTATCTATGCTTATGGGCCTCCCCTCATCCCTCATGGATTTGTGGAATTTCAGGAGCTTCTTGACACAAATCTAGTTGCCCTTCATGATTATCTTCTTTGCAAGACCAATAATATCCTCATTGATGGACCTGCTTTGGAGCAACTTTATACCTATCATTATAATATGGATTCCACACAAGTTCTTACCTATCAACTCATGGTTTTCTTTCCAAGATCCATGAGTGAGCTTGTTAAAGCCCAACATGAAATTTGACCCTAATCAACCATCTTCTTCCAATCCAATCAATCATCAAACCACTCAATTGATGGTTCCTATTCCACCCAATCTACCTCGTGTCAATAATAGCATCCCTTCTTCCATCCCCATCACTTCCCTCTAAACCATAATCGCATCTCTTCCTATCCAACCATTTCAAGAGTCATCCTTAGTTCTTCCCATATCCGAACAACATCATACCACATTATCCCTCATTTCTACCCCACACATTCATGCCAATGTGGTCATCTCACAACCTCCTCTATCTGAATCTATGCAGACTCATATATCCCCTCCTTAAGGAGCTCACCATTGAATCCACATATAATCAATTCAAACTTCCCAACCACCTATTATTTACATTCTAAACAACCCTACAACCAATCAATCACATGTCCCTATCTCACAACAACCCACTCAATCTAACAAATCATATCACATTCCCATCTCCCAACACCAACTTGTGTCACAACCCATACAATCACAACCTTTTAATTATATTCCACCTTATCAACCACCTCCCACAACCCCAACCCATCCTCAAAAATTTCAAACATATATACAACCCCATCCATTTACTTCATACACATCCTAGATTCCCATTTCAACATCCCAACCATCTAATGATCCCTTACAAGATCTTTTGAGTCAAATGGCTAGTCTCGAAGCCTCAAATTTGGGGTCTAATACCAAATTTTCATATGATAAAATCTAAAATGAACCCATCAACCCATCTGTTCTGGTCAAACCTTATCCTCTTCACTGGGAAATGCCTAAATTTTCTAAATTCAATAGTAAAGAGGATCCTCAACAACATGTGTGTGCTTTTAGACATGCGTGTTATCTAATTAACTAAAATTAACTAATATGTAGTATGTGGGGATATTTAATTGAAGCTATGAACAACTGTAAATAAAGTAAATAAATGTAGTAAAGAAGTGTATAAGTGACCAAGCAACTATGCAAAAGTAAATGCTAACCCTAATGTACAAGAGAGAAGAGAAAAGAACTCAGCTGAATAACATATGCTCGCAAAAATGTGTCATAGAGGTGACTAAAAAATATGGAAGGAGGAATGACTATACAGAAGCCCCAAAAAGGATGGATCTAGATTATCTAGCTGGACTGGAGCACCTGGAGAGGGATTGGGGCCCTTGCGGGCATTTTGGTTTGCAAATTGGATGCCCTGGTATGTGTAAAAGCGCTGAAACTGAATCTCATAGGAGTAATAGGTGGTATGAAACCCTCATTATCTGTCACATCAAATTTTTTTCCCTGTATCAAATGTCGTTGATAATCCAAGATCATGATAAGACCTGCAAGAGACCAAGAAGAAGTATAACGCTAAAAAAATAAAGATGCAAATGAATGGGTCAGACTGACCTTAGCTACCACAACAATGGGCTTACTAACTGAGTGTCACACTACATTTCATACCCAAATGTAGTTCTTGTGAGTGTGTTCATAATATGCCCTAGGTGATCTCTTGTCATTCACACTTTTTGAAGTAACGAGCAATAGCTAAATGTAGAAAATGTAATAAAAATGTGTGCATGGAATAGAATAAAATCCCTCCCCCTATGAAGTGTGATGCAGATGTCCTAGCCTTGTTCCTTGTGATGGAGCTATGTGGATGTAAGTGATCTCCAATGCAATAGATGGATGCAACTCTAAATGGATGATAGTAGTGAATGGTGCTAGGTCCCTCATTATGGTCTCATAACTTTATATTAATAGGGTTCTCTTATCTAATCTCATAATTAACCCTGAAATGGCCGACCACCAAAAGATAAAGATCTCAAATGGCTAGAAAGAGCCCAAAAAGTGGTGAGAAAGATAAAAAAGGATTGGGGCACCCCTGGTGGGACTAGGGCACCCATAGGTGCCCCAATACTAATATGGGAGCCCCAGTCGAGGCTAAAATAACATGAGATGACAAAAGTTGATTGGGCCATGGATGTAAAAGGTTAGGAATGATGAAATAAAATAAAACAAGATGGGCAAAAGACAAAGGTTAATTAGTACTTTCTTCACTCAATAACATTCTAAATAGTAGTATGCTGAGATAAATAATACCTAAAGTGCATGATTTTATGTCTACATTATCTTATCACTCGTGATCAAAACCTTATGCTCCTCATGTTTCCCATGTCTTTGGCCGAACCAACCCTAGATTGGTATAATAACATCCCACAACATTCACTCTTCACATTCACTCAACTCGCGAAACTATTCCTTGAACACTTTTTAATAAACATTGCGTGTAAAATTATCATCACTGACATGTGTGCCATCCGACAATATGACGACGAATCTATTTCTGACTTCATTACACAATGACTTGGCATCATTAATCAACTCTCATGTCCCCTTCCACAAACTGAACTTATTGAAATCTTTTCACGGTTTTTTGCAAAGCATATCTCATCCACCCTTCAAACCCAATAATTTCAAACCTTTGAGGAAGCATTCACCATGTCTCGCAAACTTGAACTTCATGTCCTTGAGCAAGGCCATCTTAAACTTCGATACAACAAAACTAAGACGGAGTTCACAAAATCATCTACACATAATGACAAGCCCAAAACTTCCGCTAACACCATTGTAATCAAGTCATCATCCATGTCTACTTCTCACACAAATCCTCCACAAAAGGATCCTAGACCAATCCCCAATTACACCCATCTTGGGGAGTCATATAGTTCAATTTTTGACAAGTTAACGACGGTTAATCTCATTCGAATTCCACCTATTAGGCCATTTGACGAAACAAACCTAAACCAACTTGGTATCATGAAGAGCACTATTTCAAATATCAACAAGTCCACGACCATGATATTGAAATGTGTGACACATTTAAGGATTTGTTCCAAAAACTCATAGACTCGGGTGACCTCGAAGTGGACAACCCTAATGCACCACCCAATCAACCCTTGGATTTATTCAAAAAACCTTTCCCAAACCTTACAGCCAATAATAAAATTCAACCTTCCACATCATAAGCACCTAATGCACACATCATCAACATAATAGATCAAATTTCAACATCAAAATCCATAACATCATCATTGACAACACCTACATCTATTTTAGACCCTTCCCTGACTATCACACCTTCATCAACATCAACCATGACCACAACTTATTTAGACTTGATTATACCCACTTCTTTATCTTCACCATCTATAACTTCATCTATTGAACCCCTTTCTTCACCAACATCCATTCATGTGTCTACACCCATCTCCACATCAACCACATTCTCCGATATAACCACACCTATATCTACATCTCAATTTACGAGTATATCTATGGTGCCTATTGAAACATTTATGTCACAAACACCCCTACTTGAGACAACCAAGAACCATATTCATGCCCCATCTACAAAACCAAACATCTTTATACCAACATCCAAAACTACACCTATGACTACATCATTGCCTACTACACAAACTCTCATAATCAATACAAGCACAAGTGACACTTCAACAACACCCACAATAGTTACACCTATTCATTCTAAATCCGCCTCATCAACCTCCCTTTTAGACATCGTTAAACGTATCATGCAAACCCCCCCCAACCATCAACATTACAAGCACTGCTACCAAAACCAGTCATCACAGAGTCTCTAGTCAAAGATGTCCCTACTTCCACCAAAGACAAATCTCCACAAGTAAAAACTAAAAAACCTTGGTGTCCCTATTCAAAAGTCTCTTACACATCCACATAAGAAGTTAGAGATTCCTTTCCCTAGGAACAATCCTCTTAAATCCACACCATCATCATCACCATTCACAACATCTTATTCTAGGTTGGGGCCACCCCCTTCATCCAAAACTTCCACTATTAGTAAGACAACACAACAATAACCTTCTTCTAAATCATATACCACCTCTACTCCTAAAAATGAATCTAAGTCTTCCACATCATCAACCAAGACTCAAAATCAAGCACAACCATCCCCATCCTCTTCCAAATCTAAGTCAAACTCAAGGGCTCCCATCAAATCACCTCAGGTTAAACAATCATTACCTTCATCAAAGGTCCCTTCATCTATAGACACATCATCATCTATTCCCTTGGGGTATTATACCCAAATGTTTTACCAATTACCCCAAGCTTCAACAATCATTCTATCCTCCATCAAACCCTTTGATCCAAATGCACCAAGATCCTCATGGGTTGACTCCAACCTTATTTGTACATACCACCATGCACCAGGGCATGCCAATGAACATTATAAGGCCCTTCAAACCATCATACATAATCTCTTTGACCAAGATGACCTTATTGAAGAGGGACACATTCTTCCATCATCAACTTCATCATCCACACCTTCATCCACTAAGATATGCAAGTCACCCCTTTCATTCAAGAATTATGTCGACATCCCTCCACCTACTTCAGCCCCTCTTAAGGAACTTCCTTCACTTTACATTGATGTTGTTTGAGTCACCACTCGTTCTTATCGTGAATGTACTCCACCCACTCAATTGAAATCCAAGGTGGTTGGCACTGCTCCTCCTAAAGAGTCTACGCAACCATCTTCGTCATCCAAACCCAAGGTGTCCATCCTAGTTTCCCCTTGGCCTATCACACTTTAACATAGTATCGCAAAACAACTCCACCAGGCCCCAGTTAAGATGTCGCTCTATGAGCTTATCCAAAGCTCTTCGGATCATAGGCAATCCGTCATGGAAACTCTTAAACGTATCCCCACCACTAGTGATGAGGCTAAACCCTTCCCATATCTTGTTGGATTGCTTACTACTTAGACTTCCACATCTTTTAATGACACTAAAATTCTAGATATCACACTGGAAGAGCGTGATCTTCCCCTCTTCATTACCATTCAAATCAACGACACCTTCATTTGTCGATCTATGATAGAAAATGAAACTAACATTAATATCGTATCATCCCATACTTTCAACCAAATCAAGCTCCCTAAATCCATTGTCATTTAATCACCCGCGGTCTTGTGTGTCTTCAATGACACCATCACCCCCACCCTAGGTATAGTTATTCTTCTCATATACATTGGTGAAAAAATCCTCAATGATATCTTCTATATCATAGAGGGGGAGTTTCAATATAATATATTGTTAAGGTGACCTTGGATCCATGTTATGCATTACATCCCTTCCACCCTCCATCGATGTATCAAATATGAGCATGAGGGGAAGATTCTAACTCTGCCCATATAACGTATCATCCTAACGATGTGCTCATCCCAATGTAGTACTCATCTCAAACATCCACTATCTCATCTGTTTCCGCGTCTAAACTTCCTAATGATGATTCTATCGACAAAGTAATGGATAAACTTTCACTAGGGGAGTATTTCGTTCTTACACTAAATTCTCTTCCCACGCTTAATAGACTTGGTAGACCTGAAAAACCACCTATGTACTAACTGAACATCGGGGATATCATTACTTTCGGTCAACCTCATCTTCACACCACTCTCATCTATGGTGGCATTGGTCACCCTTCATCTCACATCGACATCCAACCTCATACCAAACTATACACCAATAGCTTTGGTTATCTCTACAAGAAATCATTTACTCACACATATGTTATTCATTATGCTTGGAAAGGATTTGGAATGGGGCTCTATGAGTAAGGTATGCATGACCTTATTATCGATCAATCTCACAAACCCCATGAAAAATTTGGACCAGGTTATAAAGAGAAATTTTTCGATCCACTTCCACCATCTATGATGATTATGAACACGCCTTCTCTATCTTCTCCATCCTATGAAGCCATGGATACAAATGACATTGTGTTTATTGCTTCTATTTTTTAGTCCCCGCCATCACCTTGGGACCGGTCACTTATCAGTGTGAAAATCAAACTAGGTCCCTTCCTCTTCAACATTGGAAATGATAGAAGAAGATTTTTCTACTATCGACATTCTCCATTGCGATAATGATGGCACCATCCTTTCCCACGTGGGTGTAGAATATTTCTAACTTCATAAGTGTTAGTGCAAAATCACAGCACCCCTGGACGCACATCAGGCTTCTAGGTTGATGTTCAGGCATCCAGTGTGATTGCACAACATGGAAACCTCTCTCCAAGCGTGGGGACTTGTGAAACTGAGAGAGGAATCTCTAGAGAAGGCTGGTTCCTGCTCCTAAACTACCTGCCACAAGCTATTCCAGTGCAGGCAAGCTAATCTAATCCTAATCTAACTGTGCCAAGGAGACAGAGAGAGAGAGAGAAAGGAAAAAATAGCAAAAGCCTACACTAAAACGGTGATACACCAGAGAAGGAGAATGTTGGACATCTATCAAAACTGCCATGGGACAAAGAGAGGTGAGCAATGGGAAGGATGGACAGATGCATCCCAGGCCCAAGGATAGATTTCACACAGAAAATGTCCCAAAACTCCATGAACACAGCTCCAAACCTACAATGAACATTCAAACATGCACAAATACCTGCAATGAAGAGAGGCAAGAAGAGGACAAGCAAAAACGAGGAAGGATGAACAGATGCATCACAAAACACGTTTTGTTGCTCCAGAAGTTTACACAGAACATCATTCCATTAGTAAAAGGCAAAAACGCCATTACAGAGCAAGGGAGGAGGTTCGAACTCCATTTTCAACCCTAGAGAAGAAAAGAAGGGAGGGCAGAGCAGAAAGAATGAACAACTTTTTTTTTTAAAATGAGCCAAATCTGGCTTTTACATTGCATGGGTCGAGCCTAGGGGACAGAAAACGTGGGAAAACGTGTAAGCCCATTCCTCATTGAATGCCAATGCATTAAAACGGCATAGGATACCTTACCAACCCATACCCTGCCATCTTTGACCAATTTGGAGGAGAATGCGACCCATTCTGCATTAATTTGGCCGCTGAAATGTCACTTCTGGCCGTGCACACGCGTCAGAGCTGTTTCTCGATTTTCTCTCTTCAGACTGCACCAAAACTCGAGATTGATCCTAGAATCATGTAGAGCATCTCAAAAGATTTCTGTTGATATAAAGAACGTGGAAATCCGAGCTCTGGATCAAAAGATATGGTGATCTGAAGATTTAGGGCACGGAACAGATCAAAACGAATTTTAAAATGTTTTCCCGCTCTTCGCCACCTAGACGACACGTGGCAGGCTCTGATTGGTCGCGTAATTCTCTCTCCTCTACCTTTCGGCGGGCTGTCTTTTGAATTTTCCTTGTGGGCCCTAGCTGGGACACGTGGCACTATCCCATTGGTTCGGATCGGTGCTCGAAAACTCGCCCCTTAACTTTTTGACTTTTCTCTTTGTGGCACGTGGCGATTTCTCATTGGTCCTCGGCCCCTTCGGCTCCTTCGCGTACTTCGCCTCCATTTGTCCCAGATGTCCCATTTGATTTTGGGCCCTTTGTGCTCATTTCGGCTGGTTCGGGCATTTCGCGTCCATTTGTTTCACTTGGCCCACCTGCCTCCGGACTGACTCGATCCTTTTCGCCCGGTTCGGCTGGTTCGGGCCTTTTTGTCCCAACTGTCCCAATTGCTCCTAGGACTAGGACTTAGCCGATTTTCGCCATTTTTTCTAGATCAACCTTCTTGCCTTCTGCAACCTTTTCCCGCATTTTCTCAGAGCTTGCTCCTTCCTTCCTGGACAGGAGAGTTAGAAAAATATCTGAGAGAACCTCAGAAACATGATGTTTGCTCTGAATCAATCAATGTGCCTGGGACTTGAATATTCTGATGCATGTTATCAAAATTACCCAGGGGGGGTGAAATTTTGACAACAATAAGACCTTACCATCTAACTCATCCAATCTTCTTAACAAAGCCACCATCAATATCAACGTTGGGACTCCCAAGGAGCCGTGCATCCTCAAAGTGGGTCAATACCTTGATTAACAAAAGCTTGAATCCTTCACCGCATTCCTTTCATGCCATAGAAAAGCCTTCGCATGGTCATACTCTAACATGTCAAGCCTTGATACATCCATAGTTGTCCATAATATTGTCACCTTTCCCAAATGCTAAGCCGATTAAGTAGAAGCTTTTCTGCATGCATCCTCGAGTTGCACTCCTTATCAAAGAGGAGTTGTAATGCCTTCTTTCCACTAATTTCATCATCCCCATTGACTATCCCCAATGGGTTTCTAACATCGTACCCATCACTAAAGTTTCTGGAAAACTTTGCATCTACACAAACTTTCGAGATTTGAATCTCGCTTGCCCGAAGTATTACTTCCCCCTTCCTAACATCGATCAACTTGTAGACCTCACTACAAGCCAACATAATACCTCATTTATTACCTCTTAGGGGAACTTTTGTTATCGCATCATGCCCTTTGGATTGAAAAACACCAAAGCCACTTATCAGTGAGATGTGACATATATCTTCCATGATATTATACATAAGACTGTTGCGGACTATGTTGATGACCTCTTGGGTAAATCTAAGCACCAACATAATCATCTCACTATTATTGAGATCCTCTTCAAACATATCATTTGTTTCTTTCTTAATCTCAATTTAACTAAGTGTGTGTTTGGAGTGTTAACTGGTAAACTCCTTAGTTTCATTGTTTCTATCAGGGGTATTGAATTTGACCCCACAAAAAACAAAGCCATCCTCGAGATGCATCCTCCCTATAACTTGAAGCAACTTCAAAGTCTTCAAGGTCATTTTAAGTTCATTTGTTTCTTCATCTCACAGTTATCTAATAGTTGCCAACCTTTTCATCATCTTCTTCGTATAGATGTCAATTTTAATTGGGATCATGATTTCTAGTAGGCCTTTGATGATGTTAAGCATTATCTCTTATCTTTGTTGGTGCTTACACCTCCATGTGAGGGGGAGCCCTTCTATCTTTATGTCTTTGCCTCTAATCATGCTTTAAGAGCTATGCTGGCGCATCGTGATGAGAAAATCCGTGAGCAGGATGTCTACTACAT
This sequence comes from Taxus chinensis, assembly GCA_019776745.2. Lineage (NCBI taxonomy): Eukaryota > Viridiplantae > Streptophyta > Pinopsida > Cupressales > Taxaceae > Taxus > Taxus chinensis. The sequence continues at coordinate 97,408,717 of CM034156.1, forward strand.
CAATCACACTCTTCATGATTATGAGACTACTACTCTGAAGTGGAAAAGCTTTGTTGCGCCATTTGCTTTGCTACCTCAAAGCTTTGTCATTATCTTTCAAACCACAAAACTTATGTTTTAACCAGTTGTCATCTTATCAACACCATGTACTCTAAACCATATCATAATGATCACATCACCCAATGGCTCATTCTCATGAGGGATTTTGACATAGAGTTCATCTCTCAAATATTGATTAAGGGCCAAGATATTGCAGACCAGTTAGCTGACACCTCTCTTCAAGATAATTGTATTCTTCACAAGCACTTCCATGATGATTCCATATTTAAATTTGAACATGAATTCCATCTGCTTAAGATGACTCTATTCTTTAACAGTTCTAAGTTTCAGCAAGGGGGAGTTGTTGGCATCATAATCATTCCTCCTTGGGATACTCATATCCCCATCATAAACAAGCTTAACTTTGAGCACACAAATAATATGGATGAGTATGAAGCTCTCATTTTAGGTCTTGAAACTGTAATTTTTCTTGGTGTCTAGATCCTTGATATCTACAAGGACTCTCAACTTATCATCAATCAAGTCAAAGGTATATATCAATGTAAAAATGATGTCTTGCAGAAGTATAAAGATATCATTGAATTCCTCCTAGGGGAATTTGAATTCTACATGATTCAAACTATCCCTTGATCTTCTAATCAATTCGCAAACACTATGGCTTCTCTTGCTTCTCTCATTCCTTGGGCAACAAAATAATCTCGAGTTTCTATTATTGTTAGGTGTTAAAAACAACATGCCCATGTTCATGAACTTCCTTCTGTCAACCATGTTGACACTAATCCTCGTGACCTTTGTTACTCTCAAATATTCGATTATCTATCTCAATCCATAGTTCCCTCAAACTTGTCCAAAAATAGTAGAAGGTCTTTTCTTCAACATGTTAACCTCTACATCATCCTTAGTGGCATTATTTACAAGCATGGATTTGATTGCCTTTTTATTTTTTTACCTTAAATCTCATGAATCCACTCACGCTATCTAAGAGGTCCATGATGGCATATGTGGGGGACATTTTAGTGGCTTGGAGATTGCCAAACTTGTCCTTCACATGCGTTAGTATTGGACCTTTCTCAATATAGACTGTTGTGACTATGTCAAGAAATGCATCAAATGCAACAACATTGAAATTTAATCTGCATTCCTAGTTAGGCCTTGCAGCCGGCCCAAGACCTTTGGCCTTTTTCGCAATGGGGGCTCGACCTTGTTGATCTCATCAATCCAGATTCTTCCCAACACCATCATTCTATCATCACTGCTACTGAATACTTCACTAAGTGGGTGGAAGAAATTCCTCTTACATCAACTAAGGCTAATCAAATCATTAATTTCATCTATCAACACATCATTTTTCACTGTGGCATTCCTCATAAGATCATCATGGACAATGAAAATTCCTTTAAAAAAATACCTCAAGAATATTTTTGACTCCTTCAACATCAAGCTAAGCTTCTCTTCTCCATATTACCCTCAAGCTAATGGTCAGGACGAAGCCACTAACAAAACCCTTCGTAACATACTCACAAAGACTATTGATAAATAAGGTCATGATTGACACCATCATATTCTATTTTCTCTTTGGGCTTATAGGATTAGCATTCACACTTCCACATGTATTACTTCTTTCTCTCTTGTCTACGGCTCTGAGGTCATTCTTCCTCTTGAAATAAAAATTCCCTCTTTATGCATTTCTTTTTGCGAATTCATCTCTGATGAAGATTATTGCCAAAACCATCTAGCACAACTCAAGTTATTAAATGAATGTCTCCTTCTCACTCTTGAACATCATCATGTTTATCAAGAGCACGTCAAATGTGCTTCTAAAAAAGATCTTAAAGAATGTGACTTTAACATAGGTGACCTCGTCAAAGAAAATTAAAATGTCATTACTCTAGAAAGGAGCCAATGTGGAAAGTTTTCTCCCAACTAGATCAGACCTTAAATTATCACGCATAAGTATGGGTTTGGGGCCTATTGCTTGGCCTCCCTAGATGGTATACCAGAACCAAAACCCCTTAATGCATTGGACTTGCAGCCATTCTATAATTAATGTACTTACCAATGAGAACTTAGCTTTTTCCATGGCCATCTATCCATCATTAGCCATTTCCACCTCTCATTGTAATGATTTGGAACTATGTTATCTACCGTTACTTTCCTAGTTATGACCTTGAATATGGGTACCATGGCTCTGCCCATAACATGTTCCTTATGGATAGGTTCTTCCTTCTTGGCGGGGACTTTGTGATCGTTACATCCATCACCCTCTTGTTAACCCATTGGACCACATAAAGGGTCCACGAGTGTCACTTATACATTCATCGTCCCATCCTATGTGGCCTACCTTGCTATTCCTAGCTCTTCCCCATGTAAAATTCAAAAATTACATATATGCTCATCAAAGCTATAAAGAAAAGACTGATCCCATGAAGGACAACTATTCTTGTCACAAAATATAAAAAGCAAAAAAATAGACTAATCCCTTGAAGGATGAATATCATGTATATTATCCCTTTCATTCCATAAAAGTTAAAAATTTATGAAGAAGACCATTCCCTCGAAGGATTACTACCCCATTTTATCATGACAATGAAGGCTTCCCACATAAATCAACCTTATATCTTATCAAAATCCTAAGAAAGCTTCCCAAATTGATCAAATTTCTCATTTTTTGCAAACTTTCTACATGGATCATTTTTTATTTTCCACCTACCCCAAGTTGGGGCATGCACTTAGGTAGATTCACCTATGGAGAGCCTAGTTCCCACATACAAGTCACATTTAAACCCCCTTTTGTCGTGTTGACAATAGGTTTATGAGTTCACTTTCCATAACTTTGCATATAATCCATGCAATAACTAACTATTGTTGGTTATTTGTTAACATTTGTTATTCACTGCAAGTGCATCGTTTTAAATGGTTTCCTTCTTGTTTACCTCCCATCCAGTTTGAAGCATCGATTCTTCGTGCGCTCTTTGCTACGATCATATGTCGTTTAAATTTTATTTTGGGACATCTCCTAGTTGATTAACATTTTATCTATTCATGGCTATTCATCCATTTCCAATCCATATTTGAAGGCTTGAATTGTTATTTTTCCCTATGTCAATCACTAACATCATAATCGTTTCATAGCTATCACACCTAGTTAGGTCTCATTTGCATTATGTATATACATTATCAACCCATCACATTTTCCAAAATAATAAAGTATAAACCATCATCAAGCATCACACTCATAACATTTGCATCTAGTTTACAATATCTCATCTCTAATCCAATTCATAATTATTTAGCAAAGTACATCTATCAAAATCAAAAACATAGTCATCAACATTATACCATCATATCTTCTACATATAAATATAAATCATATCACACGTTCACATATAATCAACTCACACATATATTTAATCATATGTAATCAAGAATCTCATCATCATCATCACCAAATCAATATAAGAAACCATCTAAATTTATTATCCATGTCATCAAAATAAACTATAGTCACACCCATATTACATATCTATCACCACATTTATTATTATATACATATCATCATCCCATCAAATATAATCACATATTATGAACACAAGCCAAAATCATCATCTATATATCATAATTCCAGAATGATCAGTACATCATACATCGCACGCATATACGAGTCCTGTCTTAAAGCTAACATGTCATCAAAATATGTAAAATGGACATATGATAATCTCAGGTCCTACCCTATTGAAGTAGGTGTTATAATCAATCCCACATCCTGTGGAATCCTTTGGTAATGTCAGAATCCACCTAATCTGATTACCTTTAGGTGGCACTCAACATTTTCTATATATTCTCAAATCTACTCATACAAAGTTGGGACTGTATCCCTCAAGTACAATGTCTCTCGTGCCTACAAAACCAGTGAGAACCTAAATCATTGGAAGTCCACATCATCAATTTCACCCAAAATCTAAAGATTTTTTTTAACTTTTCCACCCTCGGTCGACATCGAACCGGGCTGGGTCGATGCGCATAGGGTCAAATCGTCACCCTTCTAGGCCTGATCGATGATTATTGTGCTTAGTTGCCATCGAATGCCCTTGGTATCGGGCCCAAAAACTAAAAAATGTAAAATAATAAAGAAAACATAACAAATTCATTAAATAAGTTAGTGTTTTGTTACTCACCATCCTACGAGTCCTCTGGCGCTTCCTCCCTGCTCCTCTAACCTCCATTTTGTCGAATATATCACTCTCTTATAGCCTCAACACCCTCGATCATCACTCAGTTGTTTACAAATGAGCCCTATCGGTAGACCTAGGGGTTTTTATAACCCATTGACCATAGTTTTTGTCGACCCCTTTAGGTCACCGCTAATTTCTCCTAATCACCATTGACTATCCCTAATCATTGTTGACCCAGCCTTTCTTTTCATGTATATCACTCTCTTGCACTTTTTCCGATCAATTTCGCTAAAAGTATCTTTTCTTCCACTTTTTTTGGTGGCATAATTTTTCTCACTTTTATCTTTATCCCGCTTGGTTTTCATTCCCTCACCTCTATGGTAATTTTTGTGTTCCTTCTCGGGGCACCACTATTTTATATCTCTATCTCTCTTTGTCCCATGGATTTCCTCGTCTTTCCTTTGTGGCATTTTTAATTTTTTATATTCCCCCTTGGGGCATCTTTTGCTCACGTTAGCCTTCATCCCTCCATAGACACCCTTTTTCCCCCACCCCTCTTCATGTTATCCTGGTGCTTCCCTCGACTCTTTTCACATTTGTTTGCACATACTTGATCCTTGCCTTTGACCCATTGGTCCTATGACATGTTTGATCTATTTGAGTGAGTTTCCCTTGGTTTCCCTCCATTTTACAGTGATTTTCACCACTCACTAGTCTATAGAACATTTCCTTGATCTACATTGAGACCATCATTTGTTCCCTACTGAAGTGATATCAGACTTACCACCTTTTTTTACTTTTTGATCAATCATCGTCTGGAATATCTTATCCCATCTCCATCCATCTCTTTCAAAATCGTGATCGACTTCCTTTGTGTTGTCAATCCCAAGTTTGAGGGGGAGAACCCAATCAATCATTTTTTCATCTTTCTCATTTTTTCCTCGCAACTTGCCCAACGTAAACCACTCACCAAAAATTGGCAAATATAAACACCAATTTTTGGTATCTCTCCTCCCCTTCACCACGCATTTTCTTTCGTTCACCTGGGCCACCCATTTGAGTTTCATTTTCCCTCTTTATAATCTAATTCATTCCACCTTCAATCATGCATTACCCATTTTATTAGTTAGCTATCCATAGTTTATTCTAATCCTCATCTCATTATTTTTATTCCCCTAAATCATTATAATTACTCTTAATCATCATTAATCAATTATAATCTCCACCTAACTCATCTCTCATTTCTCATCCCTAGGCTTCTAATTTTCTATCCCTGAACATTTATTTAATAAATTTACCTATCAAGGGCCTTTATTTACTAATTATAATCTCTCACCTACCCATTTCTCTTCCCTATGCATCCCTAGCTCGTCTATATCCATTTAAACCCTAATCTTGCTTCATTTTGGGCCTCTTTTCCTTTTAGTTGGGCATCCTCCCACCGCACAAATGGACGAATCCCCACATTCGACGACGACCCACCGAGGTCTCTGTACACCCTATAAATATGCCATTTTCCCCTCCTTTCTTAAGGATGCAACATTAAGATTTTAGGGCTATCTTGTGATCTTACTTCCATTACTGAGTACTCTTGCAACTATCGTACACATTTTGAAGTCTTCTTAGAGCTATTGTGAACCTACTTTGGTGATCTATGGAGTCCTCTCTTATTTTTACATTTTATATACTTCCTTTATCATATTGTTGCATTTTGTTATCACTAACATCTTGTGCAGGTTAAAATATCTGTAGGGACTTTTCTTCACTCTATTTCAGCCTTCAGTCTTGTCTGCAAGTCTCCATTTTAGCCATTTCACTGTTGTTCATACCACAACTAGTTCAAGTCATTGTCGATCTTTTCCAAGTGTCATTGATCCAACCCCCATCTAACTTGTTTCTATCATTCAGGTCTTCATACATCTCTATTTTAGATCCAAGTCTATTTTTGTCATTCAGATCTTGCCATTTCTTACTTGTGTCATTTCAGATTTGTATTTTTAGGTTAGAGTCGTTATTGATTTCCCTGGTCACCGTCGACCAGCCCTCATTTTGCATCTTTTGTCATCCATTTCCCTAATTTTCTTACATCCCTTCATCCATTTTTAGGTCTAGTATGTTCTACAAGTTTCTCTATCTATTTTAGATCTGTTTGTAGGTGCAGTTCATCTCAACTCCACTCATAAAAAAGCTTGCAGGTCTGTTTCGGTGAAGGTGTTCTTCATCCAGCTCTAGTCGCTATTGAATGTCCCATTACAACCTTGGGTCACCGTTGACCCCTATTAGGTTTGTTTTGCTTTGTCCTATTTGGTTTAGATCCGCTTTTTGTTATCTTAGATCTATTTCTCAGATTCTATTTCAAATATTACATGATGTTATAAAATCCATTATCAGGTTTCATATTTCATATTATCTACTAGAGGGTTGACATCCATCCAAGTAAGCTTGCACTTCTTAGAACTAGATTAGTTAGAAAACCCTCTATATATACTAATCCATTTTCCTTCTAGTGTTCTTTGTTGTACATGTCATCAAGCTCAAAACAAAGAGGTTTTTTGTCTTTTATGCCTATCTATACCCATCACCACTTTGAGGTACCATAAACCCTCCATATTCTGAGTTGCTATTTTATTTCATTACTAGTCATTAACTTGACTAGGAAAAAAGAACTTGGTCAACACTAGGTGCCCCCATCCCCTCTAGGTGCCCTTGACCTCTTTGTACTTTTCTCACATGTTTTGGGTCCTTTCTAGCCATTTGGGAATCTTATTTTTTTGTAGTAAACCTTTTTGGGGTTAGTTACGAAATTCAAGAAAATAAATCATATAAATATAAAGTTATGTGACCATAATAAAAGGACCAAGCACTGAGCATTAACTATCACCACCTAAGGTTACATTCAAAGGACATCACAAGAGAACTCAGACATCCATCTAGGATCCACACACAAGGGCAAGTGACTGATTAAAATTAGCAAAGTAGTTGATAAAAAAATGTAAAATGTACTATTGACTACCCCTCTAAGGCATTTCTGCATGCATTTCATAGGAGGGGAAATTCATTCTTTCATCCACACATCTCATTACATTTCTTACATATAACTACTTGCTCACTATCAAGTGTGACACACACAAGAGCCACCTACGGCACAATTCTACACACACACATAGAACTATATTGGGTCTGAGATATAGTACAATGCTTAGTCATAAGATCACTTCTTTGTTAATTGAGGATTGTCTGACTCCTCATTTGAAATATTTTCTTTTTGGGATTTGATGCACTTTAGGTCTTTGTAGGGCCTTTCTTTATTGCAAGTTACCAATGACATCTAGAGACTTGGTGTGAAAAACTAGCAACAAGAAGCAAAAACAAGTGAACATCTTGTGACCCTCCGAAATTGCTTTCTAAAGATTTTATGTTGTCGCAGGTGCCCAGAATAGGTCTACAACACCCCAAGCATCTCTGACCCTCCATAGCTGCCCTGGTATAGCATATTATGACACCTCAGATTTTCAATTTCATTAGCTTTGTGCACCTTTGGGATCATAGCGAAACAACTAAGTATTTATTCCTTCTCATTTGCACCTAGGGTTTTAAATATTAATTGCTTATTTTTTTGGGTCAATTATGTATTTCATTGCTTATTCTTTTACTACTACATTGAAGTTAGATTTAGGCATATATTAATTTCAATAATTGCTTCATCACCCTTGTGCAAGTTGCATTATGATATTGGGCAAGACCTAGAATGCTCCAATTATGTAAATGCGTGAGATGGAATAAAATGAACTTCCCCTCATATGTTGTGTATACAGAGTGATGCAACCCTTACCCCTTATGTGGATGTGCTTGATGGATGCCTTGAAAATCTCTTTATGCCTTTGAATGCAAGCATAGGTGATAGTAGATAATGCTAATGCTTAGCCCTTGATTTTAGAGAAGTGACTAAGTATGTATATGATTCACTTGTTTTAATTTCGTAATTGACAACTAGAAACCCGACCCAAAGTGTTAAAAGATTCCCAAGAATTAAAAGAGACCCAAAAGAGTGAGAACAGGTAAGAGAGAGTCAAGAGCACCTAGGAGGGACAAGAGCACCTGGGTGCTTCTACCCTAAATGGGCGCTAATGTTTACAGCCATAAAAGATAAATAAGTTAAGTTCCGACAGGGTTATAAGATGTGTAAGACCAAAACTAAGATAAAAGAAAGAAAAGAGGCCAAAAGTAGTTGTCAACCACTAGTTTTCTTTCTTAGAAATCATGTATACATTAATATGGTTTAGGACCTAGAAATGTACCCAAGTGCATAGATTGTGTGTCTACATTTGCCCCCACTTTATGTTGTTGAGTGACTACTTGATAAGAAAAAGTAGATAGAATATGTGTACCTTATGAATCATGTAGAGAAGAGTGTTTCCGATAGCATGCCGAGTGGATAAGTGAAGCGTGAAGTGATTGCAATGTGAAGCGTAGAGACTAGGAAAGGGAAGTAGACCCTAAATGGTGAAGCGTATAAGTAGTAGTATATTATTGGAGCTTGTGTTTGCTGATGTGAACTACTTCTTGTTGCATATTAAGTATGGAAATGTTAAAGAAGAGTGAGAAAGTAGTCAATGTTATGTATATGAAAAATCAAAGTAATATGTGTATAAGTATATAAAAAGTGTGTAAAGGAAAGTTTGCACTTGATATGTAAGAGAGTATGAGATAGAAAATTATCCTATTTGTTTGAAGTTGTTGATTTTGAATGTTGATGATGAGGTTTTTGGGAAATCTCATGCCGAGAACAATTTTTCTTGGAGATCTCACACTAAGGGAAGAGTGTTGGTTAGAGAGGTTTATTTTTTATCTCTATCCATGACACTTCCTGATAAGCACCATTATAGATGGTATGTCCCTGATTTGTTCTTGTTGTTCCTTTTGTAACTGATTGTAACTGATAGATTGTATTATGTAACTAAAGGCAAGTTCCTGTTACCGAAGAGCTATGTTGAAAAATGTTGTACACTGTTCTGAAGTAAGAAAGTGACTATTTTTTCCCTCAGGACACAAGTGCACAAGGGGGAGATAAGTGCAAACCGCTACTATCCAGGATTGGGCACTAGTGTCTGATCTATGTTTTAGGTCTAAGTATTATTATGGAATGATCTGTGTCTATGCTAATTCTGTATTTTTGTGGAGCTCTAAGCTGTTATAAGGGTTATTTGTTCACCTAATAGATTCCCCCCTCATTTAGGGTGCATACGACAACTATAAGCGAATGCTGTCCAAAGGAGAGGACCTAAAGCTGATATGCATATATGATATTATATACCTTCATGTGGTAGGGTATGTGCATGGTAGAAACCAAGACACATGTAAACAAGAAAGGCTAGTAACAAGTGTTAGTGATAAAAATAGCTAGCATGTAATAGAAGACAATGTAACAAGCAACTAGGAAGACAAGATGGACCACAAAAGTGGGTTTCATACATGGGACATTGCTCACAATTTCATAAGACAATCAGGGCTGAAGTGACCATAAGAAAATAAGAAACAAGCATGACAAAGGAAATATCCCGCAAATAATGATAAACAATAGCAAGCCAAGAGTGACAGATAACCATGGTTGCATAGACCCTGTAAAGAAAATGCTACACATAAAGCACCTTTTAGCATGTTAGAAAGATAAGTAGTATGTTAAATCATGTATATATCATCGAAAGGTAAATTGATAGTGCCAAAAAGTAGTAAATAATGTCAAGATAGGTCATGTGATGTAAATGCCCCCAAGAGCTTCGGTGGGACTGGTAAAGAGTGGCACTGAGCATCATGCATAATGTAAGAATCTGTTAAGATCATGTATTCACCTCAAGATACCAAGTGAACACGCATGTGTGTATAGAAAAAGATAATGACATAATAAGTATCCAAATAGAATGGGAAACAAAGTGTAACATGTAAGTGGAATAAGCTAACAAAAGTAAATACAACCAAGATGTGTAAATACAGTGTGAATGTGATGGCATGTTTCAGTGTGCAAGATGTGAAAAGGGGAGGAGCCATGTTGCCCCCCAGTGGATGTGTGTGAGATGAGGTTCATTTATAAATTCTCCCTCAATAGTAAATAATGAACTATAGAAGAAGAGTGTGTCATTGGGAAACAAATGTACGAGTCCTGTCTTAAAGCTGACATGTCATCAAAATCTGTAAAATGGACATTTGATAATCTCAGGTCCTACCCTATTGTGGTAGGTGTTATAATCAATCCCACATCCCGTGGAATCCTTTGGTAATGTCAGAATCCACCTAATCTGATTACCTTTAGGTGACACTCAACATTTGCTATATATTCTCAAATCTACTCATACAAAGTTGGGACTGCATCCTTCAAGTACAATGTCTCTCATGCCTACAAAACCAGTAAGAACCTACATCATTGGAAGTCCACATCATCAATTTCACCCAAAATCTAAATATTTTTTTTTAACTTTTCTACCCTCGGTCGACGCCGAACCGGGCTGGGTCGATGCGCATAGGGTCAAATCGTCACCCTTCTAGGCCCGATCGACGACGATTATGCCTAGTCGCCGTTGAATGCCCCTGGTATCGGGCCCAAAAACTAAAAAATGTAAAATAATAAAGAAAAAATAAAAAATGCATTAAATAAGTTAGTGTTTTGTTACTCACCATCCTACGAGTCCTCTAGTGCTTCCTCCCTGCTCCTCCAACCTCCATTTTTCCAATATATCACTCTCTCTTATAGCCTCAACACTCTCGATCATCTCTCAGTTCTTTACAAATGAGCCCTATCGGCTGACCTAGGGTTTTTTATAACCCGTTGACCATAGTTGTCGTCGACCCCTTTAGGTCATCGCTAATTTCTCCTAATCGCCATTGACTATCCCTAATCATTTTTGGCCCAACCTTTCTTTTCATCTATATCACTCTCTTGCACTTTTTTCGATCAATTTAACTAAAAGTATCTTTTCTTCCACTTTTTTGGGTGGCATAATTTATTCTCACTTTTATCTTTGTCTTGCTTGGATTTCATTCCCTCGCCTCTATGGTAATTTTTGTGTTCCTTCTCGGGGCACCACTATTTTATATCTCTATCTCTCTTTGTCCCATGGATTTCCTCGTCTTTCCTTTGTGGCATTTTTAATTTTTTATATTCCCCCTTGGGGCATCTTTTGCTCACGTTAGCCTTCATCCCTCCATAGACACCCTTTTTCCCCCACCCCTCTTCATGTTATCCTGGTGCTTCCCTCGACTCTTTTCACATTTGTTTGCACATACTTGATCCTTGCCTTTGACCCATTGGTCCTATGACATGTTTGATCTATTTGAGTGAGTTTCCCTTGGTTTCCCTCCATTTTACAGTGATTTTCACCACTCACTAGTCTATAGAACATTTCCTTGATCTCCATTGAGACCATCATTTGTTCCCTACTGAAGTGATATCAGACTTACCACCTTTTTTTACTTTTTGATCAATCATCGTCTGGAATATCTTATCCCATCTCCATCCATCTCTTTCAAAATCGTGATCGACTTCCTTTGTGTTGTCAATCCCAAGTTTGAGGGGGAGAACCCAATCAATCATTTTTTCATCTTTCTCATTTTTTCCTCGCAACTTGCCCAACGTAAACCACTCACCAAAAATTGGCAAATATAAACACCAATTTTTGTATCTCTCCTCCCCTTCACCATGCGTTTTCTTTCGTTCACCTGGGCCACCCATTTGAGTTTCATTTTCCCTCTTTATAATCTAATTCATTCCACCTTCAATCATGCATTACCCATTTTATTAGTTAGCTATCCATAGTTTATTCTAATCCTCATCTCATTATTTTTATTCCCCTAAATCATTATAATTACTCTTAATCATCATTAATCAATTATAATCTCCACCTAACTCATCTCTCATCCATAAATCTCTCATTTCTCATCCCTAGGCTTCTAATTTTCTATCCCTGAACATTTATTTAATAAATTTACATGGGCCTTTATTTACTCATTATAATCTCTCACCTACCAATTTCTCTTCCCTATGCATCCCTAGCCTGTCTATATCAATTTAAACCCTAATCTTGCTTCATTTTGGGCCTCTTTGCCTTGAGTTGGGCATCCTCCCACCGCACAAATGGATTAATCCCCACAATCGATGACGACCCACCCAGGTCTCTGTACACCCTATAAATACGCCATTTTCCCCTGCTTTCTTAAGGATGCAACATTAAGATTTTACGGCTATCTTGTGATCTTACTTTCCATTACTTAGTACTCTTGCAACTATCTTACATATTTTGAAGTCTTCTTGGAGCTATTGTGAATCTACTTTGGTGATCTAGGGAGTCCTCTCTTATTTTTACATTTTATATACTTCCTTTATCATATTGTTGCTTTTTGTTATCACTAACATCTTATGTAGGTTAAAATATCTGCAGGGACTTTGCTTCACTCTATTTCAGCCTTCAGTCTTGTCCACAGATCTCCATTTTAGCCATTTCACTTTTGTTCATACCACAACTAGTTCAGGTCATTGTCAATCTTTTCCAAGTGTCATTGATCCAGCCCCCATCCAACTTGTTTCTATCATTTAGGTCTTCATACATCTCTGTTTTAGATCCAAGTCTTTTTTTGTCATTCAGATCTTGCCATTTCTTTCCCGTGTCATTTCAGATCTATTTTTTCAGGTTAGAGTCATTATTGATTTCCCTAGTCACTATCGACTAACCCTCATTTTACATCTTTTGTCATCCATTTCCCTAATTTTCTTACATCCCTTCATCCATTTTTAGGTCTAGTATGTTATAAAAGTTTCTCTATCTATTTTAGATCTGTTTACAGGTGCAGTTCATCTCAAATCCACTCATAAAGAAGCTTGAAGGTCTATTTCGGTGAAGGTGTTCTTCATCTAGCTCCAGTCGCTGTCGAATGTCCCACTACAACCTTGGGTCACCGTTGACCCTTGTCAGGTTTGTTTTTCTTTGTCGTATTTGGTTTAGATCCACTTTTTGTTATCTTAGATCTATTTCTCATATTGTATTTCAAATATTACATGATGTTATAAAATCCATTATCAAGTTTCATATTTCATATTATCTACTAGAGGGTTGACATCCATCCAAGTAAGCTCGCACTTCTTAGAACTAGATTAGTTAGAAAACCCTCTATATATATACTAATCCATTTTCCTTCTAGTGTTCTTTGTTTTACATGTCATCAAGCTCAAAACAAAGAGGTTTTTGTCTTTTACGCCCGTCTATACCATCACCACTTTGAGGTACCATAAACCCTCCATATTCTGAGTTGCTAGTTTATTTCATTACTAGTCATTAACTTGACTAGGAAAAAATAACTTGGTCAACACTAGGTACCCCCATCCCCTCTAGGAGCCCTTGACCTCTTTGTACTTTTCTCACATATTTTGGGTCCTTTCTAGCCATTTGGGAATCTTATTTTTTTGTAGTAAACCTTTTTGGGGTTAGTTATGAAATTCAAGAAAATAAATCATATAAATATAAAGTTATGTGACCATAATAAAAGGACCAAGCACTAAGCATTAACTATCACCACCTAAGGTTACATTCAAAGGACATCACAAGAGAACTCAGGCATCCATCTAAAATCGACACACAAGGGCAAGTGGCTGATTATTCTGGATGCATTTCATAAAAGGGGAAGTTCATTCTTTCATTCACACATCTACTTACATTTCTTACATATAGCTACTTGCTCACTATCAAGTGTGACACGCACAAGAGCCACCTAGGGCACAATTCTACACACACACACATAGAACTATATTGGGTCTGAGATGTAGTGCAATGCTTAGTCGTAAGATCACTTGTTTGATAACTGAGGATAGTCTTACCCCTTATTTGCATTATTTTATTTTTGGGATTTGATGCACTTTAGGGCTTTGTAGGGCCTTTATTTATTTCAGGTTACCAATGACATCTAGAGACTTGGTGTGAAAAACTAGCAACAAGAAGCAAAAATAAGTGAACATCTTGTGACCCTCCGAAATTAGCTTCCAAAGATTTTGTGCTGTCACAGGTGCCTAGAATAGGTCTACAACACCCCAAGCATCCATGACCCTCCATAGGTGCCCTAGTATAGCATATTATGACACCTCAAATTTTTAATTTCATTAGCTTTGTGAACCTTTGGGATCATAACGAAAAAACTAAGTATTTATTCCTTCTCATTTGCACCTAGGGTTTTAAATATTAATTGCTTATTTTCTTGGGTCAATTATGTATTTCATTGGTTATTCTTTTACTGCTACATTGAAGTTAGATTTAGGCATTTATTTATTTCAATAATTGCTTCATCACCCTTGTGCAAGTTGCATTATGATATCGGGGTATACCTAGAATGCTCCAAGTATGTAAATGTGTGAGATGGAATACAATGAACTTCCCCTCATATGTTGTGTATACAGAGTGATGCAATCCTTACCCCTTGTGTGGATGTGCTTGATGGATGCCTTGAAATGCTCTTTATGCCTTTGAATGCAAGCTTAGGTGATAGTAGATAATGTTAATGCTTAGCCCCTGATTTTAGAGAAGTGAGTAAGTATGTTTATGATTCCCTTGTTTGAATTTCGTAATTTACAACTAGAAACCTGACCCAAAGTGGTAAAATATTCCCAAGAAGTAAAAGAGACCCAAAAGAGTGAGGAAAGGTAAGAGAGAGTCAAGAAAACCTAGGAGGGACAAGAGCACCTGAGCATTTCTACCCTAAATGGGTGCTAATGTCTGTGGCCATAAAAGATAAATAAGTTAAGTTCTGACAGGGTTGTAAGATGTGTAAGACCAAAACTAAGACAAAAGAAAGAAAAGAGGCCAAAAGTATTTTTCAACCAATAGTTTTCTTGCTTAGAAATCATGTATACATTAATATGGTTTAGGACCTAGAAATGTACCCAAGTGCATAGATTTTGTGTCTACATTTGCCCCCACTTTATGTTGTTGAGTGAATACTCGATAAGAAAAATTAGATAGAATATTCGTACCTTATGAATCATGTAGAGAAGAGTGTTGTCGATAGCATGCCAAGTGGATAAGTGAAGCATGAAGTGATCGCAATGTGAAGCATAAAGACTAGGAAAGGGAAGTAGACCCTAGTGGCGAAGCGTATAAGTAGTAGTATGTTGTTGGAGCTTGTGTTTGCTGATGTGAGCTGCTTCTTCTTGCATATTAAGTATGGACATGTTAAAGAAGAGCGAGAAATTAGTCAATGTTATGTATATGAAAAATCAAAGTAATATGTGTATAACTATATAAAAATTTTGTACAAGAAAGTGTGCACATGATATGTAAGAGAGTATGAGATAGAAAATTATTCTATTTGTTTGAAGTTGTTGATTTTAAATGTTGATGATGAGGTTTTTGGGTGATCTCATGCCAAAAGTGAGTTTTTTGGGTGATCTCATGCCGACAATGAGTTTATTGGGCGATCTTATGCCGAGAACAATTTTTCTTGGAAATCTCACACTAAGGGAAGAGTGTTGTGAGAGAGGTCTAGTTTTTCTCTCCATCTGTGATGCTTCCCAAATAAGTGCCACTGCTGATGGCATGTCCCTTATTTGTTCTTATTGTTCCTTTTGTAACTGATTATAACTGATAGACTGTATTATGTAACTAGAGAAAATTATTTGATACTGTAGAGATATGTATTATAAACTACTGAAGACTGTTACTCAACTTAGAAAGTTTTTTTTTTTTGCCCCCAGGACATAAGCTGCATAAGGTGGGACACAAGTGCCCACCATTCCGCATACTGTTCTAGGATTGGGTGATAGTGTCTGATCTTTGTTTTTGTGACCCAAGTCTGGTATCTGGACCATTATATGATCTGTGTGTTTGTTTCCAACTCTATATTGTTTTTCTCTTATCTATAACTATGTGCTTCTGGAAGGGTGATTTGTCTCACCCAATAGATGCACCCCCTTATTTAGAGTGCATATGCGACGAATGTGGGACAATGTGGCCCAAAGGAGAGAACCTGAATTTGATATGCATATTTGATAGTATATACCTGCATAGGGGGTAGGGGATGTTTATGGTAGAAACCAAACCACATGTGTAATACAATGAAAGGCTAAGAAACAAGTATTAGTCATAGCAGTAGCTAGCATGCAATAGAAGTCCAATATAACAAGTATACTATGAATATAAGAGTGGACCGCAAAAATTAGATTTCACAAATGGGACATCACTCACAATATCATGAGACAATAAGGGCCGAAGCGGTTAAAATCGAATAATAAGAATCAAACAATGACAAAGGGCATAACCCGTAAAAAATAACAAACAATAGCAAGCAAAGGGTGATAAATAACGATGGTTGTATGTAGATCCTACAAGGAAAACACTACACATGAAGCACTTGTTAGCATGTTAGAGATATGAAGTAGTATGTCAAAACATGTATAGATCAGCGAAAGGTAAAGTTACAGTAATGCCAAGAAGTAGTAGATTAATAGGACCTCTTATGTGTGGAGTCATGAGAGTAGAAAAGGTAGATTCCTCCAAGAGCCTCAGTGGGACTAGTGGAGAGCATTGCACTGAGCATCATGCATCATGTAAGAATCTTTTACAAGTCATGTATTCACCTTAAGATACCAAGTGAATGTGCATGTGTGTATAGAAAAATATAATGACATAATAAGTATCCAACTAGCATGGGAAACAAATTATAACATGTAAGTAGTATAGGATAATAAGAGTGAAGACAACCAAGATGTGTAAATATGGTGTGAAAGTGATGGCATGTTTGAGTGCGCAATATGTGATATGGGGAGGATCTGTGTTGACCCGTAGCATGGATGTGTGTGATGATGACATTAATTGAGGAATTATCCCTCAATCAGTAAATAATCGAAGTATAGAACTATAGAATGTGTCATTGGGAACCCATGTATTGTTTTTTATCAGATGTTAGAAATGATGGATAACCAATCACTAAACATTAAGTGTATATGATGTGAGGTTCATTTAAGAAATAAAAACTCATTCATTCACCCATGAACCATTGATTTTAAAATGCGTCATCAGGTAATGAAGGTATAATGTATGAATCATCTATTCTAGGAGTCACTGTTATCCCAAGATTCACACCCTGAAGCGAAGAGCGTGGAGTGTACTAGATCAAATGGACTTAGTCATCTTTCTCTAGAGACAATCTGACAGTGAGTGGAGGGGGAGGAAGTGTGATGCTCACACTTCGTAATAGTCAGTGTGAGAGATGGATATCAAAAAGTGATGTTGTGAAAAAACATGGAGCCTTATCATGGTGGCTCATGTTTTGTAGTGGTCAATTCATAGCATTAAATATATGGTCATCACAATGGTAGGTGGGAGTAATAGAATGAATAGCATCATATTTTGGCTTGTAACAGGGCATACTAGATCAAGTAGGTAATAGATCACAACTTATGCAAAGTGAACGGTGGCATTGTTTTATTGGCCCAAGATGTTACAAAGCCACAGTTAAGCAGAGCTGGGATACATTGTAGATGACTTAATAGAAGGAGACCAAGATGTGGTAATTAATAAAAAATGTGGTATGGTACGTGGGTTGGATAGGTCGATCTCTGAAGCTAATGGAGAATGAACATTAGTACATTGTGTCGTGGTGTTCACCAGGCATCGCAGGGATGCAAATATTCAAGATGGCCATATGGGGTTTAGTAATTTGAGATGAGCATGTAGCAGAATGTTGTGTACAATAAATGAAATAAAACACTGATGTTCAAGCTACCCAATTCTTTGTTTTAAATAATAACAATCATTATCATGATGCCCATTAATTATGCAATAATTGCAAAATGGGTGACCTTTGTATTGTGTAAGCTGATAAGAATGGTAGTAATGAGTATGTGGCAAGTTGATCAAGTGGTGATTGATGAGCTTAAGAATAATATCACATTGCTCAACATTTATATCAAACTTGACATGTTCTGATTTGTGGTAAGCATTGTGGCTTCAAACCACCATGAGCATCATGTTGTAGAAATTAGATTAGGATGCAGGTGTAGAAGAAGAACTAACATGGGCCTGAGAAGCAACTTTGAGATGTTGGATTTCAGCTGTGAGGGATGTAACCATGGTTACCATAAATTAAACTTTATCTTTAAATAAATAGTGTAAAACTTGAATTGACTTGAAGACGGGTTAATTAGGTCATCAATGTATCAGGATTCAATTAGGCTCAACGGACCCAAATCTGATCTGAATTTGGCACTTAATTGTGGAGGTGGTGTATTACGCGGGAGGTACATAGTGTCTAGGTATTTTTGGAGGAATGAGTTTAACAGGTGGGTGCATCATGATTTTTTTTGGGTATCAATGGATTACTTGATGAATGTTTAAGAGCCTTGAAAGAAGATTTGATAGAATTGATAGGGATAAGGATCCTAGTGTTTAATCACGAGTGGGGTTCACCAAATGATTTAAGATCAAATTGACCTCTAAATCTCATACTTCATAGTCAACTACTGTTATGAATGATATACAAGTGCATGCAATAGAACAATGAAGTTAGACAAGGAAACAAAAATGTTTTTCTATTTCACCATAAGCAATAGATAGAGAGAAGGTGACTTAGCTGATTTCACATATTTTTTTGTTGTAAATGAATCTTGGGCATTTGAGGTATTGTTGAAGCATACTGGAAGTTCAGTGTCACCAAGACGGTTCTTTGGGGGGTTTAAGATCTTAGTTTATGTGAATGATGTAAGCGCCCATGTTATTACTATCTAGTTCACATGTGCTAGTGATCTTTTAATCTGGGTGTCAGTGTCTACTTTAGATAAAACTCAAGTTTCTTTCTATTCTCTTTTTGTCCTTCTAGGAGCTTTCTCGTTGGTTTCCTGTTGTCTCTTTGATCTTGATCCAATGTCTCTAACTATATCTGTAACATGCAAAACAAATGTCTACTGGGATGAGTATTCCCAACCCCTAAATGGTTAGCTTAGTGAAGGCAGTCTTTAAATAGTCTACTTGAGTGTGTTTTATATTAGTAATAAATAGAGGCACATCCCCTTTGTTTTGATGGAGGGAATAATGTCCCATAGCATTGCTAAGAGTAATACCAATCATATTTTTCAAATTTGATAAGCATGACATATGTTAGAGGCGCCAGAGTCAGTAATGCAATTATGGTGACTCTGTATAGGTCCAATGACCAGACAAGGTAAGACTAGAAAGGTTCTTGTTATACTAGAAGAGTGAGGATTTGTATTTGAAAGAAGGTTCTAGGAATGAGTGGTTCTAGGAGTAGGCAGTTATTCTTGAGCGGTGCCCAGGAATCTTGGCACATGTATTTGTACTACTTCCTTTGATAAACTAGATTAGTTTATCAAAATGGATTGAGCTAGTATTTTTCCTATGAATTCTCATATATTTAGACTATTTGAATTGTGTGCTTTCTTATATTGTTCCACGTGATGTTAAACTAAGAGGAAGTTCTAAGTAACAGGAGGAAGTGTTCAATCCTTGTACACGAGTAGCATTCTTATGCCTTAGGAATAATTGAAATAGAAATCGATTCAACATAAATGTCAGGTGCAAGATTATTTAATGGAGGTAGTTGAAGTCAAAGCTAAAGTAGTATTAGGATTCTTCGTGGCTGACACTCAAAGAAGTAGGAAATGATGTTTACTCTTTTTTTGTTTTTTTCTATCGATTCACCCTTTGAGTACTAAAGTGTTTTGCTTTCTTTGTACTTTTAAGACGATTCTCATTATTCTTAAATTTAGCAGATTTAAAAATTGACCAAGAGTAACTATTCATATCATCTATGGATTATTCAGGATCTTTGTTGGGTGAGTATTCATAATAACCCCAATAATTTCATAAACATCTTCTTGACGATCTAATTCAATTGTTTTAAGATTCAACAATTTATTGCTTCACTAATTTGTAATCGATTGAAATCCAATTAATTAATTGTTTATCTAAGTCAAAAGAGTTGTACAAACTGAAAAATTTGTTGAAATCCACAATGAATAAATTGATATTGGAACCTGTTGCACTCGTAGAAAAATCTATAACTGTCTGGATTTCACTTGAAAGTGTTCTTTTTCTTCTATTAATATTTCTGAGAAGAAGTACAATGTGACTTCTTTGAAAATGACAATAGACCTTTATATCTAACAGTGAAGACTTATGTGGCAGTCTTTGGTATGTCTCATTCATATCCTAGTACCTCAGCGTAGGGAACTTTTCCGATCGAAAAGTGACAAGCGAGCATGGGAATCTACAAGTAAATATTCCTCGCACCTGACCTCCTGAGGTCGTGCCGAGACAGCCGGTGGGGATGGAATACACGTGGGGTATAGACAAACTAGTTAGCCAATCTTATGTCTTTGACACACACTAATGGAATATGTGAATCTAAGGCACGGAAGGCCCTTCTAACCTGAACTGGTGTGATAGATCAGATTAGTGAGGATGACTTCTCGAAGGCTCTACTCAATATCGAGCTCTAGCATGATCCGATCTATAGGTTGTGGGATACGGGGAAAATGACCTGGAATTGTTTCATGTATATCTCCAGATAGGGTCATAGGATGGATGATGGATATATAGTGGATTCTATGATCTATTCTTTGGTCTACTCCAGAAATCTTTAGCTTCGTTAGTTGTTATGTCTAACAAGGATAACTATGTGATGATGGATAGGTGGAAGTGGAGTAGATATAAATATTGATGTGCATAAACCAACATCAATGTCGGATTGCCCTGTGGGTCTCGTTGGGTTGTGGGATTTGTGGATCACAACCGTAGATTAATGGTTGTTGTGGACCTACTATGGTCATATTTAGGAATCAATCTCTAATCCCTAATATCCAGTAGGTCGTATGCCTTTTCAGCCTCTATATTTAGGACTGCAAGTTGTGCAATCTTCTCAAAGTACCTTACAAGGGTTCTGGCAACCTGAATTCTTAAGCTAGTGTGTTTATGTCAGTGAAAATATCTCCTGCATCTGGCTGTGGGACCAAAGGGATCACAACTGAACGTTTGCTCTCTTTCAAGCCCTTCTACAGTCATACAGATATTTATCTAGGGTAATTTGTAGTTTGGTTGGTTTGACCAAAATGTGTGTGCTTGGTCGTCTTCTATGTTTAACCCTCTTAACTGTGAGCTGATCTGTTGTAAGTCTGTTGTTGTTTGGAAGAATTTGATTCTATGATTCTGATCTATATCAGCTATTTCTGTAACAATATTGGGTTGAGGCACGATTGGATCGAATACGTATTCTCTGGGATCTCTAGGTCCCGTGATTGTCATGCAAAAGGAAATGATATAATTCCAACTACATGACAGAAGTAAAATTAACTATGTAAAGTATGTTTACAACATATATAATTTTCTTTATTTTTGTGTATTTATCTGATGAACTATTTGAACGATAATTTGAAAGAGAAACTATTTAAGATATCTAGAAATTGACAACTAAACTAATAACGACAATTAAAACAAACAAAGCAGCCGAGTATAGCTACTTGTCATGTGCAGTTTGTAAATCTATTCTAAATAACCAGATAACTGATCTAATCTATTTGAAAGACTCTCGATTCTACCTCAGAAGTGAGGAGTGAATCATAGTTTCTTAGAAACTATAAATCCCCACAGCTTCCCCGACTATATTGAAAGTGAGATTAACTAAAACGAAATGATTTACTACTCTACTTGATAATGCTTTTAACTGGAACTTTGAAAGATCTAGAACCTGGATTTTGCAGAACAGTGGCGAATCTGGTTGTGCGTGGCTTTGTCCCCTCAGTTTGATCTCCTCGTTCCTTCATGCTCATGTGAATCCAGAAAATCATGTGATGTTAGCATCAATAGAATTTGGTATTGAAATAACGATAGCTTAGGATGCAGACTGAATACAATGTGAGTAGGAGAGGGATAACGCAAGAGAATAGAGCTTGGCTTATGTAATTCCTAGTGGGATTTATTGTGAGTCATAAAATAACCTGAAACTATCCTATTTGACGAACAATACCTGTAACTTTAATGGATTCCTACTAAAAATCAAACTATCCTATTCCAATGAATTACATGAAATAGTAACAACACTAGCACAAGGAGAATATGTGGCTTTCTGACAGCTAAACAATGCTAACTATGCACCTAACAAATGAAACTATGAATCCTAAACAAAATTGAAGGGCTAAGCTATTGAAATGAGAAATTCAGAGGCAAATTTGAGGGGCCATTTGCTTGAGCAGAAGCCAACTATTTATAGAATCCCATTTACCCAAAGGTGAAAACCAATTTGATCTCTTAAACCATAAACAATGCCAAAACACTATTCCAGGGAACCAGAATCATAAATACAAGCAAAGGTGGTGAAAAAAAGATGGTAAACGTTGAATTTTTATGTGAGTCACATTAAAAGAACATTCTGGAAAACACGTGAAAGACCGCCGCCCTGCTCAGGGCGGCGGTTAAAGGACCGTCGCCCAGGTAGAGCGGCGGTTTCGTCACTGAAGGCCAAAACATAAAGGAAAGGAGGGGAGAAGAGAAAAGCAAAGCACGCAGGGGCTAAGCGGGGTATGCAGGATGTTAACACATACTTGGGGAGATTTTTCGGATCCTGAACACCTTGCGAGGAGACTTGTATCATCATTGGGGCACATGTAACGTTGTTCCGGTGGTGTAGTACCCTACAATTTTGGGTACGTATATATTGCCCCCTTAGAGAATTATTTTAGCCATGAAGAGGCGTAAAACAGTGGATCTGAGTCTGGCGGTCCCGAAATGGGAAGTTAAAAGTTATACCTAACACGTCCGTGTGTCGAAATGACGCCATCCGAAATTCCCGCTACCTGTAAAATGACAAGAGGACTCAAGTGCAGATAGACAAAATAGATCGAAGAATAAATACTAAAACATTATGAAATGAGGACGTACCATTTGTGTGGGGATATGAACTTACCTTCGTCAGCGCTCCAAACCTGCGAAAAGGGGATTTAAAACAAGTCAGGGTGCTATATATATAAAAGTGA
This sequence comes from Taxus chinensis, assembly GCA_019776745.2. Lineage (NCBI taxonomy): Eukaryota > Viridiplantae > Streptophyta > Pinopsida > Cupressales > Taxaceae > Taxus > Taxus chinensis. Next base: position 97,431,964 of record CM034156.1, read on the forward strand.
GCCCATTTTCCTATTCATTTGCGCGTGTTGATTTGGTTGATTTTGAGCTCTGGGACCCACGGTGACGGTTTCTCACGAGAGTATAGTCAAAAAATTTGGGACAAGATCGTGATCATGCCTCCACAAGTGGAACACCAACCCGCGAGATCACATGTTAGTTTTTCTCGATTTACCGTTTTTTCCCCCAAAATTTTAAAATGGTGAAATATTTGTTATGGGGGGGTTATTTTTGAAAATGTCAGTTTTAATAGGTTTATCTAGGGGGGCGCCTACTGGGTAGGCTCTGTTTAAGTCAAAAGGGTCCTTATTTGTGTTTTTAGGCGTCACTTAGGGCATGTGACCCGTACAGAAATTTGGGACACGACTGCCGCCCTGGGCAAGGCGGCGGTTACACGACCGCCGCCCTGATCAGGGTGGCGGTTACAAGACCACCTCCTTTAAGGCGACGATTACGGAACCACTGCCCTGCTCAGGGCGGTGGTCCTTCATTGAATGCCTAAATAACACTTATTTGAATTCATCTTTGCATTTTTAGCATCTTTACCTGCTTTCATGCTTTTTCTAATGTCATTTGTATACTAACTTGCTTTGTTTTGTGTGTTTTTGGGTGTATGCAGGCGAGGGAGGAGTATATTCGATGGAGCCCAGAGAGAGTGTGTGATTGGCTCCTGGTAGTATCAGATGCCCTTTCTCAGGATGAGCAGGACACTCTTCAGAGGGCTAGTATACTGCGTATATCACGGGTTCCACATGTTGCACCATCTAGTCACATACTTTATGAATTATTTTCATATTGGGATGCCGATTGGAACACTTTCTAATTACTAGGGGTCTGAGGTGAGTGGACCATTACTTTAGAGGATGTTTACCGTATCTTGGGGGTCCCGATTATCGAGAGGCGGCTTACTCTTGAGACAGTAGGGTCACGGGCTCAGACAGTACAGTGGGCCTCATATATGGGAGATGCAGTTATCTCCACTAGTTCGAAGAAGGGGGTGAGGGTTCGATCTATTCCTAGCCTACCTATCCCCTTGATTCGTCAGGCCATTATGGGGATCCTTGCCTCAAGATTGATCGGGGAAAAGGGAGGAGACACTTTATTGTATTGTTGGTCCCCCATCATTATACAGATTGAGGGACATGGCCGGATTTATGCCTGGGGAGCTGACATACTTGGGACTACCTACCATGATTTATACAGGGTGGTCCATTTACAGGGGCAGTCATTGAGCCATTTGACCCTAGTTATGAGTTGGGTCTACGAGTGTTTCATCCCCTATGGTAGAGGCGTAGAGGTGGCAGATCTCAGAGCTGTGAGGGCAGCCAGATGGACAGACATGTCGGTGCTCAGAGCACCTCACCAACTAGTCGCCTCCTTGACCACTGATGACATGGAGGCTACACCCTATCAGGCCATGACAGGTTTATGGGGCGAGGAGGCTCTTACTTTGATTTCTTTCTCCACCACAAGGTAGCTTGTTGACAGGGTGGGGAGGGTGGAGATACATCCTTTTGGTTGAGTGCCTCAGCAGTTTGGCCTACCTTATGTGGGTATGCTTCCCCTAGTGGTGCCAGTGTATAGATTAGTTCGAGAGGCTAGAGGATGTCCTAGAGGTTGGGGTTGGATAGTTGTTACTCCTAGTGTCCCCATTGCAGCTAGGCGGGTAGTACGAGCTCGAGGGAGAGTCGGTGCTCCTTAGGTACCCTTACTTTAGATTGCTGCCGGTCCTGCCCATAGCAGTGATGACCCCATCGACATAGAATCTGAATCCGAGGAGTTCACAGGGGGGGAGACGGAGGAGGAGACCGAGGTTGAGGTCAGCGAGTCGGGCTGAGAGGAGGACATCGATCTTGAGTGGCATGACACTCAGGATATCTTACAGGTGGAGAGGGCAGAGCAGAGTGTGGAGAGGGTGACTCTAGTTTTAGAGGAGCCACTCTCTCAGGGCCTTGGTGGAGAGGATGAGTCCATACCAGGACGATATGTTTCCCTGGCCACAGGAGGAGCGCACCAGTCAACAACGACATATGTGGCAGGTGCCGATCCTAGAGATCCATCCTGGAGGCCTAGAGATTCGAGTGAGTTATCATCCTTCCCTTTAATGCTTGTTTCAAGTTAGGGTTGCCTTAGTTGTTATCTCTCCTTTTGTTTACATTTGTTTTTATCTCTTGATTATTTCTAATTGGCTTTTCTCCTTTGCTTGCAGAGACTGCTGACGAGTGGCGAGATCTGATTTTCTGGGTATGTACTGATATTCTGATGATCCCTATGGAGAAGACCAGTGCAGAGCTCCGTGGATGTAGGGGAGCCTTGAGTAGCTGGTAGGCATACCGACGTCTTTGCCCCTATCTGGCATGTGGCCAAGATGGTGACTTCCCTCAATACCAAGCTAGCAGGGTATAGGATAGCAGAGCGACTGATGAGGAGTCACTCTCATGGTGAGGCCGCAGCTACTCCTCGGGACCGTGAGCCCTCCGTGCACTCAGAGCGCCGGCATAGCCGGAGTCCTAGACGTGGGCGTGCACCCTCAGAGGGATCTCATAGGGGTTGAGAAGCCGTTTATCTCTCTTAGATTGTCTTGTATGATATATTTGTGTTTCCCGAGATCTTTGAGCATGTTTACCATGCGTAGCACATGATGGCATTGTACAGGAATTTTGACCATTTATATATATATATATATATATTCTTTTTTGGATCAAATGCTTGGTATCAATGTTCTTGTGATTTGCTTTCGAATGTAAATTATAATGTTGTTTTTATATGCTTCTCAGAATGCATGCAATGGAGAACAAATGATACAAATGTTTACTTTCTTTTTGTATTTCGTGATGCTGATATATGATAATGTAGACACAATGTGATTTTGAACTTTAGTTTCTGTAAGAAATTTTTGGTACTTCATATTCATTTTGACAAAAGTGATGATAAACTGGTACGATGAGCAGATAAACTTGCCCCACTCCTACCTCCACGCAACTAGTAAGATGTGAGGGCTCATCACCGAGAGCTAGAAAGGGCACAAGTTATGAAATGTGTTGAAATGATAGTGATGAGAGATAGACAAAGCTTTGGTGGAACCAAATTAGGATGCTACAAGCCTACTCTACTCGAGTGACTCCATAGTTTGGGATGCAACTTGCTTTGCGGTTTATCCAGACTTAGATCCGTAGATGGCCACATGGTAGACAAAATCTGGGTTTTAGGGTTTTTTGAACTCTCTTGGAATTTTGGACATCTGATTCATTTGTTCCTGACTCAAGATTTCAAAGGTTTATTTGAATTTGGTTGCTGACTACCTTCAACATTTATTATCAAGAGGACCCCCTATACCTTCCCCCATGCTACTAATAAGAAGTATGGGCTTATCACCATGGACAAGGCATAGGTGAGTAAGGGCATTTCCATCCTTTCCCAACCCTACATCACTAGTAAGAGACACAAGCTCATCACCAAAGGTTGGTAGGGCAAGGAAATGTGTAAAATTAAAATTTTCTGTTTGATCTATTTTTGACTTGTTTGTTTGAGTAAAATGTCAGTATGTTCTTACTTCCAAAGAGATATACATATGGGATAGATGTGACATGATGAAGCTTCTAGAATAGACCATAGGAAAGACACCTATCCTAAGAAGAAACCAAAGGTGAGAACACACATACAGACCTTGGTATGGTTACCGTTAAGACTTTGTCATATCTAGCTTTATCTGATGAAATGATTATGAAATGGTTGATGATGATACGGAAGTGAAGAAGTATGATTAGAGTGTTCATGCCAATAACATCAGAAGTTATAATGAATTACTTTGAGAATGAGTTCCTTGATCACAAAATTGTATGAAACAGGCAGACAAAATGAACCTAACTACATGAAGATGTAATGTAGATATAGTTATACAAATAGTGCTGGTCGCTTATGCATAGAATCATTTAAGATGCAGGGAATTGAAAGTTTCACCGAATTCCTTTCCTTCCAGCTTACATAAGAGATATGCTCCATTTCCATAGTCCTTCGTGACTCGGTATGGGCCCAACCATTTAGGCCAGAATTTCCTTCCTTCACCGGTCTTTTTATCGATCCGGCTGTCTAGTCTTAGAACTAGATCTCCTTCGTATATGTCTCGTTCGTAGACCTTCTTGTTATATTTCCAGCACATCCGGTTAGCATAGATTTTGTGCCGCTGTTCAGCATCTAACCTAGCTTCATCTAGGATTTCTAATTGGGAGAGACGTGTTTTTCTGTAAGCGTCTTCATATAGAATCCCTTATAATGAAATACGAAGACTAGGTATTTCAACCTCAAGTGGGAGAACTACTTCTGCTCCGAATACCAGCGAGAAAGGAGTTGCTCCTGTTGGTGTTCTTATTGAGGTTCGGTGGGCCCATAAGGCTGGGTATAAATTTAAATGCCAATCTCTTTTGTTTTCTTTCACCATCTTGAGAAGAATGACTTTTAATGTTTTGTTTGTTGCTTCAGCCTACCCGTTGGCTTGAGGGTAATACAAGGAGGCTGTATGATGGCTTATTTTAAATTTATTGCACAATTCACGAACTTCATCATTCTTAAAAGAAGTCCCATTATTTGAGATAATGATTTGTGCGACACCGTAGCTACAAATGATTTGGTTCAAAATGAACTTGGCGATTACAGAACCCAGAATAGTAGTAAGAGGCATAGCCTCTACCCACTTGGTAAAATACTCGGTGGCCGTGATTATGAAGTTATGGCTATCTGTAGATGAGGGAGAGAATTTCCCTATCAAATCTATGCCCCATGTAGAAAAGGGCCATGGAGTAGCGATTGGCTGTAGAGCTGGTGCGGGCATGTGAATCTCGTGGGAGAATTCTTGGCATTTATGACACATGCGTACAAACTCTACTGCATCGTGTTCTAGAGTGGGCCAGAAATAGCCCATCCGATGTATTTTACGAGCGGTGGCATGACCACCGAAGTGGCCTCCACATATTCCATTGTGAGATTCATGGAAAATCTTCTTGGATTCTTCTGTGTCGACACATCTTAGAAGCATTCCATCAAACACTTTTCGATAGAGCACTTGCTCTATAATGACGTATTTAGCTACAATAATGCGTAACCACCTTCTTCGTTGTGGTGTAACACCTTCTGGATACGTATGGTCCATGATATAATCAATAATATCAGTATACCAAGGACACCCAGAGATAGGAGGTTTGGTTTCGATGTAGTATATGCATTCATCGGGAAAGTCTAGATCTACTAGATCGCCTCCATCTAGTGGGTTATCAGCTAACCAATCCGCAATGATTTGTCCTTTAATGGATTTTTGATTCACAAATGTTAATTCGAATTCCCCCATTAAGGTTATAAAGCGTCTAGCCTTCTTAGACAAGGACCCTTGTGTGAGGAAAGTTTGCAAATGGTCTGTTTTTATAATGACCCTTGTTTTTTGATTTAACATATAATGTCTTAAGCGTTTGGTTGTGAAGACTATGGCAAGGCATTCTTGTTCTGCCTGTGTATAACATGTTTCATAGTCGAGCAACGTTCGGCTAATAAAATAGATCATGCATTCTCTCTTGTCATCGTCTTCTTGAGCCAACATACAGGCTAGTGAGACGTTGGTAGCTCACAAATATAAGATTAACGGGTGGTCTGGTTTAGGTGGTATTAGCGTATGTGGCGATAACAAGAAACTCTTAACTGCTTCGAAAGCTTCGTTATAGTCTTTAGTCCAATTGATACTATAATCTTTCTTGAGTAGATTGTTGATTGGATGAATGGCAAAGCTTAAATCTGGGATGAATCTTCGGATTGCACTGAGTTTCCTGAGAAATGACCTGATTCTAGATTCATCCGAAGGTGGGACCATTTCGAGAACAACCTGGATGTTGGCCGGGTCAACATCGATCCCTCGTGACGATATAATATAACCCAAGAGTTTCCCTCTTGTCACACCAAATACACATTTTTATAGGTTTAATGTGACTCCGTATTCTATTAGACGTGAAAGAATGATGTGGAGCATTTCCGGGTGATCACAACGCCTCTTGGATTTGGCCAACAAGTCGTCTACATAGGATTCCATGATTTTGTGAATAAGATCGTGAAATATGTATGTCATTGCCCGTTGGTATGTAGCGCCCGCATTCTTGAGACTGAATGGCATAACAACGTAGCAATAGGTTCCCCAAGGAGTGATAAACGTGGTTTTAGCTTGGTCTTGCTTGGATATTTTGATTTGATTGTATCCTGAGAATCCGTCCATGAGAGACAAAAGCTCAAATCCAGTTGTTGCGTCAACGATGATGTCTATGGATGGTAACAGGAAGTCGTCTTTGGGACATGCCTTGTTAATGTCTCGGAAGTCTATGCAGATGCGTATCTTCCCATTCTTTTTGAGAACGGGAACGATATTAGATACCCACTGAGAGTAATCAACTGGTTTGATGAATCCTACTTGGAGGAGTTTCATTACCTCTTCCTTCACCATGAGAGCTACCTTGGGCTTCATTGGTCTCGATTTTTGTTTAATTGGCTTTGCATGTGATTTAGTGACGAGGTTATGTACCATGATGTGTGGTGCAACCCCTGTCATTTCTTTATAAATAAATGCAAAAGCCTTTTGATGTTCCTTATGGATTCGAGTGTGTATTTCTACTTCTGTTGGAGTTAACGAGGATCCTAGTTTCAAGATCTTTGGTTCATCCTCCGTTTTGATGTTAATATCAATTGTTTCTTCGATTAAATAAGCGTTACCCTCTTCAAACTCAGGCGGGGCTGGAGGTAGGTCCATATCTTCTCCATTTTCTACTGCATATATGTCGAGTTCCTTTTGCGGGGGAAGCTTTATCATGGGATTTTCAAAGTAAGAAGATGAATGTGGGATTAAGGACAAATCTATCACGTGATGGGTGAGATGTAACATTGCATAGGAATTTAAGTAATCAAGAGTAGCTCTATCACTATCAACGTGATCGAAGATAGTAGATTTGTTCTCAGCTACGTTTGTTAAGAGAGGGTTTGACATTTTCTTCACTAATGGTTCAGTACGGAGGGATACTATGAAACGAGTGTCTTCCAATTCACTGTTTGGAGTGAAGCGTGAAGTTGAGGTTGCTATCGAATCGGCGAGAAGATTTTGTTCTCGCGGGATTGCTTCAATTGATATAAAGTCAAACTCTTTTCTCAAATCTAATATAGTTGTTTTGAGAGCTGTAAGTGCTCAGCTCTGGTTTCATACACCTCAGAGACTTGGTTTGCTACCAATTGTGAGTCTCCTAACACCCTGAGGTTATTAACACCGATCCTCTTAGCTAAGATGAGGCCAAGGAGGAGGGCTTCGTACTCAGTGCCATTGTTTTTACACTCAAAATTTAGTTTAAAGGTGAGCGGTAAGATCTTTCCCTCGGGAGAAATAAAGATCACACTTGCCCCAGCCCCGTAACGACATCTAGCTCCATTGAAATGGAGAGTCCAATATTTAGTTGGGAAGATGGATGTTGGGACATTTGCTACGTCATTGCCTTCTGCTTCGGTTACTTCTACCATGCAGAGATCCTCTGCTGGAAGAGAACCAACTCCTAAGGTATATCCCATGCCTACAAAATCAAATGGTAGGAAGATTGGTAGATCCTGTTCTAACAACTTGACAATCTTTGCAGTAGTTCCTAATGATACGGTTTCGACAATGTTAGCCTCGTCCTTGAGGGTTGGAATAGTCTTGATTGGGTTCATAACTTCTATTTCTGTTATGGGTACCGACTTTTCTTCTATTTTTGCGTCGGTTGGTTTATTAAGTTGGTTTGTCAGGAGTTCAAACTCAGAATGAGTGCCTGGCCTTTTCTTCAGGTTTTCTAGGTGTATATCGAATGGTTTTGGATCGCCTTTTGCTACGAATACCTTTCCTAAGTGTAAAAACCTTACTTCTTGAAATAACATAGAAGGGATTGCCTTCATACGGTGTATCCATGGTCGGTCGAGGATCATATTATAGTTAGTTTCCCGATCTATAATATAAAACTCAGTCAGGATTATTTTGGGTCCTAAGGTGACTGGTAGTATTATAGTTCCAATCGAGGTGGCTTTAAGGCTATCATAGCCTCTTAACGTATTCCGAGTCGTGGAACAATTTGTTTCTCCATACGCTAGCTTTTGAAGGAAAGAGAAGGGGACTATGTTAACTGCTGCCCCATCGTCAACCATTGCATGTTTAACAAAAATTATTATAAACCCAGACTTGCAAATATAAGGCTAGATCACCTCTGTGTGCAATCTCAACGTTTGTTGGCATTTTGTTTATTTCGAATATAAACTCGGTATCTTTATCCGGCTGTCCCGGAGGGTGGATATCAAAGTCTATATGGTTTACCCGTGTTTCGGGAGGTGGAGTGATGTTAATTAAATGACCTAAACCTAATGCCTCTAAAAGAGTAGCCCTGTGGGTAGGAGAGTTCTTCAGTAAGTCCAAAAAAGAAATGTGTGAGAAAGTTTTTGTTAGATCACTAATTAAATCATAGGCACCCATGGGTTTTACTAATATTCGTTGGATGTTATCTGTCTTTGGCATGTAACTTGGACTTGGCTGAGAGGAATATTCTCGTGTCCTTGTTATGGCTTCCACGAGTAGTTCGGCGCCTAACTCCACTAAACCAACTATCTTGGGTCATGGCTGACTTCCTAATTGTGGTGCAACTAATGAATTTAGTAAAGTCGAGGCTTCATGATCATTGCTTCCTGTCATTATGCCCTTATTTGTCCCATTTGGATTTAACCTATTGTTATTGTGATTTGGGAGTGGATCATTGAAGATCTTGAGAGGTGCATTTTGAGGGGAAACTACCCCTGTAAAAGTATTTGGTGTTGGTGACGCAAGATCTGCCAAGAACATATATATAAAAAGTTGTCTTTGTTCCTCTGGAAAATGTTGCATGAATTTATTGTAGTCACGACACGTTCTAGTGTCATGGCCTCAAATTTTGTGGAAACCACAATCCAAGTTAGGATTGTAATTCCTAGGTTGCTGGCTTAGTGCATATTGTGGTCCAAAGCTCTGATCAAACCGTTGTCTATTAGGATTAAAGTTTTGCATTTGTTGTTTTTGGTTTTGGTTTTTATATCCAGTTGAGTTTTGGCTTGGACCCTGCGTAGGGTTTCGCAGTTGTTGTTGTGGATGATTAAAATCCACTGTATTGATCGTTGGAGTAACATTGTTGTTTCGCTGATTGTTAATCAGTGGTGGAGTATTTACAACATTTGGCCTTTTAGCTTGGTCAGTTACTCCATCTGTGGTTACGCTGCGATTTTTGTTAAGGATTTTAGGTCCTTGATTGACGTTTGTGGTAGTAGGATAAGTCGTAGTATTCTGGAAGGGGGTGATTAACCTCCCATTTGTTCCATATGTCTTGCAACCGCTATCTATTGCAACTTGATCTATTCGGAGGGTGCTCTTAAGTACTTCATTGTAAGTCCTTAGTGGGAACTTTTGGACTTCTTCCTTCACCTTTCTGCTAAAAGAATGAAGGAATAAATCGCATCGTTCCATTAGTTCAATGTTTGGAGCACTTGCCGAAGAATAGAGGACTGTATGCCTTCTTTGAATGAAATGAGCAACAGATTCATTGTGTTCTTGCTTAATGTGCAAGAATTCCCTGATTCCTGTTCTAAATAGTTTGTTCATATCAAATGCCTTGATGAACTCAGAAATGAGTTGTTTAAACGAATGGATGGAGGCTTCAGGTATTCTGTAATACCAATCGAGGGCGATGCCCTCTAACGTTTTGGGAAATATTTTGGCAACAACCCCATCCCAAGGGAGCAGTTCTCGAATGGCTGTGGCATAGGCCTTGATATGTGTGTTTAGATCTCCCTCTCCTTTGTATTTGGGAAAATCAGGAAGAGGTCTTAGAAGCATGACACTTCGTATGGTGAAGTCCAAGGGCTCTTTGAAATATTTCGAATAAGTCCCTTTCGCGTAGGTTTCGACCATTGATGGTGCTTGCTGAGGGGGTGGAGGTGGAATGGGTTGTTGATATGGTGTAGCGTATGCATTTTCCGGGACATAAGGAAATCCCTGTGGTTGAGAAAACATGCCGAGAGAGGAGAATATATCTCCTTGTGGCGACTTGGAGTACATGTTTAAGTATGAAGGGGTATTGTCTAGGAATGGATTATTTTGTACTAGACCAGGAGGTACCAGAACGGTGTTAGAAGTGATGGTTCTAGTTGGCGCCTGTTGTGAATACTGAGGAGGCATGCCCAACGTGCCTATTCCTGTGAGGAGGTCTACTTGGCTAGGATGGTGTGGAGGATTGGAACTTCCTATCTGCATGAATTGAGAATTTTGACTTGCTTGAGCAAGTTCTAATCCTCTAACCTTTTCTATTAGAGTTGAAATGACTTCATTTGGTGAAGTCATAGGTTGTTGCCTTGACAACGTTTGTTGTATATCGTGATGTTGTATAGGCATGTGATACCCCGTTATGAACTGATCGTTGCCCTGCCAATTTTCCCTAAGGGCATTTCCTATATGTAATGGCATGGAGGCATTTTCTTGAAAAGAGACCTCGGGTTGTGTTTGTAAACTTCCTATGGGTGGGTACATACTCTGAGAGCGTTGTTCATTCCTGGCATAACGCACTGAATGTTCATCATCTAAAACCAAGTATGGATCTGATTGTTTAATAATTTGTGGTCTAAATAGCACCTGAGGAGATGAACCAGATTCTCCTGTGAACGTCATATTGTTTGAGCCTGAAGGCTCTGTTTGTTGTGTTTAAGCGAGCTGATCCAACTCCTCTGTTTGGAAAGATGAGCTATATCTAGTCCTTGGAGGTGGAGTTTGCATTGAAAACTGGTTAGTTGAGTAGTTGTCACCCCATACTAAGAGTGAGGGTGACGACTGTCTATTCAGTTGAGGTAGTATGCCTCAAGACCTAGGAGAGGTCTGCCATATGCATCGAATCCCGACATATTCGGGGGGTATATAAATACCCGCAGAATAATGGGAAAGAGTGAAGGTGTATGAAAGAGGTAATAGCGAAAGCACTGTTTTTTTCATGTCAGTTTCACCAATTTTGTTGGTGAAGCTGATGGTGAAAGTTGATGAGGTAGAGGTGATGAAGCAGTTGTTTGTTTCACGTTGGGCTCACCAATTTTGTTGGTGAAGCTGATGTGAAGGCTAATGAGGTATAGAAGGTGAAACATTTGTTTGTTTCATGTCAGGTTCATCAATTTTGTTGGTGAAGATGATGTGAAGGCTAATGAGGTATAGAAGGTGAAACAGTTGTTTGTTTCACGTCGGGTTCACCAATTTTGTACGATGGAAAAATGACAAGAAAACATGGGAATCTACAAGTAACTCTTCCTCACACCCGACCTCCTGAGGTCGTGTCGAGACAACCAGTGGGGATGGAATACGCGTGGGATACAGAAAAACTAGTTAGGCAATCTTATGTCTTCGACGTGCACTAGTGGAATCTATGAATCTAAGGCAAAGAAGGCCCTCCTAACCTAAATTGGTGTGATATATCGATCGGCGAAGATGACTGATCGAAGGCTCCAATCAATATCAAGCTCTAGAGTGATTCAATCTATGGGTTGTGGGATACATGGAAAATGACCTGGGATAGTTTCATGTATGTCTCCAGACAGGGTCATAGGGTGGATGATGGATATAGTTGACTCTATGGGTGATTCTCTAGTCTAGTCCAGAAATCCTTAGCTTCGTTAGCCGCTATATCTAACAAGGATAATTGTGTGATAATGGCTAGTGGAAGTGGAGTGGATCTAATTACTAATGTGCATAATCCAACATCAACGTCGGATTGACCTGTGGACTCATTGGGTTGTGGGATTTGTGGGTCACAATTGTAGATTCGTGGTTGTTGTGGACCTGCTATGGTCATACGAGGGTTCAATCTCTAATCCCTAGTATCTAGTAGTCGTATGCCTTTTTGAATTCTATATTTAGAACTACAAGTTGTGCAATCTTCTCAGACTATCTTACAGGTGTTCTGGCAACCTAAATCCTTAAGCCAGTGTCTATGTCAGTGAGAACGTCTCATACGTCTGGCTGTGGGACCAAAGGGGTCACAACCGAACGTTTGCTCTCTTTCAAGCCCTTCTACAGTCATGTGGATATTTATCTAGGGTAATATGTAGTTTGGCTGATTTGACCAAAATGTGTGCGCTTGGTCATCTTCTATGTTTAACCCGCTTAATTGTGAGCTGATCTATTGCAAGTCTGCTGTTGTTCGGAAGACTTGGATTCTAAGATTCTGATCTATGTCAGTTATTGCTGTGACGAGATTGGGTTGAGGCACAATTGGCTCGAATACGTATTCTCTGGGCTCTCTAGGTCCCGTGATTGTCATACAAAAGAAAACAATATAAAGCTAACTAATGACAGAATAAACTAAATATGCGATATATATCTACGTATATTTCTAAGTATGTTATTTATTGATAAACTACTGAACAAAATTTTAAAGGGGGATTATCTAATATATCTAAAATTGACAACTAAACTAATAACACAATTAAAACAAACAAAGCAATCGAGTGTAGCTACTTGTCTGTGCAGTTTGTAGATTTATCCTAAATAACCTGATCACTGATCTACTCTATTTGAAAGACTCACGATCCTACCTCAGAAGTGAGGAGTGAATCATAGTTTCTCAAAAACTATCAATCCCCACAGCTTCCCTGGCAATATTGAAAGTGAAATTAACTGAAATGAAATGATTGGCTACTCTATTTGATATGCTTTTAACTAGAACTTTGAAAGCTAGAACCTGGATTCTGCAGAATAGTGGCGAATCCGATGGTGTGTGACCTTGTCCCCTCAGTGTGATCTCCTCGTTCCTTCATGCTCACGTGGATCTAGAAAAGTGTGTAATGCTAGCATCAACAAAAGAATATATTGGAACAAAGGCAGCTTAGGATGTAGACTGAATATAATGCGAGTAGGAGAGGGATAGTGCAAGAGTACAGAGCTTGGCTTATGCAATTCCTAGCGGGATTTATTGCGAGTCATGCAACATAAAATGTCCAGAACCTGAAACTATCCTGTTTGATGAACAAAACTTGTAACTTTAATGGCTTCCTATTGAAATCAAACTATCCTACTCCGATTGATTTAGATGAAATGACAACAACACTTTGCACAAGGAGAATATGTGGCTTTCTGATAGCTAAATAATGCTAACTATGCATCTAACAAATGAAACTATGAATCCTAAACAAAATTGAAGGGCTAAGCTATTGAAATGAGAAATTCAGAGGAAAATTTGAGGGGCCATTTGCTTGAGCAGAAGCCAACTATTTATAGAATCCCATTTACCCAAAGGTGAAAACCAATTTGATCTCTTAAACCATAAACAATGCCAAAACACTATTCCAGGGAACCAGAATCATAAATACAAGAAAAGGCGATGAAAAAAGCTGGTAAACGTTGATTTTTTACGTGAGTCGCGTTAAAAGAACATTATGGAAAACACGTGAAGGACCGCTGCCTTGCTCAGGGTAGCGGTTATAGGACCGCCGCCCATTTAGGGTGGTGGTTTTTTCACTGAAGGCCAAAACATAAAGGAAAGGAGGGGAGATGAGAAAAGCAAAGCACGCACAAGCTAAGCGGGGCATGCGGGATGTTAACGCATACTTGGGGAGCTTTTCCGGATCTCGAACACCTTGCGAGGAGACCTGTATCATCATTGGGGCACGTGTAACATTGTTCCAGTGGTGCAGTACCCTATAATTTTGGGTACGTACAGGACCCTCTACAATAGCTTGTCTCGGTTTTTTCCTTCTCCAATTAGTGCTCTTGTTGCCCTATTGTTTGCAAATGCGCGAAATAGTGTAATTTGATAAATTGTAAGACTGTCAAACAGTATATTTTGCAAACGGTGGATCATGGCACTAAATAAATTGTGCCAACATGTCTGGGTAGCTAGGTGAATGCTACAGGAGGTATCATTTCGGTGTGTAACAACGTCATTGCTTCCGGGCTACTTCGTTTGGGTACAGTCCCTTAAGAGCCCTGAGACCAAAAAATGTTTCAACTTCGACGGGTGACTACGCAGACTCCGTGGCACCTAAGGATGTCTCATTTGATCCTAAACATCAGCATAGGGATCCTGTGCAATAGTATGTCTCGGGTTTTTCCTTCTCCAATCGGTGCTCTCGCTGCCCTATTATTTGCAAACACCCCAAATAGTGTAGTTTGAGACAGTGTAAGGATGTAAAATGATATATTTTGCAAATGGTGGGTCACGGAACTGAACCGAATGCACCGAAACATCTGGGTGGCGAGGTGAACTCTAGAGGAGGTTTCATTTCAATGCACGAAAATGTTGTTGCTTCCAGGATACCTCGTTCAATCGTAGTCCCTTAAGATCCTTAAGACCAAAAAATCATTCAACTTCGACGGGTGACTCCGTGCACTCCATAGCACCTAAGGATGTCTCATTTGATCCTACACCTCGGCGTAGGGACCCTCTATAATATCATGTCTTGGTTTTTTCCTTCTCCAATTGGTGCTCTTGCTGCCCTATTGTTTGTAAACGCGCCAAATAGTGTAGTTTGAGACAGTGTAATGATGTCAAATGATATATTTTATAAATGGTGGGTCATGGTACCAAATTGACTATGCTGACACATCCATGTGGCTAGGTGAATGCTAGAGGAGATGTCGTTTTAGTGCGCAACAATGTCGTTGCTTCTGGGTTACCTTGTTCGGGCGTAGTCCCTTAAGAGCCCTAAGACCAAAAAATTGTTCAACTTCGACAGGTGACTACGCAGACTCTGTGACACCTAAGGACATAACGTTTAATCCTTTAGATTAGTATAGGGACCCTCTACAATATCCTGTCTCAGGTTTTTCTTCTCCAATCGGTGCTCTCGCTGTCCTATTGTTTGTAAACACCCCAAATAGTGTAGTTTGAGACAGTGTAAGGATGTTAAATGGTATATTTTGCAAATGGTGGGTCGTGGCACCAAATCGACTACAGAAAAATGTCTAGGTGGATAGGTAAACACTAGAGGAGGATTTTTTTCGGTGTGCGACAACGTCGTTGCTTTTGGGCTACCTTGTTCGGGCGTAGTCCCTTAAGAGCCCTAAGACCAAAAAATCATTCAACTTTGACGGGTGACTACGCACACTCCATGACACATAAGGACATCTTGTTTAATCCTAAACCTTAGCATACAGACCCTCTACAATATCCTGTCTCGGTTTTTTCCTTCTCTAATCAGTACTCTCACTGCCCTATTGTTTGCAAACGCGCAGAATAGTGTAGTTTGAACTAGTGTAAGGCTGTCAAACGGTATATTTTGCAAACGGTGGGTCATGGAACCGAATCGACTATGCCGACACATCCGGGTGGCTAGGAGAATGCTAGAGGAGGCTTCGTTTTGGTGCGTGATAATGTCGTTGCTTCCGGTCTACCTCGTTTGGGTGTGGTCCCTTAAGAGCCCTGAGACCAAAAAAATGTTCAACTTTGACGGGTGACTACGCGCACTCTATAGCACCTAGAGATGTCTCGTCTGAATCTACACCTTGGCATAGGGACCCTCTACAATAATGTCTTAGTTTTTTCCTTCTCCAATCGGTGCTCTCGCTGCCCTATTGTTTGCAAACACGTGAAATAGTGCAGTTTGAGCTAGTGTAAGGCTGTCAAATGGTATGTTTTGAAAACAATGGGTCGTGGCACCAAATTTATTGCGCTGAAACATCCAAGTGGCTAGGTGAATTCTAGAGGAGGTGTCATTTTGGTGTGCGACAACGTCGTTGCTTCCGGGCTACCTCGGTCAGGTGTAGTCCCTTAAGAGCCATGAGACCAAACAATCATTCAACTTCGACGGGTGACTACACGCACTCCGTGGCACCTACAGATGTCTCGTCTGATCCTACACCTCGGCATAGTGACCCTCTAATATAGCCTGTCTTGGTTTTTTCCTTCTCCAATCAGTGCTATCGCTGCCCTATTGTTTGCAAACACGCGGAATAGTGCAGTTTGAGCTAGTATAAGGCTGTCAAACAATATATTTTGCAAACGGTGGGTCATGGCACTGAATTGACTACGCCAACACATCTGGGTGGCTAGGTGAACACTAGAGGAGGTGTAATTTTGGTGCACGACAACGTCGTTGCTTCTGGCTTACCTCGTTCGGGCGTAGTCCCTTAAGAGCCTTGAGACCAAAAAATTGTTCAACTTCGACAGACGACTACACGCACTCCGTGGCACCTACATATGTCTCTTCTGATCCTACACCTCAGCATAGGGACCCTCTAAAATAATTTGTCTTACTTTTTTCCTTCTCCAATTGGTACTCTCGCTGCCCTATTGTTTGCAAACGCACGAAATAGTGCAGTTTGAACTAGTGTAAGGTTGTTAAAAGGTATATTTTGTAAACGGTGGGTCATGGCACCGAACCTACTGTGCCGACACATATGGGTGGTCAGGTGAATGCTAGAGGAGGCATCATTTTGGTGTGGGACAACATCATTGCTTCCGGGCTACCTCGTTCGGGCGTAGTCCCTTCAGAGCCATGAGACCAAAAAATTGTTTAACTTCGACAGGTGACTACGTACACTTTGTGGCACCTAGGGATGTCTCATCTAATCCTACACCTCGGTGTAGGGACCCTCTACAATAGCTTGTCTTGGTTTTTTCCTTCTCTAATCGGTGCTCTCGCTGCCCCATTGTTTACAAATGCGTAGAATAGTACAGTTTGAGCCAGTGTAAGGCTGTCAAACAATATATTTTGCAAACGGTAGGTCATGGCACCTGACCGGCCTCTTGCCACCATCTAATTTGGCCAGTGAAACACTAGAGGAGCATCTTTGGGTTGCGTGCCAAGTCGTTGCTTTCCGGCTACCTCGTTTGGGCGTAGTCTCTACAGCCCTGAGACCAAAAAATTGTTCAACTTTGAGCGGGTAACTACGCGCACTCCATGGCACCACCTACAGATGTTTGGTGTTGATCTTACACACCTTAGCTAAGGACGCTCTAATATACCTATCTCAGTTTTTTTACTTCTCCCATCGATGCTCCTCGCTGCCCTATTGTTTGTAATGATCAGAAGAGTGCAATTTAAGGGCCAGTGTAGTAGGCTGTCAAACCATATATTTTGCAAACGTGGTCGTAGTCAACCAAACAACTACCGGACATGTCTAGGTGGCCAGGTGAACACGGTGACTACACGCACTTCGTGGCACCTAGAGATGTCTCGTCTAATCCTACACCTCAGTATAGGGACCTTATACAATAGCCTATCTCAGTTTTTTCCTTCTAGAATCGGTGCTCTCGTTGCCCTATTGTTTGCAAATGTGTGGAATAGTGCAATTTGAGCTAGTGTAAGGCTGTTAAACGGTATATTTTACAAACGGTGGGTCGTGGCACCAAACTGGCTACGCCGACAAATCTAGGTGGAAAGGTGAATTCTAGAGGAGGCATCATTTTGGTGCATGACAACGTCGTTGCTTCCGGGCTACCTCGTTTGGGCGTAGTCTCTTAAGAGCCCTGAGACCAAAAAATTGTTCAACTTTGACGGGTAACTACGCGCACTCCATGGCACCTACAGATGTTGTGTTTGATCTTACACCTTAGCATAAGGACCCTCTAATATAGCCTATCTCAGTTTTTTACTTCTCCAATCGATGCTCTCGCTGCCCTATTGTTTGTAAATGAGCAGAATAGTGCAATTTAAGCCAGTGTAAGGCTGTCAAACAATATATTTTGCAAACGGTGGGTCGTAGCACCAAACAAACTACGCGGACATGTCTAGGTGGCCAGGTGAACACTAGAGGAGGTGTCATTTTGGTGTGCGACAACGTTGTTGCTTCCGGCCTACCTCGTTCGGGCGTAGTCCCGTAAGAGCCCTGAGACCAAAAAATCATTCAACTTCAATGGGTGACTACACGCACTTTGTGGCAGCTATAGATGTCTCTTTTGATCCTACACCTTGGCGTAGGGACCCTCTACAATAGCCTATCTCAGTTTTTTCCTTCTCCAATCGGTACTCTCGCTTCCCTATTGTTTGTAAACGCGCCGAATAGTGCAGTTAGAACCAATTTAAGGCTGTCAAATGGTATATTTTATAAACGGTGGGTTGTGGCACTGAATTGACTATGCCAACACATCCAAGTGGCCAGATGAATGCTAGAGGAGGTTTTATTTTGGTGCGCAACAACGTCGTTGCTTCCGGCCTACCTCGTTTGGGTATAGTCCCGTAAGAGCCTTGAGACCAAAAAATTGTTCAACTTCGATGGGTGACTACACACACTCCATGGCACCTATAAATGTCTCATCTAATCCTACACCTCAGCATAGGGACCCTCTACAATAGCCTATCTCATTTTTTCCTTCTCTAATTGGTACTCTCGTTGCCCTATTGTTTGCAAACGCACGGAATAGTGTAATTTAAACCAGTGTAAGGCTGTCAAACAATATATTTTGCAAATGGTGGGTCATGGCACCATACCAACTACATCGAAACATCTGCATGGCCAGGTGAATGCTAGAGGAGGTTTCTTTTCGGTGCACAACAACATCGTTGCTTCCGAGCTACCTCGTTTGGGTGTAGTCCCTTAAGAGCCTTAAGACCAAAAAATTGTTCAACTTCGATGGGTGACTACGCGCACTCTGTGGTACCTAGAGATGTCTCGTATGATCCTACAACTTGGCATAGGGACCCTCTATAATAGAATGTCTTGGTTTTTTCCTTCTCCAATTGGTGCTATCGCTGCCCTATTGTTTGCAAACACGTGGAATAGTGTAGTTTGAGCCAGTGTAAGGCTGTCAAACGGTATATTTTGCAAATGGTGGGTCGTGGCATTAAACCGATTGTGCTGACACATCTGGGTGGCTAGGTGAACACTAGAGGAGGATTATTTTTGGTGTGTGACAACTTCGTTGCTTCCGAGCTACCTCGTTTGGGTGTAGTCCCTTAAGAGCCCTAAGACCAAAAAATCGTTCAACTTCGACGGGTGGCTACGCGCACTCCATGACACCTAGAGACATATCGTCTCATCCTACACCTTGGAATATTGACCCTCTACAATAGCCTGTCTCACTTTTTTACTTCTCCAATCGGTGCTCTCCTTACCCTATTGTTTGCAAACGCGTGTAATAATGTAGTTTGAGCTAGTGTAAGGCTGTCAAATGGTATATTTTGTAAACAGTGGGTCATGGCACCGAACCAACTACACCAAAATGTCTGAGTGGATAGGTGAACACTAGAGGAGGCATCGTTTCGGTGTGTGACAATGTCTTTGCTTCCAAGCTACCTCGTTCAGGCGTAGTCCCTTAAGATCCTTGAGACCAAAAAATTGTTCAACTTCAACGGGTGACTACGCGCACTCCATGACACCTGCAGATGTCTCGTTTGATCCTACACCTTAGCATATGGACCCTCTAATATACATTGTCTTAGTTTTTTCCTTCTCCAATTGGTGCTCTCGTTGCCTTATTGTTTGCAAATGCGTGAAATAGTGCAATTTGAGCCAGTGTAAGGTTGTCAAACAATATATTTTGTAAACGGTGGCTCGTGGCACCAAATTGACTACGTTGACATGTCTGGGTGGCAAGGTGAATGATAGAGGAGGTGTCATTTTGGTGCACGACAATGTCATTACTTCCGGCTTACCTCGTTTGGGAGTAGTCCCGTAAGAGCCCTGAGACCAAAAAATTGTTCAACTTCGACGGGTGACGACACGCACTCCGTGGCACCTACAAATGTCTCATCTAATCCTACACCTCAGCATAGTGACCCTATACAATAGCCTATCTTAGTTTTTTCCTTCTCCAATTGGTACTCTCGATGCCCTATTGTTTGCAAATGTGCGGAATAGTGTAGTTTGAACCAGTGTAAGGTTGTCAAATGATATATTTTACAAATGGTGGGTCATGGCACCAAACCGACTACACCAAAACATCTAGGTGGCTAGGTGAACACTAGAGGAGGTGTCGTTTTGGTGCATGAAAACATCGTTGCTTCCAGGCTACCTCGTTTCGGTGTAGTCCCTTAAGAGCCCTGAGACCAAAAAATTATTCAACTTTGGCAGGTGACTACATGCACTTCGTGGCACCTAGGGATGTATCATATGATCCTAAAACTCAGCATAGGGACCCTCTACAATATCTTGTCTCATTTTTTTCCTTCTCCAATCGGTGCTCTCACTTCCCTATTGTTTACAAACACGTGAAATAGTGTAGTTTGAGCCAGTGTAAGGCTGTCAAATGATATATTTTACAAACGGTGGGTCATGGCATCAAAATGATAGCGGTAAAAAATCTAGGTGACTAGGTGAACACTAGAGGAGGTGTTTTTTTGGTGTGCGACAACGTCGTTGCTTTCAGGCTACCTCATTTAGGCGTAGTCCCTTAAGAGCCCTAAGACCAAAAAATTGTTCAACTTCAACGGGTGGCTCCGTGCACTCCATGGTACCTAGAGACGTCTCGTCTCATCCTACACCTCGGCATAAGGACCCTCTATAATATCCTATCTCAGTTTTTTCCTTCTCCAATCGGTGCTATCGCTTCCCTATTGTTTACAAATGCGCGGAATAATGTAGTTTGAGCCAATGTAAGGCTGTCAAATGGTATATTTTGCAAACGGCGGGTTGTGGCACCTAACTGACTATGCACATGCATATGGATGGTCTTGTAAACACTTGGGTAGGTGTCATTTTAGTTCTCTAAGCTCCAGGTCCTTCTGGGCTACCTCCTCCGGAGCTAAGAACCCCCTCCACATGTACATAAATTGTTGTTAATTGCTTCTCTTTTCTTGTAAAATAATTAAATCTTCTCTTAGCTTCGAGAATTTATAATTCTCTACTAACAGTGCAAACCACGTGAAGGTGGAAGATTTTGTGGCGCCACTAACCTACACATAAAAGTGTTAGTAAAAGAAATTTAAGTTTCAAATCAAAACCATACTAGATATATAAATAATACACAAATTTAATAAAATATATGAACTTAAATTTATCTAACTAACAAATTTATATATACCAAATAAATTATATAAAATAAATTATATATACTAGACATGAGCATTGTAAATTCATTCCAACGAACCATCAGGATCCGATCTACTCTGAATAGCGGACATGATTGTTTCATGATCTGACTCTCGAACCTTCCAAAGAATCTTGTTATTAGGCCTTCCTCGATATCTATACAACTGAATATGTGTCACTAGAACTAGATGTGAATATAAGAGTATTTTCTTGTGTGTCTCAAAGTCTTCAAACACCCAAACAGAGGATTTTTTTAATGGATACAATCAAAGCCAAGTTCCAATAACTACCACTGACCTTGTAGGGTACTCAATATCTTCGCCATATATAACAGGAGAAGTCAACTTCTTTCTTTCCTCTATGCAACGACATAAAAAATGGTCTGTTCCTTCTTCATTGTCTTTTGTCGCAATAATTGCAAACACATGTCCTACAAAAAAAGGTTTCAACTCAAATTTAAATTGTACATATTAAAATTTCAATGGACATAACTCAATACAAAAATTGTAAATAACCATAAATACCTTATCGCACCAAAATCAAAATTTTGTCTCACTATTCTTAAGATCCTTTTCAAACATCTCATCTATTTCTTTCTTCATCTCAATTTAACTAAGTGTGTGTTTGGAGTGTTAATTGGTAAACTCCTAGGTTTCATTGTTTCTATCAGGGGTATTGAAGTTGACCCCATAAAAAAAAGGCCATCCTTGAGATGCATCCTCCCTCTAACTTAAAGCAACTTCAGAGTCTTCAAGGTTGTTTTCAATTCATTTATTTCTTCATCTTGCAATTATCTGATCGTTGCCAACCTTTTCATCATCTTCTTCGAATAGATGTCAATTTTAATTGGGATCATGATTGCTAGCAGGCCTTTGATGATCTTAAGCAGTATCTCTTATCTTTGCCGGTGCTTACACCTCCATGCAAGGGGGAGCCCTTCTATCTTTATGTCTTCACCTCTAATCATGCTTTAGGAGCTATGTTGGCACATCGTGATGAGAAAATCCGTGAGCAGGCTGTCTACTACATCAATCACACTCTTCATGATTATGAGACTACTACTTTGAAGTTAAAAAGCTCTGTTGCACCATTTTATTTGCTACCTCAAAGCTTCGTCATTATCTTTTAAACTAAAAAACTTATGTTTTCACCTGTTGTTATCTTATCAAAACCATGTACTCTAAACCATATCATAATGATCTCATCACCCAATGGCTCATTCTCATGAGGGATTTTGACCTAGAGTTCATCTCTCAAATATTGATTAAGGGCCAAGATATCGGTGACCAGTTAGCTGACACCTCTCTTCAAGATAATTTTCTTCTTCACAAACACTTCCATGACGATTCCATCTTTAACTTTGAACATGAATTCCATCCACTTAAGATGAATCTATTCTTTATAAGTTCTAAGTTTTAGCAAGGGGGAGGTGCTGACATCATAATCATTCATCCTTGGGATACTTCTATTCCCATCATAAACAATCTTAACTTCGAGTGCACGAATAATATGGCAGAGTATGAAGCTCTCATTTTAGGTCTTGAAATTATAATTTTGCTTGGTGTCCAGATCCTTGATATCTAGGGGGACTCTTAACTTATCATCAATCAAGTCAAAGGTATCTATCAATGTAAAAATGATGTCTTGCAGAAGTATAAAGATATCGTTGAATTCCTCCTAGGGGAATTTGAATTCTATAGGATTAAAAATATCCCTCAATCTTCTAATCAATTCCAAACACTATGGATTCTCTCGCTTCTCTCATTCCTTGGGCAACAAAAGAGTCTCAAGTTTCTATTGTTGTCAGGTGTTAAGAACAACATGCCCATGTTCATGAACTTCCTTCTGTCAACCATGTTGACACTAATACTCATGACCTTTGTTACTCTCAAATATTCGATTATCTATCTCAATCCATTGTTCTCTCAAACATGTCCAAAAATAGTAGAAGGTATTTTCTTCAACATGTTAACCTCTACATCATCCTTAGTGGCATTCTTTACAAACATGGATTCGATTACATTTTTATTTTTTTCCTTAAAACTCATGAATCCACTCACGCTATCTAAAAGGTCCATGATAGCATATGTGGGGGACATTTTAGTGGTTTGGCGATTGCCAAACATGTCCTTCACATGGGTTACTATTGACCCTTGCTCAATCAAGACTGTTGTGAATATGTCAAGAAATGCATCAAATGTAGCAACATTCCAATTTAATATGCATTCCTAGTCAAGCCTTACAGCCGGCCCAAGACCTTTGGCCTTTTTCGAAATGGGGGATCGACCTCTTTGATCTCATCAATCCAAATTATTCCCAATGCCATCATTCTATCATCACTGCTACTGAATACTTCACTAAGTGGGTGGAAGAAATTCCTCTTACATCAACTAAGGCTAATCAAATCATTAATTTCATCTATCAACACATCATTTTTCACTGTGGAGTTCCTCATAAGATCATCATGGACAATGAAAATTCCTTAAAAAAAATACCT
This sequence comes from Taxus chinensis, assembly GCA_019776745.2. Classification (NCBI taxonomy): domain Eukaryota; kingdom Viridiplantae; phylum Streptophyta; class Pinopsida; order Cupressales; family Taxaceae; genus Taxus; species Taxus chinensis. Next base: position 97,455,463 of record CM034156.1, read on the forward strand.
CAAGAAGCTTTTTGACTCCTTTAACATCAAGCTAAACTTCTCTTCTCCATATTACCCTCAAGCTAATGGTCAGGACGAAGCCACTAACAAAACCCTTCGCAACATGCTCACAAAGACTATTGATAAATTAGGTCATGATTGACACCGTCATATTCTATTTGCTCTTTGGGCTTATAGGATTAGCATTCACACTTCCACAGGTATTACTTCTTTCTCTCTTGTCTACGACTCTGAGGTCATTCTTCCTCTTGAAGTAAAAATTCCCTCTTTATGCATTTCTTTTCGCGAATTCATCTCTGATGAAGATTATTGCCAAAACCATCTAGCACAACTCAAGTTATTAAATGAATGTCTCCTTCTCACTCTTGAACATCATCATGTTTATCAAGAGCATGTCAAATGTGCTTCCAAAAAATATCTTAAAGAATGTGACTTTAACATAGGTGACCTCGTCAAAGAAAATTAAAACGTCGCTACTCTAGAAAGGAGCCAATGTGGAAAGTTTTCTCCCAACTAGATCATACCTTAAATTATCACGCATAAGTATGGGTTTGGGGCCTATCGCTTGGCCTCCCTAGATGGTAAACCGGAACCAAAACCCCCTAACACATTGCACTTGCAACCATTCTATTATTAATGTACTTACCAATGAGAACTTAGCTTTTTCCATGGTCATCCATCCATCATTAGCCATTTCCACCTCTCATTGTAATGATTTGGAACTATGTGATCTACCGTTACTTTCCTAGTTATGACCTTGAATATGGGCACCACGGATCTTCCCATAGCATGTTTCTTATTGATAGGTTCTTCCTTCTTGGCGGGGACTTTGTGATCGTTACATCCATCACCCTCTTTTTAACCCATTGGACCACATAAAGGGTCCACGAGTGTCACTTATACATTCATCGTCCCATCCTATGTGGCCTACCTAGCTATTCCCAACTATTCCCCACGTAAAATTCAAAAATTCCATATATGCTCATCAAAGCTATAAAAAACAGTCTGATCCCGCGAAGGACAACTGTTCTTGTCACAAAAAAATAAAAAATAAAAAAATAGACTAATCCCTCAAAGGATGAATATCATGTATATTATCCCTTTCATTCCATAAAAGTTATAAAATTATGAAGAAGACCATTCCCTCGAAGGATTACTACCCCCTTTTATCATGACAGTGAAGGCTTCCCGCATAAATCAACCTTATATCTTATCAAAATCGTAAGAAAGCTTCCCAAATTGATCATCTTTCTCATTTGTTGCAAACTTCCCGCATGGATAATTTTTTATTTTCCCCCTACCCCGAGTTGGGGCATGGATTTAGGTAAATGCACCTATGGACAGCCTAGTTCCACATACAAGTCACATCTAAACCCCCTTTTGTCATGTCGACAATAGGTTTATGAGTTCACTTTCCATACCTTTGCATATAATCCATGGAATAACTAACTATTGTTTGTTATTTGTTAACATTTGTTATTCACTGCAAGTGCATCGTTTTAAGTGATTCCCTTCTTGTTTACCTCCCATCCAGTTTGAAGCATCGATTCTTCATGTGCTCTTTACTACGATCATGTGTCATTTAAATTTTATTTTGGGACATCTCCTAGTTGATTAACATTTTATCTATTCATGGCTATTCATCCATTTCCAATCCAGATTTGAAGGCTCGAATTATTATTTTTCCCTGCGTCAATCACTAACATTATAATCAGTCCATAGCTATCACACCTAGTTAGGTCTCATTTGCATTATGTATATACATTATCAACCCATCACATTTTCCAAAATAATAAATTATAAACCATCATCAAACATCACACTCATAACATTTTCATCTAGTTTACAATATCTCATCTCTAATCCAATTCATAATTATTTAGCAAAGTACATCTATTAAATTCACAAACATAGTCATTAACATTATACCATCATATCTTCTACATCTAAATATAAATCATATCACACGTTCACATACAATTAACTCACACATATATTTGATCATATGTAATCAAGAATCTCATCATCATCATCACCAAATCAATATAAGAAACCATATAGTCACACCCATATTACATATCTATCATAAAAATTAAAAATAGTCTAATTTTTTCAAATAAGATGCACAACAATTATAAAAGGCACAAAACATTCAAATAAGCCATGAAAACCTAATTCAAGTGAAAATTGACTATATATCATAAAGAACAAAGATCTAAGTATGCAGAATCAATCAAAACTTAGATTATGATCAATCCAACTGATCTAGGGGATCCAAATACACAACATTTATCTTAAAACATATGAATTAGGATATGTGCACCTGATGAACGTGAAGAAATTCGTGAAGCAAGCTAGGGTTTCACAAATTTGAAAAATCTTCAAGTTTCTTTGGACTTGTGAATTAAAAACATCCAAATCAATGCCACACATGTATAAACATAAGTCTTGATACCATGTTAGGAAATATAGGGGATAAATAATGTTTGAAAATTATAGATCCACTATATTAAATTGTCAAAGATTATATTTTATGAAGTGCATTATTTAAAACATATATTAAGATGTTTATATTGTAAATTATAAAATATAAATAACATGAAATAAAAAGTAAATGAACATAGTGACATGATATATAAGTGGGAAAACCATGAAAGGTACTAAACAAACTGAAAAATTACTTATATTTATTGAGAATTTAATTTCACCCAACACTCCCACTATTTCCACTATTTCACTTGCAGTTACACCTTCAAGAAGGGATTAGAATTCACCTCATACATTAGTTCATGAGTTTTACATCATTTACATCATGAATCTATTATCAGCTCACATAATTATTACCATCAACTGTGTAACCAATCTCTAACAAGATTACCTTGTTATATACAAGGTGGGTGGTCATGATTCACTCTTGAATCCAACCTGCTTTGGGGTCTATCATGCTTATATTTTAAATATAAGCTATAAACCAAAAACATATAGTCTTTAGCGGGTTTCTTAAATCGGAAGTTTCTCACTTAATATTATAAACCCAACACTATTCACAATCACCAAATTTTATTTCTTTTTCAAATCATTCTTTGGGTCATTTTATCTTCTTAGGTCCAACCTTAGTATCACACCCATAAAAGGCTATATAAGCAAGTCATTACCACTTTATAACTTGCATAACATTTTAAGAAGCTACGATTGCAAATATCTCTCCAAAAGCATTGAAAGGGTTCCAAAATATTCCTAAATCAATTACACATCATCTATAGTGGTCCCCATTACAAGTATGAAGGACTCAACCAAGTCAAAGAGCCTAGTTTCATCCATTTATAAACATACAAAGATTATAGAGTCATGTATTAGCAAAAGAAAAGTCATTTTTAGTGGTACTTGAGGGTTTCAATCAACACAGGGTTAGGTCACATAGTTGAGGCACACCACATCTCACTACTATCATGTTGAGTACATTATGTACTACGAAGTATCCTATTATCTTGGTGTCAAGAAATGCAAGGGAACCTCTAAAGGGTTGGTTAACTATACACACCTACACAATACCTAGGAGAACAACATGGGGTTTCATCTCGTAATAAGGGCATGTAGTGCAACACTTGGATTGGTTAAATAACTAGGAGTTTAATCACTAAGGGTAGTCCAACCTCAAATACACACACATAATTTTTTCCTTTTATTTGATTCTTTTATGAAGGGTTATGTATGTTGTTAGGGTTTCTAATTTGTGTAATCACTAAATCACACACTTACTATGTACATCTAACCTCTAAATACTTCATTTATATGAATGATTCATAAGCAAGATAATTTCTCATTAACACTCTTTTAATTTTCTTTGACATTATTGTTATCCTTTTCATCTTTATCACTTGTTGTTTCTAATTGAAAACTTATAGTTTTTCATACCAGCCAAAATTCTACTCTGCTCTGATTTCACTGTCTGACCTTTTGAACATCCTATACAGGACTTCCCATTAGGGACATGAGTGCCCATGTGCTACTGTACCCTTTGGACACTTGTGTCCTCTTTACCTATTTTTTGGACCTTTCAAATGTTACTTCCTTCTTATTTCTTTTATCACTCTTGGTCAGCCTTTCACTTGTTAATGAAGAAACTTAATAAAATTAATCTTGTGTGTGTGTCTTATTAGACCTCATCAAGGGGGGCAAGCATTCAAGAGGCACATAATACTATAATGAGCTAATATTTTCTATCTACTACACCAAGGACTAAATTTTGACACTGCATAAGAGGGTTTATTTTGAATTACATACCACACATTTACATTTAGGATAAAGTAGTTCTAGCCCACTATCTATTTTTCTAACTTGAACTAGGGCATCCTAGCTCAAGGGACAATATTTCAATCTCTCACACATAAGAACTACATATAGTCTAAAATGTAGTGTAACACTTGGTGACAATCACATTGGGGTGATCACCAAGGTTAGTATGACTCAAGTATATGCACATTTTTATTCATCTAATGTGCATTTGAGTATTGTTCAGGTATCTAGGGTTTATTTTGTAGGTACAAATGTAACACAACAAATCTGATGTGACCTAGAAAAAATAAGGAATGACAATGAGTGACACATAATGAACTAGATCCTGAGCCACTCTACAGACACTAGCACCTAGATCAAATGCTAGTGCTTAGGTGGCCCTATCCTAATCTAAAAACTATTTTCCCTAAAAAAATTTCAGTCTAGTTCCAGATACAAAGCCTACGCAAACCTAAAATTCATCCTTCCATATCAGTCTCTAGTCTAGAATTAGTTTAAACCTACAAAGACAAGATGCTTCATTCTCTAAACCATATCTATAACTATTTCTTACATTTCATTTGCTTGATATTTATTATTTACTATTATGTTTATCTGATCAATAGTGTCCTTATCTTAGATTTAATTTTATTAAATCATTTGGTGAAATTGGTCCCTTACACGCTCTTTAACATATCCATTCTTCTCCAAAACTAAACCCTAGTTGCATTAGGGTTCATATCTACATCTTATATTCATATTCACACCTGATTTTCATATTTCATCTACCATAAATATTATTTGCAAAAAAATTTCCTAGGGTTTCATGGTTATTACCACCCTTTGCGTCACTTTCTAGGGATCTAAATTTTCAAATCATCTTTCTTTCATATCTCAAACATAACGACTCTATTTTCAAATTCCTTTGAGGTTATTTTTCCTTTTTCCATATCTAATGAAAAAATCTTTTTTTTGCCCTAATTTTTAGCAAATTATTTAGAAATCCGAAATTACAAATTTTACTAATTAATGCATAATTAAAAAGATATACACATTTGGTCAAATCCCTTAGAGGGTTTTCTTTAAATTCATAACTTGAAAAGAAAGCCTCTTTTTGTTTCGTAAAATTAAAATTCTATTTTGAAATATGGTTATTTTGTTCATTTGACAGAAGTCACTTTTTAATTAACATCACTTTTAATACAATTATATTTGTCTGTCTGAATTGCTTGTGTAAAGTTATTTTATGGCCTACCATACAAGTGATGATAAGGATTCTCCATATAACGTGCTTATTGTGCGTGCTTTCATTGATCATAGATCTAGTCTTCATATATGCAACATTTCCTTTCTCCATCAAATAGACCTTTTGTTGATACGACTCTATCTACTATATATATTCATGGCTTTGATAACACCCCTAAGAAGGTGTTGGGAGAAACGAATCTACCCGTTACTTTAGGCCCTTGCACTCTTGATGTTTTATTTCATGTTGTGCCTCATAATCTCAATTATAATATCCTTTTAGGTCATTCTTGGTTACACACTATGCATGCAGTTCTTTATACACATACCATAACACATAATACCCTTACCACATATTTTCCCATGGATAACACTATAATAGATTCGACACCTCATATTGCTACTCCTCGTGATATGCCTCTCATACATGATACTGAAGTTACTACTTATATTACACATCATTCTTCTTCTCTGATGGACTACAATGTTATTGATTTACACGATACACTTTCTATCAAAACCCATTATACTCCTCCCAATATGTCTCATTCTTGATGCACTTCTAATGATCATATGCTTACTGATTCCAATGTTACATCACTTTCCACACCTGCCTCGTCACAAGTTCAAGAATAGTACATTGATTTTACAATGATTTCTGATGCTCTCACTTTCCAAGATATTATGCATGATTCATTTACTATGGTTATACCTTATCTTTTTACATTCATGGGGGCCATACATTCCCCTCTCTATACATTTTTTTCCATTATCATAGGGGTTAGTTCATATTGCTTTATTGCTTCTAATCTTCCCACATTGCACCTATTACTTTCCATCGCGACCGATGAGCCTCCTAACATTACATATGTTACACAAATTTTGACTCACATATTCATCTTTATGCTTACACTTACTCTCTCCACTATTTCAAATGATCCCAACGTTACATCGATTCTATTTTCTCCTAATTGAAACAATCAAATTACTTATACACTTCCTACTCATGTTATTGGGGTATTTAAATCTATAGGTTTTTCCCCTCACTATATTGACATCATTCTCTGGTAGCTCTTTTGCTTCTCAATGTTCCACCTATTGTAGTTTCTCTGCATTCATGAATCAACTTTCACATGACACTATGTCCTTGCCTTATGTTCACATATCCTCATCTTTTTAACATTTGTAGATCACATACACCCTTTTCCTTGGCTCCTCTGGCTATCCCATATTCATTTGATTCTACTCCTAATGCATCTTCTTCTATTGTTGATGGCTCCTTTTCCTTGACATCTCATATGGTATCTGTAGCCCTTAATCCTCTTATATCAATTTTTTCACATCCATATTAGTTTCCTTTACACATGGGTACTACTCATACACTTTTTCACATTTGTAGATCCCATAGCCCACCTCACAGGGGCAATTCTTCACATTGGTCACATGTTTCACATGCTCTGTCTAGACATATTTCATGCTCTATTTCTCCACATGCTAATTCTAGACCTATCTCATATACTTGGCCTCATGCACTCTCTTGTGACCATCAGAACCTAGATCATGTCCACATGTGTAGTCCTTTTACATCAGATGATCATGGGCCCTTGCCTAACAATCTCATTGCACATATCATTTTGGGATTCACACTTGGGGGCAGCCTCATTCCCCCACATTACCCTATGAAACACTCTTATTCTTGTTTCATACTTGAATTTTGAGGGTTTATTAATATGGACCTCACTTTGCATGCATCGCATTGGGGGCATCCTTATTCCTCCCTCATATCTATTTTCTTTCACATATATGCATTTAAAAAATAAAAAATGTTAGCTTAGTTCTTTATTGGATGCATTTGTCCTTACTTATACTATTATATGTTACATCTTTTCTCATTTTACTACAATTCATAGTATGCTTTATCAATTTTCATACACATGTGTGCATTCACATGGTACCTTGAGGTGAATGCAGGTCACTTACAAGTTGTTACACTATGTATGATGCTTGTCCCTATCCATTACTAGTCCCATTGAGGCTTATGGGGGCATCTACCTTCTCTCACTTACTATCAAGTGCTATCATTGTAATATTTCACATTTTCCTTCCTATAAGCAGATATTACATTGTTGCATATTATTTATCTTTCATGACATGCTAACTTGTGTTTCATGTGTAGAATTTACCTTGTAGAATTCCTTCCAATCATGGTCATATGATTTTTGTTGTATCTTGTTTACTATTATTTACGAGATATGCCCTATGTTTCCTTGTTTCCTTATTTACACAAGCCTTGAAGGATCTGATTGTCTAGTGACATCTTGAGTGTTGTCCCATGTATGAAGCCATTTAATCATTGGGTCCTTGTTTATTGCTTTCCTATATGCCTTTACTAATTTTATTTCAGTGTACATTACTTATTTATCACTAACACTTATATGCTAGTATTTTCCCCTTGTTTCACTTACTTCATGGCAATTATCATGCGTAATCCATATTCCCCCTGTATGATTCCTATATCAGATGTGCATATCAGTTTCAACCTTCCTCGTTTGGTCTCTATTGGAGGTAAAAAGTGCACCGTAAATTTGATCATGGAAGATCAATACTTTTGCTTAACACGAGATTGTATTTAAGTGTGGGACTTTTGGCTTGAGATAGACCTCTAGAGAAGCTCAATTCCTCTATTTTGTAGATTAGAAAAACCCACAAAACACAACCTATCCTAATACTAAAAATACTCCTACAGTTAACATACATTAACACATCTAAAGAACTAGGGAGGGGGATACATGAGATGAAAACCTAAACTACAAAGGCGGTGATAACACTATAATGAAAGGTGGAACTCCTCTAATTCTAAGTGACATAAATGGAAGTTTGTAGGATGAAATTATGAAGATGGACATAGTTTTGATGTGAGCAAGGGAAATACTACAAAATACATAAGAGGGCTGGGATATTCAAGCCAAACACATAGTATTTGAAGGAAAGAAAGAAACAACACTTGTATTAATCGATCCTTTATAGTCTACACACAAATCCAAGGTAGGAAAATCTCCATTCATGAGTTACAGAGGTCAAAAGCATGAAAATTTGAGTTCTCTAAAGAAATGATAAAAAAAGTGCTAAGGAAGAAAGGGGAGAAGAACCATTCTAATGTACATGAGTACTTGCATTTATAAAACTCGTGGAAGGGAGAAAGAGAAAGATAAGAAAGAAGAAGGAAGAAATAAGAAAGGATCACCATACTGGAGTACCAATCTCCTAAAATTGTGCTAGAAAAGCATGGGCACCATGCTTTCTTACAATATTGATTTATAGTACAAGCATGGGTACCATATGGAGAAAGCCAACTACCATAACGTGATACCTTAATTCACTCACACATGATTAGACCATGAAAGATAAAACCATACTTCATTAAATTATGGTTGTTGAGGTGGTTTGTTGTCTGGTTCAGAATAGGCATGACTTTGATACCTTCCGTGGAAATTTGATTTTTTGATGTGATCCGTAGATTTATATTGATCAGTAGTATAGTGCGGCTTTTCATGTTTCCTGAATGATGAGTAGAGCTTCAACTGCTTGGTGATAATTATTTTCTTGTCCTTAGCACACGGTTCTTAAAAATTCTTCATGTATTATAGATTTTAACTTTGTAAACTTTTTACTTGGTTCTACAGTGTAATTTATTTTATTTACTTAAAACCCTAGACGCACTGGTCCATCACTCAGACAGATATGAGTGCTCACCTGAAGCACGCAAAGGTACCAGGTCCATATTTTATAACAACTTTCTCAAGGTGTTAGCATGATCATATAGACATTCCATATTTATAACATATAATTAAAGATAAGACATGACATAAACTAAATCATAACCATAGTGCCTAATGAATCAAACAAGGATCAAGATCAAATTTACCATGCAATAACCAGTAACTGATAGATCGATAACCAATATCCACTCAAAATGATCCATTGTATTAACTCATCAAAACAAAATAGATAAATACATCACAATTATCATCACAAAGTCATGCACACAAGTATACGATCAACATGACCTTACAAATCATTTAATGTCATACATGATCCTCTAAATCATGTAAATCAATATATATATATATATATATATATATATATATATATATATATATATATATATATATATATATATATATATATATAAGTAGTGGAGAATTTCCTTTCACTACTCGTGCAATCTCAAAATAACTTGCATGCTAATAATAGCCATGTGTACATCACCAATTAACTACATAAGCATGTAAGATTCACTAATAGTATATTATCTTTTATTTGTAACCTCTAGTTCTAATCTTATTATTAACCTAAGATCTGTATGATGCTTTATCTTCCTTCACACGAGTTCTTTCCCAAAATAGACATTGTTTGAACTATAAGTCTTCATGCTTTTATCTTATCTTCAAATCATTGCTTGGCTGCTACTCCAACCATCCATCCTTTAATTTTGATTACTGCCTAAAATGAAGATACGTCTGATATATGTTTAGCTCAAGCATGAGCCTTCGTACGCTATCTACTCTGATCTCGTGCATTCCTTTATGCCTAACTTATAAGCATTCAAAACCCTCGCTCTAGTTTACTTACTATCTTTTAAGGGTCTAACATTACCCTACACTAGCTGGATTACTGCCCTCGGTAATTCTTCATTCACCAAATGTAAAACTTTGAAATGGAGAACAAAATTACAAAATTCAAAATGAGCATCATACCAAAATGGGCTAAGGCACATGGAAGATTTCTGGGAACTCTACATCTATCTCCTCTACTAACTTCTTCCATTTGTCGAAATCCTTTAAGGCCTTCCCCGGTGCAACCTATACAATCCCTAACACTTGGTCTTGTGTTACCTCCTCAACCCAGCCTTTTAAATCCTTTATAACCACCTCGAACTCCATGCAAGCACCATCAAAATAGTATACATGTTCCAAGATATAATTCTTGAACTCACCAACCTTCATCTCAAGCTTCTTGTGCTTTACCTTGATCTTTTCTTTCTACGCTATGGTCTCTATAATAAATTGAGTACACTTAAGTTTGTTGGTGGGGACTCTCTCTTGTATGGTCTTCAAAACTGCTTCTTCATCCACCATTTGAATCTCTACAAATGGCTCACATTTTTGGCATCTATTGAAGCCAATATCTACCTTTGCACTTACTTTCTTGAGTTCGGTGAGAAAGACCTCCAACTCAGTGATCTTAGCTTCCACTACAATCCTATTATTTTCTTTCTCTTTAACGAGATCCTCTGCAATCGGTCCCATGCCACTTTGAATGTTCACTAATAAAATTCCCAACAGATATTCTAGGTACTCCACCTCATTCCCATAGTTCATTTTGTCCTAACTAACTAGAGAAGGACACTTCTCCAAGATCTTTTTCACCAATGCGCCAACTCTATTGTATACCTCTTTAGTTCTCCCCTACTCACCTCATAACTCGTTGTGTAGTCTATCTATCTTGCTCTCTTTCTCTTTCTTATGTTACACAAGTGTGTAAATAGTGACGCTTGAATATAAGTTTCTCCTCACCACTTCTGAAGCCAATTTGTGTAGGGCATTATATGCCTACTTATCTGTTAAGTGGTTTAGATCCACTGCATTGTACTGTTCTCATGCTTATTCTTCAAATAGATTGTACTAATGACTTAGTCACTTACTTTAAACTCCAAATCCTTAGAGTGGTTATGTAGGTTCAACCTAATCATTTTCTTTGTTCTAGATACCCCACATCCTGATCCAGTAGCTCCCATGCATGAAATTTCTCTCTGGCTATTGTAATCTAGAATCCCACACAACACTTTTTTTAGATCATCTACATAATCCATGTGTGGTGACCTTGGGGTCCATCACTTCCTCTGCACCTTCTGTTTTTTCCTTTTCTTCATTGGGGTACATGTATTGGTACCTATTCCCAATCCCTTATCTTCCCTAATGAAAAAGGTATCACCTTTTTCATTCTCTTTTGGCTACACTGGTGTGCTTTCCCTTATAAGGCTCTTCTTTGTCTCTTATTTTGTTATGGGGGCCTTTTCTTCTCATGTGCCTTAGCCTCTAGTTTTTCCTTGGCTATCCTATCTTGCTCTGCAAACTCTTGTTCAATATCATCTGTAAGTGAGGCACCCACTTTCTCCAAGTCTTCTTCATCTTCAGACTCTATTTCAGACTCAGAGCTAGAGACTACCTATACCCTTGTGTGCTTGGTATTTTTCTTTTTTGCACTGCCCTGTTGAGAGGTCCCCACACCCCAACTATTACTCATGCAATTTTAAAACATCCCCTTTCGATAGGTATCAAGCTTCCCTTCTTATTCATCACCTTCATCTTCCTCTTCCTGCGCTTCCACCTCACGCTCCTTCTAGATAGGCGACACTAGTGCTCCTCTAGGTTGTGGTAAGGTGGAGTTAATAATCTCCACCTCGAATCCTCCTTGAGTCTTTGGTTGTAACTGTAAAAAAACCATGTGAATAAATCATTTTATCATAATATTTATCTGTGGATGAAAATCCAACAATTTTGGCTTCAAAACCTCCAAGTACACAGGTCTGGAATCATATCCATAGGTGGCACACAACATATGTAGATTTGAATCCACCTTGTCTGCATCATAGGTCAGGTTCTATGTGTCCTTCAACCTATTGATTTAAGACTTCAGGTACTTTACCAAGAATACAAACAAAAGTTTGTACCATGGACTCATCTTGCCCTTAACCATTCTGAACCAGGAAAGGCTATAATGTTGCATCACTGTAAACTTGACATGCTCCCCAACCACCATAAGAAATATGCGTGGAATGTTCCACTAATTCTAAAAATCCCCTCGAAGTCTATGGTACCATTTATTAATTCTATCTTTGTATGTACATGTGATGGTGCCATCACAAGTAAACCCTGCAAATTGTACTGCAGGGGATGGGTTCGCTGGTGGGTAAACCCACATATTGCCTTCGGGCCCAACTAGTACCCATATTTCACAAAACATGATCAAAAGTAGAATGGATCCCATGTAATCTTTGCCCCTTCTTCATTCTTTAGCTTCACCTCCTCAATGATGTTATCAACGACAAATTGGGCCAAATTGTAATATGTTCTTTTTAAAATCCTATAGGCTACGTACAAGAACCTCTTATTGATGTTTTTCCAGCATTTAGAAGCACCCAATTTTCAGCTCACAAGTCGAGATGCAACCCTAAGTGTTAGATCATCTAAATCCATGATGGTTTGTGCCCTACCTCCCTTCTTATAGCTCAATTTCTTTGAAAGTTCTTCAATTTTTACTGAAGCACGTTAATTTAGGGCCATGTCATCTCCCATGCTTCTCAAACATGTGACATGCTCAATCAATTAAGTGGTGAGTCACATCCTTCTTCCTGCAAAGCAGAAAAAGTCTTTGTGAACCCACAAAATCAACCACTGAAAGAGGTGTGTTCTCAATTTCTTCTGTGTCATCTTACTGTAACCGCATGCCCTAGGTGTTATAGTTTCCAACTTCCTTCTATGCAATCCCTATGAAATTTCAGCCACTTATAATGTACACAATCCTTATTCATACTCCACTGCTAGCTCCAACTCACTTTTCCACAAGGATTCATGCACAACTCTCAATCACTTCTAGTTTGCACAAACTTTGTGTCACTTTTAAGATCTTTTTCACACTTCAACTCATTTAGTAACACAATTTTTTTTGAAGAAAAGGTAGCCAAATGAATACCCTAACCCCCTATTTATACCTTTCATGACCTCATGTCCCTTTGACTCACGTGTTTTAAGTCACTTTTCAATAAAGTAACTTCTCTGGTTTTTAACAAATTTCATGACCTCACCTCGTGCACTACAGTCGTAACCTTCTAGCACCCTATAGTACTTCTTAGCCACATAACTCCTCCACGCTCCTCCCTGCGCCAAAGTAAAAAACCTTTGTGACATATATCAAGTAGTTTCCCATGCTGGTGCTTACCTCACGTTACACTATGTGATCACTTTCCATGTGTGGTGTTTATTTAACTCAACTTTCTTCAGAACACCTTATGCCCAACACACAATACGTCTTATTCACTTCCGTGCCAACTTCTAGAAGAACCCTTCAACCAAGCCAACATGTATCAAGAGGGCTCTGACAATTCCCATCTTTGTACTTCAATCCATCCTGCACTAAATGTATGCGTGGTCCTCTGCACATAAATCCACTAGATAATAATTAGTTGTTTTCGTGCAAGTGCGCTTATTAGAACAAAACACATAACTAAATTTAAAATCATAGTAATGATGAAAGGAAACACATATAAAAAGGAAATGCATTAAAGGGAAACCTAATCTAACTAACACCACTACGTTATTACAAACACCAAGAAGACTTATTTGTATTAGGGATTCAGCCTACTCCCATTAATATAACTAGGAAACTGTGTTCCATCCAGTGCCTGCAACTGAAAAAATGCCTGAATCAAGTATATAAGTCATAACATACAGTCCCAATCGATGCAATTTCAATTTTCTAAGGTAGCACACAAACTTGGAGTGATAAAGAAGGACCATCTGTCTAATTTCAAATTGCTTATTCTTAATGTGCCTATCGTGCCATGCCTTCTGCCTGGATTTCTCTATCTTCTGGCTCCAACGTGTAATGGTGCAACTCTCATCCAACTGTATCAATTTATCTATATGCTCTTCAAGTTCTTTCTCATCATCCAGCCCTCATGTGCATGTAATACGTGGGGAGGGTAACATAAATTCCACTAGTAAAACAACCTCTGCGCCAAACACCAACTGAAAGGGTGTGACCTTATTCAATCTCTTATAGGTTGTCATGTATTCGCAAAGTACAACATAGACTTTATCATCCCAGTCTTTCCTTCTAACATCACAAATCTTTGTCAATGCATGTCCCAATATCTTGTTGAAAGCCTTAGCGGTTTCATTAGCTTGCGGGTGATAAGGTGTTGTCTTGTGATGTGCCACCATAAAATCAACCAATAATATTATGATATTCTCATTAAAAAAGTGTGTGTCCCTATCACTGGTAAGACTTAATGAAAATTCATACCTGCTGATAATGTTCTCCCATAAGAATCTTGCTTTTGTAGATTCCATGCAATCCTTTGTAGGCGCCGCTTCTGCCCAGCTGGTCATATAATTTATATAAGTAATAATGTAGTGCGATCCATTCCTACGCGTTGGTGGGGAAATATGACCTACATGTTAGAAGTATAATATTAAGTGCATCATAATATATAGTTTATACTTAAATAATATAGAATAAACTATATTCATATTTTTTAAATATAAACTTTATATTAGGGGTTGGTTAAACTATTTAATCAATTAATTAAATCAGGGAGGTGTGCCTTGTCACTTAATAAGGTTATAACCCTTCGGATTATTTAAATATGACCTTAGGTCATATTCACGATATATTGAATTGAAATCAAATCAATTAAATAATATTCTAGTGTGTGGAAAATGAAGGTTAATCCTAGTGAAAACATAGAGTAGAAGTGAGGAGGGAGTTATCGGATTGGTAGTTGTAAAAGTTTCTATATAGTGGATTATTTTTCCGTGGTTTTTACCCATTTAGGGGTTTTCCTTTTTACATGTTGTGTTATGTGTATTATGTGTTCTAATTAATTAATTTATGTTGTAATGTTTAACTTTATAATAATTCATATAGATGGTTATTCACCCTTTAACCCCTCATCCTGACATGGTACCAGAGCGACATTAATTTATTAATTTTAATCCTAATGTAACCTAAGGTTATAATGGTTGGGATGGTAGTTGAAATATTTGAAATATTATTTAAATCCCTCCTTTCCTGTTCCGCATAGGTTGTTGGATGAATATTGCACAGGTGAAAAGGCATTGTGGATTTTCAGCTGCGTGGAAAGAATTATACTTTGAGAATTACCAGGCCCTAAAACTAATGTAAGGGTTGCAATTTTTTTTGAAAAAATCATATATTTTTATATAGTTTGCAAGAATGTGAGAAATTAAAAAGGGGAAGTAAAAAAAATCCAAGATAAAATTTGAGTTTACAGGGGGAGACAAGATTAGAGAAAATAGGCTTTTCTATTTTTACATTGGTCAAGTAAATTTCTTGTCCCTTGTAATACATTTTTTTTTGTAACCCTTATTTGTGTCCTAAATAGGGCCCCTGAGAGTTTTTTCCTATAATTTAATTCAACTATAATAGTTGAATGGTTTTTTTATAAAAATACAATTTATATATGTATAACTTATATATATTATAAACACACACACACACACAAACACACACACATTCACATTATATATATTATATAATTTATAAATTTATCGGATTATAGATAGATAATATATATAGAGAGGGAGAGAGATAATATATATAGAGAGCGACTAGAGATAACGTTCCTCACAAACACACACCAACACACAAATCCTCACCTAATTTTAATAAACATAAAATCCTTTTTTGATACACGAACAAACAATATATAGATAGCATATATAATACCCCCACACACACACACAAACATTTTTATACCCTTCTATCATATAGTAGAGACATAACATACATCCATCGATGACATACATACATATATTCCCCTTTCTATACATACCCCTACCCTAGCGATCCTTTATTGTTAGATGATGATTTCCGCTTGATTGAGAGTATACGACTAGACCGAGTGATACCTTCTATGATTCATAGTAGAGAGCACATAGCCCACCATTTATCCTACCAAGTTTATATCTACAATACTATATAGTATAGTTATATACCATATCCTAACCACTATATCCATCGCATATCATATAGTTATGTATGTATATATTTGTACCTGCCCTATACATATATACATATATACATTACCCAGCATATACAGCCTTTTATCTGTATAGATGTCCCGATACTTATAAAATAGACATACAGACCATACATAGAACGTATCATATACCTATACAGGTATGGTGTGACTGACTACATATCATGTACATAAGGCTATATCTGTTGATCACATTACCTATTCTAGTGTACGACGACGATCATACACCGACAATTGTTTGATCAGATGAGTTTGCGAGAAAGGACATAGATATCACCGAGAGGCCATAGATGCCTAGGATATATATTACTTTATATTTTATTTATACTATCATATTGTTATATTTTTATATATCTTATATGTTTTAGGAATAGTAGAGTACGCAGTATGTAAATATATCTATACTATAGACCACAGATATGTATATACTGTATACATAATAAATACATATATCACAACTGTACATATATAGACAACGCCCATTCACACATACTCCCACATAATCGTATATCATCCTACTACAGACCAATAATTACATCATACATAATACAGATTTCTCATACAATGTACAGCCAGAGGTTTAGATTAGATCGTAGTAGACCTACTTTATTATCAGTATCTTATTGTATACTATATCTATATATATTATATTTGGGGTCGGCCCCCTCTAAACCCCCCCTTTTTCAACGTGGTGCCAAGTGGTACCTCTCTACTTCGCTCTGTCGAACCTTCACAGCACCTACCATACAATCACTGGCCCCTCTAGCGGACCCCCCTCTGTCAGGTTAGTTTAGTCCCACACAGACGACGGACAAAAACCAAGTGGGAAGGCTTTAAAATTCCTCCACCACATTGGAAAGGGGTGTGACTGAGTACACCCCACCTCCTTTGTTGATTATCATTCCAGGCATGGTTGTATGGCTTGTTCAAAGTGGCTCGGCCGTGGTTTTTTGCCACATAGTTTGCGTTAATATGATCTGGGCATGGATTCAGTTAATTAAAGTAATATGTTGCATTAATATTAAATATATATGGCCTCGTCGGAGTGATAGTTATATGGCTTGCCAAGTTTGGTTTGATGGTATGAATATGGCTCGCAGAGTTGGCAGATAACCTAAAGGAACAAGAGCCTCAAAAAAAATACATGAAATAATTGGTTTAGTTATTTTTTTCAAAAAATTATCGAACAAATTATAATTTTTGTTTTTTTTTTTTTTTTTTTGTTTTTGTTTTTTTTCTGAAAATAGTAAAATTATCATTTTTGTCATATATACTATACGCGATAAGATTTTTGTGTCAAATTTATGACAAATCTAATTTTTTTTTCACTTACGTTTCAATTCCTTGACTATCGTTTCTAACATTTTTTGTGTATAGAACTATTTAATAATAAGGAGCTCAGTTTTTACATATATCTATATATGTATAATGTATACATACATATAACATACAAATATATGTATATATAATATACAGGTATGTATATATACATGACATATATGTATATAGATCATAAATACATATATGGATGATACATACATACATATATACGTATAGTTACATACATAATATACATATATGTATATATGTATATGTTATACTTATATAGATATATATATATAGATATATTATATATTGTATGCATAGATATATAGATGGAATATATAGGCATATTATACATTATGTATATATGTATAAATATATACAGGCTACATATATACATATGTACTTAGATACATACAGACAGACAGACATAGATAGTCAGAAGACCGACAGACTATGACAGAAGACTAGACAGACAGACAGGACATACATACAGATAGATATAATAGATGTATATATATATATGTATCTTATTATATATATATATATATATATATGGTGCATAGAGATATATATGGTACATGATATATACATAGATACCATATGATGTATAGATGTAACATCTATATACATGTACATATATACATATGTACATATATATACATACAGTACATACATACATAATAGACATACATACATACATACATGACTACATACATACATACATACATACATACATACATATAATATATATATATATATATATATATATATATATATATATATATATATATTTTGGGGGTGGCCCCCTCTAAACCACCCCCTTCTAACGTGGTGCCAAGTGGTACCTCCTATTCGCCTCTGCGAGCCCTCACCCGCACCTACCATACAACCTCACTGGCCCCTCTAGCGACCCCCCTCCTTGTCATGGGTTTAGTTTAGTCCCACACAGAGACGACAAAACAAGTGGGAAGGCTTTAAAATCCTCCACACATTGGAAAGGTGGTGTGACTTAGGTCACACCACCTCCTTTGTTGATTATCCCTTCATAGGCATGGTGTATGGCTTGTTCAAAGTGGCTCGGCCGTGGGTTTTTTCGCACAATAGTTTGGTTAATATGATTGGCATTGGCATTCAGTTTAATAAAGTAATATGGTTTGCATTAATATTAAATATATTATGGCTCGTCGAGTTGATAGTTATATGGCTTGCCAAGTTGGTTTGTGGTATAATATGGCTCGCCGAGTTGGCAAGATAACCTAAAGGAACAAGAGCTCAAAAAAAATTATATTTAAATAATTTGTTTATTTATTTTTTTCAAAAAATATAGACAAATTATAATTTTGTTTTTGTAAAAATAGTAAAATTATCATTTTTTTCATATATACTCATACAGCGATAAGATTTTTTTGTCAATTTATTACAAATCTAATTTTTTTTTCACTTACGTTTCAATTTTTGATATCGTTCTAAATTTTTTGTGTATAGACTATTTAATTAACAGGAGCTCCTTTTTTGGCATAAATCTATCGTGATCGATTATGAGGATTAAAATATGACAAAGGGAATTTTTATAAAACTCTTAATTTAATCATTGTTTGTTAATCATTTATTTTATCGCTATTTTATGCAAAAAAATGGGGTCTTATCAATTTTCAATTGATAAATCTCAGATGTTAAATGGAAACAACTACAACATTTGGAAGATTCGATTGAAAGCAAAATTCATGGCTCACAAATTATGGGAAGTTGTAAATGGAACAGAGAGAGCTCCTACATAAAGACATGCAACTATTGATAATGTCACCACATATCAACATAAAGTACAAGAAGCGATGTCTATTATCTTGTGAAGCGTACAATATTACTTTCTGCTTCATATCAGAAATCTAGAGAGCCCTAGTGAAGCTTGGGCACAATTGGAGTCGATGCATGAAGGTACAAGTTTATAAAAAAATATTAAATTGGTTTTAGAGCTTATGAAAACTCTCATAAAGGTAGATGAAAAAGTTATTAATTATTTAGCAAAAATAAAAAATATTAAGTCTCAGTTAGATGGACGTGGTAGTAATTTGATTCAAGATAAACTACTTTATTTTATTATTCAATTGAATATTTATGAAAAATTTAGAAATTTCATTTCAATTTTGAATTCTAAATATCAAAGAGAACAAGACATTCTAGTTTTGCAAACCCTTAGTTCTCTTATTATACAGGAAGAACAAGTAATGTTAGAATTTTAATTCTAAGAAGAATGTCTGATAGGCACTTTCCACTCAAAAATTAAAAGTTAAAAACTCTAGATTCTACAAAAACACAAAGAACAAACTTTTAAACCTCCTTAGAAAGGATAAGAAACTTGGAAATCTAAGAGTTATCTTTGATGGAAAATGCCATTGTTATGGTAAATCTAGACATAAGAAAGAGGATTGCAAATTTAAAAATAACAAAAAAAATCCTAAATTTCAAAAGGTTAACAAATTTGTTCAAGACCAAAATCAAAATCAAAATCAAAATCAAAAAGAAGAATCGGAAAAATAACCAAAAATTAAATGTAATTGCTTTGTATGCCGCTTTTGTCATTGCAAAAGAAAATGAATGGCTATTAAACTAGTGATTCTAGTCATATGACTTTTATATCTAATATCCTATCTAAAATTAGTAAATGCAATGATCATATATACTTAGGTGATCATTCTATTCTCGACATTCAGGGTCAGGGAAAAGCAAAAGTAGTAAATGGTTTCATTAACAATGTGTTGTTAGTACCTAAAATTAAAATGAATTTTCTTTCCGATTCTCATTTAAATCAAAAGAACTATAGTGTTACATTGTTAAAGGATAAATGGTTTATTAAAAATGAACATGATGTTACTATAGTTGAAGGCATTCAAAAAGATGGTTTGTATGTATTTTCTGGTTTTCCTTATGCTTCTTGTTTGACAACTCAAAGAAATGACTTTGCATTTATGGCATGAGAGGTTGGGTCATGTCAACTTCAAGAGCATGTACGACATGTCTTGACTCAACCTAGTGACTGGTCTACCACCTATTTCCCAAAATCATGAAACTTGTGAAGGTTGCTTATGTGGTAAGTAATTTGCTAATGTTTTTCACAGTCATCATGATGATAACTCTTTAGAACATTTAGAGCTTGTCCATAGTGATGTTAGAGGACCCCTAGAATTTCCATGTCTTAATGGTTCTTTGTATGTTATCACTTTCATTAATTATTTCACTCATATGATTTGGTCGTATTTCATTAAAAAGAAATTAGATGTATTATCAAAATTTAAAGAATTTAAATTTGTAGTCGAAAACTCTTCTTATAAAATTAAGAGGCTTAGAACTGACAATGGGGGAGAATATGTGAGTCACGATTTTGACTCATTTTGTGTTGAATGGGGAATTCAAATGGAACTAACTACTCCCTATTCCCCTCAACATAATGGAATTGCGGAAAGGAAAAACCGCACTATTTTGGAAATGGATAGGACCATGATGCATTCTGCTCAAGTTCCTAAGTTCCTCTAGGTAGAATCTATGAACATTGTTGTTCATATCTTGAACAGAGTTCCCACTAAAGCCTTGGTAAATTCAACTCCTTCAAAAAAGTGGTCAAACCATAAACCTAGTGCATCTAATTTGAGAATCTTTGGTAGCCCTGCTTCCCTCTTCATTCTGAAATCAAAACAGAAGAAACTTAATCAAGCCTCATTTCCTTGTATCTTTATAGGATATGGTATAAAAACTAAAGGTCTTGGGATCTTTGATTTGTCAAAAAGAGAAGTTATAGAAAATAGGAATGTTAAAATCTTAGAAAAAAAAATTGTTATTTTTCTTCATATTTTGTTATTTATGATGTTTCTAATGAATTTGAAAATTTGAAAATGTGAAAAATGTATGTGATGAAGAAACTAATGTTGAACCTATAGTTGGAAATGAGGATTTTCCTATTACTTTTGTAACTAAAATACCTAGATGGATCGAGTCTATTATTCAAGACTCTAATTCAAGAAACCTTCAGAAAATTACTAGGAGTCATCATACATATCATGCTTTGATGACCTTATATGAACTTGAACCCCAAGCTTTCGAAGAATCCTCTTCTGAAGAAAGATGGATAGATGTTATGAAATTTGAGTATACTACTTTGATTAAAAATAAAACATGGGAATTAGTCCCTCCTAAAAAATGAAGTATAGTCAGATCTAGATGACTATACAAGAACAAATACACAACAGATGGCAATATAGATAAATTCAAAGCCAGACTTGTAGCTCAAGGGTTTACTCAAAAACCCAGTATCGACTACGTTGAAATTTTTGCACCAATTACAAAAATGAGAAAAATAAGGATTTTGATTGCCTTAGTTTCTCAGTATGGTTGGGAAATCCATTAAATGGGTGTAAAAAATAGTTTTTTGAATGTTGATTTACAAGAAGAAATTTATATGACCCAACCTAAAGGCTTTCAATAACCAAGAAAATAAATGTATGTTTGTAAATTGAAAAAATCCTTGTATGGTTTAAAACAAGCTCCTAGAGCTTGGTATTCTAAAATTAACAGTTTTTTCAATGAAGTTGGTTTTTCTAACTGTTCATCTAACAATGACTTATTTGTTAAAATTGAAGAAAATGTTATTATTCTCATTGTATTGTATGTTGATGATTTACTTATCACTAGTAATTCTAACACTTTAATTAGGAAAATTAAAGGAAAGTTAATGTAATATTTTAATATGACAGATTTAGGATTATTGCATCATTTTTTAAGCATGGCTATATTTCAAGATTAAAAAAATCTATTGTAGTATCTCAATCATAATATGCAACTAATTTGCTTAAAATATTTAATATGCTTGATTGTAAACCAGTTTCTATTCCTATGGAAGTAGGATGTAAACTTGATCCTAAACCTGCATGTGAAAAAGATAATCCTACTTTATATAGGTAACTTGTAGGTAGTTTCATTTATCTAACTATTACTAGACCTGATATTTCTTATGTAGTAGGGATTGCTTCAAGGTTTATGCAGGAACCTTATTAGGATCACTGGAAGTTAGAAAAAAAATGTTATGTAAAGGGCACTATCAATTATGGTTTTACATTATATTTCATCTAACAATGCATATTTACATGGATATTGTGATTTTGACCATGTTGGTGATGTGATAGATTGTAAATCTACAATTGGATATATATTCAAGTTTAGTACAGGTGTCATTACTTGGAGCAGTAAAAAACAATCGATAGTTTCCATTTCTTCTACTGAGGCATAATATAGAAGTGTAATGGAAGTAGCAAAAAAAATTATGTGGCTGAAGAGGCTGTTGGAAGAGATGCACATGGAAGTTAAACAAAGTACTCCTCTTCTATGTGATATCCATAGTTGTATTGCTCTCACTAAGAATCTAGTTCAGCATCAAATAATGAAGCATATCGAGATACATATGCACTTTATTTACGAGCAAGTTCTTAGTGGTGATATAGATCTCCAGTATTTCCCGACTGAAGATCAGGTTGCAGACTTGTTCAAAAATCCATTATGTGTTACGAAGTTCTACAATTTCCATGTAATGCTTGGCCTTTCAAAGTTTCCATTAAGAGGGAGTGTGCATGGAAATTCCACCTCCTAACAGTCGACCGGTTGATTGACTCCTTCTCCTCTATACTTCTATTATGGTTTAAAAGCATTGTAAAATATCTTGTATGATCTAAAGTAAACTGATAGATTTTACAGAAAAAATACATTCCAGTGTGCATTTGTTTGTAAAGGAAGTCCTTGTGTTGTAAAAGGCTCCTAGAGATGCGGTATAAGAATATTTCCATGAGAAACAATGAGATTTAGTCTCACAAATACATGTGTTGGCCTAAACCTTTAGAGTTTATGGATTTGTAAATCATGTTGTACAAATAGGTAATGTTGGCATATGGATCTCATTTAATATTAAAGGGGAGTGTTAGAACTATAACATTAAGTGCATCATAATATATAGTTTGTATTTAAATAATATATAAAAAACTATATTCATATTATTTAAATATAAAATTTATATTAGGGGTTGATTAAATTATTTAATCAACTAATTAAATCGGGGAGGTGTGCCAAGTCACTTAATAAGGTTATAACCCTTCGGGTTATTTAAATATGACCTTATGTTATATTCAGGATATATCAAATTGAAATAAAATCAATCAAATAATATTCTAGTGTGGAATATGAAGGTAAAATCCTAGTGAAAACATAGAGTAGAAGTGAGGAGGTATTTACTGGACTGGTAATTGTAAAATTTTCTCTATAGTGGATTATTCTTCTGTGTTTTTTACCTATTTAGGGGTTTTCCACATTACATACAGTGTCACTGTGTAATTTTTTTTATGTGGTTATTTATTCTTACTATGGTGTGCACATTCATATTTCAACTCATTAATGTATGTTAACCTAACATTTAATTTATTTGGTAAATATACCTTTTCACCCCTCGTCCCAACACTACAAAGTCAATTGCTCATTTCTCAAAAGGTTCAACACTTGCTATCAATCTCAAAGGAATTTCATCTCTGTGCTCAGGCTTCCTAAGGGCCTGAAAGTGATCACACACCCTGGCATAGTCTTTACAATCCTTATACAATGTTTCCCACCAAAGGCCTACCAGTAAAATCTTATGCGCGGTAGCATTTCCTACATAATGTCCACCTATAATGCTACCATGAGCTTCCTCCATTATAGCTTCCCGCTCATGTTCAAGTACACACTAGCACAAAACCTTATCACAACCTAAATTGTATAAATCTCCATTAATCAACATATAAGGCATGACACATATGGCGAGTTGTTTCTTCTCTAAGATCTTCATCCCTTCAGGTGCCACACTAGTACGTAAAAATACAACAATATCTTCTAAATTAGAGGGCGTGGTTCAATTTAAACAATTGTGTATCTAACATTATGTCCTTAATGCTCCACACATCCTTGTCTGAGTTAATTCTTGATAAATAATCTAGTCCTAAATTACTCTTCCTTGGTTTCACTACCACAGTAAAATAAAATTATGGAAACAACAGAATCCAATGACATATGCGTCCCTGCAAGACGGGTTTATTAACCAAGTACTTAAGTTCCAGGTGATCTGTATAAAATATAAAGGGATTTTCTAGAAAATACTATCTAAACTTGTGCAACGCATAAATAATTGAAAATGCTTCACGCTCTATAGTCGTGTAATTCTGCTAAGTTGGGGTCAACTTCCTACTCACAAAACAGATATGATGATTAATGATCCCATCACCTAGTTGAGCTGAAACTACTCCAGTGGACATGCCAGAGGCATAAAAATGTACATGAAAAGGCTTATCCCAAGAAGGAAAATGCAGAATGGGCACATAAGAAAGTATTTCCTTCAATGTCTCAAATGTTATCTGTTATGCCTCATCCCAATGAAACTTGCCTTTACTATTCAAAAATTCCTCCAAGGGCGCAACAATCTTATCATACCCCTTAATGAACTTCCTCTAATATCTCGTGTGTCCTAAGAACCCACACACCTCACTCTGATAGGTAGGATCCTCCAAGCCCAAAATAAAAACAACCTTAGCAGGATCTACCAAAAAGCCTTCCTTGCATATAATATTTTTCAGCAAAGTTCCAAAGGGCGTTGCAAAGATATATTTCTTAATATTCAAGGAGATGCTTAACTACCGGAACCTCTCAAACATAAGCCTCAAATTTTCATAGTGATATTTTACCAACCCATTCACAATCCAATCATCCAGATAAACATGTAAAAAATTATGTATAAATTTCTTTAATGCTTGTACCATAATGAGTGAAAAGACTGCAGGTGCATTCTCTTACCCGAAGAGCATTATAGTGTATGAAAACATTCCCCACTCAGTGCTAAAAGTTTTCTTTTATTGATCTTATTTAACAATCAAAACCTGATGATAGCCAAAAAATCCATTTCTAAAAGAGTAAATCTCACGCCCTACAATGCCTTCTAAGATTTCCTTTGTAAATGGTGTGTGGAAAGGATCTATAACACAAGCAAAATTCAATTATCTATAATCAACACAAATCCTTATCCTACCATATTTCTTAATGTTAATCACCATAGGGCTAACCCACTCTAATTCCTCAATGGGCTCAATGATTATAGATTTTATCATCTTTTCAATCTCTTCCTTTACCTTGACACGCAAATTAGGATTCATCCTATATGATCTCTTCCTAATCAAGTGCGTACCTTACTTTAACTTTATCCTCATCTCGCCCAAAGAGTTATGCACTCCTTTTAACTCATGATAGCCTCACAGGAATAAGTTATGGAAGTCGTGCAACAACTCAATAATATTTAACACCTCTTGTTCAAACCAATAATCACCAATGATAGCCTCTTCTGGTTCTACATTTTTCCCATTATAGACCTTATTAGTTTTCATAGCCTCATGATATGCGTGCACCTTCTCATCAATAATATCCAAGACCTCGCGCGTACCTATAGTGTGATCAACATCTAGTTTCTCTACCTCTTCATCATCAATCATTTAAACGAGTTTATCCTTTTCTTCTTTCACGCAGGCACACCTAAGCCACTATTTTTCTGTCTCATTTTCTTTAAAGCACACATCCAAATCTACCTCCCCAAACATATCTAACAAGATTTCCTCAACTTTTGCACACTATCCCCCATCGTAAGACACTTGATAATCTGTAATGCTTCATTCACAACAGGTTTAGTGGAAAAATAATCAAAGGTCTAAATCATACCTGAGGTCATCTTCTGCCAATTCACTGTTGCTCTTGTTAAATCAGCATGCACACACCATGCATGCACATAGATGCTCAGAGTGGCATCAAAATTATCTACCTAGAGAGATAATGGAAAGGCCTCCTGACCCTCCATCTAGAGTCTCTCACACTTATGAACATGATGCGAAGTAGAATCCTTCCCATGAAATTCACATATATGTGAAGGTACATTTCTCCTTAGAAACCTAGTAGAGAAGATGATTCTCACTTCTCACCACTCCAAAAGGTTATCTCTATGTGTGGTCCACCAATACGCAACTGTATCACATAGGGTATAAGTCAACATATTTCTTTTGTCACCCGCATTCATCCACTGGGATTCTATAGCGTGTAGAAATACATCATGATTTCCTTAACTAGTATACCAAGGTATCAAGTTATGTCCCATATGATGAACAATGCACAACATGATCAAACACATAATTGTATTCTTGATCTCCCGCCCAACCATTTTGTACATTTCATGCACCTAGTTATCATAGGAAACACTTGTTGTATCACTCATAGACTGAACATCATCCCACTAAATAAAACCTTCCTTAGATGGCTCAAACACTTTAGGATCTTTGGCTATTTGCAAATCTATCCTATTCATATCCTCTTCACTCAAGGGTTCTACATAAGGTGCAGCCTTTGCATTTGTTAAAGGAATAATGATGCACTCCTCTTTGTTCTCAAAACTAATATAACCTTTGTTAAAGCATGGATCAACATTATTCACGTAACACCAAGGGCATCCAAGCAATCCTAGGAAACTATCCACTTTTGCAAGCGTCAATACCTCAATGTCCCCAATAAACATGGCCCTTTGTATAGTAATAGTAACATCTTTCAATACTCCAATGGGTGTGGCTCTAGTCCTATTTTCCATATAAAACACATTTGAAGATGGTTGTAATGGTGGCATCCCCATCTAATTCCATGCATCCAAAGTGAGTAAATTTACTTTTGTTCTTGTATTAATCAATATGTTACTTAAAAGCCATCCATCAACAATTGTATTAAGGTAATCTCTTTATCATAATCAATATTGTGTAGAGGTAAGTTGGCATGCAGTATCTGTCTTTCATGCTCAACTCCACCACATGGTACCTTCTCCCTCAGCCATCCTCCTAACAAGGAATGATATTTTCCTACCAAAACATATTACAAAACTCTTTTAAGTCCTCAACATCTGTCTGAGGAAGCTCAACTTCCTTTTCCTACTCCAGCTTCCATGACTGCTCTTTTAAACACTTAATTTCACCCTATAAGCTTCTAATTACTTCCATAGTCTCTTGATATACCTCTTTATGATGGGAAGGGTCTAGATATTTCACATTTATCACCTCTTGCTTCGTAACAACAATAATTTATTTCAGAACCTTACGAGCGTGTGCAACCTCAGTGCATATAGTTACTAACACTGACAACATCTCAGGATCATGTGTTATCCTCAGCATCCAATGGTCTTTCACAACACGCTTCACTCTAACCATTCCCCTGACTTTATATTGCTTCTTATACTTCTTACTCATGTGCCCATATAACTCAGGACACTCTTCAAATTTAAGTTGTTTCCCGCACCATGAGAAATATACATTCTGTGGGAATTTGCGCTTATAATGATCCAAGGATCTACATGTAAAATAGGTTCCATAAGGGAATTCACCTCTTACATCACTGCAACCATGACCTCTATATCCCCCACGATAACCTCTACCTATATAGCCTCCATTAGAGCACCCTTCATTATGGTTATGATTATGATGTTCACCTTGCTCCTTAGAATTATTTGTAACACTGGTATATCGTACACCAATCTCAATAGCCTCATGAATATGATCAATCAACCTACAATTATATGTATCATGAGTGGAAAACTTAAAATTTTTACAGTAACATGACATGTTCTTCTAGATCACACACTATAACAAGGGGCACCAACTCAAATCATGATCCAAGTGACATATCTCACAATCTAGTAATATGGCGCACACCGATTTACAAGGGTAACTATCCTTAGTATGTCCTTCTACCTCAAAAGCGGTACACCAAATACCATTGCGCATCTCATGAGTTAAATTGGCTGATAGTTTCTTTAATTACTTCACCATAGATGTAATATGTTCTTCTAGAAATGGGCTAGCTTTGGTATCTATGCTCTTAAATACCTCATTACATAGAGCTGCTTCCAAATCCTTACGTGGATCTATAAACATCTTATGAGAAAGTTCCCTTCTAAAAGGTGTGATCAAACCGCTAACAAACCACTGTTCATGCTGGCTAGGGTGTATATCATAAGATAAATTTGATAATAGAGTTTCAAAGCATGTATCATACTCCCTTACAATCTCATCCATGCCCTGTTTAATATCCTTCAACACATTGATACTTATCTGTTCAAACTCAGGTATGTGAAACTCAACCAAGAAAGCATCACATAACACATTTTAATATACAATAGTCTGGTTCAGATCATAGTTCCTGTACCAACTATGTGCACACCCTTGTAAAGTAGTAGCAAACTAGCTTGCCTTACGCTCAAGAGCTATGATCCCCTTAGTGTGCCATAGTATATTGCACATATGCATATGCTCAATTACATCCTCAATACATCTATACTTTAGTAGGTGAAGATACATCTCATAGATAACTTGTTGCTACAGGCATGGACCATGCCCACCAGATCTAGAACCTGTATTACCTCCAGTATTCCCTCCACCTCCAAAACCACCAGATCCACTAGATCCCAAACCTCTTGATCCCCTTGGTCCTCCTGATCCACCTGCTATAATAGGTACAAGATCAGAGGATGAGCTACTCTATGTTCCAACTATTGTAATGAATTGAACTCCCATAGTCTACAAAGTTGTGCTACTTCTAGATGTATTACCAATGTTATGTGTGCCCACATTCTGTCCTAATGATGCACAAGAAAACATACCTCTAATCAGAACTCCAAATAATAGATGACATAGGATCCGCCATAGATGAGTGTGTTATCTGATTAAAACCTGCACTTAATGCAAATTGAAATCTACATTTCGCTACTCTATCATCAACACTAGCTTGCTAATCAATAAATGTTTCAGGAACTAGAACACCAAGCGTAAGGGAAAGGTCACCAGGTGGGATCAAATGCTCGCCCATGGTCCTTATACTTTATTTCGATGCACTCTCATCTAAAGCTGAGAGGGGTTATCTGCCATTCTTACCCAAATGAGGGAGAACCAAATGATCCTGCTCTATATCTTATATGTGAGCTATAAATCCTTCGTGATCTATCTCTCTGTGCAACACCATTCACTACTCAATATCACGTTGCTTCACTAATTCCCTCTCTCTCGCTTCATTATAATTAAGTTGCCTTTCTTCTCTCTACCTTTCTAACGCTAGGTCCTCCATATTTCACCACATCTACTCCTTCCCCCGCATGGTGGGGTTTAGCTATCCATAGGCCATCTCTTCAAATCCAGGGTTACAATCAAGATCTTAATCGTAAAGGGATAACGCGCAAGTAAGATCCTATGGGATCATGCAAGTACTAGAAAGGAATAAGTAGGAACAACATAATCCAATGTATAACTATTTAAAACACAACTCCACCAATGAACTACAACACATATGTAAGTTAAATCAACATATAACAGAGCCTAGTAATCTTCTTGTGTTTAATTAATCATTCTGTAACTCCAATTACACTTTGATTCATATGCTACTAGCCACTCATACAACTCTATAGGAAAACAAGAAAAAAATGTCTCATAGAGTTCTTGATACTGATGTTCTTCCACCCACACGTGAGCATCAAAATTAGGTCCAGTATTATATCTGTGAGCAAACTATTCCTCTAAATCCTCAACCCAACTCTCACTACTGGATAAAGTCAACCGATACGTCTTCATCATGCAACATCCTTGCAACATTTTAATAGTGGTCCTGACAATGGAACCAAAATGTAGTCTATTTTCTTTACTTCCCTAGACGCGTTGGCCCATCACTCAGATAGATCTGAGAACTCACCCGAAGTGCGCAAAGGTATTATGTACCTTTTTTATAATAAAATTTTCAAGGTGTTAGCATAATCATACAAGCATTCCATATTAATAACAACTGATTAAAGATAAAACATGACATAAAATAGATCACAACCATAGTTCCTAATGAATCAAATAAGGATCAAGATCAGATTCACCATGCAATAACCAATAACAGATAGATAAAAAATAAATATCCACTCACAATGATCCATTGTATTAACTCATAAAAAATGTTGAATACATCACAATTATCATCACAAAGTCATGCACACAAGTATACCAGCAATATGACCTTACAAGTCATTCACTGTCATACATGATCCTCTAAACCGTGTAAATCAATACATATATACAAGTAGTGAGGACTTTCCCTTCACTACTTATGCACTCTCAAAATAACCTACATGCTAATAATAACCATGCGTACATCACCAGTTAACTACAGAAGTATGCAAGCTTTGCTAATAATAGATTAACTTCTATTTTTAACCTCTAGTTCTAATCCTATCATTAACCTAAGCTTTGCATTTTGTTTTATCTTCCTTCCCATGAGTTCTTTCCCAAAATAAACGTTACTTAAAATGTAAGTCTTTATGCTTTCATCTTATCTTCAAATTTTTGCTTGACCACTAATCGAACCATCCATATTCAATTCTTCTCATGGCCCAAAATGAGACTATGTCTAGAATATGTTTAGCTTGGATGTGAGCCTCCACACGCTATCTGTTCTACTCTTTTGCATTCCTTCACTCCTAAATTCTGCGCATCTAAAACCCTCACATTGCTTTACTTAGTGTCCTTTAGGGGTGCAACATAAAAAATTGAAAAACTTTGTGGAATTTTATGTCTTCTAAGTCCGTGTGACACTGTATTTCCATGTTGCGAAATACTAATTTCATTCTCATTCCTTTGCTATGAAAATTGTGTCCTTAGCTGATTTCTCCATTCTTTTAGGGTATACGAACTCCCTGGTGCTCTAACTTGCCTTTATCCCTTGAGGGAATGATTTTTTGTTTGTAAAGGATTGAATTCCTCAATACTGCAAAGTTCTAAAAACTTCTGCGAAACAATAATTTTGTAAAATGATCATTCCTTTGTTTAGTGGGTTACGAGAACCTGCAAAACACTACATTTTCAAACTTTATGGAAGACTGACTTATTTTCTTGTAGCCTTTCCTAAGCATAAATATCTAATTCTAACTTAGATGATTTGTTCAAAATTACATGGGGGTGTAATTTTGGAAAATAGCTTGGTGACCTATAGGGGAGATCTACTTGCTAGATGATGAAAGCAAATATACTTGAAGCATCCATTGGGCATGGAGTTAAACATAATCTTGAAAAATTGATCCCAAACTGTTAAAACATGTCTCCTAGATTTGTAAAAACTTAGCACTAATTGAAGATGACCTTTTGGAGCTGAAATAATATATATTGAAATCAGATCCAAATATCTGACTCCTATCATGGGACAAGCTCTAAGATGACCCATGTGTGACTGCAAGGGGCTTCCAAAACCTATGTACAAAAAAGGAAATCATACATTTCTAAGTGAAACATGTAAAGAGTGCACAAACACTTATTACAAACAAATATGACCACCGCAGGATTGAGGGAAAGACACCCACCAATGATCAACACATAACCAAGGAGGGGAGCTGAAATAATAACACAAAACACATAAATATTTACAATATGTAATTTACATACTTAATGGAAGTACTTAAGATGAATCCCATTGAATTATATTGTCAATGCTTCTCCATCAAGGTTGGATAACTTAAAAGAGTTAGCCTCTTTGCAGGAAGTGATTATGTATGGCCCACTCTAAAGTGGATTAAACTTAGAATGTTGTCCTAGTTTAACTCTATCTGCATCCTATTTTAGGACCATGTCTCCTACATTGAAATCTATAACTTTCACTTTCCTGCCAAACCATTGTTTGGTTGATCTTTGGTGTTCTTCCAGCTTGACCATGACTAATTGTCTTAATTATTTAAGTTCAACTAACTATCCATTATAATTTTTCTTTGATATTCACCCTCAAACTCTAACTGTTGGGCTAGCTCTAATGAAGGAAATTCTAGGGATAAAGGAAACATGGCTTCTCTACCATATACAAGTTTGAAAGGAAAATTGCCAATTTATTTCTTTGATGTGATTATACCAGCCCAAGATATCTTCTCAACTTTGTGTGCCATTTACTTTGATTGATCGCCATTGTTCTCTTCATAATTTTGAATAGGTTATTCTTAGCATACTTTTCCAAAACACTTCCCAACGGGTAGTAATTGGAATAAGTATTCAAATATATTCCAAGTCTAAGATTCCAATAAAAAATCTTTGAA
Organism: Taxus chinensis; assembly: GCA_019776745.2. Taxonomy (NCBI): domain Eukaryota; kingdom Viridiplantae; phylum Streptophyta; class Pinopsida; order Cupressales; family Taxaceae; genus Taxus; species Taxus chinensis. The sequence continues at coordinate 97,488,333 of CM034156.1, forward strand.
CCTAGGAATTCCTTTAGTTATTAGATATAATGGTTTGGGGAACCCCAAACCTTGTCACAATTTCTTCAAGGAAACCAAGCATGAATGATTCAATAGATTTCTTGAGTGGTATGACCTCTACCCACCTAGTAAAGTAATCAAATGTTGTCAAGACCCACCTAAGGCTTACACTTACTTGATGGGGGATTATTCATGCCTATAAAATCAAGTCCCCATTAAGAAAAGGGTTCATCTACCTGAATAGGATGAAGATGACGATCCATCATCCTCTTTTTACCAGTGAAGAAAGCACACTCTTTGCATTTTTTAACCCATTGATGTGTATCTACAAATAATGTGGGCCCACAATATCCCTCCTTCATGATTTCATTATTGTAGCCTTGGATGAGAAATGTATGCCAGAGAAACCATTATGGAATTTCACTAAAAAATTATTTACCTTTTGTCCCCCAATGTACCATAACACTTCTCCATTGAGGTTCCTTTTGAAAATAATCCTATCAATCAATGCGTAAGGTATTGACTACAACCTAAGATGTATTCTCTTTTCTTTCTTTAAACTCAGAGGGTAGCCTTCAATTACCAATAATGTTTCCATGTCATTGATCCAACTTTTGTGGCAAGGTTGATCTATTTTGTTTTTTGGAACCTTTACATTGTGTGGAAACTCAAATTTCCATGTCTCTTCTACGTCATGTAGGTATCTATTTTCCCATGGGCTTGTAACACTCCACATATATTTTATAGTTTGTCCTTGTTCTTCCAGAATGAAGAAAGAGTCTTCTTGGTTATCCTGAGCATCCAAAAAAGGTTGATCAAAAAGTGCTCTTCCTCTTAAAACTTATGTGGCCTTGATGGTCACATCATATTCCATAATCTTAATTACCCATCCAACCCTCTTCTCATTGATTTCTACTCCCAGTATAAAGTCTCTTACACTAGGATATGAGACCTTGGTGTTGTGCAAATAATGTTGATCTTTGGTTCAACAAGGGATATATCAGTTTTGAGAACAAGGAGGAAAGGGTTATTATCCCTTTAACCGATGGGAAATATATGCCCTATGTTGAACCTTTGAGTGAGGAAGATCTGAATAGGATTTATGTACATGCCATCTGGGACCAAGAAGTGCTTGAGCCATCTAAATAAGGAATCCTTCAGTGGGAAGATGCACAGTCTATTAGCGATACTACATGTATTGCTTGTGATAATTGGGCTCATGGTACTTATGAGTTAGTAAGGCATGAAGTAAGAAGCAAATTTGCGCAGAACAATAGACCTCGATGTATCAGGACAATAGGTATCAACTTGGTACCTCGATACAATGGAGAAGGATATCCTACAATATTTCTACTCGCCATGGAGGAACAATGGATAGTCCAATTGGAGAGACATAATATGCTAGTATATAACCTACGTAGGACAACAACACGCTGATGGGTGGTTCACCAAAAAAATATTGTAGGATGGAATGAAATCAAGATTTCTCTTTCTACTCAGTTTTCTAGGAGCAATGCACCTACTCAAATCTGCACTTATCATGGTAATCAACCTGTTTGACACCACGTTCAGCAGTGTGAGAGACTCTAGACAAAGGTGTAGGAATATTTACAACCTTCACTCCGGGTGCATAAATTTTATTCCACTTTACAAGGTTGAGTGCATGCTTGGTATGTATATGTGGAACTCTATAGAGAGACTAGAAATTGGTAGGATTTGATTGCAGGAATTATCAAGACTTTTGACTACTTCTCTACTAAACCTCCAGAAGAAGAGGCATTAAAGGTTATAAAGTGCTTAACTATGGGAGATAGTGCCAAGGTGGAAGAACTTATTCAGGAGCTATTTGGTGGGGAAGATTTTGGAACACACTTTGATAAAAAAAAAAGGGACCAATGCCACACTACTTAAGCGCACTTGCTTTGAGAAAGAAAAATAAAAGATGGTCTATTTAGTGGATGATGAAGAAGTAGAAAATCTGGATGTAGATCATTCAACTGGTAGGCGTGAGGTTTTGGATAGTAAAAATAAGACCACACGCACTTGTCATGAACCTATAAAAACAAAGAAAGTGAATATTGGATTAGATGCTGAGCCTAAGGAGGCCATAATTGGGGAATATTGGTCTGACTCTGAAGTGGAAAAAATCATTGACTTACTACAAGATTTTCAGGACTTATTTCCTAGGGAATACCATGAATTAAAAGGCATGCATGAATCACTAGGAGAAATGAAGATAACGTTTAAGGAAGGTGCGCGCCCGGTCAGAAAGAGACCCTATAGGATGAACCCCAACCTGCGTAAAAAGGTTAAGGAAGAAATTGGCAAAATGTTGAAGTCTAGAATCATCAAGCCTTTAGATGAGCCAGAATGGGTTAGCCCAATGGTTATTAGTATAAAGAAATATGGTCGGATTAGGATCTGTGTGGACTACATGGAGTTGAATAATGCATGTGTGACTGATCCTTTCCTAACACCAGTCATAGAGGAAATATTAGAAGGCGTTGTAGGGCGTGAGATCTATTCCTTTATAGATGGATTCTCTGGGTATCATCAGGTTATGATTGTACAGGAGGATCAAGAAAAGACTAATTTTACCATTGAATGGGGAATTTTTACCTATATTGTGATGCCTTTTGGTCTAAAAATGCACCTGTTGTATTCTTGCACATAGTTGTCCAATCGTTCAACGATTTTATTCACAACTTATTGTAGGTTTATTTAGATGACTAGATGGTGTATGGACTTGTTAAGGATCATTGTGACAATTTACGCTTAATGTTTGAAAGATGTTGACAATTAAGCAGCTATTTGAACATCAAGAAATGCATATTGACTACACCATTTGGAACATTATTAGGGCACATCATCTACAAGGAAGGTTTGTTGGTTGATTCAACTAAGGCTGCAATCATTATTAGCCTGAAAGAGCCTACCAGTCAAAGTGAGGTGAACAAATTCTTAGGTCATACTTGGTATTATAGAAAATTTATTAAAGTGTATGCTAAGGTTGTTGCACCCTTAGAGGAGTTACTAAAAGAATAAGGGACATTCTACTAGGGGAACTACAACAACGTGCATTCGAGACATTGAAGGAGAAACTTACTACAACGCTTATTCTTTTCTTTCCCTCATGGGACCAACCATTTCATGTACATGTGGATGCTTCTGGCATTACCATTGGTGCAATGTTAGCTTAGCTTGATGAAGGTATTATAGATCATCCTATTTGTTGTGGTAGTAGAAAGTTTACTCATGTAGAGTAGAATTATACTACAGAGCATGAAGCTTTATCAATGACCTATGTGCTACATAAATTCAGACAATACCTGCTAGCAACACCATTCGTATTCTATATCGATCACATGGCATTGAAGTATTTGGTAAACATCCCTGTTTTACAGGGGCACATATGCCAATGGGTACTCTTATTCCAAGAATTTGATTTTACAGTTGTGGTAAAACTAGGGAAAAGTAATTCTCAATAAAAGCATTTATCTAGAATACAGTCAGGAGAAGACATGCATGTAATTGAAGACACCATTCCTGATACACAACTATACCAGTTACAACGTGTGCCATCAGAATTAGAGGAAATTATTATCTTTCTGTGTACAAGTATAGTGCTAGAAGGAATGAAATCCTTATAGAATAAACAAATTTCCATTCACACAACACCATTTAGATTGATTAATAGTGACCTGTACAAGGTAGGTCGAGATGAAGTATTGCACCGATGTGTACTAGAACATGAGTGCATAGATATCATGGAAGAGGATCATGGTGGTATTGCAGGTGGGCACTATGCAGGTGACATAACTTCGTGTAAGATTATAGTCACTGGATAATGGTGGGAGACCCTGTACAAGGATTATAAAGCGTATTGCAAGGCCTGTGATCACTATCAGTGCCTTGGCAAACTAGGGCAAAGAGATGAAATGCCTTTACGACCTATTCTAAGTGCAGAACCGTTCAAAAAATGGGCTATAGACTTTGTGGGTCCTATTTCACTAGCTGTGCATAGAACTAGATCATGCTACATCATCACTTGCACATATTATCCGACAAGGTGGGCAGAAGCAACACCTATAAAGGATTGTACAGCAGCTACAACAACTTGGTTTTTATGGGAAAATATTATTACTAGGTATGGATGCTGACTAAGTTTGACAAGTGATAGGGGCACACATTTTTTGAACAAGACAATCAAGATATTATTAGATGAATTTATGATTGCACATCATAAAACTACCCCTTATCATCCTCAGGAAAATGGCACTGCTGAGGCTTTTAATAAAATTTTGAGCCAGACATTGAAAAAAATATGTGATTGTGGAAGGAAATATTGAGAAGATACAGTTTCTGCCATACTTTGGGCATATAGAACAACATATAAGAGGTTGAACAAAGCTACATTATTTCAGTTAGTGTTTGGCGCAAAAGCATTTCTTCTTATGGAATTCATGTTACCTTCTTTGCGTATTGCACGCTCTGGAGGTCTAGTTGATGAGAAATCATTAAAAGAATGAATTGAAAAGTTGATTAAGCTAGATGAGCTATAAGCAATAACACGTTGGAGTCAGAAGCAAAAAAAGGCCATATAAAAAGCATGGCATGACCAACACATTAGGAACAAAAAGTTTGAGATTGGACAAATGGTTCTTATTTATGATTCTAAGTTTCTACGTCATCCAGACAAACTTAAAGTACATTAGTTAAGACTGTATGTTATCACTCACATACTTGAAACATGTACTTGTCAGTTAGAGGCGTTTGATGGAATACGATTACCTGGTTATTTCAACGAGAGTAGGCTGAAGCCCTACTATAAATAAGTCTTCTTGGTGTTTGTAATAAGGTAGTGTTTCCATTTAGCTTAGGTTTTAATGTATTTATTTCCTTAATGTATTTCCTTCTTCATTGCTATGCTTTGTCAATTTAGTTAGTGTTTTGTATAAATAAGTGTATTTGTGCGCCCGAAGCTAATTACCATTTGCATTATTTTTATGCGTAGAGGACTCCAAATACCATTGGTGTGGGGTGGATGTTTACAAATGGGTTCAAATCAAGGAGTAAACTGTTACAGGTGTTATTTGAGTTTGGAAATGAGTTTTTTAGAAGAGAGATTACTTTGAAATGATGACCATAGATGGGGATAAATGAAGGAACAATATAACGCGAGGTAAGTAGCAACCATGGAGACTACTAGGAGAAGGTGTAGTAATAAGGTAGTCAGGTGCATGGAAGCGCACTAAAGAGAAGTTTGTAGCTAGAATGTAGGAAGGAGTGCTAGAAGGTTATAACTGAGGCGCGAAGATGTAACATATAGAAATTATGAAAATGATCAATTAATGAGAGGGTTGTTGGTAGGTGAAGGAGTAATAAATACACTAATTTTTTGAAAATCTATATAAGGATGGGATGCGAGTTCATTTTTACCATTGTAATCACAAGAATTTGAATGAGCTAAGTGTGACCAAGCTTTGTGAAGAGTATTGAGGTGTGGAGAGTGTGGAACTAGACGTGGAGAGCATATTTGTGCGTAGAAGAAGCTTACATCCCAATTGGTGAAGGATTTGAGTGAAGAAGACACTTTGTGAAAGATCTAGGGCACGTGATTTCAAATGAGGGCATGCAGATTCGAACTAGGGTTTGGACCTGCTCGCTATAGAAAACAAAAATTTAAGTATTTACACATTACAATAGATAGAAAGGTGGGATTTTTAGATGGCACCAAAGAAAGTACCTACCATAGGAGATAAAGGAAAGAAGAAAGTGGAGGAAAAAGTTGAAGTTGTGCCAGAAAATAATGTTTTAGAGATGAAGTACCCAGAAGGTGTTAGATCCGTAAGTGTAAAATAAGTGATTACAACCACTGCACATTAGATAATAAGAAAGAGTTAGATGCGTTATTGAGCACGAAGACCAAAAAGCACATAACAGAGGACATGCCAGTATATGACGACACGAGGGATAAGTTGTTAAAACAAGTTGGATTCTATCAATTGTACGAGCTCCCTTATTTTGGAAAGTATGAACCATTATATCAGTGCTTAATGAGCAGAGTCCATGGGGAATTCTTCTATTTCATTGGACGGAGGGTCAGAATCACAGCCACCTTGAATGAAATAATGATAGGATTAAAAGGCACAGGGGTAGACCTGGCTAGTGACCTAACTGATAAAGCAACAATCATGGAGACATAGAAGGAGTTGGTGTACACAAAGGGTCTGCACGAGATGGACATTGAAAAGTTGAAGAAGTACCCAACGGTTCAGGAAGCTACACATCTGGTACCAAAGTTGAATGACCAAGAGAGGTGGTCACAAGTGAATACAATGTGGCTACATATCATAAGGAGAATGTCATAGGGAGTGATCTATAACATAGCAGGATACATTGTAGAGAACATTATCAAGGAAGTGCGCACATGTGATAAAATAAGTTTTGGCGCTATTTTACTTTTTTCAGTATTTATGGAGATTGGAGTGCCTAATGGGCCAAAGGAAAAGATCTGGGAGTATCTCATGGAGAACAAATCCCTTGCAAAAAGGTTTTGATAAATATTTATGTGAAGGGTCGATGAGTGGGCCATTCAAACATAGGGTGGAGATGTGGTATGACAAGATCCGTGTGGCATTTGAAGAGGATTCATGCATTCTTAAGGAGTTACCCTTAGTGGTGGGAAAGGAAGTATAATTCATGGTGTACCAGCACTTCTGCATCACGTGATTTTCTATGACGGATGAAACTTGGAGCCCATAGTGAAAATTGTTGTATGCCTTCACACTGCACTACTTCTAGGAATCAGTCCACTATTTTACTAATGTACGCCACCTAAATTTTATTGCAAACAAGGTAGACTGTGACTACCAAACTATGAGGAAGACATATGTCTTTCTAGGAAGGACTACTTATGTTGAAAGGCTCATTTAAGACTTTATAAACATGAATCCTGTAAGCTTGACAATTAGGGACAATGGAGCAATGCTCGTATACCTTTAGCTTAATCCTAGGCTAGAGAATAATAAATATGTGGAGAATGATTTCACACTCCTAGGGCCATATAAGGGAAAATATACAGTGGAGAACATACCACCTTCAAAGCCCACAAAACCTATAGAGGTAGATGACGAGGAAGAAGAGCATGAAGAAAATGGTGGATTAGAGCATAGGGGCGGAGGCAACCCACAGAAAGAGTATAGGTTGAGCACAAAAGTACCCCACCTTAGGTAAAAGAAGAAGGAGAGGACCTTGAAGCAGTCCAAGGAGAGCGCCTTTTCAAGAGGGTGTTAAAAAAATAAGAACACAAGGCACAAGAACTCCATTGTCATTACAAAGATCACCACGAATCTATTCACAGAAAGAGATAATTGAGAGGAGAAGGAAGAAGCTAAATCTGAATGATGAGGCAAAGAATTCTGCAGAGAGCACTCTCGGTACTCATGTACTAGTAGAGGATGTGGAGGAACCCAAGGACGAAGAAATGAAGGATGAAGAAGGATTAAAGAAGGCAGGAGAAACATAACAAGATACTACTCAAAACATAGAAGATCCAACTCCAAACCTTGGCGCTCAAGTTCCTAAGGGGATAAGAACCAAAAGGGAAAGTGGGGCGTATGCTGCACCAATCATGGGCTATGATGAAGACACAAGTAAAATTGTCCACGCCCAATTCCAGAATACATTAGGCCTCAAGGAGTTGTATAAATGGGAGTTGATGGACCCAGATAAGGCTATTATGCATGTGAGGAAATAGTTGTCATGGTCCATGCAAAATCACATGGACGAGCCTAATTTTTATGTATGTGAAGAGTCATGTGTATCAAGAAGAATGAGAAAGGCATCGTAAAACAAGCACATAACAATCAAGCCAACTATTATGTCTGATGAACAGGTGAGTAATACCTTGGTAAAGGTATCTACAGAGGTGGCATGACGAAATGTAGATAAGGTTGTAACTATTAGAGCACTAAGAGAAGACATTAAAGCTAAAGATGTAAAAATAATGAGTTTGAAAGGAGAAAAGGACCTAGAGAAAAATAGGAATGGGGTTCTCTCATCAGCATGGTAGAGGAGATCAACAATCATGTATTGAAAGCAAAACCACACTTAGATTCTAAGGTTCCCTTCGGCTATGCATTATATGCATACCTTAGTGGATTTCATGATTGAAAATAGACTGGTTTGAATGCCAAAACCAAAGGACCCTGAGTAGGAAGTAGAGAGAGAAAGGGCCTCAGTAGTTAGAAAGATTTCATCTTATGAAGCCTTGATCCATACTCTGTAGGAAGAGCTGAAGAAATCAAACCGGTCATTGAATATTTTTGCATCTTTAAAAGTAGTTTACCGAATTAGGATAATGGTGGAAGACAATGAAGTCTTGAAGGTGATGAAAGATGAGACTTTGGGGCATGCAGAGAGGTTAACACTGGTAAAGAAAAACCGCGAGGCCCTTTTAGCAGCCCAAGACCCCCATAAAGACAGGTTGGATGAAATTGGAAAGCTTATAGTGCAGAAGATGGATCCAATGGAAGGAAGGGTGAATGCAATGTCCAACATTGTTATAGTATTTCAGAATGGGAAGGAAGATATTGCACAAGAGGAGTTATATTCTATTGCATCAAATATTCAAGAAAAGGCAGAAGTCGTGCTAAATGATTGGCAAACCTTAGAGGCTGAAATGAAAGAAGAATATAAAGATTTAATCCTTCCAGTTGATACAAAGGATGTTGCACAGTGAAAATTTCATTATTTGCACAATAATTATTTAAGTTCCTTTCATTCCCATTCTTTATTCTTTAAGGTATCAAGAGGCAACCATTTCCGGGGCGACAATGCAATTTAGTGTGGGGTAATGTTGATCAGAAAAAGTATGACACTTAACAGAAGACACACAGAAGCTTCATGTGTGGGAACATGGTGCATTCAAAGGCATAAGAGGATAGGGAAGGAAACACATGTGAAATATAGGGATAGATTTGGGACTTAGCCATTTTCATGATTACGGGCTATTTTTTGAGATAATGTGCAAAGCACACAAACTGAATAAAAACTTGTGCGACACGAATATGATATTTTTGGAAGAGTATCTACTAAGCACTTTGCATGGGTTTGAGTTAATAATAGGATTATCACTGTCAGTTAACCAGAAGAGATCTATTATTAGCGCACTTACATGTGTGTCTTTTATTGTTAAGGCACGTGGTTATTTTCAGCATGCGACCTATTTTGGGAATTATGTAAGCAGTGAAGGGTAAGTCCCCACCCTTATAAATATGTAGTAATTTGCGTACGTTAGAGAGGACTATGTATAAGCCATTGCGAAGTTATGCTGCCAAATTCGATGCGTGCATGAACTTATGGTACTACTTATTATAAGAAGCTTATGTGTATTTACTGTGCTTAATATAATGAAGTGTATTGGATGAATCAAGGTGTTAGATATAATTGTAACTAGTTCTTGCATGGTTCAATTCATTATGGCTATTGTAAAAACCAGAAAAACAAGGTAGAATATGAGAAAATGAATAAATTGTGTCAGTAAAGTGATCATGATTAGTTGATAAAGCAACATGGTAGCTATATGATCAAAAATATTAAAAGTATTGTCTGAGTAGGTTCTTGGACTGAAGAAGTAGGTGTTTTTTTTACAAATCCATTTGAGTAGGTGCTTATCATTCATCAATCAGGTACTTGTAATAACTTTTGGAGTGGGTGCTTCATTGATTAATTGGGTGCTTAATCAGTTGTAAATCGATACTGTAGAATTGGTGTTCTAAATAAAGAGGTTGGTTTCAAAGTGAGGTTTTCCCTTCTTGGGTTTCCCACTATAAACATTGTGTCTTTCTCTTTTGTGTTGCTTGATTGAATTTATTCTTGTTCTCATAAATTAACTACTAATTCAAGATAAGTAAGATAGTGTTGGTTAGATTTTCTGCATGGCACAAAACCTAGGCAGTCATGAGATAAATCTCCCTCATTTACTGGTGAGGGTCATGTGTTAGATTTTTCGATTAAAGTATGCTAATATCTATATGGGGTTTTACTTTAACTACTTAGTTCATGAACCATAACTGAACAGTTCTGCAGCAAGTAAGCAACTATTTTAAAAAAATAAATATTTATAGAAGAAGAGAATTATATTAACACAGAGAAGAAATGAGGAAGATGTGTATCCCAATCAATAGATAACAGAGTTGATTGCATGCACATAGAAGAAACCAATAGATATCAACACAAAATTATAAGCAAAGGTAGCTCTAGATCTAGATCTAAAATAACACAAAGTTTATTCAAAGATCTAAGATAGAAAACTAGAAACAAAAGACACCATGACACAAAGTTCTCTAGAAATCTACTCCTATATATTCCTTTGCTTCAAGTGGCTCTCAAGGGTTTCATCACAAAGTTTGGAACACAAAGATGCTGCTTACAAATTATGATCATTAATTCGAAGGTTCTTCCTCTACTTATAGAATGTAGAGGGGCAATTACAAGTTGGAATTTTTTAGTTGAATTGACACATGTGGAAGTCGGAAAAGAAAAATCTGGAAATCTCCCTCCTGGAATTCCTCTTTACATGACATGTATGATTTGCAACTGAAAATAGAACCTTCTATTTTACATGTCCGCCACCTATCTCCAAGTAGTTGACTTCTTCAAGTAATGGCTTTTAAACCAACCGCTTAAGTTGTATAATTTAATTAATTGCTCAATTACTTTCTCAGAGGAAAGAAGAAGGAAGAGGAAAGCTGTAGTCTTGTCCTTTTTCATGTTTGCATGCAACTGATTCTTTTGCCTTTGATTCTCACCAAACTGGATCTGGGAGTAGCTGGATCTGGAAACAAGATGGAATTGGAAATGACTGGATCTAGAAACAAGCTGGATCTGGAAGCGAGCTGGATCTAGAAGAAGCTGGAATTTTTCCTTCGCCTTGTCTTCTCTTTTATCCTTGAAGCTTTTGCAGTTCTTCTCCTATACATGCATAAGTGCAATGTCTGTCGTAAATAACTCATCATTTTTATTTTTAATTGCATATGAGCAATTAAAAATTCTAGAAAGCACTCCGGGTGAATGTAACTTCAATGAAGGCTTTAACTGGAAGATTGGAAGCACATGCACAAGATCCTGGAAGAAATTTTCCACGCACTGACTTCTACATGGGCTACATCAGAAACAAGAGGATGAAACCTTTGTGCCAGAAGCTTTTACAATTATGAGATCTGAATCTGGATCTATTGACTTCAACAAATCTAGAAGTTACGCATGATTCCGTTGAGCTTTCTCTTTCATCTTGCTTTGCCATGGCTGGAGCAATCTTTATCTGAATAATTCTTTTTTTTTTACTCGGCCGGAATTCTTCAAAATTGGTGCAGATCTGGATAATTCTCTAAATTCAGAGGATATATTCAATGTATTGGACATTGATTAAAGCTCCTTTTCTTTTGTAAAGCACCTGTAACAAATTCCTGCATTTAATTCAGACAAAGATGGCAACCGGAACATGAACAATGGATTTTAATCATAAAAATCTGCATAATTCAAGCCTGCTGCCCCAAAAATTGATGTTTTGTTTACATGCAAAGTAAGCATGAATTTTTTCAACTTCACCTGAGCACTTGTATCACTTATGTAAACAATTATCTAGACACAAATCAACTTCCTTTAACCTGTGCGCCAAAATTGGAAGCTTTTAGCATTGATTTCACCTTTTTTTGAGCAAAATTCCTCTTCAAATGGGGCGCATTTTTCCTCTGGCTGCACTTCTTTACCTGTGAATTAATTAATTAATCCTTATGGTAGCCCTTGTTTATATAACCCTTGTGATTCTATAATTAATTAATGCCTTTGCTATTACTGGCAATTAATTAATTAATTGATGAGCTTCACTCTTCAAATGGGGCGCCTATTTTATGCATGCTTATGACTGCCATTAAATAAAATAAATTTATTTAATTTTAGACTTCTGCTTCCACTTAACTCAAGCCTCACAGTGTGCTTTGACCTTAGCCACTGAAAATAGGAATTAATTTAATCATTTAATACTTTAAAAAGTATTATTTCTCTCTCAAAAGGGGTGCACTTTTTGACATAAAGGGGCTGCCATTAAATAAATAAATTTATTTAATTTTAGAATAATCTATTTTCAACCACCTTTTTTCCTTTAACTTCAGTTGACTTTTCCACAAGCCTGGACGCCTATTTTGGGTGAATAATTAATTAAATTAATCAATTTAAAGGCTGCCTTTACTTCCCCAAAGGGGTCGCACTTTTTGGCATAAAGAATTCTATTTTTAAAAATCACATGACAATGGGATTATTTACCCTGCAAGGCAGCCCTGAAAATCCCATGATTCACTTAAGTCGTTTGACTTTCATAATGGGATTATTTACCCTGCAAGGCAGGCAATAAAATCTCATGATTCACTTAAGTAATATTTCTTTTATTCTACAATGGGAATTTTTACCTTGCAAGGCAGGTAATAAATTCCTGCTTGTTTGCTGCTTCTAATTTCCCAGTGTCACTTAAGTGGCATTGCTTCCATGGGAAAAAGTACCATGCTAAGCAGGTACAAAATTCCCACCTTCCTGCTACTTCTAATTTTCCCATGATCCACTTCAATTCTTTTTTTTCCAAAAATGCGGCCAGCCCAGAAGAGGCTTTTTGGTGCACGACTTCGTCTTTTCCCAGTGAACCAGACCTTCGATGTCGACTTCCTTCTGGCATAACGTGCGTATATGATCCCCAGCTACTCTAGGCCAAGAATCAGGCCAAAATGACAAAGGAATTGATCCAGATAAATTTCACAGAAAATGAAACGGGAAAACACAAAAACACAAAATGTTGCCAAAAGTCACAAATAAAGTGCAGAACTCATTCCTGGTTAAAACCCTACTGGTATATAGGAATAATGATATGTACGATCACAATAGAGTTAAACCGGAGCGCAAATTGTCTCAAACGGGGCTCAAAATAATTAAATACAAATTTCCCGCAGACAAATCCCGACGACATAATATAACAATTTTGGGCATTTGGGTATTTATTGAAAATGACCAATATGGCTCTTTGGGAATATCTTGACACATTACAGGAACTTTCTGACAATCAAAACACAAAATGACCCATTATTTTAAAAGTATGATTTTTTTTTGGATAGAGTAGTCTCATATTTCAGGGTAAAATATGGGGACACCAGTTGGCTCCATCTGTGGACATCTTTGCTTCTGTCAAAATGACAAGGGTAAAGATGAGATCCTAGCATCTCTGGTTTCGTGTCTTGTTCATTGGGTTTGGGATTAGGCAAAAAAACACAACACAAAAACAAAAACAAAACAAAGAAAAACAAACAAAGTTTTATTTATGTACATATAGGTTTTACCATACTTTTTAATTCCTGAACAATTTCAGATGCTGCTCGTTGAAAGGTAGTGGTAACTCAATTCCATCCTGGTAGGCAAGGAAGAAAGTATCCATTCATGCAGTTCTTTTGATCACGAAGGGCCCTTTCCAGAGTGAATCAAATTTGTCGTGCATGCCCTTCGGTTCATATCTCTTATCCCACTAGAGTACCCTATCTCTGATCTCAATCTTCCTTTCTCTGGCCTTCTTGTCAAGTACTCTGGGCAAGTCCTTATCAAATTCTTCTAGTGGTGGCTCATCCATTCTTCTCTCTGTGGCGGGTAAGTCTGGATCAACTTATCTATTCCCCGATTTATTTGCTACATTTCTGAGGAAGAACTATCACCATATTCTTTGTTCTTCTTTAGGTACTGATCATGCTTGTTGAAAATATCCACTAAGGAAACCAAACACTTAGGGATTTTGTTACATTTTGGTTGGATTTCTCCTCTATTGTCATCATAACACGGATCAACTTTTTCTGTGACTATTTGTCGTGGTGGTGATTTACTCCCTTCAACATGCAGACATGTAGATGTTTGTTCAGGGGCTTTGGGGTGGTAGATCATCTCCACTTTATAGTTTCCTTGTCTGAATATGGACAGTGGTCTATCCAGATTCAATAGTGCAGTTGTGACTACCAAAGAATCTACCTTGGAGTCCTGATTGGTTGGAATAAATTCAATAGAGAAGGCTACAAAATCCAGTGTGGCAAAAAGCACTTTATCTCTATAATGCTCCAGCTTATCTCTTTTGACTTGACTTTGCCCTCGAACCTGATTTACTAGAAGTTCAGCATCTCCTTGGACTTTGAGGCGTTGTACTCCTTTCTTTTTAGCTTGCTCCATTCCTAGCAGCAAGGCTTCATACTCCGCCGTATTATTGGTGTTCTTGAACATCAAATTGTGGGAGTATGGAAATATCTCATGATTTGGAGATATTAGTAGACATCCTCTCCTGATCCAAAAGAACAACATGTGCCTTTAAACTCCAGAGTCCAAACTTTTTCTTCTTCTTTTGCTGGCTTGGGCCTTGGTCAAAGTTTTGGCTTTGGAATGTCTTTATCCATTTCTAAGAAATAGACCCCACAGTTAGATTCCTGAAAAAGAATCTGAGATCTAGGATCCTCAGATTTTGTAACCGTGTATCTGGACTTCTTTTTCGGCTCTAGCTTATGGTTAATCCCTTTGATAGGAATATGCACATAGGACCAATCCATCTTTACTTCTCCTCCCAGCTCTTTATATAAGTTTCTGTTCAGCAATATCCCGTAGGAGATAAGAATATCTGCAACTAGAATTGTCATCTTTAATATTTTTTCAGGAAAAGATGCCAAAACAATTTGTGCATCTTTGATTTTTCCGATTAAAGGGACTTGTCTCTCCATGGAGTAACACCTTTTTATGGTCTTCGTCAAGGTAAGCCCAAGAGAATTTGCAACTTTAGCTGGCATGACATTGTCAGAAGTACCTAAATCTAAAATGAAGTTCTTAACTTGAAACCATTAAGCAATAAGGAGACATAGAAAGTTTCTACTCTTTCAGAAGGTGAGGATTTAACAACTGTAGTGTTGTTCTGGGGAGGAGTAACTTTGGACTTAGGCAAAAGGCCTTTTGATGTACTGGATTGTCCTGGTGATTGCAAATATTTGACTAGCCTATTTAGTTGCTCAAGAAAGGCTCTCAAGTATTCAACTTCTGACATTTGAATCCTAGTTTTCTTGACATGATCAAAAATTTCGAAGGAAGGTATAGATTCAGATACTTGAGCTACTTTTTGTGGTTGAGATGAAGAACTCACATTCTTATCTTTGGGAGCTGAAGAAGAAGGTAAAGGGCTGCCCCTTCTTTGTTTGTTTGCTAATGCCTTAGCTTTGCGAGTTTGTGATCTTGTAAGTACTGCATATGCATGACCATGATCATCTTCACGAAGTTTCTCATCATCATGTTCAAATTTTTAGTTCAGGTAATTAATGTTGGAGTCGCTAGTAGGACCTAAAAAACATCATCCTCGAGCTGATCAGTGTCAGCTTCCAGGTCTTCTTCATTCATCTCCACGTTGTTTCTGTTGGAAATATCTAATCTTGTTCTAGATAAATTTTAACTTTATGGAATTCAAATTTATGTAAAAGATATTCACATTTATTGTGAATATTAACTCCTCCAAAATATCAAAAGATATTGTATATAATATCTAGAAAATATCAAGAGATATTATATATATCTAGAAATATCTATAAAATATCCAAAAGATCAATAATATCTAATATAAGATATTATGAGATATTTTCTAAGGTAGAAGGTTGGAAAACTTCTATAAATACGAGGTTTCATTTTGTAATTCAAAAAGCAAGAAAAGAAAGAGAAGGCACCGAAGTGCTCTGGAGTATTTTTAATATAAAGCCTTGTTATTATATTTCTCTTGTGAGTTTGTGTGTGTTCATAATATTGTTTCTATTTGCAGCACACACACCCTCTAGGTTAGGAGTTAGATATAATTCCTTCAAATTGGTATCAGAGCTAGGTTGATCTTAAGTTATAATTTTTTATTTCACTCTATTAGTCTAGTTCAAAATGGTGGGTATGAGCAGCAGTATCACTCAATCCCAAATCCCCATATTCAATAAGAAGAACTACGCTTATTGGAGCATAAAAATGGGGACCTTATTTTTCTCACTACATGTGTGGGAGCTAGTTAAGAATGGGTTTCCAGAACCTACAGATTTTCAAGCATTTCAAGCACTAGCACAAGCAGATAAGGATTTTTTGAAGGAGAACAAGCAGAAGGATGCAAAAGCCTTGTTTCAAATCCAAAAGGCAATGGACAAGTCCATATTTCCACGTGTTGCAGTAGCAATTAGATCAAAGCAACCATGGGAAAGTCTTCAAACAAATTATCAAGGTACTAGTAAAGCAAAAGTTACAAAATTACAAAATCTTAGAAGAGATTTTGAGAATATTTGCATGAAAGACTTAGATTTAGTAGATTTATTTTTCACCCACGTGATGAGTGTAGTAAATCCAATTAGGTCTCATGGTGAGACTTTAGAGGATCAAATGTTTGTAGAGAAAATACTCAGAAGTCTTCCTAGCAAGTTTGATGTGATTGTTGTTGCAATAGAAGAATAAAAAAAATTAACCCAAATGTCTGTAGACAAATTAATGGGATCTTTAATATCCCATGAGAAAATATTGAATAGATCAGGTAGCTCATCTCTTGATCAAGCTTTCAAATCGCAAGTTTTAATTGGTTATTATAGAGCAAGAGGAAGATCAAGCTTCAATAAAGGCAGAGGAAGAAATTTCTAAAGAGGATCTGGAAGAGCAAACACATCTTATGAAGGAGGAAGAACATATTCAAATTTCTACACTACAAGTGCTAGAGACCGAGGAAACAACCAGAATCATACTTATGGTCAAAGGTATGACAAGTCACATGTTCAATGCCATTACTGTAAAAGTTATGGACACTATGCTAATGAATGCAAGAAGAAACAATTTGATATGAGTAGACAGAATACACATTTTTCTAAAAAAAATCAATCTGAAAGTTATAGTAATGGTTCAATGTTTAGTAATGTAATGTTATTCAATAAAGTATAAAAAATATTTGGTTTCTAGATAGTGGATGCAGTAATCATATGATTGGATGTAAGGAAATGTTTGCAAACATAGATGATTTAGTTACATCTGAAGTTAAGTTAGGAAATAATAATAAAGTTGCAGTAATGGGAAAAGGAACCATAAATATTGAAACAAAGAAAGGTGAGAACAAACACATTCCAGATGTGTAGTATGTTCCTGGTTTGAAACATAATCTAATGAGTATTAGTCAGCTAGTGCAGAAGGGATATAAGGTCTATTTTGAAAATGATGCATGTGTTATTCTAGATAGAAATCCAAGTAACAAATTGATTTCAAAGGTTGGGATGACAAGAAACAAAATGTTTCCATTAAGAATTCAACATGATTTATCATCTAAAGAGCTTTCTTCAATAGCATTTAAAGTTTCTTTAAAAGATCAGAGTTGGTTGTGGCATTTGAGATTTGGACACTTAAGTTTTAGTGGTTTATATTTATTTCAAAAGAAGCATATGGTGAAGGGTTTTCCTTTGATAGAGAAACCAAACAATCCTTGTGAAGTTGTATTCTAGGGAAGCAACATAGAGAAAAAATTTCTGTTGGAAAGTCATATAGTGCTAGATCTCTTCTTGAGATTGTCCATTCAGATCTATGTGGACCTATGCAAACACCATCAATTGGAGGGAGTGTGTATTTTCTGATTTTTATAGATGATTTGAGTAGAAAAACTTGGGTTTATTTCTTGAAACATAAGTCAAAAGATTTTAGTGTGTTCAAAGAGTTTAAGGCCATGGTTGAAAAGTAGAGCGGTCACTTTATAAAGGGGTTAAGATCAGATAGAGGAGGAGAGTATGTTTCAAATGAGTTCTTAAATTTTTGTAAATTTCATGGGATTAAGAAGCAATTTACAACAAGGTATACACCTCAACAAAATGGTGTGGTAGAAAGAAAGAATAGAACAATTATAGAAATGGCTAGAAGTATGTTGAAAGCCAAAAATTTACTAAATGAGTATTGGGCTGAAGCAGTAGCTTGTGCGGTTTATATCTTGAACCGATGTCCAACAAAAAATGTGAAGGATAAAGTTCCTCAAGAAGCATGGAGCGGAAAGAAACACAATGTATCACATTTAAGAGTTTTTAGATGTGTAGTTTATGCACATATTCCAAATGGGAGGAGAAAGAAATTGGATGATAAAGGAGAGAGATGTATTTTTGTAGGTTACAATGAGCAATCAAAAGCCTATAAATTGTATAACCCCATCACAAAGAATTCTATTATTAGTAGAGATATTCAGTTCATTGAAGAAAAAGCATGGGATGGAAGTGTTGATAAGCTAACAAATATCACTGCAGGAATACCTCATCATCAGAATGAGTTTGATGAAAAGATCACACAAAATTTTCATCTAGCACCTCAATGGATCGGTGCAGTGACATCTTCTTCAAATAGCACTCCAGTTTCAAAAAGCATCACAAGAGTTATCTCAAGTGGTTTTTCATCCCCTCCAACAAATTTACATCCACATGAAGCATCAAGGAATGAAGGTAATTCTTCAAATTCAAAGTCTCATAGCAGTGACATATCAGATCTAGCGTTGGTAACACAAAGGTCTCACTTCAGGGACACCCCATGGAAGACAATAAGCTTAAGGGAGATTTATGAACAAACTCAAGGTGATGAGAATGTTGATTTATATTCTGATTTTGCATTATTTTCTCATGATGATCCTATATATTTTGAAGATGCATTTGAAAATGAAAAATGGGTAAAGGCTATGGATGAAGAGATTGATTCTATTGAAAATAATCATACATGGGATCTTGTGAGTCTTCCAAAAGGAAAGAGTGTAATTGGCGTGAAGTGGGTCTACAAGAAAAAATTCAATGCAAATGGAAATGTTGAAAAATATAAAGCCAGGTTAGTTGTAAAGGGTTTCTCACAACAAACCGGAATTGATTATAATGAGACTTTTTCTCCAGTAGCTTGACTAGACACTGTCAGAACTGTTTTAGCATTAGCAACTCAAAATAATTAGAAAGTCTATCAAATGGATGTCAAGTCTGTGTTTTTGAATGGCATACTAGAAGAAGAAGTTTATGTTTTACAACCACCTGGATATGAAATTGTAGGTGAAGAACACAGGGTCTGTCAATTGAAAAAAGCCTTGTATGGTCTGAAACAAGCTCCAAGAGCATGGTATAGCAGGATTGATTCATATTTTTTGAAAAATGGATTTAGAAAAAGTGATAGTGAACCAACACTATACATCAAAATGAATGATCTAGAACAAATCCTAATTGGATGCCTATATGTTGATGATCTAATATTCATAGGAGATTTGTCAATTGACTTGTTTAAGACAACAATGAGAAAATAATTTGAAATGAAAGATTTGGGTGTAATGAAGCTTTTTCTTGGCATTGAAGTCAGTCAATCAGAAAATAGAATTTTTATATGTCAATCAAAATATTCCAATGATATTTTGAAAAGTTTCCACATGATGAATTGTAATCCAGTATCAACACCTATTGCCATAGGATTGAAGCTAAGCAAAGATGATAAAGGTTGTGATATTGATCCAACTATGTACAAAAGACTTGTTGGTAGTCTGATGTACTTGACTGCTACAAGGTTTGATATCATGTATGGTGTAAGTCTTATTTCCAGGTTTATGGAATCCCCAAAGGATTCTCATTGGCAAGCTGGAAAAAGAATTTTAAGATATGTTAGTGGAACAAAATATTTTGGTATTTTGTATATAGCATCTAATATTTTCAAGTTAGTTGGTTACACAAACAGTGACTGTGTAGGAAGCATAGATGACAGAAAGAGCACATCCGGCTATGTTTTCCATTTTGGTTCAGGAGCAATTTCATGGGCTTTTAAGAAATAACCTATTGTCACTCTCTCTTCGGCAGAAGCAAAATATGTGGCAGCCACAACAGCAACATGTCAAGAAATATGGATGAGAAGAGTATTATCAAATCTAAAGCAAGAACAAGAAGGAGCAATGAAGATATTTTGTGATAACTTAGCTATTGCATTGTCAAAAAAATCTTGTTTTTCACAAAAGGAGTAAGCATATTGATACTAGGTATCATTTTATCATAGAGTTAGTCAATGGAAAAATATTTTTGGAGTTTTGCAGGTCTGCAGAACAAAATGCTGATATCTTCACCAAGCCATTACCAAAGGACACATTTGAGCATATGAGAGATTGCTTAGGCATCATAGGTCTGTATTGCTCCAACAATACATGAAGAATCAGGATTAGGAGGGAGTGTTGGAAATATCTAATCTTGTTCTAGATAAATTTTAAATTTATGGAATTCAAATTTATGTAAAAGATATTCACATTTATTGTGAATATTAACTACTCCAAAATATCAAAAGATATTGTATATAATATCTAGAAAATATCAAGAGATATTATATATATCTAGAAATGTCTGGGAATATCTATAAAATATCCAAAAGATCAATAATATCTAATATAATATATTAAGAGATATTATGAGATATTTTCTAAGGTAGAAGGTTGGAAAAATTCTAAGGTTTCATTTTGTAATTCAAAAAGAAAGAAAAGCAAGAGAAGGCACCGAAGTGCTCCGGAGTATTTTTAATATAAAGCCTTGTTATTATATTTCTCTTGTGAGTCTGTGTTTGTTCATAATATTGTTTCTATTTGTAACACACACCCTCTAGGTTAGGAGTTAGATATAATTCCTTCAGTTTCTTGGAGCAGCTTCAATTGGTAATCTTTGGGAACCAGTAATGCAGTTTCGGTTGTTGTTGAAATTCTGAGCAGGGGCAGTGTTGTTGCCTTGAGCCATTTGTTTCTTTATCTACAACATCTCATTTGCCAATTTTTGTAGTAGTGAATCGGAAGTAGTAGCAGAAGATGAACTTTCAGCTCGAGAAATGTTGCTCTTTATTTTTCCAGCCATGATGAGGTCGTCTTCAATTTCAACAACCATGTTTTGAGTTAACAAATCAGCAGGACATGTTCTTCGCAGTTGATAGCTTACTTCAGGAAGTAAAGCATTGATGAAGAATACTTTTTGATTCTCATCATTCAGAGAAGCAAAAGCCGGAATTTTATATAGTAATCTTTGGAATTTTGCAATAAAATCCCGCATGTGCTCATGTGGTTCCTTCTTCAGTTGAGTCAATTGAGTTATCAATGTGCTGGAATCTTCAGTTGGTTTAAATATTTATAGGAACACATCCCGCGTAATAGCCCAGTTGGTTATGGTGCCAGGAGCTAGCCAGTAGAACCATTCTCTAGCCAAGTCATGTAGAGTCTCTATGAAGAGTTTGACAAATACATCTTCATGTTTGACTGCAAGCACTCCATAGGATATGAAAAAGGCAGCCAAGTGGTCATCTAGATTCTACTTGCCATCTCCAAAGAATCTAAAAAAATTCTTTCTCATCCCTTTAGGTAGATCATGCATAGGAGGAGTCAGATTCAAAGGCCCAAAGGCTGCACCCCATGGAACAGGTACAATCTGGTTCTGATTCACCATGAAAAACGGAGCACATCTTCTCCTTGTGTAGACTTGGTGAATAATTCCAGCTATCGGATTATGCTGAAGACAATCTGGATCTGGATGGGTGTGTACTCTCCTTCCTGGTGAGAGACTAGATCTGTGACTTCTAACTTAAGGAGGATGATTGAAGTTGAATTGCTCCTGCAATCTGAAGAAATGATCCGTCCTTCCTTATGCCTTCACAGATCTAGTGAATGGACATTCAGCCAGGTTGAAAGTTGAATGAGAAACACTCTGATCTTAAAGAAATAAGTCTTGATCTGTAAATATAGTTGTTCCCCAGTGGAGTCGCTAAAAACTGTTGGCTAGATCTTCTGCATAGCACAAAACCTAGGCAGTCATGAGATAAATCCCCCTCATTTACCGGTGAGGCTCCCGTGTCAGATTTTTCAATTAAAGTATGCTAATATCTATATGGAGTTTTACCTTAACTACTCACTTCATGAACCATAACTGAACAGTTCTGTAGCAAGTAAGAAGCTGTTTAAAAAAAGGAAATATTTATAGAAGAAGAGAATTATATTAACACAAGGAAGAAATGGGGAAGATGAGCATCCCAATCAATAGATAAAAAATTTGATTGCATGCACATAGAAGAAACCAATGGATATCAACACATAATTATAAGCAAAGGTAGCTCTAGATCTAGATCTAAAATAACACAAAGTGTATTCAAAGATCTAAGATAGAAAGCTAGAAACAAAAGACACCGTGACACAAAGTTCTCCAGAAATCTACTCCTATATATTCCTTTGCTTCAAGTAGCTCTCAAGGGTTTTAGCACAAATTCTGGAACACAAGGATGCTACTTACAAATTATGATCATTAACCCGAAGGTTCTTCCTTTACTTATAAAATTTAGAGGGGCAATTACAAGTTGGAAGCTTTTAGTTGAACTGACACATCTGGAATTCAGAAAAGAAACAACTGGCTATCTCCCTCCTAGAATTCCTCTTTGCATGACATGTATGATTTGCAACTGAAAATAGAACCTTCTATTTTTCATGTCTGCCACCTATCTCCAAGTAGTTGACTTCTTCAAATAATGGCTTTTAAACCAATCGCTGAAGTTGTATAATTTAATTAATCACTCAATTACTTTGTCAGAGGAAAAAAGAAGGAAGAGGAAAGCTATAGTCTTGTCCTTTTTCATGTCTGCATGCAACTAATTCTTTTGCCTTTGATTCTCACCAAACTGGATCTTGGAGCAACTGGATCTGACAACAAGCTAGAACTGGAAATGACTGGATCTGGAAACAACAAGTTGTATCTGGAAGCAGCTGGAATTTTGCCTTCGCCTTGTCTTCTCTTTTATCCTTGAAGCTTTTGTAGTTCTTCTCCTGCACATGCATCAATGCAATGTCTGCCATAAATAACTCATCATTTTTATTTTTAATTACATATGAGCAATTCAAAATTATGGAAAGCACTCTGGGTGAATGCAACTTCAATGAATGCTTCAACTAGAATATTGGAAGCACATGCACAAGATCCTGGAAGAAATTTTCCACGCACTAACTTCTACATGGGCTACATCAGAAACAAGAGGATGGAGGATTTGTGCCGGAAGCTTTTGCAATTATGAGATCTGGATCTAGATCTATTGACTTCAATAAATATATAAGCTATGCATGATTCCGCTGAGCTTTCTCTTTCATCCTGCTTTGCCATGGCTAGAGCAATCTTTGTCTCAACAATTTTTTTTCTTCTTACTCGACTAGAATTCTTCAAAACTGGTGCAGATCTGGATAATTCTTCAGATTCGGAGGATATATTCAATGTATTAGACATTGATTAAAGCTCATTTTCTTTTGTAAAGCACCTATAACAAATTCCTGCAATTAATTCAGACAGATGACAACCGGAACATGAACAGTGAATTTTAATCATAAAAATCTGCATAATTCAAGCCTGCTGCCCCAAAAATTGATGTTTTGTTTGCATGCAAAGTGATCATGAATTTTTCGAACTTCACATGAGCACCTATATCACTTATGCAAACAATTATCCAGACACAAATCAACTTCCTTCAACCTGTGCGCCAAAAGTCGAAGCTTTTAACATTGATTTCACCTTCTTTTGAGCAAAAATCCTCTAAAAATGGGGCGCACTTTTCCTCTGGGCTGCACTTCTTTACCTGTGAATTAATTAATTCATCCTTATGACAGCCCCTGCTTATATAACCCTTGTGATTCAATAATTAATTATTGCCTTTGCTATTACTGGCAATTAATAAATTAATTAATGATGTTTTTCTCTTCAATTTGGGCGCCTATTTTGTGCATGCTCATGGCTGCCATTAAATAAATTAAATTTATTTAATTTTAGTTTTCTACTTCCAGTCCAACTTGAGCTTCACAGTGTGCTTTGACCTTATGCCACCAAAAATAGGAATTAATTCCATTAATTAATACTTTAAAAAGTATTATTTCTCCTCAATATGGGTCACACTTTTGTGACATGAGAGGGGGCTGCCATTAAATAAATTAAATTTATTTAATTTTAGAACATTCTATTTCCAATCTTCTTTTATCCTTTCATCATGCGTTGACTTTTCCTCATGCTTGGGCACCAAAATTGGGTGAATAAATAATTAAATTAAATGCAATTTAAAGGCTGCCTTTATTCACCCAAGGTGGGTCGCACTTTTTGGCATAGGGTGAATTCTATTTTTAAAAGTCACATTTCTAATGGGATTATTCACCCTACACCGCAGCTCCTGAAATACCCCATGATCCACTTAAGTTGTTTGACTTTCATAATGGGATTTTTTACCTTGCAAAACAGGTAAGAAATTCTCATCAATTTACTTAAGTGATATTTCTTTTATTTCACAATGGGAATTTTCACCCTACAAGGCAAGGTAAGAAATTTCCGCCCCTGCCTGCTGCCTCTAATTTTCCCATTATGACTTAAGTGACTTTGCTTTCATGGGAAAAAGTACCTTGCTAGGCAGGTACAAAATTCCCACCTGCCAACTGCCACCAAAAATCCCATTGATAACTTAAAACCTTCTTTTCCCAAAAATGCAACCTGCCCAGAAGAGGCTTTTTGGTGCACGACTTCGTCTTTTCCTAGAGAGAACCAGACCTCTCGATGGCAAATTCCTTCTGGCATAACATCCATAGATGATCTCCAGATACTCCAAGCCAAGAAATCAGACTAAACCGGTAAAGGAATTGACCTAGAGAAATTTCACAGAAAACAAAATGGGAAAACACCAAAAACGCAAAACGTTGCCAGAAGTCATAGATAAAGCCCAGGATTCATTCCTGGTTAAAACCTTACTAGTATTTGGGAATAATCGACATGTAAAACCACAACAGAGTTAAACTGGAGTGCACAATTTGCCTCAAACGGGGCTCAGAATAATTAAATAAAAATTTCCCGTAGGCAAACCCCAGTGACAGAATATAACGATTTCGGGCATTTGGGTATTTTGGCGAAATTGGCTAATATGACTCTCTGGGAATATCTTAACACAATACAAGACACTTTCTGGCAATAAAAACACAAAACGACCCATTATTTTAAAAGTACAAAAAAAAAAATTTCGGATAGGGTAGTCCCAGATTTCAAGGTGAAATCTAGGGACACCAGATCCCTACCAAAAGGCCCATTCAGGATGCCCTCCCCAATGAAAATGTACTCTTCATTAAAGGTGCAAATCAAGTTGTTTCACTTAAAGATCACTTCCACAATTTCACAACTCCGATCTTGAGGCTCAAGCCCTCAAACAAGTGAAAAAGAACCCAAAACTACTAAAGGAATTAAAATAGAAGAGGATACATTTGACTTACACGAGGAGATTTGAACCCTCAACTTTGATGGAGCCAAGTGTTTGCAAGGAGTCAAGGCAACTTTGTGTGCTCTCCATCTCCAATCCTACGAGAAAGATCATGCCCATCGCCTTTCCCCTAAACTTGCAATGTTACTAATAACATGGTCAAATAGGAAGCCCTCTTACTAAGTAAAGCAAAAATTGAGTCAGTCATTGCATATACTTGCACACCTTAGGAGATTCCCAACTTTTTTTTCAACAAGTGAACGATGGATACAATGCAAGAGTGAAAACCTCAAAATGTATCACGAAAGACATTACTCAAGCTAGCCAAAGAACTTGCATCATTTACACATCTAGGCAAACCCTCAAGAGAAAAACGTGTTTCCATCAATATCCTTAGCTTCTTCAACGTCTTTGTTTCACCTGCATAAGGCTCTCCATCAATGTCATGGTCCAAAATGAAAAGTCTCCTACTTCGATTTTTAAAGACGATCCTCTGCATATATCATATTGAAGCCATCAATAAGGAGGTAAAGTCCATGGTAAAAGTGATATAATTCAATTTCTCGAGAACCAACACTTGCCCCTTTGATGTTGATCATCAAGGACCTAGACAGATTCAAAAGAATAGCTTTCAAATACATACTTAAAACAATGGTTCTCTATTGTTGTAGTTTTGAAGATAATTTGCTTTGTTGTCCCACTGAAGATGAGGTGGCTCCTCAATCTCGAGCAAGCTCATGGGAGTATTTGTGAATGCCATTGTGACGGACATGCTACACCTCGCAAGCGCCTTCGTATGTGTTGATATTGGCCTCGTGTAAAAGGAAGACGCTAATAGCATTCGCCAAATAAGTACAGATCCTTGCCAATTACACAATGCAATCTTATTCATCCTCCGCTTGCCGAGCTTCAAATCCTTAATGTTCCACGGCCATTCACTATGTGGGGATCAAATCTCATAGTCACATCAATGCCTCATTTATCAAGACAGTCATACCTTCATTATAATAGCTACAGAATACTTCATGGAGTGGGTTGAGGCCATGCCCCTCACTAACGATATTGGAGCCACTACCACAAAGTTCATCCTTAATCAAATCATTTGTCAATCTGGAATCCAACAATATTGGAACCACTGTCTCTAACAATGCTGGGATTTTCAAGACGAAGGAAATGATAGCAATTCAAGCGCCAAATTCAAAATTACGCATAATTTTTTAACGCCTTATAATCCTTGCTGCAATGGCCATTAGTAGATGCTACCCATAACTCAGCAAAATCCTTCAAATGGACCATTCGGGCAAATTTACATAAGTCGATTGACACCTAAAGTTACACTTCTAAAATCTATGAGCATACCACACGAAGTATTTGTACAACCACAAGGGCAATTCCATTCCCTCTAGTCTATGGTTCCAAAGCCATTCTGCCATTGGAGATAGAGTTGCCAATCCAACCATGGAAACCTCTCTCAAAAAAGATGGAATCCCAGATGCGTCCCAATGAAGAGCTCTGTGAGGCCCACCTTCATACTCTTAGGATTTAGAAGTGCACTTTTCAGCATAATCATCTAGAAATATAAAAAATCACACTTTTAAACAGCATAAAAAACACCATCAAAGTCAAGTAATTTGATATAGGAGACTTAGTCATCAAATTGGATTACACCCATCATAAAGAATGGCGAATGTCGTCCCAAAATGGTGTGGGTCCATTCTTAGACAAAGTTATTTTAGGATCAAGTATGTATTGATTACAAACTAACGAAGGTCACATTTTCAAGGAACCAAGTAAATGCTCAGCAAATAGATGAAAAAAGTACTATCGAGCTATGTTGTCATGCAAAATGTCCAGCATGAAAAATTGTAACTTTTGAGCCATGACAACTAAGACCATAATTGAAAATAATGTTTCTTGGTCACTGTGCAGCCTTCCTCTGGCCAAGAATATGCCCTCGGTTCAACCCTCGCCCAGGCTCAGAGGAAAGTGTTATCAAGATTATTAAGTGTGTTTCAGTGTGCAGGGAAGAGTCACCTAATGTGATTGATGAACTCGTTGAGATTCGATTAAAAAGACAACTTCCTCCGGAGGCCAAAAAAGGTCATTTTTGGCCATACTGCAGCTAAGTAAACACCCTCCGAAAGATGTACAGGGAAAATCCCAAAGCATCTGAGGGTGATGTCACTAGAACATTGAAGGTGTGTAAAGAAAATTTCATTCAGGAACAATTTGTTCAAACAAATCGGGTATTTCTAGGTGTAAGGAATAAAGTGCTCCAACAATGAAAGTTGACTTCTCCAGATGATTCCTGGGAGTTTCTCCAGCACTTTAAGAAGCAAACAAATAGCCATCGAAATAGCTCTTGGAATCCTCTACAAGATGGAAACATGAACATTTGTTCCAAGATCTCAAGGATGGATTCCTAAGGTAATCCCATAACATTGCAGCTTGCTCCTCTCGGTCAAAGATGAAATATGGTCTGGAAAAATTGGAATTGCAGACAGAATTAGCTCATTGGTAATGGTTTCAATGATCTCATCAGATGTTTTGTACTCAAAATCATATAAGATTTGACCCCAAAAGTGTCTTATGAGTGGAAAAGTAGCACGAAAATTTGTGAACAGTAGATGAAAGGAAAGTATAGCAGCCGTACGCATGACCTCTCTTCAAAAATTTCCACACTATCAATGACATGAGGGTTGGAAACAACCCGATATTTATGGAATATGCCCCAACAATGTCCAAGAACAGCCATTTATCTCCTCCATTGATTCAACCTTTTTGTCCCCTTATATTGCACCAGGTTCAAAGGGGATAAGGGGGACACAAAATATCACCCCCATCTAACCACTTAGCCTTGGTCATATTAGAAAGAAAATTTCAGCCCTCGTAAGCAAATTTTTCAATTCCTGCATCTCATCCAAAAGGAACTAGAATCTACCACTTGTCACCATATGGTGCAAAGTGCACTTCTATTTCTCTTGTGCAAAGTAGATGAGAGATATAAAATTTGATTAGTGTATTAAGCAGATAAAAGATGATGGGTTAGACTTGTTTGATCCTACGTACCAAGTGGTGTAATCCTCATCCCTACCTCTAATCCCATGGAATGTCAAAGACTCATGTGATATTCAGGAGATGACTACAGTGGTACTCCAAAGATCAAGGGACTGGTTCGAAATGAAGAGAACTTATTTCATTGAGTTCAGTGGTCTTCTAACTCTATCTATACAAGTATCTTACACTTCCTATTTAAAAGCATCAAAAAAATCTATGGGGTCTAATAAATAAAAAGAATATTTAAAGAGAAAGATTGTGGAAGAAGAGAACAATGAATATTACCATCCTAGGAGGCTCCATAAGAAGGCTAATATAATTGAATATATCATTAAGCCTATTGAATAAGGTGAAATTGATCCTTCATTGTCTCCTTTTCACCAATTATATCCAAGTGTATCTTCCTTAGCAGTGGATTCATCCCACTGTGAGAAATCTGTGATCCCCTATCGAGCACCTAAAATCTCCCCTATGCTTAATATTGTGTCTATTCTAGCAGAAAATTTCCCTTGGATTGAATAGTTTCTTATAAATGAGTCAAGGATAGTGTAAAAAGATGCAACACCTAATTTTGAGGCCATCTCAAAATTCATAAAATCCAAGTAGATCCAGAAAGCACATGTAACCTCTCATTTTTTCTTTGGTACCTTTGGGGCCTAGTATATGGAGGTTTCCCAACCAAAATTTGTAAAATAAATGGAAGAGATGAATCAAGATGACTATGAGTTGATCTGAATCTCCTTGGATTAAGCCATGCATGAAGGTGATGCACATCTGCTCAAGGAGTATGTGGCCCACTTATTTTCTTGGAATGAAGAGTACAAACAAACAATGGAGTAATTGGAGGAACGCAGGAGAACTCTTACTACCTATGTGTAGTCATTCTTGGAAATCAATGTAATGTTACCTCCTCATGTAGAAATCATCTCTCCCATGTGTAGTTTTGAACCTCATATGATTAAGAGAGAACAATGATACAAAATGAAAGGGAGAGCTAATGATAAGTAGGTTGACATGATTCTTGAGAAAGGAAAGGAACTGTTACAAACAATTCTTTCATTGTTTGAATTTTCCCTTGCCACTGCTTTTAAATTGAAAGTGACCAAGGAGGATATCGAGAAATAAAAATACCATTGGGACAATGTGTTCCCATTGGTATCCAAAATGAGAAATATTTATTCTTACACCCTAGTGAGAAAAAATGTATTCACCTCCATCTTTGAAAACTTGTAAGGGTTATTTTTCATTAATAAGAAAAGGGCTCACTTTAATTCTCTAGGAATATGAAATGTCATAAGTGATAAGAAGGTGAAAGGTCATTTCAAGGGAGATGAAAAGTCATATTGTAAATCTATAAATTGGAATGGCCTCTCAATTCCAAGGGGTTTTTAGTTGTGAGCTGTTAGTGGATAGTTTTTTCTCTACTAGATATAAGAAAAATATTACTTTCTTTTATTCCCTCTTACCTATGTTTCCTCTACTTCTTGCATACTCAACTTTATAAGTATGATGATCTTGAAAAACTAGGAAAGGACTTTGTACTTTTGATTAATGAATCAATAGAACTTTGTGTCTTTGGTTTGTTAGTCTCATTATTATTTTCATGGTTCAATTCTTCTAATTGAGTGTGGATCTACTCTAGTTAATGCTATGAAATATGCACGTTCCTATTTAAAAAATTAACCTTCCCTTCACTATAGTCTTACTCCCCTCTACCTCTTTTTATAATAAAATTCTTCCCTTGTACTAAGTACAAGAAATTTTCCATAGGTTTAGTGGAGTATTCCTATGTGATCCCCATATTTATGGCCACCTTCTCATTTGTTTTTCTATATTTAATAAATGGGAGCCTCCCCATTACCCAAAGGAGGGAATTAGTCCCAGATCTTTGTTTTGGAAGCGTAAGGGACAACAGGGGGTGTGAATCAGTCCTACAATTATTTTTCTTTCATTTACTAAACCATAAATTCATCAATTAGATTGTCCATACAACATTCATAACCATGTGTGCTTATTAAGATATGTAACATCAATCAAAAGAGCAAGAAATAAATTACTTAACAAAATAATACCATATATAAGTGGGAAACCCTCATGGGGAAGAAAAAACATTGAAATTTTTATTATATTATACAAAGAAAATAATTTTAGTGAAGCACCAACTTCACAAGGAGCACCAACCCCTACTTCAATGAAGCACCAACCCCACAAGGAGCACCAACCTCTAGTTTAGTAGAGCACCAATCCTACAAGGAGTACCAACCCCTAATTTAGTGAAGAATCCACTCCACAAGGAGGATACAAGCCCCTAGGATGAATAAGAACAAACTAAGCCACCTAAAGATGTTTGATCTCCAATAATTATGCTTCCACGATTGATGGAGATCACTTATTCAACTCACAAACCCTATGAAGAACCATTGTTATTCAAACTTGCTCAATCTTCTTCCTTCTCAACTTGTCTTGCCTCTAATTTCTTGCGCACATGCTCTCAATAATTATTAAACCCATCATGCATCTGAACAGATCTCAAAACCTTTCCTCATATCTACAAATCACTCACCTATGGGTCACACTTTTCACCCATGCATGAATAACTCACAAAATGAGCTCAAACTTCAGTTTTATAGAACTTTCTTCTCCTAAACCCAAAGGAGGCCAGTCCCTCATGATGCATTTGACCAATACATCTTTATAAAATTCAAGTACATTTATTACAACAGTCACATATGACCTAAATAGTTTGGCCTATCCTAAACCCAAAGGAGGTTGGTCCCTCATGATGAATTCGACCAATACATATTTATAAAATTTAAGTACATTCATTACAACAATCACATACGACCTAAATAGTCCGGCCTAGCTAAAAAATCTCATTACATGTGCCAAAAATGGCTCAAAACCCCATGGGCACAAAGATAAAAAATGTCCTTATATAAAAATAATACATATTAATGACCTATAAAACCTTACACATGATTAAAATTTAAAATTCACACATGGTCAAAATTTAGCTCAACCAATCAAATTATTTCATTTAATGGGCCCAGTGCTCTTTGTATTTCTCAAAACAGTTATTTCCTACACCCTTCAGCATCTTGGAAACTTAATCATGCAACAAAATCACATATACTAAACCAAACCATGTCATGTGAAAAATTTATGGAATTTATATAACTTGTAGACAACTTCTAATAAATTTATGACCCTTTAATCAACCACCTGCTCAAACCACAACCACTTTTGTCTTCACCAAATCAACCTGCCAAAAAATATGTTTCCAAATGTTAGCTCATAAAAAAATTTACATGAAAATTAAAGATTTATAAATGGATTCAATGAATGAAAAATTAATCCCTCTTCACATTACAGGTAATATAAATCATCACCTAATCCATTGTATGCTTTAACTAACTCAAAACGTTTAGAAAAACACATATTGTCCTACACTGGAAAAAAACTTCATGTCCAAAGAATGACCTAGAAACCTCATAAAAAATATCAGAATGAGAAAAAAATTATATCAATATAAATATATCTTAATAGTATTTTCAAAACAATTTTAATCATCTCAAAACTCCACTTATAGCTCTAGATATGACCAATTTACTGAGCATTGCTTTTTAAGGGCTCAAAACTGCCCTTTGACCGGTCAACCTGAATGGTCCTCATTTGACCATGTACCTACATGAACATGTCCTAAAACCTTCATGTAAAATCAATATCAGCTCACATAAATTCCAAAACATCAATTCAGCTCATACCTCATTTGGACAACCTTGTCCGAAAACCTTCTTCTTTAGAAACTAACATGTTTGAGTGGGGACCACTCATCACCATGACCACAACCATACATTTCTATGGAAATATAAGAGAGTAATTCTACATTATAAAATTATCAATTTTTATGAACCAATCAAAACTTGGTCACTATACCTCTCTTTCTGCAAACTGCTCCTAGTTAGGGTTTAAGTAGGGGTTATAGACCACTTTATCTTCTTAGCATTCGTTCATAAAAACATGACGATGAAATGAACTCATTATTTTTTTGAAACCTTCTATAATCACCAAAGAAATGTCCTTGAAAGACACAAGGTCCCCATGCAAAGTACAAAATTCAGGGTGAGCATCAGAAGAGGCAAATCGAGTTGGAATTACACTAGATTTTGACCATGTCTCACAAAAACTATCATAACTTTCAAAATTATCATAATGGAAACCTAAATTTTTCCAAAGCACAATGACACATTATAAAAAATTCTCCAATCATCATAATTTTATCACCATACCTCAAACTCTCCAAAAACTTAGACTTTCATAGCAACTCCTTTGGGTTTCACACTATAAAAGATAGGGTCAACTGAAAGAATGCTATAACTCATCATGAAACCACTAAAAATCACTAAAACATACCTGATATACCATGATACACCTAAAAACATTCATCTATGAGCTCATGTATATCCAAAACTCAAAATCACACCTCCTAGCTACCATACCTGCTCCAAATAAGCACTTGTACTGTAGTGAATCACCTATATATGCACCATACCACTATTTTGAGTTCCTAAAAACTCTCGAAACATGTTATCCATAATTTCAACATGCTTCTCAAGCATCCAATAAGCTAATATCATCATGCAACATCACATAAGCACTTGAATAGGCTTGTAGGAGCAAGCATTCCTCACTAAATCACATTGTATCATCAATTACACATCACAAACATCATCCACATCATCCACATAATCATATGAACCTTAATACATCATCCACTTTTTCATTAATGTGGTTTTGCATCAATGAAAACACCTAATATGACCACATGCCAATAATATCCCCCTTTTTCATTGATGGAAAAATATCCTAAACTTCTCCCCCTTTTACATTAATGAAAAATGCATACCTGTAGCAATGTATTCTTCACCTTCTTCAACTTCATAACATCAAATTTTGGTTATAAATATCAACCAATGATTTCAAATTAACTCAAAAGCCTTGAAAAATCACTCAAACCTGATTTTTCCTTCATTTCAAACATGCAATCACCATGCTCCCCCTGGGATAAGCATTTACAACATCTGAACATCATAAAAAAACATGAAAGAATCATAATCATACCTTTTTAGGAGCCAACACATCACTTTCAACCTTCTAGGCATGCTAAACAAGCAATTTTCACTATCAACCCTTGTTTTAGCCTTCAAGAAGCAATTGTAGTAGACTGTGATTTGAGTCATACACACCTTGAGTCATGCCAACAATGTCATAGATAAGCACACAAACTATCACTCCATCTTTCTTAACCATAATCCATCTTTTCCAAGATTATACTTAGCATTACCATGCACATTCTTGTTCTTCATACCATGCACAATAAAAATTACATTAAACAGTCTTTCTTAGTAATTTTAAAGCTAATTTCGATTCCTTCCTAAGCTTCATAAAACACTTGACTCAGCAAAACAATAATCTCCCTTGGATTTAAGACACCAAACTCAAGTAAACAAGCACAATTTCGAGCATCTTACCTTGGATTCATGGCCATAAAGCACTTTAGACACTTTTATAAGGTCCTAAACAACTTTTTTTAGTCATTGATAGTCCTAACTGACTGAGATATGAAAACTTTTTACCTTGACATGTATAAAGCTTGCAAGAAACATACCTCATATACCTTGATGCCATTAAGCCTCTATTGAGAGTTCAAACCACTAACTTTGGAACCACATCCCTAAACACCAACTGAGATGAATAGCTTTGGAACCACAATCTTTAAGCAATAACTATCACTTGTAGGATAATGGACAACTTTCATAATGTCTTAGATATCAACAAACAACATGATTAAACTCCTTATATCTCCCCTGGCATTATTATCATCCTCCTCTAGCCAATAATACACAAATTTGAAATCATACCTTGATTTTTTTACCTTGTAGATGTCCATAAAGCTTACCACTGTCCCTGAGACACTTTTTCAGCATATAACCTCTTAAAGTGTGAAAAATTGTGCTCCCCCAGCCTTGAAGATTAACTCAGACCTGCAACATTGTTTTTCTTCTTCACACATTGTCCTCAAAAACTCTTGAGGTCTTCATAGAGTTTGTCAAACTGAAGTATCACTGTGAACATTTCATCCTATACAAACCTCACTCAAATTGTTTATAGACTTTCCTTAACATGATATAACCCCTCATTATGCTACTATACCACCTCATCTAGGGGAAATCCTTAACTTGTACCTCTATAATTCATCATGTCCAACTCTGCCTCTTTCTGAGTTCTTCAACTGCATCATAATCTACAACTATCCACTAGAAGAATTTTCAAACACTACTTCGATCACTTGATATGACAACCAACCTTATGTTTTCTTGATACATAGAATGCACTTGCTCAATCCCTGATGAACCTTTAAGAGAAAATCTTATTACCTTCTGGGACAGACCTTCAGGAGCTCCTCAACCTTTTATGATGCACAGATTATCGAAGCTGTTGGCATTCTCAGACTGACACTACATTTTGGATTTTCACATTATATCTATTAGAAAACATAGTATACCTTTTTCTTTGCATAATATCATCACAAAAATACTCTACCCAGGATCAACTTGAATGAACTCATAAACATCTTCCTCCTGTAGATTAATCGCAGTCCTGTAGAGCATAATTTTTACCCTTTTTTCAATCAATCAGTCCCAAGCATGGATTCATCCAACAATGACTCATATCTTCAATAGGAATTTCATCTTTTCTTTTGCATACTCTGTCAACAAACTCATGCACCCTGAAGTTACCTTTCACATCCTACAAGTCTTTGATACTATTTTGTACAAATCCTATAGTATACTGGGTTATTCACTTGCTTTGAGACTTCCTCTTGCATCCTTAGTCTTGGAACAAAGTTGTGGAAACTCCTTCTTTCCTACATGGACTCATAGTACTGTGCATTCTTCATTCCTGAGATAGTATCTTTGTATCTTCAAACAACTCAGACTTCAAGTGGCTCCCTTGACCCTCATAGTAATTATATTGTCATCCTTTATAGATGATTTTGGTTCATCTTCTAAGATTCAACTCACCATTTTAGACTTGAATGGTCCTGCCAAACCTCCTGGTGCACTATATCCTACAAAATACTCATTGTACTGCTAAGATTATGAAAGGAAAATCCTTGAGCTATGTAAGCTCCCCTTCAACTATGTGCACAATAGAACCAGTTCATAAGTCTTACTCTTAACATGAAGCCACCATTGAATTGGTCTTAGATGATTCAATAGTAGATCCTTTCATGACATGGCCACTATTTTTTCCTCATACCATGACATACTTTCTGAGATTAATTACATATTTATACAACCATTTGAGACCACATAGAGATATATGACCATACATCCTCATGGAGAACACACCATCTAGCCTTTTGTAGATCTATTATGCCAATTACTTCAAGAACTAATATCATCTTTATGATATAATCATCATCGAATCTTCTTGTACTTGTATATACTCTTGACCAATCTTAAGATGACCAAAACATCGTGATATGATCTTCTAGATATTGCACAAACTTCTTATGAACATTCACCAAACTATAGCATCATTTTGGTGAGCATTGAGTTCCTCATCTTGGGCTAAACTAACTTTCTCTTATGCCTAAACTGTCAATACACCTTGTCACATGTCCACAAGGTCTAATTTAGTCCACCTTATTTGATATCATGGCTACAAAATTTAGACACATCTCCTTACAATTTCAGATCTAGACTTGTAGCAAGTTCTTTTGATTTACAACCCTTGATCAAGATTTGAAGCTTCTGATTTAATCCTCTGGTATTGTTTATTTTATTAATCTCGTTATCACTAATTATGATCTTACCATCAGTCAAGGCATACCAAACACTGATGAACACTAATATATATGTGTTATAGTCCACCATAAGAACTCAGAAAACTCCTTGTTTAGCCCCATAACTCTTTCTTCAAGACCACCCAAAGACAAACATGACTGAATACACCCTTTTGACTACTTTGTGTAGCGATCCTTTTCACATAAAATCATGTTATCTATCTTCATTCAAACCCTATTTAAGAGATCTTAGATGAATAAGACATACCTACATCCTTAATACAAGATCTTGATCTTCTTCTCACACTTCAAGCACAATTCAAAGTATGATTTGAGAGATTACATGGACACCATTACTCTGTGTTTGAAGTACGTATGCATCTTGATGAAAAACTTCCATGTGTTTCTTAATGATTACCTTCAACTTTATTACAATTTACTTTGGAGCACGATATGGAGCTAAAAAATCTCCTTCACGCTTGACTCTTTGCCCAAAAAATTATTTTCTACAAACCACACAAACTTCCTTTAGATAAGTAACCATCATTTTACACTTCTATAACCACTCTTAAATTAGTGAGCATCCCTAAAAAGCACTAAACATTTTGAGCATGCTTGAAATTTTTTTTATCATGATTCTTAGAACTTTACAAATCATAGTAGCCATACACATAACCTGAGACACTTGTCTTGTCATTTTCAACATTATATGACCTTTTTAACACTCATTAAGAGCCTTGAAGCTCTTCTCAAATCTCTCATACATCTTCAACTCACTAGCTACACCATTCAAATCTAATTCAATGGATTTTAACTTGTCTTCATACCTATAACAAGCATCTTATTTCTCCTTTAGGGCATTAGAAAAAATTTCTACTTGAGATTTCAAATACATGATGGCTTGGTTATGATTTATATCCATATCCTTGACCTGAATTTTATAGGCCTCAATACATAACTGGGCTATTTAATTCCTTAATCTCAATATAGCCTCAATATCTAAAGATTTACCCGTTGTTTATGCTTCAAAGGATCTCTTTCAAGATTATAAACTTGCTTCATACGGACCTGCTTTGATACCAATTATTTGAAGCAAAATGGACTGAGAGGGGGGTTGAATCATTCCTATAAATTTATCATTCTATTAACCATTTATAACAGAAACCATTCACATTTAATCATTCACATTCATTCAACCATTACTTGTTTAGTGTGCACAATACATCAAAACAACCATAACACATGAGAAGAGGCTCACAGACACAATATATAAGTGGAAAACCATTATGGGGAATTAAACTCACTTAAACTCTTCTTATATTACACAAATCAAAGTGATTTAGCGAAGCGCCAACTTCACAAGGAGCACCAACCCCTACCTTTTTAGTATAACACCAACCCTACAAGGAGCACAAACAAACTAATTTAGTTAAGCACCATTTTCAACCACCTAGAGATTTTTTATCTCTTATATTTCTACTACCACAACTGATATGGAGATTACTTATTCAACTCACAAACCCTAGGACAAACCCAAGTCTTCAATATTGCAATACTCTTCTTTATTCTCAACTTGTATTGCCTCTAAAAACTCACTCTCATGTTACAATACCTTCCTCAATATAAAAAAAAAACTTTATCATCTCTCAAAATATTCCCTCATACCTGTAATTCACTCACCTATGGTTTCACACTCTTCACCCATACAAGACTAGCTCCCCAAATGATCCAAAACATCACTTTTATATGCAAATATTCTTTCTAACCCAAATGAGGTTGGTCCCTCATGAAAAATTTTACCCATTCACCTTCATTACATTCAAATAACATTATTACAACAATCACATATGATCCAAATAGGTTGTGATGGATAAAAACCTCATTACATATGCCAAAAATGGATCAAAACCCCATGGGCAAAAAGATTAAAAATGCCCTTACATCAAAACCATACATAGCCATGACCCATAATACCATTAAATATGATTAAAATTTCGGTTTAAATTCATTTACGTGGTTGTTATTTATCTCAATCAATCAAATTATTTCATTTAATGGGCCCAGTGCTCTTTGTATTTCTCAAAACAACTATTTCATACACCCTTCAGCACCATGAAAACTACATAATGCCAAAAAACCACTTATACTCAACAAACACATGCCACGTGACCAATTCATGGAATTTACAGAACTAGTATAGCACTAATAATAAATTTATAAGTCTTGAATCAACCACCTACTCAAACTAAAGTCACTTTTGTCTTCACTGAATCAACCTGCCAAAAAATCTATTTCCAAAGGATAACTCATAAAAAACATTTACATGAACAATAAATACCTCAAAACTAATTCACTAGATGAAAAATTAATCTCTCTTCATTATAGGTAATATAAAGAATTGCCTCCACCTTTGCTCCTACCCCCTTCACCTCCACTTCGACCAGACCTATAACTAGGTCTTCTAAGAAACTGAAACTGGATACCCCTGCTTCGGGGAACGTTCCTCAGGACTTGGAGGATGTTCAAAATCTTCTCCATACTAGCAATGTTGGCTTGCATGAGGCTTTTCACACCGAGAGTTCCACCCAAAGGCTGGAAGCCTTAGAAAAAGACATGTTGTTGTTG
Source organism: Taxus chinensis (assembly GCA_019776745.2). Taxonomy (NCBI): domain Eukaryota; kingdom Viridiplantae; phylum Streptophyta; class Pinopsida; order Cupressales; family Taxaceae; genus Taxus; species Taxus chinensis. The sequence goes on from CM034156.1 coordinate 97,527,196, forward strand.
AAAGATGAAGTTAAAAACTTGGCTAAGAAAAAAGGTAAGAGGGAAAGGAGGAGGAGGTTGATCTTGATAATAAACAAGTTGAGGATATCTATAAAAAACTGAACTCCCTAGACAATCGTCTAGGGAAAGCCAAGAATTGTCATGACCATAATATGGCTATTTTTAGTGCAATCAGGGACTTCCTTGAGCAGCATGTCCACAACGTCTCTACTCTCAGTGAAATCCCAACAACTCTATGGGACACGGAAAAAGAACGCAAACAGATCATTGAAAAGTTGGATGCTTCAGACCTTACTCACATGACAACATTGGCTTTGTTTATGTCTTGGAAAACTATCAAATCCAAAATTTCCAAAGCTACTAAGAAGTAAATGTGGAGCTTCGCTGCTGATGCTGCCTTCCTTCCTGAGCTTTTTTTTCTACAGTGTTCCAACTGGTTAGCTATTTTGTGGTAACTTCTCTTTGGTTACCTTTGGTTCTTATGACTTATCTGGATCTTGATCCTTTTTGTGGTGCTTTTTAATTCCTATTTTAGCTTTTAGGCCCTCTTTGTATACAAGGGTATAGTCCCTTTCAAAAAACTATTTACCAATAATAAAAAATATATATATAAAGAATCGCCTAATCCATTTCATGCTTTAACTAACTCAAAACTTTTAGAAAACACATCCTGTCCTGCAATGACAAAAACTTCCTATCCAAATAATTACCTGGAAATCTCATCAAAACATATCATAATGAGACACAAATTACATAAATATAAATATATCTGAATATTATTTCCAAAACATTTTGAATAGTCTCAATACTCCACTTGTAGCTCTAGATATGACCAATTTACTGAGCACTACTTTATAAGGCCTCAAAACTGCCCTTTGACCAATCAACCTGAATGGACCCCATTTAACCATGTACCTACATGAAAATGTCTTGAAACCTCCATATAAATAAATATAATCTTGCATACATTCCATAACAACAATTTAGATCATACCTCATTTGTAAAACATTGTCCTAAAACACTCTTCTTCATAAACTGACCTGTTTGGATGGGGCCCACTCATCACCATGACCTCTAATATAAATTTATGGAAATATAAGATATTCCTCTACATCATCCAATAATCACTTTTTATGAATAAATCAAAACATGCTCACTATACCTCTTCTTTTGCAAGCTTCTCTTAGCTAGGGTTTTACTAGGGTTTTAGACCACTTTATCTTCTTAACATTCATTCATAAAAACATGATGATTAAATGACATAATTATTTTTGTGAAATATTATAGACTCACCATATAAAAATACCTGAAATCCAGAAGGTCCCATGAAAATCACACACTTCAGGGTGAGCATCATAAGTCCCAACTAGAGCTGGAATTTAAATAGATTTTGACCATGTCTCACAAAATTTTTCATAACATGCAAGATACACCTCATGGAAACTTTAAAATTTTCCCAAATCACCATGACACAACACACTAACATCTCCAATCATCATAATTTCATTAACATACCTCAAACTCTCCATACTATCTCATTTGCATAGATATTTCGTAAGGTTTCTCACTTTAGAAGCTAGGGCCAACTGAAAGAATGCTATAACTCAACATAAAACCATTATAAATGACCCAAACATACCTAATACACATTTATATACCTGAATTCGAGCATAAATTATCTCATATAGCTCCAAAACTCAAATTCATACCTCCTAACAACCATACCTACTCCAAATGAGCACCTATCACATAGCCAATCACCTATATCTGCATGATGACACTATTGTGAGTGCCTAAACACTCTCCAAACATGCTATTAATAATTCCAACATGCTTATCAAGAATCCAAGAAGCTCATACCATAATGTAGCATTACTTAGGCACCTGAATGGGCTTGCAAGAGCAAGAATCCTCACTGAAAGTCACATTATCATCAAGTACAGATCTTAATCATCATGTAAACATCTTACACAAAATCATCTAACCCTACTCCATCATCCAATTTTTTCATTAATGTGGTTTTGCATCATTGAAAACACCTATAGGACCACATGCCAATACTTTGGTGAAAAATCACTAATTTTTCCTTGAGACAAATTATTTTGCCAACAATTTATGGAGCCCACTGTGTAGTCTATTTTTTTTTGTTTATACACAAATTTCAAAACCAAAAATCCTAAAAAACTACATATTTGAACAAATAAAAAAATTAGAAATTGAAAAATCCATAAGCCTTGATGTTTACCATACATTTTCCCACTAATGACTATTCCTGGACATTCTCCAATTTTGCAACCTAATCTTCTTTTCTTCCAAGACACTAAAGAGGCAATTATAACAAATTTAAGGAATTGTATTTAGAAATATACTATAAACTATAGTCACTTCTATGCTATTGTAATAATTATGGACTTAAAAGAAGAATGCGCCCAAGTTTTGCAATGAGCTAGACACATTCCAAATCAGTAGAGAAGAGTGTAAAGAAATCTATTTTGAGCTGAATATAAATCCTGAAAATTGGTGGAAAGAAGATATATAAGGGATAATCGAGAAAGTGGATTAATTGACTTGACATTCAAAGAGAAAAAATAAGTTGATTTTAAGATTCCCATTGTCCAAACTACAAGGCAAGTTGGTCACCCCAAATTTGATCCTAACTTTTCCATTGGAGAACCCCTTGAGGAACCAGTTGTAGCACCATTAGATATCATTAGTGTAGAATAATAAGCAGAGGAAGAATAAGAAAGAATGGATGCACATTTTTAATGGGGACAAAATATAGGCCCATTGGCCCTACCTCCTACATTGCATGATTCACCTAAAGGGTATAGGAATAACTTCCCCAAGTTCAAGGGGGATGGTAAAAAACATCCAGATAATCATATTTCTACATTCATCACAACTTATGGTGTATTGGGAGTCACATACGATGATGTATTAGTCTGTCTATTTATAGAGTCATTGTTGAAAGATCCTACTGATTGGTTCTATAATTTTCCTTAAAGATCCATCACCAATTGGGTGTATATGAAATCCAAGTTTGAGGCTAGGTTAAAGCCTTCTTAAAATTCCCATTACCTACTTGCAAAATGGTACCAAATAAAAAAAGAACCCCATGAACCTATGAGGAAATTTTTTGCTAAGTTTAATAAGTTTCTCTAAAAAAATCTAGAGGCTACAAGGCCTACAGAGGATAACTGGTTAATATTATTCACCAATGCTCAATTACCAAATGTTAGATTCATGTTGAGAAGAAGTCATCCTACTACTCTAGATGAGGCCCAAGACCTTGCGGTGGACATGGAAGATTCTCTTGTGATGTCTAGAAGCATTAAGAAAGGACCAAGCAAGGATATGACTCAAAGATCTAGTTATAGAGCTATAAACTCCTTGGTGAAAAAACTTTTCAATGATGTATTTACGCTCAAGAATTAGCTTACCCCGAGTACCCTATACAAGAACATTCTGAGGAAGAACTTCCCTAACAAGTAAAAACATTCTACCACACCTCATATACTTTCTCTTTACACTCCAACGATGAATTCCACTTGTAGAACCTAATTGGATGATGAAAAAAAAATGAGGCTACTTCAAAAAATGAAGAAGAAGAAGGTGAGTTGCTGATTAAAGAAATTAGATCTACATAGGTTATTTTCTTTAAGTATGCATCTTTCTCCAAAGATGAATATGAAAATTTTGTAGCTAATATGATAAACCACGCTTGTGTTGTCTTTACATGATCAAACACTCTAGAAAAGGAAAAATCACCCAAGAATGAAAAGAAGGAGAAAGAATTTCCTCAATGGGTGACTCTACTACTAGAAAAAATAGTAACTATGAGAGGTTATCCACTTCATCCATCCTTAGAATCATCCAGAAAGAAGTCCAAAATCACATATCATCACAAGGCATCTCCTAATCAAGGTAAGTCAAGTACTTCCACTTCTTCTAAAAATGACGATTCTTCTTCCACACATAAAAACGTAATGAAAAATATGCAACTACTTCCTCTAGATCAAATCAAATTGTCCGTAATGAAAAATATGCAACTACTTCCTCTAGATCAAATCAAATTGTCCTTAGTATTCTATATTCTCCTAAAATATCTTCCTATATATTTGATATTATTGACCATGTGAAAAATCCAAACTTTAGATCTCTAAATCGGAATTCTTACAAACTCATCCTGAACAGTTTGATAAGCTAGTCAAATTTACGAAAAGTGGAAGTTCCAAATCTAGTGTTCCATCCACTTCCAAAGGATTATTTCCCAAACTTGATCCAATTCAAAGCCAAAATGTTCTAACTTATTCCCCATTATCTAGTGGAAAAATTGAACCTTTATGTGTTTCCTCACTAATCAATGGGTACCGAATCAATAATTACACTATTGATTTCATTGCATATGACAATTTCATGCCCATTGAGGTTTCCCAAACTCTTGGTTTGAGTATCTCTCAAGAATTTGGTCATTGTTAATCAATGGAGACAAAGGGATTTCCCCTTATTGGATGAATCAAATATGCACAACTTAATTTTGTGTCATATATAGAAAATCGAGTAAAAGAAACAATTATAGTGGCAGATATGTCAGCTACCCATGGGATTCTCCTTAGTAGAAATTTTTTCCAGGAGATGGGAGGTGAAATGCAGATGGACTAGTCTTTAGCCTCAATACCAGTCAAGAATGAAATGAAGAAGCTCCTCTCTAAACCTAAGATGAAATATATGGTTTAGTAGTTGGATGATCCTAGACCATAGGTTCTCTTCTAAAGTAGATAATTTTATAAATTTCCATTCAAGGAAAGATGTAATGGAAACTACTTTACGATTTCTCAATAAGATGAAGATTTTCCAGTACTTGAGAAAATTACAATCAATATTGATAACGATATTTAGAGCATGGAATTCAATGGAAGTTATTTGACAACTAGATTAGGTGTAGGTATTGTCTTGTATTCTCCACAAGGATATTTGTTCCCTTTGATATACAAGCTATAGTTATCCAACACTAACAATACTTCCGAGTATGAATCCTTGTTACTTGGGTTACGAGCTTAAGAAGAAATGGGTATCAAGAATCTCATAGTGTAAGGAGATGCTAAGTTGATTGTGAAATAAATAAGAGATATATTCCAAGTGAAGATATCCCATTTGGGATTACCTATACGATTTTGATGCATTTTATATTAAGGTATTTCCTTAAGAGAAAAACATCATGGCTTATTAATTGGTAGTTTCTTCCTCTTTGATGATTCCACACCCCGATTTTAGTGGAAAAAAGTTTTAGGTGGAGATGATTTTATGCCCAAGTGTGCCAAAAAACTCATAGAGATGACAAGTGTTTAATAATGATGGCCACTTTTTTTCATTATTGTTGTAGATAAGAGATTTTAGGTCTATTTACTATGAAGGAAGTGAATCACTCCCACAAGAGGTTACTACAAATTATGGTGACAATAGTATGAATGAAAAAGTAGATAAATATGAAGTACTCCAATTGAAAGGAAATAAAATTCCAAAGGGGCTAGTGTCACTAGAGGACTTTTTTGACAAGAATGACAGATTTATCCATGGTAAATCTAAGGATTAACCTGAATACTTATCCAAACATGAGAAAATAAACATTGGTACAAGAGAAGAACCAAGGATGGTGAACATAGGCATATTTTTTTTACTTAAGGAGTGAAGAAACTTCTCAACCTTGGTGAAGAAGTATTCATATATAATAGCATATTCATATGATGATCAATAATTTCAACCAAAATCAATGTACAAATCCATCCTCTTAAAACCATATATAAAGGCCTTATGGAAAAATAAGAGACACTATAATCCAAGAATTACCGGGACCATCAAAGAAGCGGTCGAGAAATTATTTAATGCCCTTATCATTATTCTTATCCATCACTCAACATGGATAAAAACTATCATACCATTCTAGAAGAAGAATGGTAAAATCCGTATATGTGTAGATTTATGAAATATAAATCAAGCTTCTCTAAAGGAAACTACCCCTTTCTGGTCATGGATCATATCCTACAAATGGTGAATGGTTCAGAAGTGATGTCTATGCTTGATGAATTATCTAGATACAACTAGATTGAGGTAGCCAAGAAATATTATTTTAAGACCAATTTCACCACTCTTTGGTACACATTTACATATCATCACATGCCTTTTAGGATAATCAATACATGTGCCACCTTTCAGAGGGCTATAGACTTAACTTTCAAGGATTTGAGAGAGAAATGCATAGTGGTGTATCTAGATGATCTCACGGTGTACTCAAAGAAGATAGGAGAACACTTGCAATAGTTGAAATAGGGTTTGATCCACTACAGGAGGCATCAAATATATCTTAACCCAAAGAATTCAATCTTTGGAGTTACTGAAGGGAAGCTCCTTGGTCACATTGTGAGAAAAGAAGGTACAAAAATGGACCTGGAGTGAGTAGAATCCATTCAAAGATTATTTTTTCCCACTTGTAAGCTAGGTGTACACTCCTTATTCAGCAAGGTAAGCTTATTAAGAATATTTTCTCCTGAATTTTCTGAGCTTAAAAAATAAATCATACATATGATGAAACCCAAGGAATATTTTTAGTGGTATAAATGAGGGAAGGAGGATTTTGATTCAATCAAAGGTTCTATTATAAAAGCACCCACTTGGTCCACCTGGATTTCAATCAAGGGTTCATTGTGTATTTGTATGCTTTAGAGCATACTATTTCAGATACACACATTCAAGAAAAAGATGATAAAGTTAAATCACCCATTACATTCATGAGTTCTTCTTTGAAGGCATATGAACTTAATTTTTCACAACATGGGAAGCATGCCTATGTGGTGGTCAAAGATTTGAAGAAATTCAGGTTTTACCTATTAAACTCACATACTATTGTAATGGTCCTTGGCATGACTATCAAATCCATTTTGATTCAATAAGATCTTGGTGTAAAGAGAGGGAATTGGGTGTTAAAAGTGTAAGATTGTGACCTTGACATTAAACGTTATAAATTAGTATGAGGTAATGGCTTATGTGTACTCGATCAATAAGCATGGGAATATTGTTCCAAATATTACAAGTTCTTGATCAAGGATCTTCCCCTTGTGCTCTTTGTAAGCACCACCAATCCTTGGTACTCATACATAGTATATTTTATGACCTATTATTATTTCCCCCAATATTGGATTACAAGAAAATTCATACTCTTCATCTTAAAGCAAAAAATATGTTACTTGCGAGAACATACTTTATAATAAAGGAATAGATGAAACCTTCTTAAGGTGTATTGAGGAAGGAGAAAAATTATTCTCAAGGCATACCATGATCAAGCATGCATAGATAATTTATCAGAAATGGTAACAACCCAAAAAAATTTAAGAGGTGGTTATTATTGGCCTACCATATTTTGAGATGCATACAAATGGGTGTATAAATGTGATCCATGCCACCAATTTGTAGGGAAACCAATGATTTCTACTTTACCTCTCAGACCCTTGATCATAAAGGAACCCTTACAATAGTGGGGTTTTGAATTTTCTTGGTTTATTGAATCCACACTCTAGCGTAGGTCATATGTATGTCCTCACCGCTACTAATGATTTACAAATTGGGTGGAATCTATTCTACAAGAATGCCAACTCTAAAATGGTATGTAATGTATTGAAGGTGAATATCATTTTCAAATTCAGGGTACTAAAAAAATAGTAGTTGAAAAATCTACTTTCTTATCTTCTAGCAAGATGATGGATTTTTTCTATACCCATAATATTTCACTATCTCACTATGCTGATTACTATCCATAAGGAAATTGCCAGGATGAGTTTAGTAATAAAAATATTGTTATTAATATTCAAAAACTAGTGGATGAAAGATTATGCATTTTGGACTGACCAAATAATACCCAAGAAGGCCATTAACACTTCTCCTTTCCAACTGATATATGGAATCGAATTTCAAATGTCAATTTATCTAGAATTACCTACCTTACAATTGGTGGAGGAATTAGAAAATTCAGAATACTTAGATGATCTCTAAAAGAGGATTTGCTACTTAGAGAAATCGAATAATGATAGGTAAGTAGCAATTAACTTGTAAGAAGACACCAATTGAAAGTAAAAAGGATATTTGATAAAAGGAAAAAAGATAGAAGATTTTCAATGGGAGACCTTGTCCTACTCTGGGACAAGAGGAGAGAGCCTAAAGGAATCCATGAAAATTTTGACTCTGTTTGGCTTGTCCCCTTCAATATTAGGTATTTTTGTGGAGAGAATACATATTATATTGTTTACCTTGATGAGACCCCATTGGATTTGCCTCATAAAGGGAGACATTTAAAGCTCTATAAGTAGTAAGGTTGGTTTTCCTCAACCATGTACCATATTTTACCTTTTAGTTGTGTGTTTTTCCCTTTCTTGTCATGTGTTAGTTCATATTTTTAGGTTGTATGTGTTTGTTACTTGTATTAGTCAGTGAAGGAATGACTCTATTGCCCAATTATTAAAGCAATGGTCTTCTTACCAAGATAGTTATGAGGCCCTCCATGTCCTCTTACAAATTAATGTTATGAAGTTAGATCTAGATGTTGTCATGTTAAATGTATATCATGAAATTTGAAACATTTGGCCATAACAACTAAGCCTACACTCAACAATTTCCCCTCCCAAGCACTGTGAACCCTTCCTCTAGCCATCTTGTCCTTATTTTCACCCTCATTATGGCTCAGATGAACATGTTTATAATATTTTCAAGTGTTTTTCAATGTGTAAGCATATATACCCAAGGAGATTGATGAATTCACTATGATTCAAGGAAGAATAACTTCCTCGAGAGGCCTAGAAAGGGCCATTTTACAACTGGTAAACACCCTTTGAAAGTTGATAAGGAAGTTTCAAAACATATAGGAGTTGTGTTTGAGAGAAATGGAGTGATCCAAGGATGTTTAGGGAAGATCTTTGGAATAAATTAATGTTGTGAAAAACTTGATCAATACCGGGTCATTTTGGGCACAGGGAATGAAGGCTCCAACAGTGAAAACCCACTTTTATAGATGATTATAGGAGTTATGAAAGGATTTGGGATGTAAAAAAAAATCATTGGAAATATTTTTGGAACCCTCTACATGATGGATACATCACTTTTATTCCAAGATCTAAAAACCTTTTGTGATAATCTAGGACATTGCAATTACACCTTCGAGTAAAAAATGGAGTAAGCCCTAAACATAAAATTTAAGGAATAATTTAATCTTGATAATTTATTTAATACTTTCAATAGGTGATTTTGAGTCAAAATAATATAAGTTTTGATACTAAAACACCCTTCCATGCTCTTTAGGTAGAAAAAGCATTCCTAGTGTCTTATTTTGGATTTGGAGGGTGACATCAACATCCTAAAACAACATGAGTGGGAGTTTTAGCATGCTATATTTCCTTTAGCTTATCCATAATGTGTATAAGGGATAAAGGGGACACCAAAATGTGCTCCCCCATTGATTCTAAATTTTCATTACTTAAAAAATTGACTTGAGGTGTTAGGCAAGGTGTATGCGAGAGTTAAGTCTGCATGCCCACTTTTCATGATAACATGACCTATTTGTTCACTTTTGAGCATGTTTTATCCCATTTCATTGTCCCCAAGGTTTAAGGGGGACAAGGGGGCCACCAAAGTGTGCTCCCCCATCTTGGCCAACTTCTTAAAAACTAAACCTCACCACCTTCACACAAGGGTTTCACAAACTTTCATTATACCTTGTCTCCTTTCATGTATTTGGACCCATGGTGTAATTTTTCACCCTTTATGTCCCCTTGGATTTCACCAAGTGTACATAAAAGTGTGCCCCCCCATCCAACCACTTAGCCTTGGTCATATCAAAAACCAAATTTTATCCCCCATAATCCATTTTTCAGCGCTTGCATCTCATCCACAACGAACCAAAAGTTTCCACTTTTCACCATCTAGTGTAAAGTGAACTTATATGTCCCTTGTGTTCCCCTTATACCTCTTACATAATTGAACATTCATGTCAACCATCCACGAACCACAATTAAACTTTCAGGTGAAAACATGAGTTAAAATTTGCAAGTAAAATGTCTAACTTTCCTTACATCACATACTTAGAATTTTTTAATCATTAAAAGTCGTATTTTTTTCCTTCCCAAACCTCCATTTTCACGAAAAATACTTCTGAAATTCTACTAGACACCCATTCTCCAAAAAGGAAAAATGCTCACAACTCACTAACATGTACATGATTTTCACCAAATTTTACCCATGCACTCGTCCCAAAAAATCTGTAAGATTACTATAAGAGAATTTATGTTAATGTTATGTATCATTTACAACAGCCATATGAAATTTTCATACCCAAAAGTTTCCTTTTTAGATCTATAGAGCTCCGGTGAATAAAAAACCTTGAAATGTAGAGCAGAAGGTCTCGAAGTAAAAAAAAAAATTTAAGACCAATTTCATTGCCATATGAAATCCATAAGACCTCCATATAAATATATTAAGTGCGTAAGGTTCCACATATCCAAATATATTAAGTTTATGAAAATGGAAAATTGTCAGCACCCGTGATACTCCAAACAAGGAAAAACTATCATAAGATGAAAATTTTAAAAACTTACTAAAAATAGTTTGCCTAGATAGGAACTACTAAAATAGAACTTATAATTGAGCTCAAATCACTTTTTAAAACTCACATTATTCCTATCTCACTACTTTTTTACATCATGTAGTTCAAGTATTCAGGTCTAGATCCCATTTCCACTGTGATAACTGAATACCCTAGTGTGGGAGATATTGATGTCACCCAGGTGGACCTATAAGACTTGAAAAACATAATGCATGGTGGACCTCATTAACTAGTGGAGGAGAAAATATTCTTGATTGGACTATTCATGGTAGGAGGTCACTTATTCTCTGTTCAGATAATTGGATTAGTCATTTTCCTATGCACAACACTATGAGACTAATTTCAGAATAATATGGGAAAATGACAACGCGGTCCTCATAGTTATTACTATAAAGGGAAATTCTCAGTGCCTACGAATTCCCACCACTTACAACATGGCTACCATAACCAAGGATTTTTATTCATATGAATGGGAAAAGACTTATTCATATCTACAAGGCCTAACACTTGGTTCATGTCACAGAAAAGGAAGAAATCCTTCTTGTATTCCCAAGAACCTGTCAAGGAGTGAATTTCATTAGGCCTATTAGGATGCCATTATTGTACTGTGCAGAGTGATGGTAGGGGAAACAATGAAATAGTTCTAATATTGGATGTCTCATTTCATCCTTGTGGGTAGATAAGGATTCTAGGTGGTGGTTTAGGGTAAAATAATTAGTGACACCATCTATGGGTAGCTGTTACAGTTACCCACCACTAAGAAGTTCACCATGACTTCTTACTTGGTATATGCCCTTTCCTTCATAAGACCATTAAAACCACTTTCCACAGCTCCCTATGTGTCTCAAAATCACCTGCACATAATAAATATCCACAAATTACTCATAAGGAGAATTCCCACTATGACAGGGTGAATGATGCATTCACAATGTTCATTAGAAGGATCCTCGAGGGAAATCTAGAATGAAGGATCTATTCTCAAGTAGTTTCATTGGTTGAAAATTATGATATCCAATTCATCGAGCTCCCAAACTTCACCTACATCAGAATCACATGCTATGATCTTGCTCCTAATAGGCTACCAAGGTACCTAAGGGAAAAAATCACAATGTTCAAGTTATGCACATAATTGGCTCATGTTCATTTGAAGTGTAATATTCATGTGAGAAAGACACGAACGTGGTGATCATCAAATCAAATTTCACTAACCTCGGTATCTATTCCTACACATCTAGGTATAAATTTTATATCAATATTAATTTAGAGACCTTTAACTTTCCAGGTGTTTTCATGTGTTTTTGAAAGGGAAAAATTCAAAGTTGAAGCATGGCAACTAAACACCAATGTCAAAAAAAAATCTAGAAAACCCTCCTAAACACCTCCACGAATTTGTATTCCTTCTCTATGATACCTATCATATACTTAAAATTACTCATATGTTTTTTGTATACCTTCCCAAGTGTTCAAAATGTTAATACAAGGTGACTCATGCCATTTCAGTGCAGTGTTTCTAAAGGTATATTCTTTAGTGGGCCTAGAAAGGATAATTGTAGCCTTCTCAGGACATGTGTGAATCCTCTGAAGCAAATTTGAAAGCTCAAAACCATTTGGGAGTGTTTTTAAAGAGTTTGGATGGTGATGGAACTGTTTTAGGAAGTTTTGGAAAGGTTTCAGAGGTTCAAGAACAAGAACAGTGAAAGCGGGTTTTTGAGGGTGAAGGAGCTTACAACTCAAAATTGTGCCTGATATTTAGAAGATGATTTCATGAGTTTTGTAGTGATTTATAAGGGAAAGAATTACTCATTGTAAAGCTATAATATTTATATACATGATGGAAAAATAAATGTTTTCACAAGACCTAGGTGCTTCTCAAGGAAACCAAGTTTGTGCAGACTCGTCTTGTTTTCCCAAATGAAAAATTGGAATTTTTGGATAAGGTGGTAGAATTAGGTATTAAATATAATCCCATTGATCTTGGAATGATGTTTAGAGTCAAAATTATATAATATTGTGTATGAAAAGACATCCTAGAGCTTCAGGAAAAGTGATTTCAAGATTTGAGTACTTAGTCATTTTCTTAGTTAGATGGGTGACGGGTTTAACTGTCCTGACTATCCCAACTATCCCAGGGATATTGAGGAAATTAGGGATAGTATGTATATTTTCCCCACCCCTCATTTTTTTCTCTTGGTCCCTCATGTGACCTTTCATCTTCTCGCGATGGTGTTAAGTTGTTTTGCCTGCAAATTGGCTAAGTTTTTTCATCTACCCATGGGCACATTTTATTGTCCCAAATATCCCAGGGATAGTGGGGATAGAAAAATGTGACCCACCCTTAGCCCCTTCTTAGGTTCACCAGGTGACAAAAAATTTATTTTCCCCTGTGCTTAAGTGTTTTTCTCTCATCTCCACATCTCTTCACTCTTGCTCTGCCACTTGTCATGATTAGAGTGGGGGGTACATTTTACTATCCAAATTGTCCCAAAAATAGTGGGGATAGTGAAGACACAAAAATTTGCCCCATGCTATGAAGGTTGCAAGCCAAATTACTTGCTTCTTCTCACTTCTACCTCTCCCGTGAAGTAAAAGTACTACCGAAAAGTTTTAAAACATGAAATAAACTCTGCTCACCTTGGTTTTCAACCAAGAATCCATTGTTATTGATCCATAACTCTAAAAACCTTCAAATTTTCTAGAAAACTTGTCAAAATATATCTAGATCTGTCGTATGCATCAAAATTTGAAAAACTCATATATTGCAAACCGGTGAATGAAATCGGGTGAGATTTTCTCAGTTGCTTCTCATCCTAGGATCCATTAAGAACAGTGGAATAGAAAACCAGATGATGAACTAATTTTTTAATGGAAACAAACCCTTGTTTTTTTCCCTAGCATTTGCTTTTTCAATTTCCATATATTCTGGCTGGCAGATCGAGGTGAAATTTAGAGCATGAGGTCCCATGAGCAAGCCTATTCCAGTGAAGTTGTTTTCATTGCAATCCGATGGGGAAGTGCTATTTAAAAAAATTGTATCTAGTATATGCACTTACTAAAAATATTAACTTACTAAAAATAGAAAGTTCTCTCAAAACAGTACACTCAGAGAACAATGAAAATGATAAACTAGGCAATTTTGACCAAAAAAGCAAAAAAGATGGAAAAAGTTAAAAAAGCAAAAGGAAAATATCTAAAAATAGAAATATTCCAAAAATATAAAAGCATCATAAATTTTTTTAATTGATTATACTAGAGGATTGAGAAGTTCAAATTTTAGTAAAATAGATGAAATATCCCAAAATAATAGGTCCTAGTCCCGCCTGCTAGAAATAGAAAGTATCCATTTTCAGTGCAGAAAGTTTCATTTGGATTTATTCTCACTAATCTCACTAATATATTACATATTCACAAGGTTTCATGATGTTTTCATAGCTTAGAAAATTCAATTCATCCTTCACACAGGTCTTGAGGCATCCTTTTGATCATAGTTGTAAAATAGAATATCACAGGGTGCAATAGTTGCAAATAAGAGAAATTGTGTAGTCAAAGAAGGTTTGAAAATAACCAAGGGATAAATTTTAATTCAAGATAATTAAGTCATCTTAACTTATTAATACGTTCTTAGCTACCCACATCCCTATGGTGAGCTAGTTGAGTGAAATTGGTGAGCTGCGAGAGCTGGTTGGGTGAGTTGAGAGGGGATGGTTGAACCGAACTAAGTGAAGGCAAGTAAAAGTGATTCATATTATCTTATTTATCTTCATAAGTATATAATTTTATCATCCCCAATTCCATAAATTCCCCACAGTGATCAACAATTGATTCCATATCAAGCTCCTAAAAGTTCTCTTGTGAGCAGCATTATATTAAATATCAAAGACCCGTTTCCATGGATTCAAGAAATACTTGAAAGTAATCCAAGAACAACGAAAATTTCTATGATGCCAAGTATCAAAGTAACCTTAGGAACATTGAATTCTAAATGAAGAAATAAGGCCTATACAACATATCACTTCTTCAGTGGCATCTTAGGTAACTAGTATGTTGAAGTTGCTAGGCCTAAAAATGAAAATCCTATCGAGGAAACAAATTCATGATATTATAAGTTGATCCAAATATTATTGGGTCAAGATTCACATGAGAGTTATTTTCACCTATTTAAGTTATCCTCTTCCTACCTCCTTGCTTATAATGAAGAGTATAAATAAACAATTGTCCAATTGGAGGAATAAGGGAAATATCTTAGTGTTTATATTCAACCCTTCTTGGAACCTTACTCAACATATTCTCTTCCAGTAGAAGACATTATTCCGATTAGTAGTGTTGATCTTGAGGTAATCAATAAAGCACAAGGTTACATGATTCAGGGGAAGGCTAACAAGAAATGGATTGAGAAAATCATTAAGCAAGGAAAACAATTATTTACAGATATCAGTTCTCTCATCAATTACATTCTTTCAACTTTGAAAGAAGTAAAGAAAGCAAAGGAGGAGTTTATAAAAGAGACAATCTTCTTGGATGAGATGGTCCCACTAGCATCAGAGATGACATCCTTTGACTCTCACACTCTCATGAGTAAGAATGTGTTTACATCATCTACATAGAATTTTTCTCAATTCTGGATCCACATCATGGATATGAAATACGGAATGCTCAAAAATACAATCTCTGAGTTAGAGTATTATGGACAACATGTTTTCAAGATCTTGAATGAGGTCTATAAATGTGTTAAAAAACTTGCATTTCCTTCACTCATTGAGGATTCATCATCAAATGATCTCATTGTTTCCTTTTAGGAGTTAGTCAAGAAAGAGGTAGGTGATTCTCTTTCCTTCAATGAAGATAACTTAGAGTCTCTGGCCAACATCAGAAGTTACATTTCCAAAGTTGCAGAGGATCATGAAGGATGGCTCAGTCAATTTAAAAAGATCAATGGTGTTCCTAGGGCATGGACCAAGTTGTTGGGCTACATTTTCATTCCATAGGAAGACAAGTTGACATATGTAGTAGATCAATTCAATAAGAAATTCAAGTGACAAGAGTCAAATATGGAAAATATTCATCAAGAAGCATGAATGAGAAAAGTTCTTCATCAAAGGTATTTTCTTCATTAGATATGGAAAATTATTCCCTCTCCCCTCTTTCTCCCTCTTTCATATCTCCCTCTTCTAATTCTTCATTGTATGGAATCATGATATTTTGTTTGATTCACTTAAGTGACTTTTTAAAGTTGAGTTGTAAAAGTCCCTTTGATTTATAAAAAAGGAAATTATTTCTTATGTCCTAGGAAGATTTAAATTCACAAGTTAAATAAGATCATGAAGAGTCATGTGGGGCGGTAGGTGAAAGGTCAATTCACAATGCTATAAATTGGGATGGATTCTTCATTCCAAAGGATCTTGAAATCCTGAAAAATTATTTTTTTGTAGAAATTGTGGATTGTGGTTTGGGTGTTGAGTTTTTATCACCGACATTAGAAATAAAATATGCATTTATTCCATTTCCCTTTCTTATATGTTCTTGTATTTTCTCTCTTGTTTGAACTTTGCAAGCATAGGGGTCAAGAAGGAACTTTGCATCCTTGATAAGATGATCTAAGTAATTGTGTATATTTAATTTTTTAAGTCTCACTAATGGCTTACATTGTTACTTTCCTCTAATTCAAAGTTGAACTACTTTGTTTATTAGGTGTAACATCTTCTAGTGCATACTCACAACAATAACCATCCCTTTCCTAATTTCTCTCCTTTATCCCTCATCACTACAATTTCCTCCCTTTTACCCCATATAAGAACTTTTCCATAAGTTCAACGAAGTGTGCATGTATGAACCCTAGCCTAGTTGTCCACTCCACAACTGCTAGATAGGATTAGGATAGTTTACATTCAATAATAAGATCCTCCCTATACACAAGAAGGACGGGGCGTAGCCCCATGAACATTGGTAGAAAAACATAATTTGCAACATGAAAAATTATTTCACCACAAAAATTTAATGACTCTATTGGGGAGAGATATTCCCACATGTACCCCTAAATATATCTAAAAAATACAAAAAGTATATATTCCAAAAATGAAAATCATATTTCAAATAAAAATCAGATTTTAAAGGTGAATCCATCAAGTAACGAATCCATGTCACATATTTTTACCACAACACAATGAAAAAGTATCAAGATTAGAGTTCAGTACCAATGAGTGAAAGTGAAGAAGAAGAAGAAAATGACTACTAAGAAATGTAAAACTTTGATCAAACATCCTTCTAGACTAGTTCTTGCAAGAATGAGAATTCAAGAATAAAAAAACTATCTCTTGCTTCAAGAAAAAATCTGAAATTATACAAGGGAAAGAAGGCTAGTGGTATGTTGCTAAAAATCAAGGAAAGACTGTAGAATGAAGAAATTTGTTGTTTATGGAGAACCTATCATCAAATCCTAGTGGCTTCAGTTCAAGTGGACTAATGCTAAAGGAAATAAAATGGGACTTACTGACGAGGAAGAAGATGAGAACCTGATGAAAAGATGAAAAGGAGGTACAAGATGTTGTATGAAGTCAATGAATATGAAGAATCTCCTTAAGGTAATATTTTCAATATCACACAACTAAAAAAGAAAATTGGAGCCATGTCTTTTATCTCTCTTCCTTGGGATGAAATCCTTGCATATGGAAATGAAGAAAAGTTATCCTTGAAAATTGAGTACATGCAAAGATTTTTGAGTGTTGCACAAGGAAATTCAGATCCCCAAATCTACCTTGAAATTAGGAACTATGTTCAAGCCATGTAAGAAAGATATAAACAAATTGAAACACCTCATAGAAAGGAGGGATAAGAAGATATTTTTCCTTTAGAGGAAGATCCTAATGATTGTACATACTACGAGGTGTTTATTACCAAAATATTATTATGCACTTTTGATGAATGTCATATCCTTGAACTTTCTAATCAGAATCAAATCATTACCTTGGAAGATGATGAAGAAGACACAATAGTGGAATATTTGTTCATCAACTCATTCTAGCTTGAGGTATAACCCATGGAAGAAGCATTGGATTAAAGAGAGGAAGATTGTTATTGTACAGTGGATGATGTTGTTCTTGCTCTAAAATAATTCAACAATGAATAACTACAAGAAAGAAATCGTTCATCCCAGATTCAAGATGATTAATTTTAGGTAGTCATGGATAATCTCCTTTTCAATTTTTATTATTCAAGCAATGTAGAAATTTGTATTCTTCAAGTGATATAGATATGTTGAATGATGAAATGGAGATAGTTGGAGAATGAAATTAATTTCTTTATCTAATCATGGATTAACAATTAGAAGATTTCAATCTAATGCTATAAATCAAGGTGGAAGAGAAAATTTAACATGATCTCTCTGAGGTTGATTTCACCATCCTCACCAAAGGAGCACAATAGTGATTATCATGGCTAGTGCAGAATCTCTCCTTTTTCTTTTGAATAAGAATATACTGTTAGTAATGATCAAATCGGAGTTGAATATTCTTCTCATATTGCCACTTCAACATGTTTCCTGCTCAACATGGATCTCTTCTCCTTGTCATAGGATGTTGAAAATCAAGTATGTCAGGTCCTATAAAAAAGGTAAGTTTTGGATGACAAGAAATCCAGAAAAAGAGGATGAGGATATTTCAAATGAATTTTGGCCTTGTTTGGATCAGATTTTTAATCATCTCCTTGAGGCCCAATGTAATGACTCTTCTAATGAAGATGACAATGAACATATCATATATTTTAAGAGAAATCATTGTAACACATTTTGAAGACTGAGGAAGCAACTGAAGACCCTCAACTCAGTCTTGAGATCCTGACTTGGGCCATGGAAATGAAAGATAGGTATAAGGAAAGTTGTGTTTCTCCTTTCCATGCACCAATGTTTTATAATGATATAGAGAGAGTGGATAAGATTTATGTCTTCCTTAATGTCTGGGAGGATGAGAGTGAATGTGAAGGTAATTCTTCCTCTTTCTTGTTTCATGAAGAATACCATAAATGTGAAGAAAAGGATATTCTTGAACCTCCAATGAACATTCTCAATCTTGAAGACAACACCTCCTCCATGGAGGATGAAAGTGAGAAAAATGTTGAGCTAATTTGTATTAAGGGTAATTATTCAAAACAAAGTAAAAAGTTGTAGGAGTCTTATAAGTGTAGTCAAGATCAACTTGTTCTCACCACCTTTGGATGTCATACCAATGTGGAACAAGAATCCATAATGCAATATTCATTGAAGGGTGACTGAGTGCTTCCATGAATCAAATCAAGAATTGCAATTTTGAAAATGATGTTAAGGATCAATTTTGAGCTGGTAGGTATTGGCAACAATTGTTTCTAGACACACAAAGTGAGAACGATGCAAGAATTGTTGTGAACGGTTTTTGAATAAGATTGCACTCACCGTTTCCAAAGCCTAAAAATAGTCTTGAACATGTTTACATGTTGACAACATTCTCTCGAATATGACGAAGACCTTCATACCATTGATGTGGCCTTCTATTTTTAAGAGCACTTGCTCAAAACAACAAAGTGAGAGATCTCGAAGAAGCTGTTGAATCGGGAAGAAAAATCAGTCTTGTTTTTAACTTCTCCTAAGTGCCTTGTTGATTTAAGAGATGATTTCATGTTAAAATTCAAGGATGAGAATGTTTTCAGGATAAACAAAACATTTCCACTTTTGAGAACATGACGAGGATTGGTTTCTCGTGATCACAAAGCATCAAGTAGAAGGGTTGTAGGGTAGTAAGAGATTCCAAGAAGGTAACAAATTTTTCATTAGATGCAAGAATGTTTTCAGTGCATTGTAAGTATGAAGATAAAATCTTGGTATGTCTCCTTCTTCTCAAGCCATCCAGAGCCAGCATGAGAGCATGGTATGATTAGATTGTGATTTCTGAGCTTCAGAGGTTGGATTTCAGTTTGGTGTTCCATGATGGTGTATACTTCTCCCAACCCGTTGTCAGGTATGTGTACATTCTTTCCCTGCCTCTACTAAATATCCATCCCATGTACTATAGTTTCCCTTTTCTGTTGTGAGTTGTTTCCCACTTTTGATGTGTTTCCCTTTTCGTCAGTGTTGTTTGTTCACATGTGTGTTTTTTGGAAGAAATGACTCCATAAACCCAACGAACAAGGAACTAGTCCATCGCAGTGATTTGGGATATCTGGGGTATATCCTACCTTGCTTTCTCTTTCACTGCGCTAAAATTGATCCAGATTACATGTCCCCAAGCCAGAGCCAGTTGATTGTCATGTGTTTTTGCAAAGGGCAAAATTCAAACTTGGAAACATGACAACTTTAACCTTAGTGCCAAAAAAAATTGTTCTTGAAACCCCTCCTAGATGCACCTACTTGGATCTATATGACCTGCTTTTGTGATCACTGATCCTATCCCATTGTTCAAAACCTTCAAAATGTGATGTATTCATACCTTTCTCAAGTGTTTGAAATTGTGAGTCATGAGGTTACTGAGGTCCATTTCAATGTGAATGTTTCTCAAAAGTATGAATCTTCTAGCTAAGCTTAGAAAGACAATTTTCCAGTCTATCTTCATGACAAGTGTGCGTTCTCTGGGACTGATCAATTTGAAGCCTCAAAACCATTTTGGATAGTGGTATTGAGGAGTTTTGAAGAGTGGCATGGAATTTGGTTTTGGAGATTTTTAGGAAGGGGTTTAAGAGGTTTATGCAACAAAGAACAACGAAAGCGGCTTTTTGAGGGGTGAAGGAGCTTACAGTTCGAAAATGGTGTCATGAAGCTTCAACAAAGATGATTCTGGGAGCTTATGTGATGAGTTCAGAAAGACAAAAAAGTAACTCATTGGAAATCTTGAAGAGCCCTCTATACATGATGATAAATCACAAAATGTCTTTACAAGACATGGGTTTTTTCTCAGGCGAGATCAGGTTTTTGCAAACTTCATCGTGTTGTCTCGAATGAAAAATGGGGTATTTTTTAGAGATGGAGGCAGGATCAGGTCTTGAAACCCATACCTGTTGATCTTGGAATGATCTTGGGAGTCAAAATGATATAAAAATTTGCATGAAAAGAGCTCCCAGAGCTCCGAGAAAGGTGATTTTAAGATTCAGGGACTTATTCACTTTCTCAGTTGGATGGGTGGTAGGTTTTACTATCCCAACTGTCCCAGGGATAGTGAGGATAGTGGGAAAAGTAGAGAAAATAAAATACACCCCACACCTTAGTTGTTGTTTTTGGTCCCTGTACATACCCAAAATTGTAGGGTACTGCACCACCAGAACAACATAACACGTGCCCCAATGATGATACAAGTTTACTCGCAAGGTGTTCGAGATCCAAAAAATCTCTCCAAGTATGCGTTAACATCCCGCATGCCCCGCTTAGCCCCTGCATGCTTTGATTTTCTCTTCTTCCCTCTTTTCTTTGTGTTTTGGTCTTCAATTATGAAACCGCTACCCTGCCTGGGCGGTGGTCTCGTGACCGCCGCCCAGGCAGGGCGGTGGTCCTGTAACCGCCGCCCTACTCAGGGCAGTGGTCCTTCACGCATTTTCCAGAATGCTCTTTTAACGTGACTCACGTAAAAATTCAATGTTTACCAACTTTTTTCACCGCCTTTGCTTGTATTTATGATTCTGGTTCCCTGGAATAGTGTTTTTGCATTGTTTATGGTTTAAGAGATCAATTTGGTTTTCACCTTTGGGTAAATGGGATTCTATAAATAGTTGGCTTGTGCTCAAGCAAATGGCCCCTCAAATTTTCCTCTGAATTTCTCATTTCAATAGCTTAGCCTTTCAATTTTGCTTAGGATTCATAGTTCCATTTGTTGTATGCATGGTTAGTTATTTTTAGCAATTAGGAAGCCACATATTCTCCTTGTGTAAATTTTGTTATTATTTCATCAATCAATTGGAGTAGGATAGTTTGATTTTCAGTAGGAAGCCATTAAAGTTGCAGGTTTTGTTCGTCAAATAAGATAGTTTTAGGTTCTAGACATTTTATGTTGCATGACTCACAATAAATCCCGCTAGGAATTGCATAAGCCAAGCTCTGTTCTCTTGCGCTATCCCTCTCCTACTCGCATTGTATTTAGTCTACATCCTAAACTACCATTGTTCCAATATCTACTTCTGTTGATGCTAGCATTACACACTTTATATCATCCACGTGAGCACAAAGGAACGAGGAGATCACACTGAGGGGACAAAGCCACACACAACCGGATTCGCCAATGTTTTACAAATTCCAGGTTTAAGTTTTCAAAGTTCTAGTTAAAACATATCAAATAAAGTAGTCAATCATTTCATTTCAGTTAATTTCACTTTCGATATTGCCAGGGAAGCTGTGGGGATTGATAGTTTCTGAGAAACTACGATTCAATCCTCACTTCTGAGGTAGGATCAAGAGTCTTTCAAATAGATTAGATCAATTATCCAATTATTTAGAATAGATTCACAACTACACAGGCAAGTAGCTATACTCGACTGCTTTGTTTGTTTTAAATTCATTATTAGCTTAGTTGTCGATTTCTAGATATTTTAAATAATTGCTCTTTTCCTGCTCAATAATTTATCAATAATATCAAATTTAGAAATATACATAGATATATCTTGCATAGTTTATTCTGTCATTAGTTAGATTTATATCATTTCCTTCTTGTATGACAATCACGGGACCTAGAGAGCCCAAAGAATACATATTCGAGCCAATCGTGCCTCAACCCAATCTGGTTGTAGCAATAACTGACATAGATCAAAATCTTAGAATCCAAGTCTTCCAAACAACAGCAGACTTACAACAAATCAGTTCATAGCTAGGAGGACTAAACGTAGAAGACGACAAAGCGTATGCGTTTTGGTCAAACTAGCCAAACTACAGATTACCCTAGACAAATATCCGCATGAATGTAGAAAGGGCTTGAAAGAGAGCAAACATTTGCTTGTGATCCTTTGGTCCCACATCCAGACGTAGGAGACATTCTCACTGACATAGACACTAGCTTAAGAATTCAGGTTGCCAGAACACCTGTAAGGTACTCTGAGAAGATTACAAAACTTATAGTTCTAAATATAGAGGCCGAAAAGGCATATGACTATTAGATACTAGGGATTAGAGATTGAATCCTCGTATGACCATAACAGGTCCACAACAACCAAGAATCTATGGTTGTGATCCACAAATCCCACAACCCAACGAGTCCACAGGTCAATCCAACGTTGACGCTGGCTTACACACATTAGTATTTAGATCCACTCCACTTCCACCAACCATTATCACACAGTTATCCTTGTTAGACATAGCAGCTAACGAATCTAAATATTTTTGGACTAGACCAGAGAATCACCCATAGAATCCACTATATATCCATCATCCATCTTATGACCTTGTCTGGAGACATACACAAAACAATCCCAGGTCATTTTCCATGTATCCCACAACCCATAAAACAAATTATGCCAGAGCTCGATATTGATTGGAGCCTTCGAGTATTCATCCTCGCTGATCGATCTATCATGCCAATTTAGGCTAGAAGGGCCTTCTTTGCCTTAGATTCGCAGATTCCATTAGTGCGCGTTGAAGACATAAGATTGCCTAATTAGCTCTTCTGCACCCCACACATAGTCCATCCCCACCGGCTATCTCGGCATGACCTCGGGAGGTCGGGTGTGAGGAAGAGTTACTGGTAGATTCCCATGCTCACTTGTCACGTTTCCATCGTACAGTCCCTCATGTGACCTTCCATCTTTCCGATAGGGTGTTAAGTTGTTTTTCTTGCAAATTGGATAAGTTTTGTCATCTACCCATGGGTGAATTTTATTGTCCCAACTATCCAAGGTATTATGGGGAACATGGGGGCACAAAAATGTGCCCCAACCTTATCCCCTTCCTAGGTTCACCATGTGACTTAAAATTTCTCTTCCCGGGTGCCTAAGTGTTTTTCTCTCATCTCCCCATCTCCCTGCTCTTGCTCCGACACTTGTCATGCTCAAAGTGGGAAGTGTATTTTACTATTCCAACTATCCTAGGGATGGTGTGGAAAATAAGGAAACAAAAATTTTCCCCATGTTATGAAGGTTATAAACCAAAAATAAATAAACTATTTTTTCCTGCTTCTTCTCACTTTTATCTCTCTCATGATGCAAAAGTGATGCTATAAAGTTTTAAAACATGAAATAAACTCTTCTCGCCTTATTTTTCAACCAAGAATCTATTTTACTACTCCATAACTCCAAAAACATTCAAATTATCTAGTAAACCTCTCAAAATCCATCTAGAGGTTTCAAATGCATCAAAAATTGAAAAACTCATATATTACAAACCAGTGATTGGAATCGGGTGATATTTTCTTAGTTGTTTCTCATCCCAAGATCCATAAAAAACAATGGAACAAAAAACAAGATGATGGCATAATTTTTTAATGGAATAAAACCAATTTTTTGTGCTTTATCATTTGATTTTTCAATTTCTAGACATTTTGACGTGTGGATCGAGGTGAAATTTTGAGCATGAGGTCCCGGGAGTGAGATTATTCTAGTGAAGATATTTTCATTGAAATCAGAGGTGGGGAAGTGATATTTATAAAAATAGTAAGTATTTGGTACCCAAACTTACTAAAAATATAAATTTATCTCAAACCAATGCACTACGAGAACAATGAAAATGATAAACTAAGTAATTTTGACCAAAAAAGCAAAATAGTTGAAAAAAGAAAAAAAGAAAAAGAAAAATGTATAAAAATAGAAAGTTTACAAAAATATAAATCATCATCAATGGAGTTGAATTAATTATTCAAGAGGATCAAGAGGTTCAAATTTGAGAAAAATAAGTGAAATATCCCAAAATAACAAATCTTGGTCCCACTTGCTAAAAGTAGAAAATCTCCATTTTGGGTGCAAAAAGTTGCAGTTATCTCTATTTTCACCCATCTCGCTGATTTTTTACATATTAAAAAGGTTTAAGAATGGTTTCATATCTCAAACAAGTCAATTCATCCTTCATATAGGTTTTGAGGCATCATTTTGATCACAGTTACAAAATAGAATATCACAAGGTGTAGCAGTTGCAAATAAGAGACATTGTGCAGTCAAAGAAGGTTTGAAAATAACTAAGGGATCCATTGTAATTCAAGATAAATATGTCATATTAACTCATCAGTCAGGTTTGATCCACCTACATCCCTCCGGTGAGTTGGTTGAGTGAAATTAGATAGATGTGAGCGCTGGTTGGGTGAGTTGAGAGGATTTGGTTGAACCAAGCTTATTGAAGGAAAGCAAGATTGATTCATAGTAGCATAATTATATTCATAAGTATCTAAGTGTGGCATCCTCAATACTATAACTTTCCCATGGTGATCAAAATTTTATTCCACGGATTCAAGAAATGCTCAAAAGCAAGCCAAGAACAACACACATTTCTTTCATGCCCAGTCTCAAAGAAATTTTAGGAATAGTGAAGTCCAAATAAATAAATAATTACTAGATAACCTATTACCTTTTTGGGTGTGATCCTATCAACCCAGAGTGCATCAAAAATCTTCTTGTGTCATGTCATTTTATTCTCTTTAACTAGCTTCCGAATAATGGTTACAAAGTTTTTATTTCTTGATTCAACTTTTCCATTTCCCTGAGGATAATAGTTAGAGGAATACGCCAATTGAACACCGTATGTGTAGCAAAAATCAATTAACTCTTCAGAGGACAGATTCATAGCATTGTCTATTACTATCTTATGTGGGACACCAAACCTCACAATTATATTTTCTTTCATAAAATTACACACCTCTTTAGAAGTAGCTTTTTTGACAAGAATAGCCTCCACCCTCTTACTGAAGTAATCAGTTTCCGTGAGAATGTCCCACTTATTCAGTGGCATCTCAGGTAACCAGTATGTTGAATTTGATAGGCCTAAAAAAGAAAATCCTATTAAGGAAATGAATCCATCAGATTATGAGTTGATCCGCATCTCATTAGGTTAAGCTTTGTAAAATATTTATTTTCACTTGTTCAAGGAATCTTCTTCCTCCCTCCTTGATCATGATAAAGAGTACAAGAAAACAATTATCTAATTAGAGAAATAGGTAAAATCTCTCAGTGTTTACATTCAAACCTTCTTATAACCTGACTCAACATCTTCTCTTCCAGTAGAAGACATTCTTATGATCAACAATATTGACCCTAAGGAAATCAAGAAAGCACAAGGTTACATAATGCAGGGGAAGGCTAACAAGAAATGGATTAAGAAAATCATTGAGAAAGGAATGAAATTGTTTCCAGATATCATTTCTCTCATTAAGTAAATTTTTGTAAATTTGAAAGAAGTAAAGAAAGAAAAGGATGATTTTGCAAAAGAGATGATCTACTTTGATGAAATATCCCCCCTGGTGTTAGAGATTAGCTCCTTCGAATCTTAAAATCTCATGAATAAGAATGTGTTTGCATCAACTGCAAAGAATTTGTCTCAAGTCTAGATACACTTCAAGGATATGAAATATGGAGTGCTAAAAAATGCAATCTCTAAGTTAGAATTTCAATATCTTGAATGAGGTCTATAATTGTGTTTATAAACTTGAATTCCCTTTGCTCACTAAGGATTCATCATCATATGAACTCATTGTTTCCTTTCAGGAGTTAATCAAGAAAGAATTAGGTGACTCTCTTTCTTTCAATGAAGATAACTTAGAATCCCTGGCCAAAATAAGAAGTCACATTTTTGTAGTTGTAGAGGATTATGAAGGATGGATTTCAATGTAAAAATATCAATGATGTTCTAAGGTCATGAAACAAGGTGTTGGGCTACATTTTCATTCTAGAGGTAAATAAGTTGACATCTGTAGTAGCTCAATTCAGTAAGAAATTCAAGGAACATGATCCAAATCTACAAACTCTTCATAAAGAAGCATGAATCAACAAATTTCTTCACCGCAAGGATTTTTTTCATAAGATATGGAAACTTCTTCGCTCTCCTCTCTTTCTCCCTCTTTCTTCTCTCCCTCTTTTAATTCTTCATTATATGCAATCATGATATTTTGCCTCATTCACCTAAGAGAATTTCTAAAATTGAAATGTAAAATTCCCTTTGATTTATAAAAAGGGAACTTATTTCTTATGTTTTAGGAAGATGTAAAGTCAGAAGTTTAATGAGATTATGAAGAGTCATGTGGGGGGTAGGTGAAATGTCAATTCACAATGTTATAAATTGGGATGGCTTCTCAATTCCAAAGGATCTTGATATCTTTAAAATTTAGTTCTTTGTAGAAATTGTGGATTTTGGTTTTGGTTTTGAGCATTTTATCTCCAAAAAAAGAAATTAAATTTGCATTTATTCCTTTTCCCCTTCTCATATGTTCTTCTATTTTTTCTCATTTCTGAAATTTGCAAGCATAGTGATCAAGAAGGAAATTTACATCCTTGATAAGATGAATGTAAGGAACAGTGTGTCTCTAAAGTCTCCCTAATGGATTACATTGTTACTTTTCTCTAATTGAATGTTAAACTAATTTGTTTATTGGGTGTGAAATTTGTTAGTGCCTACTCACAACAATAGCTATCCCTTTCCTAATCTCTCTCCTTTATCCCTCGTTGCTGAAATTTCCTCCCTTGTACCCCATATAAGCACTTTTCCATAGGTTTGGTGAAGTGTGCTTGTGTGATCCCTAACCTTTTTTGCAACCCATAGTTGTTAGGTAGGATTAGGATAGTTTAGATTCAATAATGAGAGCTTCCCATACACAAGAATGAGGGGTATATCCCCATGAGCATTGGTGGAAACACATAATTTGCAACATGACAAATTATTTCACCAACACTAGGTTTGCACCATACATCCCAAATTTAATACTACTAGGACAATTACAATGATGATTTCAAGGTATGGAAAATTGATTATATTTGGAAAATAGTAGACTAGATGAGAGATCTCAAATTTTATTGGTTCATTGAGGAGATAAAAGATGGGTTAGACTTGTTTGATCCTGAGTAGCAAGAGGTGTAATATTCACCCATCCCTCTGATCCTGTGGAATATCAGAGAGTCAAGTAATATAAAGAAGAGGACTACAATGGTAATCTAAGGATCAAAAAAATGTTTTAAAAAAGTAAAGAACTACTTTTATTTAGTATGGTGGTCTCTTGACTCTACCAAACCATGTATCTCACACTTCCTATTTAAAATCATCTAAAAAAGCCATAGGTTCCAGTCACTGAAAAGAATCTTTAGAAGATAAATATTGTTGAGGAATAACATATTGAATATTCCCATCCTAGTAGGATCCATAACAAGTATAAGATCATCGAATATCCCATTCGCCCTCTCAAAAAAGGTTAAATTGATCCTTTATAGTCTCTTGTTCACCAAAGACATTTTAGTGCATCTTACTTGATAGTGGAGTCATCCCACCATGAGCAAGTTTTGATCCCCTATCGAGCAGTTAAAAGTTACTTTGTGCCTGATATTGTGTCTACTCAAGTAGAAAATATCTCATGGATTTAAGAGTTCCTTGCAAATGAGTCAAGGATGGTGTAACAAGCTACAACACCTAATTATAAGCTCATTTAAAAATTCATTAAAACCAAGTGGAGAAAGAAATCACAAGTAGCCTCTCATTTATTCAGAGGTCCTCTAGAGCCCAGTATGTGGAGGTTTCCCAACCAAAATTTGTAAAATAAATGGAAGAGATGACTCAAGATGACTATGAGTTCACCTTAATCTCCTTGTGTTAAGCCATGCACGAAGGTGATGCATATATGTTCAAGGAGTATGTGGCCCGCTTGCTTTCTCATAATGAAGAGTATAAAAAAATGAAGTGACTAAAGGAACATGTGAGAACTCTGACTACCTATGTGCACTCATTGTTAGAGATAAATGTAGTGCCACCTCCTCTTGTAGAGAGCATCTCTCACATCAGTAGTTTTGAACCTTAGATGATTGAGAGAGCACAAAGATACATAATACGAGGGAAAGCTAATGATAAATGGGTTGTAATGATTCTCAAGAAAGTAAATGAACTATTGCCAGATGTTATCTCATTATTTAAATGATCCCTCACCATTGCTACCAAATTGAAATTAGCCAAGGAGAAGATCGAGAAAGAAAAATCCCACTAGGATAGTGTGTTTTCATTGGTATCCAAAATGAGGAATATTGATTCTCACTCACTAGCGAGAAAAATTGTATTTACCTCTATATCTTATAATTTGTATCCCATATGATCTCATATAATGAGTGTTAGGTTTGACATGATAAATGATGTTATATATGAGCTCTATTCTTGTTAAGAGCATGCATCCTAGATATTGAAAGGTATCAACAATAATGTACATAAACTTGGGTCACCTCTGCTCAATAAATGTTTATGGAAGATCTCCTTAAGTCCTTCAATATTTGGTCAAGAAAGAGGTACGAGATCCCTTTTCATTCAATGAGGATAATTTAGAATCTCTTATGGAAATTAGAGGTTTTATCTCTAATACTACAAGAGATCATAAAGCCTGGTTAAACCAATGCAAGACCCTTGACAGTGTTCCCATAATTTGGATCAATGCTTTGAGTATTTTTTGTATTCCACAAGTAGATAAATTGGCACACGCGGTGGCCCATTTTAGTAAAGATTTCAAAGGCAAGGAAATCAGTCTAGGAGTATTTCATCAATGTTCTCCAGTAGTTGGATCCTCATTGGCGGAAGCTTCGTCCTCATCTTTAGAATGATCACCCTCTCCATCTCCTTCTTTCTCTCTCCATGTTCTAATTCTTCGTTTGGGGACATAATTTTTCACTATTTTATCTTATTCACTTAATTGACCTTTGATTATACATTGTAAGAGTTATTTTTCATTAATAAGAAAAAGGCTCACTTTCATTCCCTAGGAATATACAAGGTCACAAGTGATAAAAAGATGAAAGGTCGTGTGGGGGGGAGTGTTAATGATTGGAGGATCAAAATATAAGTTCAACTAATGCAAATAAACATTGAGACTAATATTAACTCCATGAAACTCATGATTTCTTACTTCATTCGGGATCACTTATTCATGATTGATGAGTTACATATATAGATCAATTAACCCCTGCAATGGTGGAGTCAAACAAGATGTTCAATCCTTACATGATTTCATCCATCCACTTATCTCTCCCAATCCCTCATATCTCTCACACTCCTAAATAGTTGTGTGAGTTGTTATTATAACTCACTCACACACTCACACAATAGTAATAAACTATATTATTAATATGAGTTGTATTATGACAACTCATTATTAATAATATTACAATATATAGCTCACACACAAATATAAATCCAACTCATATCAAATGTGAGCACTAATACAAAAATATTCCTAACATTCCTCCACTTAGTGCGAACATGGGGAAAACATTATCTTGTACTGCTACCCAACTTCGATGATGGTTTTACACTCGGCTAATCACCAACCTACAAATACCCATGATGGTTTTACACTTAGTTTACCAACAACCTACAAACAAACAATATGGTTTTACACTCGGTTTACCAACAATCTATTAAAAAAATGATTGTTTTACATGTGGTTAACCAACAACCATAACAAACGATGATTTTATAAGGTCAACCAACAACCTAGATATAATAGTACTCTTTCAGCTCTCATCACCTTCTTACATCAAGGGAAAAATAAAAGAATTACTCACACATTACAATTTTGAATTGGAATGTACTATTCTTTTTTTCACACAATGTAAATCAAACATGCCAAACACAATTGAAAAAACATGGCCACCAAATCAGTACTACAGCCTCGTCAATGGTCCCTGACGAGAGGTCACTAAAATGCCTCCTTCCTCTGTTGCCTCCATCCTCCGTTTTCTTTGCTGCTAACTCAGCTAGATGTAAACTTGAAGCTCGGTTTCAAAAATCCCCACAAATTGGATGTTACATATAACTGATAATACATTCGGGAGAATTACATATAATTATTTATTTTTTGAACGTTTGACGAAACATTGCTTACAAAAATAAATATTTCAACACTTTTACAATGACTTCAACAATCACGAAAATAAAGATATGAAATTGATAATACACAAACTATAGACAATAAAAAATAAAAATAAATAAAATTTAAGTATTTTTTATTAGAACAATATAAAGAGACATATAAGAGTTAAAATGGATTAAAACGGAGTTATAAAAAAATGACTCTTAAATTAAAGAAGAGACATAAAACACAACCTAACAAAATAAAAACTTATAAACACTAAATAAAAATACTACGTGGATTTTCACCTTTTTGAAATTTATAATAAACCACTTTATTTTCAGTTTTTTTTTTTTGGAAATATTTAAAAATTATCACGTGAATCAAGAGGTGTTTGTTTTTTTTTTTTTCCCCTTTTACTATAATAAAAAGAAAAAACTAAAAAACAAACTCTTAGATAACATGATTTATATTTGACATTTAGACAAAAACAATTACCACGACCTGTTCTTTTTTAAGCTTTAAAACAGTATTTCTAAGACATATTATTTAAATAAGACACATAGTCTTTGAATTCAAAAAATAAAGTAAATACTAATAACAAAAAAGAAAGCAAACCTAAACACAATGAATGGACAAAAGATAAAATACAGAAAAAACTATTTGAAATGTATTTACATACTAAAATGATTTTGAATATCAATGCAATAACTCCAACACAAATATGATCGTATGGACTGCAATTATCTCAAGAATTTGAGTACCAATGCAAATATTCAGGCTGATCATATGCTTAGGAAGTCTCGGTCTGCACAATGAGTCAGAATTGTACGAGTTGGTTGTCAGAGGTGGCTGAAAGCAATAAGAAGATATCTATATTCCACATGTTATTCTTCCTGGATGGCTAAAACATCTTCTGATCCACCTCTTCATTAAGCATGTCTTATCTTTTCCTCATGCATATATTGCATTCTAATATCCCACCTGCTCTGATACCAATTTTAATGATTGGAGGATCAAAATATAAGTTCAACTAATGCAAATAAACATTGAGATTAATATTAACTCCATGAAACTCAGAATTGGTTAATTCATTCGGGATCACTTATTCATGATTAATGAGTTACATATATAGATCAATTAACCTCTACAATGGTGGAGTCAAACATGATCTTCAATGCCTACATGATCTCAACCATCCACTTATCTCTCTCAATTCCTCATATCTCTCACACTCCTAAATAGCTACATGATTTTTTATTACAACTCACTCACACAATATTAATAAACTATATTATTAATATGAGTTGTATTATGAAAACTCATTATTAATAATATTACAATTTATAACTCACACACAAAAATAAATCCAAGTCATATAAAATGTGAGCACTAAGACAAAGATATTCCTAACAACGAGATGAAAAGTCATATTGTAAATCTATAAATTGGAATATCTTCTCCATTCCAAGGGGTTATGAATTGGGAGTTACTAGTGGATAGGTTTTTTCTACTAGATACCAGAAAAATATTACTTTCTTGTATTCCCTGTGGTCTATGTTTCCTCTACTTCTTGCATACTCAACTTTTCAAGCATGGTGATCTTGAAAAACCAAGAAAATACTTTGTACCTTTGATGAATGAATCAATAGAACTGTGTGGCTCTGGTTTATTAGTCTCATTTTTGCTTGCAAGGTTGAATTCTTATAATTGAGTATATATATACTTCGGTTAATGCTACGAAATATGAAAGTTCCTATTCACAAAATTAACCTTCCCTTCACTATATTCTTACTCCCCTCTACCTCTTTTTCTAAGTAAATTCTTCCCTTGTAATAAGTAAAAGCAATTTTCCACATGTTTAGTGGAGTATTCTTGTGTGATCCCTAACTTTACGACCACCTACTGATTTTTTATTCTACATTCCATAAATGGGAGATTTCCCATTACCAAGTGGAGGGACTTAGTCATGGAGCGTTGGTGAAAAATTAGTAATTTTTCCTTGCAATTTTTTTTTTCTAACATGTAAATCCCTACAAAAAACTTCATGAAATGATCAAATAACAAAAGGATAAATATGTATGTTGTTGAGGCTAGATTGACCCTAAAATTCAACACTCGTAAACCAATCCAAGTGCTTCACTACATCCCCTCAAGTGGGAGAAAGGCTTTTTTTATTTTTCCTTGTGTTTTTGTAAGTAGTGTATGCAATCTAAAAAAACCTACTATCTTCCCCTCATGTCTCCTAACACAATGAATAAAAAGTGGAGATACATATAAAATAGATATGTACCCAACATAATAGTAGTATGATTTGATGTTCTTTAGATGCAAAAATTGATTCGCTTTGTTCGTTAATACATTTAGAAATGCCTATACTGACTTTCTTTTTCTAAAACATAGTTGTAGGACTTTTTAATGCTTAGTAATGGAAGAATATAAACTCTTGAGCCTAGGTTGAGTACTGCAAACATGTATGGTGGATACTCTAATTTAGGAGAGATTTAAATGAGTTCATGTTGATATTTCACAATGTCTTCTTATGAGAATATTGTGTGAGTTATGAAGTACATTTTAATTACTTATATAGGATTCCATAAGTTAGATGTCATGTAAAGACTGACCAAAGGAAGATGAAACGATAAACATAAAATATTTAAATGAAGAAAAGAGTTATTAGAAGGGGGAAAATGTATATATTGGTCCAGACCACGGTATATTTTGGCCATTTTTTGTATGGTCCCATACATGGATTTAATGATGACATAATTAGATTCTAGAAAAGATACCTAAGAATTAAATACTACTTTGGATAATTAATATTGGGAAACTGAACAATAGAGTATAGTGTGTAGAGGTTAGTAAGTCATGCAAGAGAGAGAGAGAGAGAGAGAGAGAGAGAGAGAGAGAGAGATGTCGATTGAGCTTACAGGAGAGTATAAGTCTTAGGATAAGTTACTAAATTTAAGTGTCTACAGTTAACATGATTGATAATATATATGATGTGATGTATGAGCTAATAAAAAAGAGGAAACCTAGTCACTCCAAGATCCAAGGATGCACTATGATTATTATGATATGTTCTATAATTATTGATTAATTACAAATTATGTTTTCCATGTAGTATAGATGCACGTGTTACTTATTGTTGCATGATTATATTTACAAATAATATTTTTATCTTTAGCAACCCATTTAATATTAGGAGGGTGATGTGATCAAATGAGAGATGATTCTCTCTAAGAAACATGACCTTCAGAAGACCAAAAAATAGTGGCTGCCTAGAAAGGGTATCATGGGAGATCATAGGCTCCATAGAGTGATGCCTCATAGGAGGAAACAATATTCGTAATATGAAGTATAACACATGTCAAAATAAATAATTCCCATGTCTTCAAGATTCTCGAGTTTTTTATTTAATGCATAACAATCATTTTCATAATGTCCATTGATGCCATGATAATTACAAAATGTTTAGCATTTTTCTCACTTAATCCAATTAGGATGATGATAAACATTAGGTGGTAAATAGATTAATCATTTTTCCAATAAGTTTGGAAATATATCATGTGGTAGATCACTATATTTATCTAATAAAATTCATTTCCAATGAATAGAAACAAGATTCGTTATGGGTGTATTAGGTCTATAACTATAAGGGTGGAAAGTATTATTAGATACTTCATTTATTTTAAAACTATGAACATGTCCCTTAATAATAATATTATTATCTGACTTCCATATATGAGATGTATCTTAGTATCCTCTTTGCTACTTTTGAGTGAAAAAAATGAGGTTCTTATATGAACTGAGAAATATAAATAATTACATTGCGGATATCCTTCCTAGTGTAGGTCAAGTAGATGAGACTCCCAATCAATTGAAGATAGAAAGTTGTATTTACTTACGGTGATGGATTTATTCATGGCAAATAGAATCCTAACCCCATAGGTGTGGAAATTGGCTTACTATTCATCATATGAAACTTATCAAATGTTGTCTTGGAATATTTTAATTGTGATACAAAGATGTGATTATTTATTTGTTAAACTTCAACTCCAAGACAATAATGCAGAAACATGATATTTATCACGTCGACTGACCGGTTTATATATGACTTTGTTGACTCAATAATCTTCATTGAACCTCCAGTGACGACTAGACCATCGACATATACTACAACAATCATTATCTCACCCCTTATTTTTGAAGGTAGAGATTAGGATCATATGTAATCCTATTGAATCCATAATGTACAAGATGCTCATCAATTTTTACATACCATACCATGTGATCCTATTTGATATTATACAATGATTTCATAAGTTTACTTACCTTTTCTTCTTTACCAGGTATGCCAAAACCTTATGTTTTAGTCATGTAAACGTATTCCTAAAAGTCCTCCTTACAAAAGGAAATTTTCACATCCATTTGGTGGATTTTCCAACCAAATGTTTAAGCTATGATAAAAATTATCCTAATTTTTTTATCTTAGCTACGGGAGAAAAGGTGTCCTCGTATTCAAGGCCTTCTTTCAGAGCATATCCCTTAGCTACCAACCTATACTTATGTTTATCAATTATTTCATATGATTTGTACTTCATTTTTAAGATCCATATCCATCTAATTGGATTCTCCCTTGGTGGAAGATTCGTAAGCTATGTGAGACTTCATTTTGGTTCCCAATGATCCTAGTCCTTCCTGGCTATATCGGTTGGTTGTAGTCCCTTAAGAGTTGTGAGTGAAAACATAATATAAATTAGACTAGTGATTTCTTAGTATCCATGGTACCTTTAAAGGTTTCATCTGAACCTACACCTTTGTGTTGAGGCACTCAACGAAATTTGTCATGGTTTTCACCAAGTTAATTTAGTTTTCTCATAGTCCCAATGGATCTATTTATGCAAAAAACTTTAGTTTGAGTTAGTGTAAGGCTACTAAATGTGTTATTTTGTAAATGAAATCTTGTGGCACCAAATGGAATGCACCCACATGTCGGGGTGGTATGTTAAATGCTATGTGAGGCTTCATTTTGGTGCCTAATAATCACGGTCCTTCCTGGCTACATCGGTCGGGCATAGTCCCATAAGAGCCTTGAGAGTAAAATAGGTTATAACTTCAATGGGTGATTTCTCAATATTCATGGCACCTTGAATGGTCTCATCTAGACCTACACCTCCATATTGAGACCCTCTATGAAATCATGTTATGGTTTTCCCCAAGTTAATTCCATTTTTCTTGCTTCCCCAATGAATGCAATGTTACCAAAAACATTAGTTTGAGTCATTGTATGGCTGTCAAATGCCTTATTTTACAAATGGAATCCCATGGCACCAAACAGACTGCACCCACATGTCGGGGTGACATGGTATACACTATGCGAGGCTTCTTTTTGGTGCCTAATGATCTTGATCTTTCTTGACTACATCAATCGAGTGCAGTCCCTTAAGATCCTTGATAAAAAAAAATAGGCTATAAATTCGATGGGTGGTTTATTATTTTTGGTTTGCAGGGAATATGTTAAGAAAAGGGTTTAAAGTATATAACTATGTCCCACTTGGTGGCCAAAAATAATTTTCAAATCTGATTAGTAAATAAATCTTTAAAAATACTATTAAATTTAAAAAAATTAAGGTAAATTGTGGACACCCTGCACCATGGTATATTTAAGCTCTTAAAATTATATTTTTGGCCAATTTACATGTGTTTGGTCATGTTTTGGTTGTGGGAACTGTTATCCAAATACATTCTATGCTTATTTGTACAACTTATTCAAGTTTCAGAATTAGACAAATTTGGTGGGTAGACCAAAAAACCTAAAAAATCATAAATTTCAGTGTCCCACGGACTTGGAGTATGAAGGAATTTTTGCAAAGTTGGCAAAATCGACAAAAAAGGGTTTGGGAGTAAAGAACAAAGCCCGCAATGTATGGAAAAGTAGTTGTGCCAGGCCATGAAGCTAAGGAGAAAAATCTAGGAAATTTTTAAGTTTTAACAAAGTAAGGGAGAAAGTTGCAATATAAAGGGAAAAAGCCACAGAAAAATCCGTACTACAAAGAAAGGCAAAGCCGCAAAAAAGATAGGGAAAAAGGAAGGAAAATTTGCATTAAAAACTGTAAAAAATCCACAATACAAAGGAAAGAAGCCACGGAAAAATCCATGATACAAAGGAAAAAAATCCACGGAAAAAGATACGATACAAAGGGAAAAAAACGTGGAAAAATCCACGATACAAAGGAAAAAAAACTACGTAAAAAGCCGTAGTACAAAGTACAAAAAATAGAAAATTCATGATGCACAGGACAAACCACAAATTTATTTTTAAGTTTATTTTCAATCAAAAATATTATTTTAGAGCATCTAAAATCCAAAATAATATTAGTGGATACAAGAGGATTGAAATGGAGCTTGCACAAGTTGATAATTTTGGAAACACAACATGCAAATGAGCATATATTTTTAGAACACCTTTTACTTTTCTCGAGATGTGTTTTAGCTATTTTTGGATGCATTTTGGTATTCTGAGTGTGATTTTTTATTTTATCGTCACTTTGCATGCATGTCGTTCATGTTTGGTCTTTTTTAGAACCAAACCTTCATGTCTGGGTTTTCCCCTTCTTCTCTCTGTCTCTCATAATTTTCTATAAAAACACCCATTATTCATTGTAAAAAGATCTCTACAAGTTTAATTAATTTCTGGAGTTTCTTCTTTGTTTTGATTGAAGGAGTAGGGGTCATGAGAGATTTTTTTTATTGATTTCACCTCTTAGATTAATAAACGAATTGTTTTTACCTTCTTGCAGCCCGTGTTTTGCGCAAATTCATGCTTTTAAACTACTTTTATTTCGTGATACTTGTTTATCCTTGATTAAAAATTTAAATTCTATTTTTTATGAATTTATATGTTAATTTGCAAGTCATAGATTATGTTTAGTAATTTTTTTATACATGATCTTGTAGTGGAGTCACCAAATTTCCTTCAAATGCCATAAATCTCCCTTCTTTATTATGTCACAGTTGCAAACCTTTCTCTAAAATACTTTTGAATTAACATATTTATTGAGTTGTGTATGGTGTTTGTGGTTCCAATGGTCCATCTGTATGGTTCAAAAAGTCTAAATATCCTCATACTATTTGGTGTATCACCATATTTTCAATTTTTTCCTTTATTTCTCCCTCCCTTTTCTTGTTGTTTTAGTAGGAAGTGTAGTGTTAGGAATATGAACTAGTTTAGGTGTTACACTAAGGGAACTAGCCCTCTTTGGAGACTTACTTAAATATGCAGGTCACCTACAACCTAAGAGTGTTTCCATTTTGTCAATTGAAAGGATATATCCCACACCGCTCTCTACAGGGCACATTTCAAAGTGACAACAATATTTGGCATGCTCAGTGGGAGATATAATGAAGAATTTTTCAAAGATTTGATGTTATTTTGGAAAATATTAGTGTTTCAGGAACATTAATCCAATATCTAGCAGCTCCATAAGTTCAAATCACATCATGGTAGTAGATCATTACATTATTCATGCCAAATTTTATAACCAGAACATCTACAAAAGGTATTCCATTTGATTTCATTGAGTTATCTTTAAATTTAGTTAAGAGAAGTAGATTTTGGAACTCCAAACCATATCCAAAATCTCCTCCCACTACAAAAAAAACCAAGTTCATTTATTATTTTTCCCATACCTAGTCTCTGTTTGAATATGGCACTCCCAAGAAATTAGGTTTTTGTTTCGTTCAATGATGGTAGCCCACGATTGCTTTCTCAACATGATGATATATTGGTTTCTGATCATAAAAGCATCCCATTTTTTACTGGAGAAAATCAAGTTACGCCCATAAAATATGTTAAATATGTGGTCAATATATGCTCTATTTATCATATTACTCAATATAATGTTGCATTCAAATTATTAGTAGTATTTTTCAAAGGATAAGTATAGTGGTACATAGGATTGAGAGTAAATTCCATCACTGCATAGGATCAACTAGGAGAAGCATTTTGTAGGCATTATGAGGAAAAATAAGATCATATTTCATTATTGGAACAATTAACCACCATCAAGAGATAACTATAAGACTTCATGGCTGATTTCAACTATAGATTCCAAAAGACTTGGGACATAATTCCATAATTGGTAAGGCTTTCTCCTCAGTATGCTTTTTTGTATGATCTAATAGTTTGGAATTCTAATATTTCAGTGGTGATACAATTAATGGATGGAAGGACACTCCCTGATGCTTAAAATAGTCTCATATAGTCTCATAGTAATTGGAGATTAAAATAGTCTTATATAAGTGAGGAAAATATCTCCAAGGCCTCTCATACTCATCTTTCCAGAAATTCCTCCTCCCAATTCCTTTTAAATACTTGCAATAGCTTCAATTCTAATGCCTATATATTAGCCTTCGAGTTAGATTAATGCAGCCCTAAATCAATTAAATGAATATCAAGGGTTTAAGAGAGTATTAAAATATTTTGGGAATGAGATCGTTTCCCTCAAAAGACAACAAAAACAAGGTTTTAAACCCTACTATCCTCCCAATTAGCAAACCCCCTCTTTTCTAACCAAGTCTACAAATTCAAAATCAATTTTACTAATCTTAAGCCTATCTAAACACTCAACCCCAATGTTGTTAGTACCTCAAATGCAATTTTACTATTCCATAATAATTTGATATAAGATTATGTGTGGTATTATCCTTGCAATATGGCTCATAATCAGAATTCTTATTCTAACAGTTCTCTAAATAAAGCTCTCATGGTGTAATCTTCTTCTATGAATCAAAATTCATGCGCTGAAACCACATCCCAATAAGAGGTTCCATAATAATTGGTGCACTAGAATGTTGGACTTCTAAATTGGCAATCGAGTAATTTTTGTAGAATAAATCAACTGGAAAATCAGAAAAATCACATTTCTACTTTAGTGGAAGCAAACACAAGGTCTAAAAGGAGAGCAATAGAAGTGGATTAGCTAGCTAGTAAGGGTTTTTCTCAACCTTCTCCAATATTGTAAAGTTTTATTCTAGCTTCAAATCAGTAATGCAATTAGAAAAATTAGTATACAAAAGCTCAAGGTTAGCAAGATACCCCAATCTTGATACCATTACTGTAAGAAGGTATTTATATTAAAAAATTATAATAGAAGGTTAGTACCCCATATTTCAATATTCTTGATCATATGAAGCAAACCAAGGCTAATGTTACAATGTGGAATTCATTGTCTCTTTCAAGTCAAAAATATATTTTGTAAGAATTTTTGCCTAATCTTAACATTTATATCCAGCTATCCAAAGCTCCATATAAATTTTTTCTTACAAACACACCTAGTCTAAAAGAATCCCAAGAAATAAAAAAGTGGAAAACCACCTCCTTTCTATGTTTCATTGATCGTAATTCAAAACCTAGTTCCTAATTGTATGATTGATAAAGAATCTTCTAATTCATTTATGCCCAAGAATTTTTTTGATAAACTTGGTCTTTAATATGAACCTCTTTCCAAAGGAGTATTTCAATTGGATGGAACACCTGTAGAGACCCTAGAAGTCATCAGAATAATGAGATTAACCTTGCACACATGTCCTAACTTCTACATTCCTCAAGATGTTTTTATCATTGATCTTCCTCCTCTCTTTTCCATTTTCCTTTCTAGATATTTCATGACTAATATTGGAGGCTACTTATTATCATAATGGTCTCACATGTTATTTAGAACAAGGAATGGAACAAAAGTTACCATAAGGTCAGAACTCATCTCAGTAAATCACATAGAATCTTATATTTCTAGTGCCATTAATTCCAATTGTATGGTCAAGGATGAAGAACAACTAGTTGACCAAGAACCAACCACTTATTGACGGAATTCTAGATTTATTGCTTGATGAAAGGGAAAATTTAAAGAATGATTTTAATCCTTAGAGTAAAAATAGAGAGGCATATCCCAGAACATATTGTTGGGAACTCAAGACTGCGGAACAGTGTTATGATTCAATAACAAACCCAATCATGCACACAAGATCTAAACAATTCCCCAAAATCTACAACAGTGGAAGTATGAACTAGAATAATCTAAATTAAAACAAAGTACACACACATAACATAACATGTACCATGGTTCACCCAATGTGGGCTATGTTGACCAAAGATAGAGATCTCATATATATAATATAACAAGAATACAATCTAACTCTTCAATATAAGAGTACAATGCATTTCTCCAAGATTATCTCCTCTCCTCCAGATCTCTAAATGCATCTCCATGATTGCACTACAGCCATGCCTCCAAACACCACCAAATATCACATACTAGAAACTACTGCATCTCCTACTGTGCAACCAAGCTCTCTTGTGAATATTAAAACAAGACCTTTCACATTGGTCTACCAATGTGTAACCATATATGTGCACCAAGAAGTAAGTATCCCCTCCATCTCACTGCATCTTCCACTACAAAAAACAAGAAAACCTCCTCTACAATCTCTGGATACTACTTGTATCCACAAGATCTTCAACGAGCTACAATAATAGATTCCTATGGATCAACAATATAATATGATCTCATGGATCTACAATACAAGATCTCACAACAACCTATAGATCTAAAATACAAGATCTCACAACAACCTGTGGATCTACAAGATGAAATACTATGTGATTTGCATACTATGAAAGCCATTAGAGTTAGACAAGATAATACAAAGGAAATATAGAAGAAGACATAACCACCTTCTCACCATTCAAATGTACCTGTTATTTCCTTCTGTCCAGCTTCTCTCCATTGAAGCTTTGTCTTCATGCAACCTTTTTCTTCTTTTTCTTCTTCTTCATCTTTAACCAAGGAGAATTAACATTCTTCCTCTATCCTTATGTTCTAACCCTAGTTTTATATCTTATATAAGCTTAAACAAACTTAGGGCACCTTAGCTATTCATTTACAACCTTTAGATCAACTTTATAACAAAGTTAGATCTAATTCCCATGAGTTAAATATAAACTTTCACGCATAGGTAACCGTTGCTGGTTACCCTGACCATTGTTGGTTACCCTGATGTTGACCAGTGCTAGTTACTGCGTAAACTTGTAAGGTGTAAATCATGTTATCTATAAAGCAATTCAGCTCCACAATCCTAACAATCTCCCACTTGGAGATAAATTGTTGAGCTTGTACTTGTACCTGTACATCACCGTCCTCTACATACCGTGAAGACCTTCTATTCTTTATATCAACAATTCTCTCAAATGAAATCAGGAAGATTAAACCATCTTCTAAAACGAAGAAGATAACAAACCTGTGAATTACCATATACTTACATGAAGCTACTCCTGATCCGTGATACACGAGTTATCCATACATCAAGCTCCCACTTAATCATAACTCCAAGCCTCTCATGCAACTAAGCCACCATGAATAATACACCTGTAAGACCTCCCACTCAAACAGAAATACTGAGCTTCAATCATAACCATAACCATACCTATAAAACCAACCATGTTCTCCAACCATCTATCCATTTCTCCATGTAACCACCAATGTAATTGAACAAAGACAATTCAAACTGGAATATGTGTAAGAAAAAAAAAGATCCTGGGTCAAAACAACCCAAATGATTTCTACATGCAACGCATGGTTAATTACTCCACAACACATGCACAACTCAAATAATCCAAATACTACATTATGTCAATCCAACCCTTCATAAACAACTAGCATGTCCAAGACAACCATCCATAGATAACATATATATCAAGGAGTAACATAGTAACAAGAGGAAATACAAACATCCCCTACTCATGCTCAAGGCATCTAAACTTTGGTCATAGGAATCCATGTGCAAAACAAATATCTGCACCATCATAGACTCACAAAATATAATCTATCCACATGTATAAACTTACCATGTACATCCATTCATATCATCAGGCTCTCCAGAAGCTCCAAGTCTCTCACCGACCAACTCCAAACCCATATATGAATCTTGTGCTCATCAATGTTAAAAACAACAACACTGCTAACCATGCTACTAATAATTAGTACAAATACCAGCAAAAAATTTCATCAAACTACTCCAAAACCATCTAAGATGAAAGCAAACAAGGGCAACATCAATAAGATGTAAGTATACATTGTTGTCACATTGTAACCTATAACAAACAATTTTTCCTTCTTTACCCTTCAATTTTAGTAGCATTTATCTCTCTTCTTAACCCAGCTGAAAAACCATCAACTACAATCCCATAGGGATATCTAGGCATTATAAATAAAACTAGAAGTGACATCATCATGCAATAAACTCAAAATAGTTGTAAAATTGTGACTTTCCTCCAAAACAACTTGTGCCTCATGCCACACAAAAAATGTAGCATACTCCTCTCACTCCACATGTGCATATGTGTCCAACCTACAATGCCAACAACCATGGATTGGTCCAACTTAACTTGAACTCCCCTGCACTGCTTCTAATCACCAAGCTCAAAATTTATATATGTCAGTGAGAAATAAAAAAAATGAAAGAAAATATAAATTGATTCCCTTCTTATCAAAGAATACTTCTACATCACAGAAGTTTGGACTTCTTGTGAAGTAGGTGAATCAACATCTTTTCATCTTGTGTACTCAACATCTTTCATTACCTGCAGCTATGTCTAAAAATGAATTTCATTGAGGATCCCATCCTTAGACTAGATACCCTTGTCCTCTAGATTCCAAAATATCCCAGAAATAAAAGTTAAGCTCACCAAATATCCATGGTGCAAATTTTATTTGTGCACACAATCCAAACATAATGTTAGTTTCTTTGAATGAAAGAAATAAAACATAAATCATATAGAAATACCTGACTCCAAGTATCACTGGAATAACCAAGCCAACTTCGTCCTCTTTTTTATCCAAACATTGAAGTGATCTACATTGTTTTTACCATATACACTATGTGCAAAAAACTTGATCCTCCAAAATAGGAAAATGAACCATCCATGCCCTCTTCTACTACAAAAACCTGGTACATATTCACTACCACAAAGACCGACCTCAATTTCCTGATCGGTACTAGTTCCTCTATGACCGACACCAATTCCCTAACCAACATCGGTACTTTAGGAATGAACACAACACCATAAAATTGGTATAGTACACCAAACCAGGTGCCTACTCTAACCGAAGCCGATAGGTGTGCTGATTCAGTCATTTCAAGAAGCACCCAAATGTTGTACAAAAACTTAACAATAACAATATATGTAAATAGATTACACCAAGATGAAACACATCATCGTACCAGCACCAAGATACTCAACTACATCTTCAACTGAAGAATATGCTTCTATGATCAAAGCCCTATCTTTGTTCTATCATATTGTCTCTCTAATGAAGCCCGTGCATCTGACTACACCAAGGATGCATAACTGCTCCTCTATCTCATACTAAAAAAATCCATCACAAACTATGTATGTGCATCTAAAACATACAAGCACTCCAATACCAAGATAAAACCATACCTCTATAACCTGGATCTGCAATGTAACCAACATGCTTGTGCCTCCAAGAACCAGGGACACCTCAACAAACAAAACACATTCCATGTATCTTCTCAATTCTTCAGATCTATGATTTTCTATTTAAAACCAAGTTACCTAGTAACCAACCATGGTCACCCTATAACCGATGACGGTTACCCTATAACTGACCACGATCACCCTGTCGACGGAGGTTTCCATCTAAATGACATTAGTCATTGTATTTTGCAATA
This sequence comes from Taxus chinensis, assembly GCA_019776745.2. Lineage (NCBI taxonomy): Eukaryota > Viridiplantae > Streptophyta > Pinopsida > Cupressales > Taxaceae > Taxus > Taxus chinensis. The sequence goes on from CM034156.1 coordinate 97,571,531, forward strand.
ACATTACATTTATAGCTTCCACTGTAGATTTAAATATCTTCCTGTAATTTTCACATCAGGAAAAAAAATCCTGCTCTCATACACATATCAGTAAACCACTAACAATATATTGAAGAAAAACCTTGCTCTGAAATAACCAGGCTCTGATACCAGGTGTTGGGAATTTGGGACTACGGAATAGTGCTATGATTTAATAACAAACCCAATCATGCACATAAGATCTAAACAATTCCCCAAAATCTATAGCAGTGGAAGTATGAACTAGAATAATCCAAATCAAAACAAAGTACACACACATAACACAACATGTACCGTGGTTCACCCAATGCGGGCTACATTGACCAAAGATAGAGATCTCATATATATAATATAACAAGAGCACAAACCAACTCTTCAATAGAAGAGTATAATGCATCTCTCCAAGATTATCTCCACTCCTCCAGATCTCTAAATGGATCTCCATGAGTGCACTACAACCATGCCTCCAAACACAACCAGATCTCACATACCAAGAACTACTGCATCTCCTACTGTGCAGCCAAGCTCTCTTGTGAATCTGTAAACAAGACCTCTCACACGGGTCTACCAATGTGCAACCATATATGTGCATTAAGAAGTAAGTATCTCCTTCATGTCACTGCATTTGCCACTACAAAAAAGAATACAACCTTCTCTACACTATTTGGATACTTCCTGTATCCACGAGATCTTCAACGAGCTATAATACTATATTCTTATGGATCAACAATACAAGATCTCACAACAACATGTGGATCTAAAAGATGAAATACTATGTGCTTTGCATACTATGCAAGCCATTACATTTAGACAAGACAATACAAAGGAAATACAAAAGAAGACATAACCACCTTCTCACCATTCAGATGTACCTAATATTTCCTTCTGTCCAGCATCTCTCCATTAAAGCTCTGTCTTCATGCAACCTTTTTCTTCTTTTTCTTTTTCTTCATCTTCAACCAAGGAGAATTAACATTCTTCCTCTATCCTTATGTTCTTACCCTAGTTTTCTAACTTATATAAGCTTAGCCAAACTTAGGGCACATTAGCTATACATTTACAACATTCAGGTCAAATTTATAAAAAATTTAGATCCAAGGATAACTTTAGTGGTGAATATTGGTAATATGGCGAACATTTCATTTTTGAAAAGTTTGAAAAGGTAATTTTTCTGGCACAGGTCAGTGACCTGTTCACCTAAAAATTACAGTTTAATTTTTTTTAGGGGTCCACTTTGCCTACCATTGAAACTATCCCCTATATAATCCTAGATTATTCGCCAAGTAGAACACTACTAGCTCACTCATACCACCTGGGGGCATATGTATTATCAAGTACAGTAAACACGCAACATGAGGGCAGAGGTTGCAGATGCATGAAATAGAGTTTGTTGACGCACAATAGGGATAGTTTGTTGACGTGCAACATGGAGAATTTGTTGACGCATGACAAAAAAACCTCCTGTCGAGTGACAATAACCTTGTTGATGCGTGACAACAAATCTCATGTCACATGTCTATATCGTTTTATCACACCACTTAAAAATCAAGTGAAAATTTTGCATACAACACCCAAAAAATTCACCTTCCTGCGAAACCGGTTCTAAGGATATTCACTAGGTATTTTCCATGTCCAATTTCCAAGAGTTCTCTTAAAATGAACCCTGGTTAGATCTAATTCCCATGAGATAAATATAAACTTTCATGCACAGGTAACTGGTATGGGTTACCTTGACCGATGTCAGTTACCCTGAAGCTGACCAGTGTCGGTTACCTTGATATTGACTGGTGTTAGTTACCCTAATAGGTGTCGGTTACTGCGTAAACTAGCAAGTTGTCAATCATGTTATCTATGAAGTAATTCAGCTCCGCAATCCTAAAAGTCTCTCACTTTGAGATAAATTATTTAACATGTATTGTACGTACCCAAAATTGTATGTACTGTACTGCTGGAAATAGGTTACAGAAACCCCAATGATGATTCAGATCTCTTTGCAAGGTGTTCGGAATCCAGAAAGCTCACCGAGTATACATTTGCATCCCAAAAAGCCTTGTCTAGCCTTTGCATATTTTGTCCTAACCATTTCTCTATTTTTCCTTGCATTTTTGTCATTAGTTACAGGACTGCCGCCCTGCCTAGGCGGCGGTATTGTGTGCATTTTCCATAACTTTCTGACGCTTTCATCAATGTAAACAATCAAGTGGCACTCGTATTTCTCAACCACTCTTGCTTGCATTTAAGTGTTAGCTGCCTGGTAAATAGTAATTCCTCTTTGTTTATAATAGAAAAGTTCAATTCAAACTTACCCTCTGGTAAATCAAAGTGCTATAAATACCAAGCTTGTTTACAAGTAAATGGCCCCTCTCCCTCTATGAATTATTATTCAGTGTGTTTTGAAATTTCTTCAATAAGTCTCAACAAGTTTAGATTTGGTAAAGATTTCAGCATCTCAGTTCAAGGGTCCACAGTTCTGGTTCTAGATTATGTCCATTTGAATCTTGATTCTGCCTAGAATTACAAGTTGTTGTTTTGTCATAGGAAGTATATGCCCTAGATATTTTGGTGTGCTTGTATTGTATCCCTGTAACAATCCCGCTACGAATCGCATAGTCAAGCTATGTTCTCTTGCACTATCCCTCTCCTACTTGCATTCTATTTGGCTTACGTCCAAGCTGCCATTGTTCGAACATCTTCTCCCACTTCTGTTGTCACATTTCCACTTTTCTAGATTCACGAGAACACAAAGGAATGAAGAGATCACACTGAGGGGACAAGTCATAATACAACTGGATTTTTCATTGTTATGTAAACTTCAGGTTTGAATCGTCACAGTTGTAGCTACAATATATCAAATAGAATAGCAAATCTCTTTATTTCAATTAAGCTTGCTTTCAGTATTACCAAGGAAGCTGTGGGGAATGATAGCTTTTGAGAAGCTGTTATTTATTCCTCACTTTGGAGGTAATATTGAAGCTCTTTTCAATTAAATTAGTTAGTTATTTAATATTTAGGATAAATTCACAAATGCACAGGCAAGTAACTACATCTGGCGACCTTGCTTGTTTTAATTTTGTTATTAGACTAATTTTTTGTTATCTTAATATAGTACAATAATCACTCTTTAAATTTCGTTCAAATTCATATCTTCAAAAATACAAAAAAAAGAGGAATATAAGCATAGTGTAGATATATCTTTCATAATTAGTTTACTTCTTTCAATTAAGTTTGGTTACTCTTTCATGACAATCACGGGACCCAGAGAGCCTAGGGATTATGTATTTGAACTGGTAATACCTCAGCCAAATCTCTTCACAACATTAACAGATATAGATCAAGGTCTTAGAATTCACGTCTTTCAAACGACAACAAACCCATAAGCAGTTAGTGAGCAATTTAGAGAATTGAATATTGAAGACGAAAAAGCATACGCATTCTGGTCAAATCAACCCAACTATAGATTTTCTTGATAGGGTATCTGCATGACCATACAAGAACCCAAAAGAGAAAATATTTGGTTTTGATTCATTAGTTCCATCAGCCAAACGTAGGAGACGTTATCATTGACATAGACATAGGATTACGTATACAAGTTTCCAGAACATTCATAAGGTATTCTAAGAAGATCACAAAACTCTTTGTCTTAAACATAGAAGCTGAAAAAGCTTATGACTATTAGATAGTCGAAAAGAAGAGATTGATTCTTCACATGACCATAATAGGTCCACAACAACTACGAACTCATGGTTGTGATCCCCAGGTCCCACAACCCAACGAGCCTACTAATCAGTTAAATATTGACACCAGTTTATGTATATTGTCATTTAGATCCTCACCACTTCTGTCGGATATCATAACATAATTTTCCGTATCAAGCATAGAAGCCAATCAAGCTAATATTTCTTGGATTAGACTAGAAAACCACCCATAGTTCCCTACAAATCCACTACATCTCTCACTACCACTTTCATGACCTTGTCTGGAAACATACACAAAGCACCTACAAGTCACTTTCCTTGCATCCAATAGCCAATAGATAGGATCTCAGTAGAGCTCGACATTGATTAGAGCCTCCGAACAACTATTATATCTGAACAATCCATTACACCAATTTAGGTTAGGAGATATTTCTTTGCCTTAGACTCGTCAGATCCCATTATTGCGTGTTGAGGACATAAGATTGCCCAATTAGTTTTTCCACATCTGCATATATTTCATTTCCACCGGTTGTCTCGGCATGACCTTGAAAGGTCGGGTACGAAGAAAGGCTACTTGTTGATTCTCATGCTTTCACCTGTCACTTTTCTATCTTACAAAATTGGTGAACCCAACGTGAAACGCAACAACTGCTCCCTTTTTATTTCCATTTCTATCATCCATCTTCACTCCTTCCCATTATTCTGTGGGTATTTATATACCCCCCATATATGTCGGGATACGATGCATATGGCAGACCTCTCTCAGGTCTAAAAGCATATTATGGTTAAACAAATAGACAACCATCACCCTTGCTTTCTGCATGGGTTGACAACTACTCAAGCAACTACTTGTCATCACAAACTCCTCCTCAAATAACTATCTCTAGTTCTTCATTCCGAATTGAGGAGATGGATCAACTCGTGCAAACACAACAACCAGAGCCCTCAGGCTCTAACAATATGACATTTATTGGAGAATCCATTTCATCTCCTCGGGTTTTGTTCTGACCACAAATCAATAGGTAGTCACATCCACTCCCATTTTTAGATGAGGAGTAATTAGCACGTTACGCTAGAAGTGAACAACACTTCTAAAACATGTACCCACCTTTAGGAATTTTGCAAACACAACCCGACACCCTGCTCCAAGAAAACACCCCCATTCCTCCACCTATTGAAAGTACTGTTGGTGAAGCTTGGCAGAGTAATGATCAATTCATAGCAGGGTACCATACCCCTCTATAACCTCAAGGTATACAATAATAGCCATTAAGGCAAAACACTATGTCATCACCAATCGAGGTCATCTCAGCTTTAGTTGAGAAGGTTAGAGGACTAGAACTTGCTCAAGCAAATCAAAATTCACATTTCGGGAAAGCGGGAACTTCCAACCCTCTGCATCATCCCAACCAAGTTGACCTCCTCACAGGAACGGTCACATTAGGCATGCATCCTCAACATTCGTATAACTACCCATAACAAACACCAACTAGAACCGCATTTTCAAACGCTGCTCCAGTTGAAAGTATGATACCTCCTGGTTTAGTACCAAACAAACCATATCAGAGCAATGTTCCCCCCTACTTAAACATTTATTCAAAATCACCACAGGGAGACATGTTCTCCTCTCCTGGGATGTTCGCTCAACCACATGGGTTTCCTTATGTCCCCACAAATACATATGTTATGCCGTATCAACAACCCATTCCGCCTCTCCCCCCTCAGCAGACACCATCGATGGTTGAAACCTATGTGGTGGGGACTTACTCATAATATTTAAAAGAATCTCTAGATTTCACCATACGAAGTGTTATGCTTCCAAGACCTCTTCTCGATTTTCCTAAATTCAAGGGGGAGGGAGATCCAAATGCACATATCAAGACCTATGCCACGGCCATTTGAGAATTGCTCCCTTGGGATGCGTTTGTTGCTAAGATATTCCCTAAAACCTTAGAGGGTATTGCCCTTGATTGGTATTATAGAATACTTGAAGCCTCGATACACTCATTCAAACAACTTGTGTCAGAATTTATCAAAGATTTTGACATGAAAAAGTTGTTAAGAATAGGGATCAGGGAATTCCTACACATTAAACAAGAACACAATGAATTTGTTGCTCATTTTATTCAAAGATGGCATACATTCCTCTACTCATCAGCAAGTGCTCTGAAAATGGATCAGATGGAACTATGTGACTTATTCCTTCATTCTCTCAATAGAGAGATAAAGGAAGAAGTCCAGAAGTTTCCATTAAGGAATTATGATGAAGTACTCGAGAGTGTCCTCTGAATTGATCAAGCGGCAATAGACAGTGGTTGTAAGACATATAGAACAAATGGGAAACTAATCATTCCTAATCAAAACACTATGACTTATCCTAATGTTGGGAATACCAATCAAGGACCCAAGATTCTTAACAAAAACTGCGGGGTTACAACAAATGGAGTCATAGACCAGCTTAAAAGGGAAAACGTCGTGAACACCTCACCACTCGTTAACAATAAGAAAAATAATAACTTTACTCCAACAATCAATGCGGTGGATTTTAATCATCCATCACGACAACAAAAAAAACAACGATGACGACAAATCCAGACACAAGGTCCAATCCAAAACTCAATTGGATATCAGAACTAAAACCAAAGGCAACAGCCTCAAAAAATTTAACTTTAACAACCAGCAACCTAATCAGAGTTTTGGACCACAACAGGTTTCAAACCAACAACCTCGAAACTATAATCCCAACCTGTATTGTGGTTTCCACAAGATCCAAGGCCATGATACTAGGACTTACCGCGACTACAATAAATTGATGCAACGTTTGCTAAAAGAGAAAAGACAACTCTTTATAGATATTTTTTTAACAAATTTTGCATTACCCACACCAAACATTTATACAAGAGTAGTTTCCCCTCAAAATGCACCCCTCAAGATTTTCAATGATCCTCTCCCGAATCACTCTAACAATAACAGGTTAGATCCAAACGGGATGAACAAGGGTGTTATGATAGGAAATAATGATCATGAAGCCTCAACTTCATCAAATCCACCAGTCGTACCCCAATTAGGAACTCGACCACAAACCAAGATAGTCAGTCTAGTAGAGTTAGATACCGAGCTACATGTAGAAACCATAACGAGAATGTGAGATTATTCTTCTTAACCAGTTCCAACCTAACCATTAGTACCAGAAAACATTCAACAAACACTAGTGAAACCTATAGGAACTTATGATCTAATTAATTACCTAAGAAAGATCTTCTCTCACATTTCCATCTTGGATTTGTTGAAAAGCTCTCCCACCCATAGGGATGCTCTCTTAGAAGCATTAGGTCTTGGTCATCTAATTAACATCACTCCTCCTCCTGAAACACAAGTAAACCATGTAGAATTTAATGTCTACCCTCCAGAGTAGCCAGATAGGGATACTGAGTTTATATTTGATATAAGAAAAATGCCAATAGTTGCTAAAATCACACGTAGACGTGACCTATCCTTGCATTTGTAGGTATGGGTTTACAATAATTATTTTAAGCGCACAATTATTGATGATGGGGAAGCATTTAACATAGTCCCCTTCACTTTTCTTCAAAATCTAGGATATGGAGAAACAAATTGTTCCACAACACGAAATACGCTAAGGGCTTATGATAGCCTCAAGACCACTTCAATAGGGACTATAGTGTTACCAGTCACCTTAGGACCCAAGACAATCCTCACCGATTTTTATATTATAGATCGGGAAACCAACTATAATATGATTCTCATTCGACCATGGATACATCGCATGAAGGCAATCCCTTCCACGTTATTCCAGGAAATAATATTTTTACACCTGGGAAAAATCTTTATGGCACAGGTGACCCAAAACCCTTCAAAATGAACCTAGCATATTTGAAGAAGAGACTAGGTGTTCACTCTGAGTTTGAGCTCCCAACAAATCAGCTTAATAAACAAATCAATTCAAAGCCAGAAGTAAAATTGATACCTACAACAAAATTATATATCACGAATCTAGTCGAAGGTATTCTGGCACTCAAAAATGAGACTAACATCATAGAGACAATATCATTAGGAACTACCGCAAAAATTGTCAAGTTACTAGAGAAAAATTTACCTATTCTCCTACCATTTGATTCCATGGGTATAGGATGTACCCTAGGAATTGGCTCCCTTCCAACGGATGAAGTTTGTATGGTAGAAGTAACCGAGGAAAAAGAAGCAGACACGAAGAATGTTCCAACATCCATTTTTCCAAGAAAATATTGGACCCTCCACTTCAATGGAGCTAGATGTCATTTCGGTGCTGGGGCAGGTGTGATCTTTACTTCTCCTGAGGGAAAGATCCTACCTTTTTCCTTTAAGTTAAACTTCGAATGTACAAACAACGGGGTTGAATACAAAGCCCTCCTCCTTGGCATCATCATAGCCAAAAGAATGGGCGTTGATAACATTAGAGTACTAGGAGACTAGTAACTAGTTGCAAACCAAGTATTTGAGGTATATCAAACTAGAGCTGAACACTTACAACTCTATAAAACGGCGGTGTTAGATCTAACCAAGGGATTTGACTTCATATCAATCGAAGCAATCCCACGAGAACAAAACCTTCTCGTTGATTCAATAGCAACCTCAGCTTCCCATTTCACTCCAAGCAGTGAGTTGGAAATAAAAAATTTCATGGTATCACTTCGTACTGAACCATTGGTGCGTAAAATACCAACAACCCCGATCTTGACACATATAGAAGCTGAAAATGAGTTTACCATCCTAGACCACTTTGACAGCGATAGGGTCACTCTTGGATATCTAAATGCCTACGCAGAATTACATCTCGCTCATCACATAGTAGATTTCTCCCTAATCCCATCTTCCTCTTCCTATTTTGGAAATCCCATGATAGAATCTCCCCTGTAAAAAAATCTTGAAATCTACAAGGTAGAGAATGGAGAAAGTTTGGAACTACCTCCAACCCCACCTAAATTTGAAGAAGGCAATGCTTCCTTAATTGAAGGAATGATTGACATAAATATTGGAACAGAGGAAGAACCAAATATTTTGAATTTTGGATCTTCTTTAACTCCAGAGGAGATAGAAATACATATCCCAGATCCTCAATGAACATCAAAAATCTTTTGCATTTAATTACAAATAAATGACAGGAATTACGCCACATATTGTGGTACACAATCTTGTCACTAAACCAGATGTAAAGCCAATTAAGAAAAAGTCAAGACTAATGAAACTGAAAGTGGATCTCATGGTCAAAGAACAAGTAACGAAACTTCTCCAAGTGGGATTCATTAAACTAGTCGGCTATTCACAATGGGCATCTAATATCGTCCTTGTTCTCAAAAAGAATGGGAAGATATGCATTTGCATAGATTTCTAGGACATTAACAAAGCTTGCCCCAAAGATGACTTCCCATTACCATCCATCGACGTCATTGTTGATGTAATAGCTGGATTTGAGCTTTTGTCTCTCATGGATGGTTTCTCGAGATATAATCAAATCAAAATATTTGAAGAGGATCAAGTCAAGACTACATTTATAACTCCTTGGGGAACTTATTGTTACGTTGTCATGTCATTCGGTCTTAAGAATACTGGCGCTACATACCAATGGGCAATGACATACATATTCCATGACCTTATTCATAAGATTGTGGAATCCTACGTAGATGACTTGCTGGCCAAAGCCAGGGAGCACTGCGATCACCCAGAAGTGCTCCGCATCATTCTCTCATGATTAATCGAATATGGCATCACATTAAATCTAAAGAAATGTGTATTTGGTGTGACAGGAGGAAATCTTCATGGGCTACATTATATCTTCACGAGGGATTGATGTCGACCCAACCAAAATTCGGGCTGTTCTTAAAATGATTCCACCATCAGATGAGTCTGGTATTAGATCATTTCTTGGGAAACTCGGTGCAACTCGAAGGTTCATCCCTGACTTAAGTTTTATTGTTCATCCAATCAACAATTTATTAAAGAAGGATTATAGTATTGATTGGACAAAAGAATGCAACGAGGCCTTCGAAGCAGTTAAATGCTTTTTGTTTTCCCCTCCCACGCTAATGCCTCCTAGACCTGATCATCCTTTGATCTTGTATTCACGAGCTACTGGATGTCTTGCTAGCCTACATGTTGGCTCAGGAAGATAACGATAAATGGGAATGTGTAGTTTATTTCATTAGTCAGACGTTGCTTGATTATGAAACACGTTACACACAGGAAGAAAGAGAATGCCTTGCCATAGTCTTCACAACAAAATATTTAAGACATTACATGTTGAATCAAGAAACAAGGGTCATTGTAAAGACAGATCACTTACGGACATTCCTCACACAAGGGTCTTTATCTAAAAAGGTTGGACATTTCATAACCTTAATGGGTGAGTTTGAACTAACATTTGTAAACCAAAAGTCCATTAAGGGACAAATCATTACAGACTAGTTAGGTAACAATCCATTAGATGGAGGCAATCTGGTAGGCCTAGACTTTCCCAATGAGTGCATATATTTTGTTGAAATCATGGTCCCCCATCTCTATATGTCCTTGGTACACTGACATTGTCAATTTCATCATGGACCACACATACCCAGAAGGTGCCACATCACAAAAAGAAGGCGGTTACGCATTATCTGCTACTAAATACGTTATTTTAGAACATGCGTACTCTATCGTAGAGCCTTCGACATAATGCTTTTAAGATGTGTTGACACTGAAGAATCTACAAATATTCTTTACGAATCCCATAGTGGGATATGTGGAGGCCACTTCGGTGGCCATGCCACTACTCACAAAATACATCAGATGGGCTATTTCTAGCCCACTCAAGAACATGACACAGTAGAATTTGTGTGCAAGTGTCATAAATGCCAAGAGTTCTCCCATGAGATTCACATGCCAGCACAAGCTCTACAACCAATCGCAACCCCATGGCCCTTTTCCACATGGGGCCTAGATTTGATAGGGAAATTTTCTCCCTCATCAACAAATGGCCATAACTTTATAATCACGGCCACATAATATTTTACTAAATGGGTAGAGGCCATGCCTCTCACCACCGTACCAGGTTATGTAATCGCTAAGTTCATTTTAAATCAAATCATTTGTAGGTATGGTGTCCCACAAGTCATTATCTCAGATAATGGCACATCCTTCAAGAATGATGAGGTCCGTGAGTTATGCAGCAAATTCAAGATAAACCATCATACGGCCTCTCTTTATTACACCCAAGCCAATGGATAGGCTGAAGCCACGAATATAACATTGAAATCTATTCTCCTCAAAACAGTTAAGGAGAAAAAACGGGATTGGCATTTAAAATTATACCCGGTCTTATGGGCCTATCGAACGTCAATAAGAACACCAACAGGGACAACCCCTTTCTCATTGGTATTTGGGGCAGAAGCAGTTCTCCCACTTGAGGTTCAAAATACCTAGTCTCTGCATCTCATTACAAGGGATCTTGGGAGAAGAAGGTTATAGAGAGGCACTCCTCTCTCAACTAGAAAGCCTTGATGAGGCCAGGTTAAATGCCAGATAGCGGCACAGAGCTTATGCTGACCGGATGTGCCGATAATACAACAAAAAGGTCTATGAATGAGAATATACGAGGGAGATCTAGTTCTAAGACTAGACAGCTGGATTGACAAAGAAAACTGGCGAAGGTAAGGAAATCTCGGCCCAAGTGGTTGGGTCCATACCGAGTCATGAAAGACTATGGAAATGGTGTGTATCTCTTGTGTACACTAGAAGGTGAGGAATTCAATGAATACTATCAATTCTCTTGCATCTTAAAGAGGTTTTATGCATAAGTCATCAGCATCACCATTTGTACATTATATCTACCTACATTGCATTAGTCACTTAGTTGTTTCATTTTGTTCACTCATTTCGTAAATTTTTGTGGTCAAGGAACTTATTCTTAAGCAATTTATCACAAGCTTTTGAGAATATTGGCAAAAAAATTCAAATCATATCTCTTCAATTTTCATAATGTCATCAAATAGCTTCGAAATCATCGCATCAATTCGACAAGACAAAGATCTTGAAAAAAAACATACTAAGGCCTGCATACTAGGTCATACTCATTTCTTCTACTAGGTTAAGTTGTTCTTACCTACGGTCTGTTCTAGAAGCTTCTTGGTGTTACATATATCCCTCTTACATCTCTTTGAAACAAGGATACTCCAAAATCACAAATCAGAAATGTCAAAACCAAATTAAATTAAAAATACTAAACAAAATAGAATATTTTATTTTACACATTTCTTTGCCCCACCAACCTTCGGTGATGAGCCCGCATCTCTTACTAGTGGTGTAGAGGTTGAGAAAGGAAAGAAGTGCCCTTACTCGCCTATGTCTTACCTTCGGTGACAAGCCCATACTTCTTACTAGTAGCATGGGGCAGGGCGTAGGGGGTCCATTCACACAAATTAATGTATCCTAGTATTTTACTCAAATGCAAAGACAAAGTGTATTAAGTGAAATTAATTATCTAAATTCCAAAGAGATCAAATCCTCAAAACCAGATTTTGTCAACCAAATTGCCATCCACGGATCTAAGTCTAGATAAACTGGAAAGTAAGTTGCATTCTTAACTATTTAGTAGTTTTTAAGTAAGAGTAAATATGTAGGTCTAAATTTGATTTTTGTCAATACCTTGTCTTTCTCTCATCATTTCCGTTCAGTCAAACTCATACAATTTGTGCCCTTCCTAACTCTCGGTGTTGAGCCCTCACATATTACTAGTTGCGTGGAGTTAGGAGTGGGGCTAGGTTCATCTCATTATCACTACATTTTATTCATCACGTTTTTCCAAAACAAGAAGAAGCATCGAACATTTCCCAAAGAAGCCAAAATTTTAGTACTACAGTATGTTTACATCATCACATATCAGCATTACAAACAATAAGCGAAATATTTTTTCAAACACTTGTTATCACCTGTCATCCATTGCATATATTTTGAAAAGCATAGAAAGGTGGAAGATTCTAAATATATCTAGTGTACATATGAGAGATAAACCAAAAGAAACTCTAGACTCATAAGGAAGATCTAGATCCAAAAAATGGGATACCATATACCATATATATATATATATATATATGTATATATCATGGTAAGAATAAAGTTTGTACATATAATGTCACCATACGCTAGGCATGGTCAAAATGCTCGCAATGAGCCTGAAACATACAAGAAACAACTAATATAAATGATCTAACAAAATGCCATCAAAGCAATAAAAATGGCCCCACGGACGTGTCATTCCCTATAATATCCCTCGGATGGTGCTCAACCACTTCTAGGGATCCTACTGTGGCTATGATGACTGTTGGGAGTGAAAAAAAATGATGTGAGTTCTCATGATGACATCCACTTGCCTGTGGCCTCGTTACGAGAACAACTCCATCTCATCAGAGTGCTCGATGGTCTCATTACTATCCAGCCACCTGGGTATGGAGGGAAGGACACTATCTCTGTTACCTTCCAGACATAGGGTAAAATACGTCAGTGTGTAAGTCCTGTTGCTAAAGGCTAGCTCCGACATCCTCGCTAGTCAGCTCAGCTTGAGTTTTCCTCTAAGGGGAGTCAACAAATGGTATCCACGCATACACTGAGTGGATGAGATCTTGCCACTCCCTGAGCAGTCGTTGTCGCTAACAAGGGAAATAACAAGTTAGAAGATCAGCAAAAATAAGTCAAAAGGAAACGAAACAACAAAAGAGAAGAGATATCAATCCAAACATTCTCTACCCCCCAAGGTCGAAAAGAGAGAGTATTAAACTTACTCAGGTCTGCCGGGCATCTAGGTAAGGTCTTTAGGATCTGCAACTACTTTCTACGCTATTGTTGGTGACTGCGGGGCTTCCCCGAAATGCTAGAAAGAGAATCACTGTCCTATGGACGGACTCATCGTCCTACTCTCCAAGGTCCATAAGGAAGTGTTGACTCCTCTGTGACTAAGGTATCCTATCTTGAGACTAAATTCCGCCCTCTATAATCACCGACAAGATATCTTGAGTGTAAAACCACCCGGTAATCGCTATCAGAACTCCTCTGTATGAGAACATTAGCCTCAAATAAAAATCCCTCTCCCATCATGTCCTGGAGAGGCTCAGAATACCCTTAACATATCAAAATACCAATCAGAGTCTGAAGTCCACATCCAACAGGCTACACTGCATCCCCCTCACTAAAAGTAGGAGCAACTCTGATCTAATGTAAGGGTTCTCAAGGAGCATTGGCTACCCCTAATGCCCGAATAACAAACCTAACCGCCCTAGGAAGTCCCTCTGTATATCTTGACACCAACCTATATCTGGTCTAAGTGAACCTCCTCGGGCCTACACGAATAGTATACAATATGGTAGCCCCGCTGAGATGTAGCATTTCCTTAATGTATGTGAGGCCAAACCCCTTTATTGATTGAGGGACCATCGATGCAATTCATGAGTTATCTTCCACCATTTCTAAAACATGGCTACTAACTAACATGTAGTAGAGTTATTAGAAATGGAATGTAAGATAAACTCTTCTGACCTAGTTAAGTCCCACCATACTTGTAGTATAAGGAATGTTCTACATATATGTATAGATTATTTGGGAATCATATAGGAAACCTTTGAGGTTTTTTGGAATGATATTTGTAACTATGGTCCTTGTAAGAGTTCCAATTAATCTATACAACCCCTGACATTAACTTTACTTTTATACCCCTTTTGTAGGTGAAATGATGTGCTAATACAGTTTGTCCCTAAGAAGATGAAATAACCAATGAAAATTAAAATTAAATAAGATTGCCCCTGAATTTGAACCTGGGTAGGACCCTGTATAGGTCATGGCCAATACTAGACCTTAGAATGTCCATCCCTTCCCCGCGTTTTCAAATTGAAGAAACGAAAATCAAAATTGAAATCTGTGTCATGAACATCAGAGGTTTAATGCCTAGCTTTAATCAAGAGAATATCTCTTCATAGTTAATCCCCAGATCAAAAATTAGGCCAGGATACCCATAATGGCCTTGTAGAATAGATAAAGAGATGAGGTGAAGTTGGAATAGATCAGACCTGTCACCCCATTTTTTTAGCCAAAAGAGACAACAACATGGTCAAATATTGGTATTTCACTGAACCATCAAGATACCTGGATCATAGTTGTCTTAACAGACAACTTGCATATCCCAATGTATGTAGGAGCCTCACTATTCATGAAATAAGTACGAACCATCATAGGGTGATAGTCCTACTCCACCCATATGGTACATATGTATGAACCATGTGAGAGGAATATCAGTCCATACTAAAATGAGGGGGGCCTTAGGTACAAGAATAATGCTCATAGAATATGTAAAGAGGCATGATGACACACAAAATGGATAACTCAGATTATCTCAATCATTAGAATACCGAAACCTATGGCTAATAGTGTCTCTCTACCTAGGTCAGCATGTCCAACATTTTATTGGGAGCCGATCACACTCCACCAAGTCTCTACTCACAACTAATGTAAATTCTATGTTGTGGAAATGCACAACAATTATATGAGATGTAAAGAGCAAGTGTAGCATACGTAGATCCAATAGTTAAGCTGATCAATTAAACATTGAAACATCTCAAATATTCATAATCAATTAAATAATGAATTTGTACTTGTAACAATTAATAAATGATAGGAAATTACTTAAACATATAAGAGGAGAGAGAAACTTAGTTGTATAGGTTATTACTGTACTGCCAGAACAGTGTAACAAGTGCCCCGATGATGATACAGGTCTCCTCGCAAGGTGTTCGGGATCCGGAAAAGCCCTCGGAGTATGCGTTAACATCCCGCATGCCCCGCTTAGCCCCCGCGCCCTTTGTTTTCCCCTTTTTCCCTCTTTCCTTGGCCTCTTGACCTTCAGTGACGAAACCGCCGCCCTGCAGGGTGGCGGTCTCGTGACCGCCGCCAGGGCGGCGGTCCTGTAACCGCCGCCCTGCTCAGAGCGGCGGTCCTGTGCGCATTTTCCAGAACGCTCTTTTGACGCGACTCGCGTGAAATATCACGTTTCACCAGCTTTCTTTGCCGACTTGAGCATGCATTTATGTTTTTGGTCCCCTGGAATAGTGTTTTTCCTTTGTTTATTGTTTAGGAGTTCAGTTTGGTTTTGATCTTTGGGTGATTGAATTCCTATAAATGCATGGCTTGTGCTCAAGCAAAAAGTTTTTGGCCTCTCTGAAGTTTGATCTTTGCTCTCATTCCCTCAGTTAGCTTGTTTAGAAGCCATAGCTTGAATTCACTTGCATCTTTTGTTAAATTGCTCAGCTGTTGGTAAGCCATAGACCCATCTTGTGCAGGCAGTGCTGTTTTTCTCCAATCTAGTTTTTGGCCTCTCTCAAGTTTTGTTTTCTGGATTCCTCTTTGCAATTCCTTTAGTTTTCCTTTGCTTAGAATACTTAGTTTTCTTCATTGCGTGTTTTGGTTAGTATTGTGTTGCAGCTGGTAAGCCACATATCCATCTTGTGCAAGTGCAGTCATTACTTGAGGCCACCAATTTTACTCCAATCTTCTCATTCTCAGTGCTGTGGTCTGTTAGTTTGTTTGGGATTGATAGTGTAGTTCATTTCATGCTTAGTGTGCATTGACTAGCTGTTGGTAAGCCACATATCCAACTTGTGCAAACAGTGTTGCTGTTTTATCTAATCCATTAGAGTAGAATAGCTTAGGAAGCCATTAAAGTTGCAGGTTTTGCTCTTCATACAGGATAGTTTCAGGTTCTGGATGCATTTTGTTGCACGATTCGCAGTAGATCCCGCTAGGAATTGCATAAGCCAAGCTCTGTACTCTTGCGCTATCCCTCTCCTATCCGCATTCTATTCTATCTGCATTCTGAAGGTTGTCCCTTGTTCCAAACACCTATTCCTGTTGATGCAAGCATTACACGCTTTTCTGGATCTACGTGAACACAAAGAACGAAGAGATCATACTGAGGGGACAAGATCACACACACCATCGGATTCGCCACTGTTCTGCGAAATCCAGGTTTTAAACTTTCAAAGTTTTAGTTAGAACCATATCAAACAGAGTAGTTAATCACTTTATTTCAGTTAATTTTATTCTCGATATTGCCGGGGAAGCTGTGGGGATTGATAGTTTCTGAGAAACTATGATTCACTCCTCACTTCTGAGGTAGGGTCGAGAATCTTGCTAATAGATTAGTTATTTCATTGTTTAGAATAGATATACAAAATTACACAGACAAATAACCACACTCGGTTATCTTGTTTGTTTTAAGTTATTAGTTTAGTTGTCAATTCTAAATATTTTAAATAGCTGCTTTCTTAAATTCATTTAAATCATCAGAAAATACAAAAAGAAGTCATATATGCTAGAAGTATACTTAGATTTCACTTTATTATAGTTTGTTTTATTACTGCTTTTGCATGACAATTACGGGACCTAGGGAGCCCAGGGAATACATTTTTGAGCCAATCGTGCCTCAGCCCAATCTCATAGCGGCAATAACTGATATTGACCAAAATCTTAGGATACAAGTATTCCAAACAACCACAGATTTACAACTGATCAGTTCTCAGTTAAGAGGATTAAACATAGAAGACGACCAAGCACATGTGTTTTGGTCAAGTCAGCCAAACTACAGATTACCCTAGAAAACATCCACATGACTGTAGAAGGGCTCGAAAGAGAACAAACATTCGGGTGTGATCCTCTAGTTCCACAGCCAGACGCTGGAGACACCCTCGTAGATATAGATACCAGCTTAAGAATCCAGGTTGCGAGAACGCCTGTAAGGTATTCTGAGAAGATTGCACAACTATTGGTTCTAAACATAGAAGCTGAGAAAGCATACGATTACTGGATACTAGGGATTAGAACTTGATCCCACGTATGACCATAATAGGACCGCAACAACCAAGAGTCTATGGTTGTGATCCACAGATCCCACAGCCCAACGAATCCATAAGTCAGTTAGACATAGACACTAGCCTACGCACACTGGTATTCAGGTCTACTCCACTTCCACCTATTATCATCGAACAACTATCCTTACTGGATGTAACAGCTAACGAAGCTAGGGAATTCTGGACTAGGCCAGAAAATCATCCATAGAGTCAATTATATTCATCATCCACTATATGACCTTATCGGGAGATATACACGAAACAATCCCAGGTCATTTTCCACGTATTCCGCAACCCATAGATCGAATCACGCCAGAGCTCGATATTGATTGGAGCCTTCGAGCAGTCATCCTTGCTGATCGATCTATCACACCAGTCCAGGTTAGAAGGGCCTTCTTTGCCTTAGATTCAAAAATTCCACTAGTGCGTGTCGAAGACATTAGATTGCCTAACTAGTTTTCCGTATACTACCTATATTCCATCCCCACCGGCTGTCTCGGCACGACCTCGGGAGGTCGGGTACGCGGAAGAGTCACTTGTAGATTTCACGCCGCTTGTGCTCGGCGTACAAAATTGTCGCTTTTCCGATGTACAAAATTGGTGAACCCGACGTGAAACAAACAATTGTTTCACCTTCTCTTTGAGAAGTTTCATCTTCTCTCATTCACCTTCGCTCCTTCCCATTATTCTGCGGGTATTCATATACCCCCCGAATATGTCGGGATTCGATGCATATGGCAGACCCCTCTTGGGTCTTGAGGCATACTATGCCCAGCAAAATAGACAATCATCACCCTCGCTCTCAGTATGGGGTGACAACTATTCAACTAATCAGTTGTCAACACAAACTCCAAGAATCAGATATAGTTCGTCTTTTCAAACTGAGGAGTTAGATCAACCCCCTCGAACCCAACAAACAGAGCCTTCAGGTTCGAACAATATGACGTTTACCGGAGAATCTGGTTCGTCTCCTCAAATGCTACTCAGACCACAAATTAGTAGGCAATCAGATCCATACCTGGTCTTAGATGATGGACAGCCAACACGTTATCCTAGGAGTGAACAACGCTCCCGGGGAATGTACCCATCTATAGGAGGTTTACAAATACAACCCGAAATCTCTTTTCAAGAAAATACCTCTATGCCACTGCATACAGGAAATATTCTGGGAGAAACTTGGCAAGATAGCGATCAGTTTATGACAGGATATCACGTACCTTTACAACACCAAGGTATACAACAAATGCCGTTTAGGCAAAGTACCGTGACTTCACCAAATGAAGTCATTTCAACGTTAGTAGAAAGAGTGAGAGGGTTAGAACTGGCTCAAGCAAGTCAAACTTCTCCGTTCATACAAACAGGAAGTTCCAATCCTCCATACCACTCTGGCCAGGTAGATCTCCTTACGGGAGTAGGCACGTTAGGCATGCCTCCTCAATATCCACAACAAACGCCAACAAGGCCTATCATCTCTAACACTATTCCTCCCAGTCTAGTGTCGAACAGTCCGTTCCTTGACAATACCCCGTCCTACTTAAACATATACTCTAAATCACCACAAGGAGACATGTTCTCCTCTCCCGGCATGTTTTCTCAAACGCAGGGACCTCCCTATGCCCCTGCCAATGCATACGCTGCACCGTATCAACAACCTATCCCACCACCACTCCCTCAGCAAACACCATCAATGGTCGAAAGCTATGCGATAGGGACTTATTCAGAATACCTAAAGGAACCCTTAGATTTCACCATACGAAGCGTCATGCTTCCAAGACCTCTCCCTGATTTGCCCAAGTTCAAGGGTGAGGGAGATCCAAACGCGCATATCAAAGCTTACGCTACAGCCATTCGGGAATTACTCCCATGGGATGGGGTTGTTGCTAAAATATTCCCCAAAACCTGGAAGGCATCGCTCTCGATTGGTATTATAGAATACCTGAGGCTTCCATACATTCATTTAGACAACTCGTGTCATATTTCATCAAAGCCTTCGACATGAACAAACTGTTGAGAACAGGAATCAGGGAATTCCTGCATATCAAACAAGAACACAATGAATCTGTCGCCCATTTCATCCAGAGGTGGCGTACAGTTCTTTACTCATCAGCAAGTGCTCCAAACATGGATCAGATGGAACTATGTGATTTATTCCTTCATTCTCTCAGCAGAGAAGTGAAGGAAGAAGTCCAGAAGTTCCCACTAAGGACTTATGATGAAGTACTTGAGAGCGCTCTGCGAATAGATCAAGCAGCGATAGATAGTGGTCGTAAGACATATGGAACAAACGGGAGGTTAATCACCTCCACTCAAAACACTACAACTACCACAAATGTCAATCAAGGACCCAAAATCCTTAACAAAAATCGTGGGGTAACAACGGATGGAGTAACCGACCAGCCCAAGAGGGTAAATGTTGTTAATGCTCCGTCACAAACAAACAACCAACGAAACAACAACTTTACCCCGACAATCAATACAGTGGATTTTAACCATCCACAACAACAACAACAACAACGGTGAAATCCCATACAAGGGCCAAGCCAAAACTCATTTGGTTACCAAAACCAAAGTCAAAACCAGAAACAACAATTCCAAAACTTTGGTCCTAATAGGCAACAGTTTGATCGGAATTTTAGGCCACAATACACACCAAACCAACAAAACGGGAATTATAACCCCAATTCTTATTGTGGTTTCCATAAAATTCGGGGTCACGATACTAGAACGTGCCGTGACTACAATAAATTTATGCAACGCTTGCCAGAAGAACAAAGACAATTCTTCACAGACCTGTTTTTGGCGGATCCCGTCTCATCATCACCAAATACTCTCGCAGGGGCAGTTTCTCCTCAGAATGCTCCCCTCAAGATCTTTAATGATCCGCTCCCAAATCATGACAGCAATAGGCTGAATCCAACCGGAACAAACAAAGGTGCAGTGACGGGAAACAATGATCATGAAGCCTCGACTTCATTAAATCCGTCAGTTGCGCCACAGTTGGGAGCTCAACCGAGACCTAAGATAGTCAGTTTGGTAGAATTAGACGCTGAACTACCTATCGAAGCTATAACAAGAACACGAGAGTATTTCTCTCAACCGAGCCCAAGTCATCTGCCAGAGACAGATAAGAGTCAGCAAATAGTTGAAAAACCCATCGGTGCCTATGATTTAATTAGTGACCTAACAAAGACCTTCTCACACATTTCATTTTTGGACTTACTAAAGAACTCTCCCCCTCACAGAGCTGCTCTTTTAGAAGCATTAGGTCTAGGCCATCTAATTAACATCACTCCACCTCCCGAAACACAAGTAAATCACGTAGATTTTGATATCCACCCTCCGGGGCAGCCGGACAAGGATGTCGAATTCATCTTCGAAATAAGTAAAATGCCCACAGATGCTGAGATCGCACGCCGAGGTGACCCAGCCTTACACTTGCAAGTATGGGTTTATAATAACTATGTAAAACGGGCAATGGTTGACGATGGGGCCGCAGTTAACATAGTCCCTTTCTCTTTCCTCCAAAAACTTGGATATGGAGAAACAAACTGTTCCACTACATGAAATACCTTGAGAGGCTATGATAGCCTTAAAGCCACTTCGATAGGAACTATAATACTGCCGGTCACCTTAGGGCCCAAAACCATCTTGACTGAGTTTTATATTATAGATCGGGAAACTAACTATAATATGATCCTCGGCCGACCTTGGATACATCGAATGAAGGCAATCCCTTCCACGCTATTTCAAGAAGTAAGATTCTTGCATCTAGGAAAGGTTTTTGTAGCCAAAGGCGATCCAAAACCTTTTGATTTGCACCTAGCTGATTTAAAGAAAAGACCAGGGGTGCACTCAGAATTTGAACTTCCAACAAACCAACTTAATAAACCCTCTGACCCAAAGCCAGAGGAAAAGTTGATACCTACGACGGATCTTGAAACTACCAGTGTAGCCAAAACAATTCCAACCCCTAAAGATAAAACTAAAGAAACAGTATCATTAGGGACTACTGCGAAAATCGTTGAGTTGATAGAACAAGATTCACCAATGTTCTTACCATTCGATTCAGTAGGCATAGGATTTTCCCTAGGTGTTGGTTCCTTGCCAGCAGAAGATCTCTGTATGGTAGAAGTAGAGTGTGCAAACGCAACAGATGCCCCAACAACTATACTCCCGGCTAAGTATTGGACTCTCCATTTCGATGGAGCTAAATGTCGTTATGGAGCAGGGGCAGGTATAATTCTTACTTCGCCCGAGGAGAAAGTCCTCCCATTCGCTTTTAAATTAAACTTTGAATGTACAAACAATGGCGCTGAGTACGAAGCCCTCCTCCTTGGCCTTACCTTAGCCAAAAGAATTGGTATTGATAACATCAGAGTCCTGGGAGACTCGCAATTAGTGACAAACCAAGTTTCTGAAGTATATGAAACTAAAGCCGAACATTTGCAACTCTACAAAAATGCTGTATTAGATTTAAGCAAGGCGTTTAACTTTATATCCATTGAAGCAATCCCTCGAGAGAAAAATCTTCTCACCGATTCAATAGCAACCTCAGCATCGCGTTTTACTCCAAGCAACGAGTTAAAAGATACCCAGTTCACAGTGTCCATTCGTGATGAACCATTGATAAAAATAATGACAAATCCTCTTTCAAGCAGAAGTGAATCTACCATCCTAGACCATGTTGGAAATGATGTGGCTACTTTGGATTACTTAAATGCCTATGCAGCACTACATCTCTCCTATCACATGCTAGATTTATCCCTGATTCCGCATTCGTCTTCCTACTTCGGAAATCCCGTAACGGATCTTCCCTCACAAAGGGAACCTAGCATATACGCAATAGAAAATGGGGATGATCTAGATTTACCTCCAGCACCACCTGAGTTCGAAGAGGGTAACGCCTCTTTGATCGAAGAAACAATCGATGTCAACATCGGGACAGAAGATGAACCAAGAATATTGAAACTAGGTTCTTCGTTAACCCCAGAAGAAGTGGAAATACATACTCAGGATTCTCAAAGAACATCAGAAGGCGTTTGCATTTAATTACAAGGAGATGACGGGAGTCGCACCCCACATTGCGGTGCACAACCTCGTCACTAGATCAGATGCAAAGCCAATTAAACAAAAATCAAGACCCATGAAGCCCAAAGTAGCTCTCATGGTAAAAGAGGAAGTAATAAAACTCCTTCAGGTAGGATTCATCAAGCCAGTTGACTACTCCCAATGGGTATCTAACATCGTTCCCGTTCTCAAGAAGAATGGAAAGATACGCATTTGCATAGATTTTCGAGACATCAACAAAGCGTGTCCTAAAGACGATTTCCCATTACCATCCATAGACGTTATTGTTGATGCAACAGCTGGTTTTGAACTCTTGTCTCTCATGGATGGATTCTCGGGATACAACCAAATCAGAATATCCGAGCAAGATCAAGCTAAAACCACGTTCATAACTCCTTGGGGAACCTATTGCTACGCTGTTATGCCTTTCGGTCTCAAAAACGCTGGTGCTACATACCAGCGGGCTATGACTTATATATTTCACGATTTAATTCATAAAATCATGGAATCCTACGTAGATGACTTGTTGGCTAAGGCCAAGAAGCGTTGTGACCATCCCGAAGTACTCCGCGTCATTCTTTCACGCCTAATAGAATACGGAGTCACGCTAAACCCAGAGAAATGCGTCTTTGGTGTAACGGGAGGGAAGCTCCTAGGTTATATCATATCATCACGAGGAATAGATGTTGACCCAACCAAAATTCGGGCTGTCCTCGAAATGGTTCCACCTTCGGATGAATCTGGAATCAGGTCATTTCTCGGAAAGCTAGGTGCAATCCGAAGATTTATCCCAGACTTAAGCTTCGCTATTCATCCAATCAATAATTTACTCAAGAAAGACTATAGCATTGATTGGACCGAAGACTGCAATGAAGCTTTCAACGCAGTTAAACGTTTCTTGCTGTCACCACCTACGCTAATGCCACCTAAGCAAGATCGCCCGTTGATTTTATACTCACGAGCTACCAATGTCTCGCTGGCCTGTATGTTGGCCCAAGAAGACGATAACAAGAGAGAACGTGTAATTTATTTCATTAGCCGAACACTGCTCGACTATGAAACACGCTTTACACAAGCAGAGCGAGAATGTCTTGCCATAGTCTTCGCAACCAAACGCCTAAGACACTATATGCTAAATCAAGAAACGAAGGTCATGGTGAAAACGGACCATTTACGGACTTTTCTCACACAAGGTTCCTTGTCTAAAAAGGCTGGACGTTTTATAACCTTAATGGGAGAGTTCGAATTAACATTTGTAAATCAGAAGTCGGTTAAAGGACAAATCATCGTGGATTGGTTAGCTGATAATCCATTAGATGGAGGCGATCTAGTAGATTTGGATTTTCCAGATGAATGCGTATACTACATCGAAACTCGACCTGCTATCTCTGAGTGCCCTTGGTACACTGATATCATTAATTATATCATGGACCATACGTACCCGGATGCAGTTACACCACAACAAAGAAGGCGATTACGCATAATCGTAGCTAAATATGTCATTATAGAGCAGGTGCTCTATCGAAAAGGCATTCGATGGAATGCTCTTAAGATGTGTTGACACAGAAGAGTCCAAGAGGATTCTCCATGAATCCCACAGCGGTATATGTAGAGGCCACTTCGGTGGCCATGCCACCGCTCGAAAAATACATCGAATGGGCTATTTCTGGCCCACTCTAGAACGTGACGCGATAGAGTTTGCACGCAGGTGTCATAAGTGCCAAGAATTCTCCCACGAGATCCACATGCCAGCACAAGCTCTACAACCAATCGCAACTCCATGGCCCTTTTCTACATGGGGCCTGGACTTGATAGGGAAGTTCTCTCCCTCATCCACAGACGGCCATAATTTTATAATCACGGCCACTGAATATTTTACCAAATGGGTGGAGGCCATGCCTCTTACTACTGTACCTGGTTCTGTGATCGCCAAGTTCATTTTGAACCAAATCATTTGCAGGTACGGTATCCCGCAAATCATTATCTCAGATAATGGAACTTCTTTCAAGAATGAGGAAGTTCGTGAACTATGCAACAAATTTAAAATAAGCCATCATACGGCTTCCTTGTATTATCCCCAAGCCAACGGACAGGCTGAAGCAACAAACAAAACACTGAAAGCCATTCTCCTTAAAATAGTAAAAGAAAACAAGCGAGATTGGCATTTGAAGTTATATCCGGCCTTGTGGGCCCACCGAACCTCAATAAGAACACCAACGGGAGCAACTCCTTTCTCGCTAGTATTTGGGGCAGAAGCAGTTCTCCCGCTTGAGGTCGAAATACCCAGTCTCCGCATTTCACTACAAGGGATTCTGGATGAAGACGCTTACAAAGAGGCACATCTTTCCCAATTAGAAAGCCTAGATGAAACTAGGTTAGATGCTGAGCAGCGGCATAGAGCTTATGCTGACCAGATGTGCCGGCAGTATAACAAAAAAGTCTATGAACGTGATATATACGAAGGTGATCTAGTTCTAAGACTAGACAGCCGGATCGACAAGAAGACCGGCGAAGGAAGGAAATTCCGGCCCAAATGGTTGGGCCCATACTGAGTCATGAAGGACTATGGAAATGGTGCATACCTCTTATGTACGTTAGAAGGTGAGGAGTTTGGTGAAACAGTCAATTCCCTGCACCTCAAACGTTTCTACGCATAAGCAGCTAACACTACCTATATAGCTATCTACATTGCATTTTCATATAAATTAGGATCATTTTGTCCATTTGTTTCTTACACAGATTGTGATCAAGGAGTCTATTCTCAAAGCAATTTATTACAAACTCATGATGTTGTTGGCACAAAACTTTCTAATCATATCTCTCCATTTTCACGATATCATCAATCACTTCAGAATCTTTTATCAAATAAAATCAAACATGACGAAGTCTTAACGGTAACCATACCAAGATCTGCAAGTTTGTTCTCACTTTGATTTCTTCTTAGGATAGGTGTCTTGCCTATGGTCTGTTCTAGAAGCTTCATGGTGTCACATCTATCCCATATACACATCTCTTTGGAAATAAGCATATACTGACATTTTACTCAAAAAGACAAGTCAAAAAGTGATTAAAACAGAAAATTTTATTTTTACACATTTCCTTGCCCCACCAACCTTCGGTGATGAGCTTGCGTCTCTTACTAGTGACGTAGGGTTGGGAAAGGATGGAAATGCCCTTACTCGCCTATGCCTTGCCCACGGTGATAAACCCACACTTCTTACTAGTAGCATGGGGCAAAGTGTAGGGGGTCCTCTAGACAATGCAAACGTTAAAAGGTCATAAACAAACTATTCAAACTTTGAGTCAAAAACGAATGAATCAGATGTTCAAAATTCCAAGAGAGTTAAAATCCTAAAAACCCAGATTTTGTCTACTATGTGGCCATCTACGGGTCTAAGTCTGGATAAACCGCAAAGCAAGTTGCACCCAAAACTATGAAGTCATTCAGGTAGAGTAAGCTTGTAGTTTTCAATTTGGTTCCACCAAAGCTTCGTCTGTCTTTCATCACTATCATTTCACCATATTTCATAACTTGCGCCCTTCTTGGCTCTTGGTGATGAGCCCTCGCATCTTACTAGTTGCGTGGAGTTAGGAGTGGGGCAAGTTAATCTGTTCATCATACTGGTTATTTTCATCACTTTGCCAAAACAAACATGAGGTATCCAAATTGCTCACAGAAGCTAAGATTTAAGATCACAATATATCTACAATATCATATATCAGCATCATGAAACACAAAAAGAAAGCAAGCATTTGCATCATCTGTTCTCCACTGCATACATATAAAAAAGCATATAAAACATACATCGTAGTATACACAAAGAAGTTGGAAACAGAAAGGGAAAACACCAGTGACAAGTTTTGATCCAAAAACGAATGCATATATATAAATAATCAATGTTTATATACAATGCCATCATGCTCTAGGCATGGTCAAAATGCTCAAAGAGCCCGTGATATACAAAAGAATCTATAGTACAAAACGCATAGGAGCCAAGTAGTCTCTCAACCCCTGCGCGACCCCTCTGAAGGTGCGTGCCCTCGCCTAGGGCTCCGGCTACGCCGGCGCTCTGAATGCACGGAGGGCTCAGGGTCCCGAGGGGCAGCCGGTCTCACCACGAGAATGGCTCCTCATAAGACGCTCGGCTGTCCTATAGCCTGCCAACTCTGTACGGAGAGTCGACACCATCCTGGCCACGTGCCAAACAGGAGCGAAGACGTCAGTATGCCTACCGGCTGCTGAAGGCTCCCCGGCATCTACAGATAGCTCCGCACGGGTCTTATCCATAGGGATCATCAGAGAATCAGTGCATACCCTGCGGATTAGATCCCGCCACTCGTCAACAGTCTCTGCAAAACAAAGAAGAAAAATGAATTAGAAACTAGGCAAGAGACTAAAAGATACAATATCAAAACATAAGGAGAGATAGCAATTAAAAATCCTAAATTAAACAAACATTGAAAAGATGAGAGGATAACTTACTCGGATCACCGGGCCTCCAAGATGGGTCGCTGGGGCCAGCACCCGCCGCAGATGCCGCTGCCGACTGAGGGGCTGCTCCTGTAGTAGGAGCAACATGACGCCCCGCAACTGACTCATCCTCTCCACCATGGCCCTGGGAGAGTGGCTCCTCTGAAGCTAGAGTCTCTCTCTCTGCACTCTGCTCGGCCCTCTCTGCCTGTAAAATATCCTGAGTGTCATGCCACTCAGGATCGCTATCATCCGTCTGCTCCTCTGACCCTCCCTCTGTAAACTCCTCAGAATCGGAGTCAATATCTATGGGGTCATCGCTGCTGTGAGCAGGACCCGCAGCAATCTGAAGCAAAGGTGCCCGGGGCGCACCGGCTCTCCCTCTAGCCCGAACTACCCTCCTGGCTGCAATGGGAGTGCCAGGAGTGATCACTGTCCAACCACGGCCTCTAGGCCCTCCTCTAGCCTCGCAGACTGATCTGTAAACTGGTGCCGCTGGGGGAAGCATGCCCGCATATGGAAGGCCGAACTGCTGAGGAACTCTGCCAAAAGGGTGTACCTCCACCCATCCCACGCGGTCGATAAGCTGCCCTGTGGTGGAGTAGGAGATCAATGTAAGGGTCTCCTCGCCCCATATGCCGGCCATAAGCCGGTACGGCGTCGCCTCCATATCTGCTGTGGTAAGGGAGGCAACTGGCTGGTGAGGTGCTCTAAGCACCGACATATCTGACCATCTAGCTGCCCTCACAGCCCCTGGGTCTGCCACCTCTACCCCTCTGCCATAAGGAATAAAATGCTCGTACACCCAACTCATGACTAGAGTCGGGTGGCTCAATGACTGTCCCTGCAAACGGACCACCCTGTATAAGTCATGGTAGGTGGTCCCCAGAATATCTGCGCCCCAGGCATATATCCGGCCATGCCCCTCTATCTGTGCAATGATGGGGGCCCAGCAGTATAGTAAAGTATCTCCTCCCTTGTCCCCGATCAGCCTCGAGGCAAGGATCCCCATGATAGCCTGTCGAAATACGGGGATGGGCAAAGAAGGAATCGATCGAACTCTCACTCCCTTCTTCGACCCCGTAGAGATGGCTGCATCCCCCATGTAGCCTGCCCACTGTGCAATCTGTGCTCGAGACCCTGCCATCTCCAGTGTGAGTCTCCTCCCGATGATCGGGACCCCCAGGATACGGTAGACATCCTCCAAAGTGATGGTCCACTCACCGCGGACCCCTGGCAGTCGGAAAGTGTTCCGATCTGCATCCCAATATGAAAACAAGTCACAAAGTATGTGACTGGATGGTGTGACATGGGGCACGCGTGATATACGCAATATGCCAGCCCTCTGTAATGTATCCTCCTCATCCTGAGAAAGGGCATCCAATACCCCCGAAAGCCAATCACACTCTCTCTCTCGGCTCCATCTGATATACTCCTCCCTCGCCTGCATACACCCAAAAACACACAAAACAGAGCAAGTTAGTATCTAATCAATATCGAGAGAGTCATAAAAGCATATAGAAATGATAAAAGTACAAGTACAGTCTCCAAAATAGGTTCCTTTTGCATTCTGTGCAAAACCGCCGCCCTGAGCAGAGGGGCGGTTTTGTAACCGCCGCCTTGAAGGCGGCGGTCGTGTAACCGCCGCCCTGATCAGGGCGGCGGTCGCGGTCCGAAAACCCGCGCGGGTTGTTAACCCCAAAAAGCCCAAAATGAGCAAAAATAGACCATTTAAACTAAAAATGGAGCCTACCCAGTAGGCCCCCCCTAGGTGGACCTTTTGAACCTAACATTTTCAAAAATAATCCCCCCATTGCAAAGAATTTGCCATTTCAAATTTGAAGAGGGAAAAACACAAAATTGAGGAAAACCAACCTGTGATCTGGCGGGCGGTGTTCCGCACGTGGAGGCATGCTCACGATCTCACTGCGGACGTTTTGACTCTATTCACGTGAGAAACCGTCACCGTGGGTCCCAGAGCTCAAAATCAATCAAATCGACTCGCGCAAATGAATAGGAAAATGGGCCCACTTTCATATATATATCATTCTATTTCGTTTTAAAATGACTTTTTCGCAGGTTTGGAGCGCTGATGGAGGTAAGTTTCTATCCCCGCACGAATGGTACGTTCTCCTTCCCTATTATTTTAGCGTGTATCTTCCAAATTATTGTATCTATCTGCACTTGAGTTCTCTTTTCATTTTGCAGGTAGCGGGAATTTTGGATGGCGTCATTTCGACACACGGACGAGTAAGGTATAGCTTCTAACTCCCCATTTCGGGACTGCCATACTCGAACCCAACGTTTTATGCCTCTTCATGGCTAAAACGCTTCTCCGAGGGGGCAATATGTACGTACCCAAAATTGTAAGGTACTGTACTACCAGAACAGTGTAACAAGTGCCCCGATGATGATACAGGTCTCCTCGCAAGGTGTTCGGGATCCGAAAAATCCCTCGGAGTATGCGTTAACATCCCGCATGCCCCGCTTAGCCCCCGCGCCCTTTGTTTTCCCCTTTTTCCCTCTTTCCTTGGCCTCTTGACCTTCAGTGACGAAACCGCCGCCCTGTAACCGCCGCCCTGCTCAGGGCGGCGGTCCTGTGCGCGTTTTCCAGAATGCTCTTTTGACGCGACTCGCGTGAAATATCACATTTCACCAGCTTTCTTTGCCGACTTGAGCATGCATTTATGTTTTTGGTCCCCTGGAATAGTGTTTTTCCTTTGTTTATTGTTTAGGAGTTCAATTTGGTTTTGGTTTTGGTGTTTGAATTCCTATAAATGCATGGTTTGTGCACATGCAAATGTTCTGGATTGAAGCTTCTGGATTTTGAAGTTTGATCTTTGCTCTCATTCCCTCATTTTAGTGTTTTAGTTAGGCTTGTTTAGAAGCATAGCTTGAATTCAGCATCAATTGCTCAGCTGTTGGGCCTAGACCCATCTTGTGCAGGCACCACCGTTATTTCATCCAATCTAGTTAGAAGCTGGCCTCTCTCAAGCTTTGTTTTCTAGATTCCTCTTTGCAATTCCATTAGTTTTCCTTTGCTTAGAATACTTAGTTTTCTTCATTGCGTGTTTTGGTTAGTATTGTGTTGCAGCTGGTAAGCCACATATCCATCTTGTGCAAGTGCAGTCATTACTTGAGGCCACCAATTTTACTCCAATCTTCTCATTCTCAGTGCTGTGGTCTGTTAGTTTGTTTGGGATTGATAGTGTAGTTCATTTCATGCTTAGTGTGCATTGACTAGCTGTTGGTAAGCCACATATCCAACTTGTGCAAACAGTGTTGTTGTTTTATCTAATCCATTAGAGTAGAATAGCTTAGGAAGCCATTAAAGTTGTAGGTTTTGCTCTTCATACAGGATAGTTTCAGGTTCTGGATGCATTTTGTTGCACGATTCGCAGTAGATCCCGCTAGGAATTGCATAAGCCAAGCTCTGTACTCTTGCGCTATCCCTCTCCTATCCGCGTTCTATTCTATCTACATTCTGAAGGTTGTCCCTTGTTCCAAACACCTATTCCTGTTGATGCAAGTATTACACGCTTTTCTGGATCTACGTGAACACAAAGAACGAAGAGATCATACTGAGGGGACAAGATCACACACACCATCAGATTCACCACTGTTATGCGAAATCCAGGTTTTAAACTTTCAAAGTTTTAGTTAGAACCATATCAAACAGAGTAGTTAATCACTTTATTTCAGTTAATTTTATTCTCGATATTGCCGGGGAAGCTGTGGGGATTGATAGTTTCTGAGAAACTATGATTCACTCCTCACTTCTGAGGTAGGGTCGAGAATCTTGCTACTAGATTAGTTATTTCATTTGTTTAGAATAGATATAATAAATTACACAGACAAATAACCACACTCGGTTATCTTGTTTGTTTTAAGTTATTAGTTTAGTTTTTAATTCTAAATATTTTAAATAGCTGCTTTCTTAAATTCATTTAAATCATCAGAAAATACAAAAAGAAGTCATATATGCTAGAAGTATACTTAGATTTCACTTTATTATAGTTTGTTTTATTACTGCTTTTGCATGACAATTACGGGACCTAGGGAGCCCAGGGAATATATCTTTGAGCCAATCGTACCTCAGCCCAATCTCATAGTGGCAATAACTGACATTGACCAGAATCTTAGGATACAAGTCTTCCAAACAACAACAGATTTACAACTGATCAGTTCTCAGTTAAGAGGATTAAACATAGAAGACGACCAAGCACATACGTTTTGGTCAAGTCAGCCAAACTACAGATTACCCTAGAAAACATCCACATGACTGTAGAAGGGCTCGAAAGAGAACAAACATTTGGGTGTGATCCTCTAGTTCCATAGCCAGACGCTGGAGACACCCTTGTAGATATAGATACCAGCTTAAGAATCCAGGTTGCGAGAACGCCTGTAAGGTATTCTGAGAAGATTGCACAACTATTGGTTTTAAACATAGAAGCTGAGAAAGCATACGATTACTGGATACTAGGGATTAGAACTTGATCCCACGTATGACCATAACAGGACCGCAACAACCAAGAGTCTATGGTTGTGATCCACAGATCCCACAGCCCAACGAATCCACAAGTCAGTTAGACATAGACACTAGCCTACGCATCTTGGTATTCAGGTCCACTCCACTTCCACCTGTCATCATCGAACAACTGTCCTTACTAGATATAGCAGCTAACGAAGCTAGGGAATTCTGGACTAGGCTAGAAAATCATCCATAGAGTCAATTATATTCATCATCCACTATATGACCTTATCGGGAGATATACACGAAACAATCCCAGGTCATTTTCCACGTATTCCGCAACCCATAGATCGAATCACGCCAGAGCTCGATATTGATTGGAGCCTTCGAGCAGTCATCCTTGCTGATCGATCTATCACACCAGTCCAAGTTAGAAGGGCCTTCTTTGCCTTAGATTCACAAATTCCACTAGTGCGTGTCGAAGACATTAGACTGCCTAACTAGTTTGTCTGCATATTCTACCCCCACCGGCTGTCTCGGCATGACCTCGGGATGTCGGGTACGCAGAAGAGTTACTTGTTGATTCTCACACTCGCCTATAGCTTTTCCGACGTACCTTTTCTATCTACACTTGAGTCCTCTTTTCATTTTGCAGATAGTGGGAATCTGGATGACGACATTGTGACGCACAGGTATGTCAGGTATAGCTTCTAACTCCCCATTTTGGAACTACCATACTCGGACCCACCATTTTATGCCCCTTCATGGCTAAAACGCTCTCTGAGGGGGCAATATGTACATACCCAAAATTATATGTACTGTATTACTGAAAAGAGGTTACAGAAACCCCAATGATGATTCAGATCTCTTTGCAAGGTGTTCATAATCCAGAAAGCTCACCAAGTATAAATTTACATCCCCAAAATACTTGTCTAGCCTTTACATGTTTTGTCCTAACCATTTCTCTCTTTTTCCTTGCATTTTTGTCATCAGTTATAGGACCATCGCCCTGCTTGGGTGGCGGTCCCATGACTGCCGCCCAGGATAGGGTGGAAGTCTTGTAACCACCGCCCTACACAAGGCGGTGGTCCTGTGCGCATTTTCTAGAACTTTCTGATGCTTTCATCAATGTAAAAAATCAAGTGGCACTCGTATTTCTCAACCACTCTTGCTTGCATTTAAGTTTTAGCCACCTGGTAAATAGTAATTCCTCTTTGTTTATAATAGAAGAGTTCAATTCAAACTTACCCTCTTGTAAATCCAAATGCTTTAAATACCTAGCTTGTCCGCAAGAAAATGGCCCCTCTCTTTCCATGTTTGATTATTAATTGTGTTTTGAAGTTCTTCCATGAGTTTTAATAGGTTTATATTTTACATGAATTCTCAACCTCTCCTTTTTGCTTTAGAGATCATTTGATCCTCATACTTTCATTTTACTCCATTGTTGTCCACACAGTCAGCTTAGTATAAGGTAGTTTGAGTTCTAGATTAGAATCTATTTGATAATCTTAGAGTTACATGTTTTGTTTTGTCATAACAAATAGATCCCATAATTCTTGGTATATTTGCATTATATCCCCACAATAAACCTTGTTAGGATTCACATAGTCAAGTTCTATTCACTTGCACTATCCCTCTCTTACTTGCATTGTATTCAGTTTATATCAAAAGTTGTCATTGTTCGAGTATATTCTTCTGTTGATGCTATAATATTCACACTTTTTCTGGATTCATGAGAACATGAAAGAAAAAAGAGATCACGCTGAGGGAACAAGTCATGACACAACTGGATTTACCACTATTCTGTAAAACTCCAGGTTTTAGCTATCAAATTTATAGTTACAATATATCAAATAGAGTAGAAAATCATTTTATTTCTATAAAATATTTCTTTCATTATTACCAGGGAAGCTGTGGGGAATGATAGCTTCTGAGAAGCTATGATTCATTTCTCACTTCTAAGGTAATATTGGAAGTCTTTCGATTAAACTAGTTAGTTGATTAAATATTTAGGATAAATTCACAAGTACACAAGCAAATAGCTATATCAGGCTGACTTGCTTGTTTTAATTTTGTTATTAGACTAATTTTTCATTATCTGAATATATTAGAATAGTTGCTCTTTTAATTTCGTTCAAATACGCATTATTGAAAATAAAAAATAGGAGAAATATAAGCATAGTGTAGATATATCTTTCATAGTTAATTTACTTGTTTCAGTTAAAATCGAATCATCTCTTACATGATAATTACGGACTCAAAGAGCCCAGGGAATATATATTTGAACCAATAGTACCTTATCCAAATATCTTCACAACATTAATAGATATAGATCAAGGGCTTAAGATTCAAGTCTTTCAAAGGACAAAAAACCCACGAGTAATTAGTGAACAATTGAGGCAATTGAATATTGAAGATGACAAAACATACACATTCTGGTCAAATCAACCCAACTATAGATTGTCTTGATAGGATATCCGCATGACCATACAAGAACCTGAAAGAGAATAAATATTTGGCTGTGATCCTTTAGTTCCACAGCCAGATGCAAGAGACCTTCTCATTGACATAGAGATAGGGTTGCATATACAAGTTTCCAAAACACCCATAAGGTATTTTGAGAAGATCACACAACTCCTGGTACTAAACATAGAAGCTGAAAAAGGCTTATGACCATTGGATAGTTGGAAGAAGAGATTTATTCTTCACATGACCATAACAGGTCCACAACAACCACGAACTCATGGTTGTGATCCCCAGGTCCCAAAACCCAATGGGCCTACAATTTAATTAAATATTGATATTAATTTACGTACACTGGTATTTAGATCCTCACCACTCCTTCCGCCAGATATCATAACACAATTTTCTATATTAAACATAGAAGCCAATCAATCCAACATTTTCTGGGCTAGACTAGAAAACCATCCATAGTTATCCTATAAATCCACTACACCTCTCGTTACCATTTTGCATGACCTTGTTTGGAAATATACACAAATCACCTTTAGGTTACTTTTCAATATATCCAATATCCAATAGATAGGATCTCAGTAGAGCTCGACATTGATTGGAACCTCTAAGAAGCTATTATATCTGAACAATTTATTACACCAATTTAGGTTAGGAGGGATTTCTTTTCCTTAGATTCACAGATTCCATTATTGCATGAGTTGAGGATATTAGATTTCCCAAATAGTTTGTCTGTATCCACATATATTCTCGTTTCCACCGGCTATCTCGGTAGGGCCTTGGGAGGTTGGGTATGAAGAAGAGGCTACTTGTTAGATTCTCATGCTCGCATGTCACTTTTCTATCGTATAGGACCATATACACTAAACATCCGTACATATCTCTGTCCTAAGGTTACATACCATCGAAGGAATCTATATCTCCATTTGCATCCATAAATAGCTCTCATCACAAGGGACAAAAAGGCTAGATTAAATCATGCATCTAAAATTCATAGGAGGGGAGTAAAAAACTCGTGACTTTCCATATACCTGCACGATTATTTACATTCTACATCCATAGATATTTTCTTGCTATCCACGTGTGACATCAAGCACAAGAGTAAATCATAGGGTACAAGCCTCTCGTTTACACTACAGCTACACACACACAAATACAATTGGGTATGAGATCCCAGTGAAATGCTCAATTATAATTCCATCATTTTGGAAGCGCAAGGATAGTCCATGACCCTTTCATTTGCATCTTTATGTTCTCCAAGGGTTTGATGCTTTCTTTGGGGTTTTGTAGGTGATTCAATCATTCCATACTTTGTAGAGATAAGTCGATGAAACTTAGTGACATACATGCGAAAAAAATAATAGCAAGTATGAACCTGGGTTGCGACAGCCTAAAAGGAGGTTCTTCATGAGAATCTCATCGCAAACCAGGGCACCCACGAGCACCTACACTAACCTTTTCTAGGCACCCCAATACTAGTCAAATCTTCTGGATCTACATTTTTCATACACAACTAGCATGTCCAAGACGATCCATCCATCTTTGTTCAACATAGTCTCCACTACAAGGACTAATCCATAGTAACTTATTTGAAATCACATTAAGGCATTACACCCTTACTCATGCACATTAGGGTTTCATTCATTATTACTTATCTGTGCTCATTGGTATAATTCTATATTTCATTAATTTACTGCTACCATCAGCAATAGACTTAGGCTATTATTTTATATCCATTTACACGTATAAGAGTTGTTACCCCTATAGTGCATCCATCCATGTCATCAAAATATACATGAAGGTGCCGAGTATCACCAACTTCTTCGTGACCATCGTCTGTACAAATATTGTGACTCATCAATGTCAACAAATTTACAACTTCCTATTCTAATCATGCTGACTACTACTGAGTGACCCATAACCAACATAGATAATGTCATCAACCAACTTTATGACCAGTCTGAAGGTGTTAGCAAACATGTTGCAATTTCAATAAGATGTAAATATACACTGTTGTTACACCTACCTAACTTCTACCAATGTCTGAATTTTTGTTAGGGGCTTTGTCCTTTACATCATACGTCAGTCTAGATACTCCAGATTTCTCATGTACTTACCTCCATCAGTATGAACAGCTTTCACATGTACAATTTTCATGAATGATTCTTATCTAGGAGCACTTTCCATTCTATCCTCCTTGTGAGTGACACAATCATGAAAAACACAATATACCTGGATTGACTCAGCTAGGCTGTCACTTTTGAGGATAACTATTCTTCGATGCATTCATTCTCACCTTTATCATGGATTCATTAATATTATTACTACTTATGGTCTATGTGACTTTCATCTCACAATTTTCCTATAATGCCAACAGTTATCATGTCTTGCTCCCACTTGACATAAACTCCGCTAAAATCCTTTCTTGATTACCAAGTTGCGGGAATGTTAGATCTTGATCACATTGATATATCATTTTACATTCCCTTTGGTCATGTATTTATCTGCAACGATTGTCTTTCCTAGATATACTCAATGAATACTTACTCACTGGTATGCACATAGGTTTCAACTACCACCCTTTACTGATGTAGGTGATATGCCATGGGCATTTACATCATGTACACCTCAATGGCTTATTATGTGATTAACCTGAAATTATGTACTTACCAAGTCTTTGGTTCTTGTTCATTGAGGATTTGATCCATAGACAACGATGATCTTCTAGATGCCATTACTTTATTTTTCCCATCCTTCACACACTTGGGGGGCATTACACTTATATCCCCCATCTAAATATCCATGGTGCAGATTTTGTATAGACATTTTCACACACACTAACATCGTCCTTACCTGATAATGCACTCAGTTTTCTCCGGTTCAAAATTGACTGTTAAGGGCATCTTATACATATGAACCTCACACACTACACAATATACACTACGCACTCACACATTTTCACTACATCTTACACTTTTATACAAAACATCCTTACACAATCTTTCTGATCCTACACCTTGACAGTGATCTACATCTTACATTTCCTATACATCTACACATCATATCTCATCTACGCATCTTGCATTATACTATTATACATCCTATATTACAAAGGACACTACATCACACATCACATGCCCTTTTTTATCATCACCAAATCTACTAGTACATATTACACATGCCTACTCATATACTTATACGCACCGGCACTCACTATCCTATGACCCATTCTAGTATCATGGTCCTCGATGGACCGATGTTGAGGGTATAAAAATCAAGTGGACAGCTCATCAACATTTTCATACATTCAACCATTCAACCTTTTTCTCTACTGCGATCATTAATCCGATAGTTAGTGATCTGAGCCAGTCATTTCAAGGAGTACATCATCATTTCTTCTCCACATCCTTTAGAATAATAATAGGCTTTAGGCTAAATCATCACTTGCTTCCAAGATAAAACACATCACCTTACCAGCACCAAGATACTAAACATTAGGATAATTCATCTCAAGATTCTCACATGCCTCATCTATATGTCACATCCTCGTCATTACACATTCTGTCACATCATGCTACACACAACATGAAGCCCATACGATTTAATTGCACTAATTACGCATAACTACTCATTTATGGTTCATTCTTGACTGCTGAGGGGGAATCACAATACCATGAAATTCATTGCATCTAATTCTATTGACTTGGGGGGCACTGCAAATTCTATTATTCAATATACCATTACATTACATCCATCCACACATATCTTGGATGCATTTTATCTTTCTTGCAATTTAGTTTTACATGTTCATTTTATTAGAAATTCTAGAGATACATCATCTTGTATGACACATTATATTTATCATAACACATTCGTCATCATCTATGATTTTCTAGTTGTGATCATACCAAGTTATACAATAACCGATTACACGGTCAGCATGGATGCTTTGTGCAAGGTTACCCTAGTACAAGTCCCACAATGAGCTCCCTGTCAACATCGGTTGCCACCCAATTGACGTGTATTACATGTTCTATATTGTTCCATTTTGAAACCTTACATTTCTAGCTTACATTATCATATTATACAAAATATTGACATTCAATTTTTATCTTTATGCAACATGCTAAAGGGTGCTTACTGTGTACACATGTTATTATGAAGGACTAACATTTTATACTGATGCATTAACTATTATATTACTTCTACTTTCTTTTCATTGTATGCCATTATTTTTGGGATTTTCCCTATGTGTTGGGAATTTGGGACTATGGAATAGTGTCTATTATTCAATAAAAAACAAAATCATGCACAAAAAGAATCTAAAAAATTCCCCAAAATATACAGCAAGTGGAAGTATAAACTAGAATAATCCAAATCAAAAAAAATTTCACACACATAACACAACATGTACCATGGTACACCCAATGTGGGCTATGTCCACCAAAGATAAATATCTTGTATATATATAATATAACAAGATTACAAACCAACTATTCAATACAAGAGTACAATGCATCTCTCCAAGAGTATCTCCTCTCCTCGAGATATCTAAATGGATCTCCATGAGTGCACTACAATCGTGCCTCCAAACCACCAGAAGATCTCACATAACTAGGGACCACTCCATCTCTGAACTATGCAATCAATCTCTCACTGTGAATCTACAAACAAGACCTCTCACAAGGGTCTACTAATGTGTAACCATATATGTGCACTAAGAAGTAAGTCTCTCCTCCATCTCACTACATCAACCTATTGCATGCAATAAAATAACATCCTCTACTATATTTGGATACTCTCTAGTACTCCACAAGCTCTCCAACAAGCTACAATAATAGATTCCTATGGACCAATAATACAACATGATCTTATGGATATATAATACAAGATCTCAAAACAACATATGGATCTACAAGATGAAAGACTATGTACTTTTCATATTATGCAAGCCATTACATTGAGACAAGACAATACAAAAGAAATAGAGTAAGAGGACATAACCACCTTCTCACCATTCAGATGTACCTACTATTTCCTTATGTTCAGCTTCTCTCCATTGAAGCTCTTTCTTCATGGAAATTTTTTCTTCTTCTTCATCTTCAACCAAAGAGAATTAACATTCTTCCTCTAACCCTAGCTTTTTTTCAGCTTATATAAGCTTAGAAAAACTCAGGGCACCTTAGCTTGCATTTATAACCTTTAGATCAAATTTATAACAAAGTTAGATCTAATTCTCATGAGTTAAATATAAACTTTCACGCATAGGTAACCGGTGTCGGTTACCCTGACTGGTGTCAGTTACCCTAACTAGTTTTAGTTACCCTAATGCTAACCATTGCCAGTTACCCTGACCGGTGCCGGTTACTGTGTAAACCAACAAGGTGTAAATCATGCTATATATGAAGCAATTCATCTCCACAATCCTAACACATATTGTATTCATGAAGAAAATTCTATTATTCCTAATCTTGGAAAATCATATAAACAACATGAATGTTTGTGGAAATTATACTTTTATGGATCAAGAAGAAAGAATGGAGCAGGTGGGGGAATCAAACTGATTTATCCAACAAAAGAAACATATTTCTCAACTTTAAGATTTTAGTTTACTTGCACTAACAAAACAATTGGGTATGAGGCTCTTATATGAATGGAATTTGGTGGGAAAGAGAGAGAGGAGTAAAGAAATTTCAACTGTTTGGTGATAGTGAATTGGTTGTTAGTCAAATAAAAGGACAAGCCACAACTAAAAATAACTTGCTAGGATTTTACAA
Source organism: Taxus chinensis (assembly GCA_019776745.2). NCBI lineage: Eukaryota > Viridiplantae > Streptophyta > Pinopsida > Cupressales > Taxaceae > Taxus > Taxus chinensis. Next base: position 97,611,421 of record CM034156.1, read on the forward strand.
AAGCAAGGTATGGAATTTAATAGAAGACTTCGATGAATTTGGTGTTTCATCCAATCCTAGAGGGAATAACAAACATGCAGATAGCTTGGTTTCAATTAGTGCTAAAGTTGAAATTCTAGATCAAATCAGAGAGGATGAAAATCAGAAACACATCAAGATAGTTGTAAGGCCTTCTATCCTTGACTACAATGTTAACTGGAAAGTGTTTGAATTAGATCAAAAAATAGTGAATTTCTTGCAAGAGGGAGCTAAGTTTTCAGTCAAAAATCAAGATAGATTACAAAAGCAGTATGAAGCACGTATCCAATGTAAATACAACAAAATATCTCATGGATTGGTTACTCTTGAATCCATTTTTAATGTATATGATCAAATCAGAAGTGAGAATTATAACACAGTGATCAAACAAGTGGATTACAAACAAATCAACATTGGAAATGATAAAACACTCATATTAGGAAAGTTATGTAATAAATATGAAAATAATTCTTTTGTTTAACTTTTTCAAGAATTTGATGATGTTTTTCATGGAACTATGGCGATTTAAAAAAAACCATATTTAGCTCAACATACCATATAATTGGATTTAAATGTAAAACTAATAATACAAAAGAAAAGGCCCATCAATCCTAAAATTAAACCGTTGATGAAACATGAGTTGGATAAGTTGATCAAAGGTAACATTATTTTCCATGTGAAGAACTCATCACGCGTTGCCAATTTGGTTCCTGTGAGAAATAAGAATGGAGAACTACACTTATGCATGGATTTTAGAGATTTAAACATGACATATTTAATAGATCATTACCTGCTACCATCTATGAAGAATTTTACAAAGGGTAGGTGGTCGGAACTATTTTCACTCCTTGATGGTTATTCTGGTTACAATCATATTTTTGTCCAATAATAGGATCAATTTAAAACATCATTTAGAACAAAATGGGGCACATGCACATATAGAAAAATGCCTTTTGGATTGTCAAGTGCAGGAGCTACATTTCAGCATGCTATCGACTTGGTGTTTCAATGGTTAATCAATAGTTGTATTCTTGTTTATTTATATGACATAACTATTTTCTCAAAGTATGATGTAGATGATATCATATACCTCAGACGTGTGTTCGAAAGGTGCAGACAGTATGGAATTTCAATCAATCCAAAGAAGTGGATCTTTGCAGTGCATGAATGTAAATTTTTGGGTCACATTGTGTCAAAAAAGGGTATTGTTATTGATCCAAAGAGGATAAGTGTAATATTATAGTTTTCCTTACCAAATCACAAGAAGGCGTTGCAATGTAATCTAGGTAGAATTAACTTTATCATAATATTCGTTCCAAATTTTACAAATTTAGTAAGGCCACTAAATTCAATGTTAAAAAACATCATGGTTTTTAGTTGGAAGATATAAGGAAATAATTCCTTTTAAGAAATCAAACATGTTATCTCACAGGTTCCAACACTCGTTAATCTAGATTTTAGCATATATTTTATTTTATATGATTTTGGAGCAATTGATACAATCTTAGCCATGTTGGTAAAAAATGATGAAAAGTTGGATAAGATAATTTCCTTCTTTAGTAAAGGATGGGAAGAGTATGAGGTTAAGTATTCTTTTGTTGAAAAATAGGCGCATTTATTTATTAGAAGCATTAAAAAATTCAGACATCTGGTTCAAACAACAAGATTCATTTAATGGTTTCTCATCTAAGTCTTAAAGAATTTATTTTAATAAAATATTTGAATGAGAAATGGGAAGGTTAGATCAAAAAATTCATGGAATAAGATGTTGATATCAAGGTTACGAGACTAGTAAGAGGAAAAGGATTGTGTGAGAAACTAGCTTCAGATTTGCATGATGAAAAAAAATATATCTTAGTGCCACAAAATTATCAAAACACAATTGCTCCATCATTTCCTCGAAGTTAGACCCAATATATGATTCATTTTCTTCATACTGGATAAGGCCCACAAGATTTGGATAAAACAAAAAGGGGGCATTTCATATTGAAATCCATTCTTTATGTTCTTATTGATAATATTTTTATTTAGAAAATATGTGAATGGATTTCTTTTAAGATGTGTTGATTTAGATCAGATTGAGCATGTTTTGTAATAATTTCATGGAGGTATATCCCTTGGTCACTATATACCAAGAAACATAATATCAAAGATTATGAGAGATGGCTATTATTGGAAAATTTTATTTTGAAACGCTCATGTATAAGTAAGGATGTGTACAAAGTGTGTTAGTTTTTCTAAAAAATAGAAGTTAACAACTCTTCCTCTTCAATCCATTCAAGTAAATTAGCATTTCATGCAATGGGGTTTGGAATTTATTGACATGATTAACCCAACTTCTAGTGTAGGTCACAAATTGAATATCACAGATACATATTATTTCACAAGGTGGAAAAATGGAGTAGCTTTGAAAGAAGCAAATGAGACATCAATTTTGGACTTTTATGAAAGTCTTATCACAAGGTTTGGTGTCCCTGCAACGATCATTTCAAACAACACATTATATTTCCTTAGAACAAATATGAGCACATGGGTGGCCAAGCTTGGCATTCATCTCTCAATGTATTCCAATTGTTATCCTCAAAGGAATGGCTTGAATCAACCAATAAGAATCTTCTTCGAATCATTAAAAGAACTATGGAAGAAATTCAAATATCATGACATACAAGAATGAAATAAGCCTTTTGGTTTGATAGGATTAATACTAAGAGGTCAATTGGAAACTCTCCTTTCATGTTTGTCTATGGTAGAGAAGAACGGATTCCATTTTACTATGAATTACCAACTCTATATCTCATTGAAAAATGGAAATGATGGAAGAATATTCAATGTTAATCAGATTTGTAGAATTGATAGAGTTAGAAGGAGTTAGAAATAACACAATGGCCACAATGGAGCTTCATCAAGCTCAAGCGAAGAGTTATTTTGATCAAAAATCAATTGCAAGAACATTAAGAGAAGGATAGATTTTTCTCAAATGGAATGAAGAAAGAACTAATCCTGGAAGACACACCAAATTTTATTCTTTTTTGGAGTGGGCCATATTTGATTACAAGTTACAAAACACATAATGCCTTTAATCTCTCCAAGATGAATGGTAATAAGGTTCCTATCCTACTTAATGTGATAAACCTCAAAAAAAATTATTGAGGTTATATTTCACCCTTGTATATAACAAGTTATGTTTAATTTCCTCTGAGCACTTCATACACATTTTTGTTTTAATTTCCTTTCTTGTGTGCCTTGCGTGATTTTAATGGTGTTATTTATTTTCTAATAAGTTCTCTTGCACAATTTTGTTGTTTCCAGAAGGTATTTTTAGGTGCAGTTATTGTTTCCAAGAAGTTGCAGTAGTTAATACATGACTCCATGCCCAAAGGATGCTTCAAGGCTACTAGTTTTTACATATAGCAGGATGATTTCCCTGGAAGTTACAAATTCTTATCTAAATAATCCTCATGTTTATTTGTAGATTTTTTTCAAGTTTTAAAATTAGACAAATTTGGATGGTAGACCTGAGAACCAAAAAAATTAGAAATTTCAGTGTCCCGCAGACTTGGAGTATGAAGAAAATTTTGAAAAGTTGTCAAAAATAGGAAAAAAAGGGTTTGGGAGTAAATAACATAGCCTTCCATGTATGGAAAAGTATCTGTGTCAGGCCACAAAGCTAAGGAGAAAAGGTTAGGCAAATTTTAAGTTTTGACAAAGTAAGGGAAAAATTCGTGATACAAAGGAAAATAGATTCGATATAAAGGAAGAAAAAGCCACATGAAAATGTGCAATACAAAGGAAGTCAAATCAGTGTAAAAATCTACAGAAAAATCCACGATACAAAGGAAAAAAATCCGCAAAAAATCCCTGATACAAAGGAAAAAAGATGCGGAAAAATTCACGATACAAAGGAAAATAATCGCGGAAAAATCCTTGATACAAAGGAAGGAAAATCCTTGTAAAAATTCATGGAAAAATCCACGATACAAAGTAAAAAATCTGTGGAAAATGCCACAGTACAAATAAAAAAAATTACGATGCATAAGGACGACCACAAATTTATTTATAGCTTTATTTTCAATCAAAAATCTAAGTTTGGAACATCTAAAATATAAAAGAAGATCAGTGCATGCAATAGGACTTAATTGGAGCATGCACAAGTTGATAATTTTGGAAACATGACATACAGATGAATGTCTATTTTTAGAACGCCTTTTACTTTTCTAGGAATGAGTTTTGGCTATTTTTGGACGCGTTTTGCTATTTTGAGCATGATTTTTTATTTTATCATCACTTTGCATACATTCCAGGGAAACTTTTAGTGGTGAATTTTCGTAAACTCACGAATATAAGTGGTTTTGGAAATTAGAAATGGTAATTTTTTTAACATTCAGATTCCACCTAGTTTGCCTAAAATTTCGGCTGACAAGTCATTTGTATGGGTCAGTTCGCATACTATTTAAACTTAAAAATAAACGTACGCATGTATTTCAACAACATTTTGAATCAAAATGCGCTCATGTTTGCTAAGGTATAATACATAGACTAGGGGGTCGCAATGGGGTCCCCCCTTGTGGGGCTCAGGGGCAGCGCCCTCGAAAGTCACATTTTATATGTTTGTTTCTAGGGGAGATGACCGTGTATTTCTGAAGATACAACTAGCTAAGAGATATTCATACATAGAGACACATGTCTATACATAGATGAGACAAAAATAAAAATATGAGCATTCAACACTTCCCCATCCAACCCATTCCATCTGATTCTACATGGATGGTCGTCCAACTAAGGTCATGTGATTCTACATAGAAGGTCATCCAACGCAAGTCGTATGATTCTACATAAATGGTCATCCAACCCTGGCCGTATGATACTACATAGATGGTTGTCCAACTTAGGCTATTTGATTATACATATATGGATGTCCAATCTAGGTCATCTGATACTACATAGACGAGCATTTAAAAACCTTCCAACTTTGTGAAAATGTAAAAAAAAATTGTTATGTCAAATCACCTTTGCCACAAATCATTTTTTTTGGATATTCACCATTTTTTCAAAAGTCAATTTTGGAGATTCACCTCCCATTTTATAATAATATTTTGGAGGGGGGGTCTTAAAATGAACCTTGATACATTCCATTCACGTTTGGTTTATTTTTAGAACCAGACTTGCATGTCTACATTTTTCCCTTCTTCTCTCTGTTAGAATTCTCTATACAAACATGTAAAATTTATTGTAAAAATATATCTATACAAGTTCTATTCAATTATAGAGTTTATTCAAGTCATTCTGAGTGCAGGATTAGGGGTCGTGAGAGACTCTTTATAGTAGTTTCGCCTATTGGAGTAATAAAGGAATTGTTTTTACCTTTTCACAGGTTGTGTTTTGTGCAAATTCATGTTTTTAAACCGATTTTATTTCGTGATATTTTTTATCCTTGATTTACATTTTAAAGCCTATGTCTTTATGTAGTTATATGTTAAATTTTAGGTCATAGATTGTGTTTAATCAAATTTATGTAGTGGAGTCACCAAATTACCTTACAAATCCATTTGTTTCCCTTCTTTATTCTATCACAGCGACAAATATTTTTCTAAAACACTTTTGCACTAACATATTTATTGTGATTTTTTTATGGTGTGTATGGTTCTAGTGATCCATCCATATGGTTCAAAAAAGTCTAACGATCCTCAAAATTTCTAGTGTATCAACATATTTTCAGTTTTTTCCTTTATTTCTCCCTCCCTTTTCTCGTTGTTTCAACAGTCAAAGTAGTCTTAGGAATATGAACTAGTTTAGTGCTACAATAAGGGAACCTTCCCTCTCTGGAGACTCACTCCAATATAAAGGTCACCTATAACCTAGGATTCTTTCCATTTTGTCAATTAAAAGGAGAGATTCCACACTGCTCTCTGCAGGGCATGTTTCAATGTGATAACAAGAACTATTTTGCCGAAGGTACAAAAAGTGCAAAAATATAGGACATAATTGTATACTTTGACCCAAATATTTTTCATGCAATATAATTGTCACTGAATTTCAAGTAAATGAGTTGTCACAACCTAAACATGTATGTCCAATATGACACTTAGTTTCCCTTAGCTTCTCTTAGCTTTGATAATAAGGAATTCTATACTAACAATACCAACCACGTGAAGGTGGAAGATTTTTTGGCACCACTAACCTACATAAGCATGTCAGTAAGCAATTAAAGAGAAATATAAAACCTACAAACTTTAAACAAAATCATTAAAGTTTATTCATATGAAATTCATGTAGATGTATATATATCTAGTCTTAAGTGAACATACCTTAGAAATTCAATATAATGAACCACAAGGATAAAATCTACTCTTGACAGTAGAAAGAATTGCTTCATAATTTAACTCACAAACCTTCCATAGATTCTTGTTTGATATAATACTAGGATATTTGACCAACTAAATATTTGTTTCAAGAACCAAATATGAATAGTGCAGTATCTTCCTATGCATTTCATACTCTTCAAACAATCAAGTATTTAATTTTAATTTTTTATAGCATATCGTCAAATCCAAGTTCCTGTGGGGTTAAATCATATAACTATGTTCCACTAGGTAGCGAAAATTAATTTTCAAATCTGACTAGTAAATAAATCTTTAAAATACTATAAAAAATTTTAAAAAATTAGGTCAATTGCGGATGCCATACACCTTATTATATTTAAGCTCTTAAAAATACATGTTTGGAAATTTTACTTGTGTTTGATCATGTTTTAGTTGTGGGGACTATTTTGCTAAAGGTACAAAAAGTGCAAAAAGGTGGGATACAATTATATGCTTTGACTCAATGACTACCATTAACCCAGTGGGATACTCAAGGTTTTCACCATCAATGGTCTTAGGGAAGTCAATTTTTTTCCCTTTATATAATGAGACAAGAAGTAGTACATTCATTGTTTGTTAAATTCTATCACAATAACTATAAAAACATGCCCTACATCACAAAGTAAAACTCATGTAAACTTTAATATACATTAAGATATTATCAAATTTATAATTTATAAATTTTAAACAAGACATGTATGTACCTTTTTTCACTAGATCATATACTTGGTCAAAGTTAGGTGATGTTGTCATATGATTTGAAGAAACAAGGTGTAATTCTTGTGGAATTTGATATGTGTCAAGTTGAATTATATGTTTACAAGTCCATTTGTCTACCCAATCCTATGAATCACATTCATTCCACACAAAATCAATGCATAGTATACAAAAACATGTCATGCACATAGTATGAATAGTGAAAGAACTTGAATTTGAAGTATGGAATGAGTGTATACCACTTGATCCTGTAATTATCATACAATCTTCATATCTTTCAAAAAAACATTCCTATATCAACTAGAAATATCTACAAACTACATTGAGCTCTCTTGAGATTTATGGCCCATGTTCTTGTTACACCAATCAACAATGCTTTATGTAGCTGTAAATTTAGCACCATATTTAAACTTCAATTTGTCTCTTATTGTATGCCTAGATTTGGATCATGTGTAATATTTACTAGTTGATATGAAAGATCCAAATCAATGCTACTTAAATAATGGGCTAGTGGCAGCATTGAAAATTAAAGGACAATCATGGGTTTTTTAATGAATAAAATGGGTACAAAACTTCCCAATCTGAATGTATAACCTCCATAGAAGCACACTTAGAAAAATTTTAGTTATTTTGGTGGTAAGGGACCTTCCTTGTAATATCCCTAAACTTTTAAGAAGATAAAAGACATTTTATTGAAGTAAAATGACAAAACAATACATGAAAGTGAAATAGTATACATGAATCAGTTGCAAGACAACCGCAATTACGATTCACTAAAAATTACATGGAGATCGTAAGCCAATCATATTTGCAACTAATACATGTGTTGGAATTTCGCTAAAATAACTATGCAACAAGCTGTGCCTATCCTTTGTGATTTTACTTCACCTATCCAAGGCATGTAATACTGATATCTGCAAGAAAAAGAAGTAAAAACTCAAGTATGAGCTCAAGCGCACAAAGACTTGGGGGTTGGAATGATGTGGGTGAGTGGTGTTTTATAGTTTTTTAGTGTATAGAAGAATGCAACACTTATGTATGCAATATGCATATGTGGGTGAGATGATAAGGATCCATGGTGCATTGGACATGAAAATGGGTAGGTGACATAGATAGAATTAAATGCTAGTGGGTGAGGGTTAGTAAATGAGTGATGCGATGTCTTGTATCCCAATTTTGTGGGGTTTTATATTTTTTAGTTTCTTTTGTGGGATTCTTAGAATTTTATATTATTTTATTTTATGATGTTTTTTAGTATTTTTGAATTATTAGGAGACCTTATATGCAAGGTGTTTTTCAAATATTTATACTTGCAAGGGATCTTTTCACACATGCTCATGCACCATCATGCTCTCATATCCCATGTCTTCCCTTAGTAAAATTCTAGATATATTGTACACTTTTTGTTATGTGCATCCTTCTTATCCAATAAAACATCTATGCATTCTTAAATTGTGATGTGTAGCTATCCAACCAAATGTAATGTTGATTTAAAATAATGTTCCTCTTATCCAACTTTGCATAAAATAACTAGAAATACCCTTACACATATTCTATAGAATTTGTTTGATCATCATTGATGTAGAATTGATACTCTCTTAATATTTTTTTATTTTCTCAGTGCTTTTTGGAGAGTGCATGAATGATACATGCATAAAAATAACAACTTGTACTAATTTATAATACTATGATTGAATCTCCATTTGTGGTTGCAATGAGTAATTATTTACAAATTCAACTACTAAAACAATAGTACCAAGTGGGAATGTGTTCCTACTTAATTTGCATTTTTCGTTTAACCATTGAGCTCTATTTGTGTTCCTTACATACTCATAAACATTTTCCTATTTGAATTTGACTATATATTCTCATATAGGTAATTATTCTATAGAAAGCTTGTACCTTTTAGATTCTTTTCCTATTTAATGTGTACTCTCCTCATGGATACAAATTTTAAATTTTGGTAAGCTACCACATACATTGCATGTTTTCATCCAAACATGTTTTCTTATAAAAAAATTGTCCATTTGATATTTCAAAAAATATGGTAGGAATAAATTCCCTTACTGATTTTAGTGGGACATTTAATCCACGTTCTTGAAACATGATGTTAGCATGCAAAGCACAACGTACTTGACAAAAAAGCATCACAATGCATTGAAAATTCAACATGATGCCTAAAAAATCAAGTTGTACATGAGTGATTTATTTTCACATAAAAGGGTTTGTTCATTTCAAAAAATCTTTGGCTAATGTCAATTTTTATATTTTCACTCTTAAACCTAGAGAATAATTGTGTTTGATTCATATCTAAGAAATGTTTTACATGTCTTTTATGATTACAAGAACCTATTCTTCTTTTTAATGTATCTCTTCTATTTGGTGAAACCATTGTATTCTCATTCCAAAACTTTACAAGTAATTCTTTTATAAAATCATATGTATCCTTATCTTTCCATGGGATTCTACTAGAGAATTCCTAGTAGTCAATGCTATTGGTTGACTCAATACTTTTGCATCTCCCTAATACTTTCATTAATGTTTTTTTTGTTTTCCTTCAAAATTCGACTTGTTTTTATAATCAAGCATTTTTTGTTGTTTTATCACTTACTACATAATTAGTAAGTACATGCCATGTAGCATTATTATATTTGGTGTGTTTGTTGACACCTACAGTATGATATGCTTTATGTATATTTTTAACAATTGCCACATTTCGACCATCTTGATAATAAATGCCCTTAGTCCTAGGGCCTTCATTGTAGGTCTCATTTTAATTAATTTCATTAATGTAAACAATAATTGATATCTTTGTGTATCATTTATTTTCTCAAAGTAATTATCCCTAATTCCCATAGTAAAAGCATAAGATACTTAAGGGTTATATTGCAACGACAACTTAAGATTAATATTTACAACTTTTACATATTTGTGTTAGTGAAAATTCACTTATACTAGTGAATAATTTTTTTATGCAATTTAATGTAATTCCATTCAATTGAGTTTTATAATACCACTTTATTTAATATTAATATTATAAAATAAGGGAGTGCCGGTAACAAATCTAAAAGAGTATAAAAGAGAAACAAATAAAAAATAGAGTAATGAATTGCAACAAACTAATAAAGATGCTATGAAGAAAATCAGAAGGGTAGGTTTCATGTGTAATGAGCTAAACCTTGTTGCTACAGATAAACATAAGTTCTAATACTCAAAGTGGTGTAGAATGTGTAATGGGTGTGATATTATGTGATTTATTGGGTTTGAGATGCCTCATTGGTCTAAAATGTAGATTTAGAGGATGGCTAAGGGGCCTCTTTCTTCTGATAATGTCAAACATATGGAAGGAAGATGCAACTATCATGGTGAAGGTATCCATTTTATACTTATGTTTGAGAATTCCTTGAAAATTTTCAAACATCTCTTAGAGGAAGAGAGTTAAACATATATGGTTTTGATAATCCCAAGGTGTATTTACAGGGCCAAGAGAACATTTGAACCTAGGAAAAATAACCCTCCCTTTATCTCGTATTAACAAGAGCATCTAAAAGTAGAATGGTCTTTGGTTTCATGATACAAAGAGAAAATATGAAAAATATGATACTCTTAATAGATATGGTGGTCTATCTCAACATGAAGCTAATGGAGTAAAATCTAAAATCAGTAAGCAAATCTCTCAAGCTGTAAGGTAGCTATATAGTTTTGTGTATCCCAAAGGTTGGATGGACTCATCACCAAAATAAAGATATAATTCATAGTAGTGTTGAAGTGTTGAGGTGAGTGGATATGTATGTTGAGTCCATATGGATTTGAGAAAATTTCTGTAAATATTAGTATGAATTACATGTTTATCTCTCTCTTGGAGAGATCAAAATTGTCCGTGAGGAAGTTATGTGGGGGTGGTCTATTATTATAAAGATAGTTGAGATGAAATAATGTTGATGCTCTTGTATACGAACATGAATTAACCCCATGCTTTACCCACTCCATATATTACCTAAAAGAAAGGTACGGATACCTAACTCAGCCACTCTGGGAGTAACCGAATTGATTAAGAATCCAAATCATAATCACCATATGAAATACCATTGAAGTAATGACAACATTGTATTGAATTATCAAGGATAATGACACGAGGGAATGAGGTTGTTTGACATGAATTTGTTTAGATAACATTGTGACCATGAATATCTCTATTCATTTTTGGTCAAAGGCATGTTACCCAAAAATTGTAGTTATACAAGACGGTAGGTGTAACGAATGAATGAATGAGGTCAATCTTCTTCGGAATGTCCTCCAAATGGAGCTAAAAACATTATTTTTCAATGGCGTGGAGATATTCAAACCCCATATTAAATATGAAATATATATATATATATATTCAAGATAAAGTGTGGCCTAGAGAACAAGACCCTTAAATATTCATATAATTATATTATCTCAATCATCCTTCCTCTATAAGTAAGAATCACCCCACTTGCTTTATTGATAGCTTGATGTTAAAATCCTTGACTTTTTTTACCCAAATTAACCTAAAGCTAATGAGGGTCACAAAAGAAGGATATAATATATATCAATTCTCTTATAGATACCACTCTATAGTGATTCATCAAAATAATTTTACATGTAAATTTGATAATTGTAATAGAGACTCTAAAGAGTAAGAAACCATATGTCGCACCAATTTCATATGAAATTATTTCCTCTAGATCATTAATGAAAATACTAAAAAAGTGTAGTCCATATAATGGGAAAACTTGTTTACAACCTATGGTACTCTCAACATCCTCTATATGACGAGACCACATTCGTACCTTTCCAACAATCACCTCATAAAGTGTCATATTCACAAGTGAATCCACCAAATGTGGAGGAACCAAATCCTTAATCATGCTAACTAACAAGTATCGAGTAATTGCATAAAAATGCATTGTGTTCAAGTCTACAAAACAAAAATTAGTCTAGGGTTCTTTACATTAGCTTCCTCAACTATAGAGGTGAAAGTGAATATATGATCATTGATGTGGAAATCCATTTTGAAACATTATTTCCATTTGGATTTCATCCTATTAGTCTCTATCCATCTCAAGATATGAATATCTAGAGTTGTGGAAATTATCTTAGCGAAGGGGTGTCCAATCATGAAAGACCAAATGACCCAAGTGAAGTGGAGAGAGCGCTCAATCGGATCATGTGTATCATATACTAAGAGAAGCCTTACTTTAAGGAATTTTTTTAATATTTCTTATCGATATGGTCATTAAAATGGATTATGGTAGACTTACAAGGTTAATTAAGATGATGATAAGAAGGAGAACAATCAAGTTGGACCTAAAAAGACAAAATAACATGGCCAATGAGGGAGGATGCGTAGAGGATACCTGAAAGCCTTGTAATTTTGATAAAAGATATTTGTTAACAATAATATACTATGTACTTGATATAAGAGTCACTAGGATAGGAAAGAAGGTAGGACCACTAGAGTACAAAAAAAACTAGTGCCATTAATGATGACCAAATTATGGGAATATCCCATGTTTACCAAGTGTTTCTCATTAGAATTAACTCTTTTATTTGATGAAGTGCATTGTAAATAATTACTCTAGTATTCAACTGTCTTATTCATCAATGGATCTAAATAGAGGTCGTGCCCTATACATTGCATACAATAAGTTCATGCATTGAAGTATTTGAGAATGAGAACAACCAAAAGAGTCATGAAATTTGTTATTTCATGTTGCGAGTCTTTAAAGAGAGAGGCACCAATACCTGAAACAACATAAGGTGGTGATGATAGAAAAAAATAACATGCATCAAAGAAACATTTACTAGAAGTGGTTTTCCTTGCTAAAAATTTCTATAGGAACCTAACATGGGCATCTAATCATCAAAGGAAGATAAAGGGAGCTAAGTAATCTTTATAGAGACATGTTAATCTCCCTGAGTGTCTCAAACCAAAGAAATTTTCTTTTTTATACAATGATAGAGATACTAGTGAGGAGAAGAGTGAGCCACCACAATTCCACATGACTACAAGAGTATCCTAAGAAGAAAGAGAGTTGCTTCTCATTTGCCTTATAGGTTTTTGTAAATAAAATCACTTGTCTAATTTTTGAATCATGTCCTCCAAAGATACTAGTGAGGAGAAGAGTGAGCCACCACAATTCCACATGACTACTAAGAGTAAAAACTTGGAAAATGAAATCTAACATCATGAGGAAGATTGGGGCAATTCCACATGACTACTAAGAGTAAAAACTTGGAAAATGAAATCTAACATCATGAGGAAGATTGGGGTTTTCATGGTTTGAACCATCCTAGGGGGAGCATCTTCAATCCAAACTCTCCCGACTTGCATGACAACCCATTTATCTATCTTCCTTTCCTCAATCATTTTAGTCCCATTTTTCTTTGGTAGCTGGGAGTGCAATTAAGAGGCATGGTCATCATTCTTTCTCTGCTGCAGCACATTTCTTTCAAGTCCTCCTATTGAATCCTAGTTAAGTTTTTATTCATGTAAATCTTTTCACGAAAAATTAAATGATTTTTTGTAACTCACAATATTTGTTACCTATCATGAAGGTTTTCAAATCTTACAATAAGAGAGTCATCTTGGGTATACTATAACCTCTCAATCAAAATTTTATTTTATTTTATTTTATTTTGAAATATCGTGTAAAAAATCATTTATAAATTCAAGTGGGTTTTCATATTTCTTTAGGCCTCTAATCATCAAATTGACTTGGCCTTCAATTAGTTGTTGAATTGTCTATCTCTTCTTCAAAATTGGCTTAAATCACAATAAGTGGTGTTTTCAAATTCACCAATTTGAACCACTTGAGCCCATGTGTTATCAAGTTACACAACCTCAAAGGAAAACACTTTTTGGTTTTCTAATCTTGTTAAAATGTATGTTTTAAGAGTTTCAATAACTATATCTTGCACATGGATTAAAGATGTAATAGAAGCAGTTCTAGGTTAGGTTAGCTATACTATTTGATTAGTTTTTATTTATTTTTTGTCGCTATGTAATTGTTTTGGATAACTCTGTAATATGGATTATGGATAACTCTGTAATATCGATTATGTGAGCTTCAATTACCACATTTTGTATTCGAAAAAGATCTTAAGAGGCTTACTTATCGAAAAATAAGTTTTCTTGATTGTTCTTTAAGTATCATCTGGTTCGAAATAATTTCCGTGGACTCTGGAGTATTGGAGTTGTCTACCAAAACTGTCAATCTGGGTTTGTGTCAGTTCTTCAATAGCCATCAATGGTGAAGCCATGGTGTCAATTCTTAGAGACCGTCTACATTGAGATTTTTTGTTCGACGTATCGAACCAATTCCATATGCTGCTCTAATAATTCTGTCCTATTCTTCTAATTACAACAGATGCCAAATTTCATTGAACGCATTTTGTCAAATAGATTGCGTGAAACCATATACTTTAGGAGTAAAGACATTCTGTCAAACAGTTCACGTACATGTTGTTAGATGTTCGAAATAAGTTTGCTCTATTGCTCCTGCTTTTAAGAAGAATCAAGCTTGTTTGCTGCAATCTTTGACCTTTTTGATGCATGTGTGAAAAATGACATGTTCGAGGCAATCTCAGACCTGGGTAACTTGAATTGAAGGTCTTTCCCCCTATCAGAACACAAGCATTTAGAGCACAAAACTTTAAAAAGTATCAGCTGAATTGAGTATCCGTAGTAAGGGAATGTTCGAATCTGATGTCTATGAATATGACATGGATGGATGGATTATTCATACCCAAATAATTCAACTACTACCACCCTGAAGAAGATACTAATTTGACTCACAACAGTCGTCAAAATTCAGGCAGCGCCAATGTTATGGTGAGTAATTTGCTTTACAAAAATCCTATGTAATGAAGGAAAAATCTAAAAATCTTAATGTCTTTTAACTTTTTTTAATTTTTTCCTCATTGAGAACAAAGGTTGAGGATTGCGAAATCTTGACAAGCTGTTAAGTGTTTCCTAATCTCATTGTAATTGGAATGAATTTAACGTATTTTGATTTTGTATATGCAAACAATTAAGTGATGTTTTTTCACATTCATAGTGTTCAATTTGTTTTGTTGTTTGTCTTAATAGACGGAATCCGGTGCATTTGTTCTCTAATAAAAAGAATTTCAGTGCAGTTGAATGGTAGAACAGATAGTTTTGGAAAAGTGATACTCTATACAGATTCAGAAATGTGGGTTTAGGTAATAATATTTGAGAATGATACATATAATCAGCAACTATAATTTTTTTGGAAGAGCATAATGATCACATATGTCAGTATCACAGTCAACAAAATTTGAATTGATGACTTGTCAAGTGTACAAGGCCTCTATTATATTGTAATATTTTTTTATTATAATGTAAATGTGTGAAGCTTAGCCTTGTTTTATATGGGGATCTTTAACTAGCAGGTACAAATCCGGTGGGGTTTGCATTTTCCACCAATCAATAAATTAATAATAAAAAAAAAAATTATTTATTTTGATTTTTTGATTGGTGTAAATTGTGGGTTCTATTGGATTTGTACATGTTAACCACGACCGAAACCACGACCTCAAGTTTTCCATGCCCACACCTTACCATCATGTTTTTAGAAAGGTAACAACACATTATATTGTTATCTTTTCCGTTAGTTTTAACAAAAAAGCTAACAACACATTATGTTGTTAGTTAAAAAGATAACCAACATAATGTGTAATTACTTTTTCCATTAAAACTAATAACAACATTAACATAAAGTATTTTTAAGCAGGCAACATATTTTATGCGAACTTAGGACTAGGAGAGGGATAAGCTCTTCCATATTCAATTGTTTGTCAACATAACTTTCAAGAATTTAATGAAGTCAATATATTTCACATTATCATATAACTACACAATATTTAACCAAAATATTTTAACAATTTAAAAGGTAACAAATATACCTCACCATCATATAACCACACAATATTCAAATAATAGTAATAATACATTTAGACATAAAATGGAATTGATCCAAATTTTTATAAAAAATAATATAATTATGAGTTCAATATCAAATATATTTCATTGTTAAAATTTTATTGATGATTTACAGATTTTGTTTCTTAAAAAATATGTTAATTATAATTGTAAATCAAATTGACCAAAAATATATTATACCTATTTTTAATCTAAATGTTATTAGAAAACCGTGAAAGACCTCTTAATAAATATATAAAAATCAATTTATTCATATGAATAACTACACAAATTATGAATTCAAATGTTTCAATTCCATGTATAACATCTGAAATGATGTTGAGTGCTAAGAAAACTATCTAGCATATTACAAACAAGGAAGACAAAATAAACTATCAGAAAAGTGACCACGCTAAATACAATGAGTGACCACACTGTATACATATATTTCAATCCCATGCATAACATCTGAACCAATGTTGAGTATTAAAAAAATTAGACAAAATATTATAAACAAGGAAGACGAAATAATACTACTGAAAGCAAGGCCAAAACACATAACCAATGTGAACCATCAAATAAAATGGCCATAAACTATATAGTGAATAAAGCCACAAATAACAATGAGATTAACACAAAATAATGAGTCATAATGTGCATAAAACCAATACTAGATTATGAAAATAGGATACTTCAGAGAAAACAATGTACACTCTTCAGATTTAATAGCAGAGAAACATAGTTTTTATTATCATTACCTTGAATATACATAGCATTTGGTAAACATATCAGAAGCTAATCGCAACATCTACCACGTTTCCACTCATTACATCCAATAAAAGAAATTGAAATGAGAACTAAAGTCTTTTTATTGCCACGGTAAATAAACTTGTAATGAGGGCCTGGTAAGAGGGCCTTTCCTGGCACTAGATGGCATATACTTGTACCTGAATCTTTTGTCATATACAAGGGATTAATCATACCCTGTGTCCATTCTGGTCCACAAAACAGGGTGATATTCGCTGCAGGGCATGTGCATGTATTTATCACATTCAGCTGTGTGTGATCTTTCTTAAATGGATTGAAAGGGTGGTGAATGTATTCGCTGTACATGAGTAGACTGTTGTCATTACAGCGTTGCGCCAGACCTAAGCTCACAAGTACATCAACATTAATAGCAAATAGATTATATTTTAAAGACAAGTATCAATATTTTTACAGTTTATGAGATCATAAACTGGTTTCTAGATAAGTCTATGATCAGTATGTCTTGAAACACCACCCTTGATTCATCATTAGGAAAGATCATATGATCTCTGGTAACGAAACTAGGGTGGTGATTGGAGATGATCAATAATGATTTATCTTGACATTAAAAATCTTCACATAATTTATCCAAAAAATAATTTACAAGCAAAAGACAATTTTAAATTATTTGGAAATAGATTACATTTTAAAAACAAGTTCTGATATTTTTACAGTCTATGAGATTGTAAACTGGTTTCCTGATAAGTGATATGATGATTACGTCTCTAATCACCCCCTTGATTCATCGTTAGGAAAGATCATATCATCTTTTCTGATGATGAAACAAGGGCAGTGATTCAATATAATCGTTCGTGATGAATAGTCAATAATGATTCATCTTGAAATTAAAAATCTACTTACAAATAATCCAAAAACCAATTTACAAAGCAAAAGACAATTTTAAATGTTTACATGTCTAGCATTACCAGATGGCAAGTAAAAGCTTAGCACCACCCCAAGGAGAAGCAGCAGGATCGACCTCATTGTTATGAAATCCAGCTGAATAAATGATCATCACCCAACAATACTTGCAATTTATAGCAATTTAGATGCCATTTAAGAACTATTCCTCATTACAGCAAGGCCTGAGGATATATGTTTTTCAGTAATCAGATTGGCAAGCTTTATGGTCTTTCTTTTTAAAACCGTTGTTGCTAATTTTAGTCATTCTTAAAAAAACAAGGGAATTTATCATGCCATAATGACTTCGGTGGCTTTCAGTTTGACAGCTACGTTGCCTGCCAACTACAGAGATTTTGTACGAGCTTTAGATTTTACATTTAAAACACATTTATTGTGTAAATTAATTGTTAAGTTTTCAAAAAAGAAAAGACTGCTATTGTTTTTTTAAATTTATTAGTGTATTCAATTTATCCTCCTCAAACTCTGAGGTACCTTCCTCGCCTGTAAACATTCATAAGATTTAATTTTAAAAGACTCGTGAGTTGTATAAGGGTTGGTAATGTGGGTTAGTTGAATCTAAGTTCAACTCTACCCATGTTTGATTTTTGTTGGAAGGTGTGATTGTTTGATTCAGAGTTTCGGAAAAAAAATATTTACCAATTAGAAAAAAAATCAATTTAAATTTTTAATTTGATTGATTTTTGTTCCATCTAATTTTTTTAATTTAAAAATTATAATTTGATATATTTGTGCTCCATCTAATTTCATTCATAATTATCTAAAAAATAAAAAAGATATTGCTACAAAACATAGACTTGTATAAGTGATATGACTTACTACAAAACATAGATTTGTATAGGACTGATATTATAAACACTATAAGCATTCATTTTAATGAAGTGGAAGGGAAAAAATATATGTTGAAAAAGAAGATATTTTATTAAAAAATTCTTATGGCTCAAAGTGAGTATAATATGAAGGTTTTTCATACAAACCAAAGACTTTCAATGGTGTTTGTGTGTTGAGTGGGTTCATTTGAGTAAGTATTATACATCTTTCCAATTTAAAAAAATCAATTTAAAAAATTGATCTTAATTGATAGACCTGTGTCCATGATATGACTTACAACAAAACATAGACTTGCTATACGGAAAACACAAGTATTTATAGAATTTCTTTTAACTCAAAGTGGATAAAACATGAAGACATTTTTTACATATCAAGAAATTTTGATGGTGTCTTTGTTAAGTGGCTTAATTTGAGTAGTATTTATACACATTTCTTCATGCATAGTTTCTCCCTAGCTTTACCTTGCACACCTCTTATTAACTTCGTACTAACACCTTACTATTTAAAAATTATATGTTATCTTGATTACATGATGGAGTCTAATTCATTTGTCACCATCAATATAATATATAATAAATAATAAATAAATATTTATAAATTTATATCCCTTCTACATAATTATATTTATAACATGTATACCAATTTTAAATTATAATAATTTTTTATACAGATTGAATATGTTAAAAACAATATCCTTTTTCTAATATATGCAAGAAGATTGAGTTCTATATATTTTATATTTCTAAAATTATATTCTCGAATATTGACCCAAGCGTTTTTTAATATATTTAGTAATTGAATATATTGTTGCACAGAGATGTGGTACTCATCTCGACTCATTTTTTAATGAAAATATAATTTCCTTTCATTTTAAAAAGTTAGTAATATTTATTTCAATTATATATATATATATATATATATATATATATATATATATATATATATACGAAAAAGATTTTATATTATATTAAATGTAATATGATACAAAATTATCTCAGCACACCCCAAAGCCACAAGCACAAAAAGCAAAGCCTAGAAAAACAGCAAAGCAACAGCTACATGGGGGTATGAGGAGAACCAAAAACAAAGTTACTGTGGTCCAACGGATAACGAGAAACAAGAGGCTCAAAGCGCCCCTTCTTCTCCTTAGAATGTGTGACAATAGTCCATGGCGCTTTTTGGGGTGTCAAGTCGAGTGGAGGATCAAGGCACAAGCTATCATGAGTGGAGTCATAATCAGAAGGCTCATATACATGTGTCCTCTTGGCACCACCACCAGCAGGGGGAATCTCGACAGCCATATCAACTGGATGATCTTTTACCTCTAGCGCAGAGAATGGCTACCAGCCTTTAGGCCGCTGAGAAACCCCTTTGTTCTTCTTCTGTTTATTTTGATTAGGTGATAATAGGCAAACCTCCTGAAGGTGCCCAGTGTGATGGTAAAACCAGCAGCGAAAGTTCGTGTTCTCATAATCGAGATTTTGAATCCACTTGAATTCATCATGGATTAATTCCAACTTATCCGAAACCCTTATGCTGAAATCCACCTCAACGCAAAAATGAGCATAAGTGAACAACCCTTGCTTAGACCACTCATCATCTATTTTGATGAAATGACTTAGAGAGTCACCAATAGCAGTACAAACCACGGGGTGCCAAAAAGAGAGGGAGATTGGGGAGGCGAACCCAAACCAGCATTTTAAAAACCACCATAGTAAAAAGATTAAATATTGTCTCATATTTATATTGAAAATATATGTACACGTGCCTACCGTTTAATAATAGTAAAAATAATAATAAGATTTATAAGAACAATAACAACGTCAACGACCTAATAATAAATTAGAAATAAATAATAATAATAACAACAATAAAACAATTACCATTATTGAATGGTCTAAGCAAATTTAAAATATTAAGTTACATAATTTTTATACAAATATATTTTAAATTCTATTTCATAAAAAAGTACACCTAAAAACAACTTTATCTCAAAAATACACATTTTGTATAATACATTTTATTTTACTAGTACTAAAATTTTCATTTTATTAAATATGATTTATGAAATAATTTTTTCATTGAAATTAGATATAATTACTAAACTATCATTAAAAGAAACATATAACCAAAACAATAAATTATATTTTACCTAGAACGATATCATTGTAACTTAATTGTGTATACACAAGTAATTTAGTAAAAAAATCTAAATATTTATTTGTTATTTGTCTTATAGAATCATGGTTTAAATTTAACAGTTGTTTATTAGTGTTACAAGGGACCTCATGGGTGTTACGATCAAGGAAAAAATGGATGTCGTAGACATAAAGAGAGGATGAAGCAATAGAGACTTGACGCTTTCGAGTAGGATGAGAAAGTTCAATATGGCCAATATATTAATAATTAAGATGGTTGTTATGTTGAAAGGGAATAGAAGAAAAGCATACACAAGTATGAAATTACAATCCTAGGGCACCTAGGCTTTGAAATAAATTTTTGTATTTGATTAACGATTAGACTCATCAAATGTTTTAACCATTTCCTAATTACTTCAGTGTGACAAGAATGAATTAGGATCAAGTTGAAGAATGGTGCATGATGATTATTCTAAATTAATCAATAAAAATTAACCATGCATATTCATAATAAAATATTAATACTTGGAGTTGTGGTAAAACTATCAGATGATTGCTTAAAACACACAAAGGGATGTGTACTTAGATGCATAGAAGTGATAAATATATGATTTGGGTGTACAAACTATGTACAAGAGTTGTTCTAGATATGAAAAAATGCTTTTTTCTTTGAAATTGGAACTGGAAAGTGGTCTTGCACATGACCATATAACTCTACTTTGAATGTAGTATTGTCCTGACTAATTCTACATGGTATTGAACCTATACATACTGAGGTTATGTAGCTTCACCTACCCTTCACATTCCTATAAATGAGTGTCATTGTATTTCACTAAGGCTCGCCCAACTTTGAAACCACCTGTAATGACCTTAAGCAAGTAAAAACCTAGACACCTAAAAAAAACTTAATGAAAACATTAGATAACCAAAGGAGAAATCGGTGTGTGGTTGAGGCCTAAATACCGTTGATGGTCAACTCTAGCTAAACCAATCCAAGTGTAATTGCATTATATATGTTTGCAAGTTGTTGTTGTCATTGATGTCAAAAGGTGAAAGGGACATGAAGGTTTATTGGTAGTTTATTTCATTGTTATCATGGAAAGTTGAGTTACTTGGTCTCATTGATGATGTGGCATGGTGTCTTGAGTAGGTATATTGACTTGTAGAGGTATTGCAGTGTTGTGGTGATGTTGTAGTACATCATGGATCTTGTTAAAGGCTCTTATAGGTGGGAAAGAGTGGAAAATTCATGAGGTGGTTAGCATGGAAGGTGAACTAGTCAGTGAGATGGTGTGTCATGTGGTGGTTTTCATGTATGTAGCAGTTAGTTATGCATTGTTAGATCATGGAAAGAATGTTGATGAGGTGTTAAGACACTCATAATTTTCTGATATTGTGTTTACAAGGTTTTTTCATGTTTGCTAGGTCTACACCTAGACCTATTCT
The DNA here is from genome assembly GCA_019776745.2 of Taxus chinensis. Classification (NCBI taxonomy): domain Eukaryota; kingdom Viridiplantae; phylum Streptophyta; class Pinopsida; order Cupressales; family Taxaceae; genus Taxus; species Taxus chinensis. The sequence continues at coordinate 97,633,626 of CM034156.1, forward strand.
TGATCCTAGGTGGGACAATGAAGTGAGTTGATCTATTTCTAAGACAAGTATGAAAAAGTGAGCATTTTGGAAGGTGTAGTAGGTTTTTCTAGAGGTGTGGGAAATGTTTTAGGGCCTGGTTTGAATAAATAAGCATGATATGAGGTGTTTTCCCTTACTAAGTTCTTAGAATGTGAAAATCCCAGCTCAAGATGGACTATTTGATGTCCGTTGGCATGTGTGAAGTTTGAAGGGGAGGCTGAGCTCTTCAAGAGATTTGAGGAAGGGTATTAATCAATATCTCCAAGCATTAGTTCAAAGAATAAGGCCCCAAAATTTGTGAAAATCATTAAGAAGGTAAACAGGTCGTAAACCCTCTTTAAACCCTAGTTAGGCAACGATGTAGAAGAACATGTTCTATTTGGCCCAGAATGGATTTTTTGACCAATTATGATTATTGGTGGTTGTAGAGGACTCCTCCAAATTTTTTGAGGTGGCATTTAAGTGTCATGACAGTATGTGGACCCCACGATAATTTACAGGTTTATGAAGAAGTTAATATATCTCTCAGGTTTTTCATTGGACCAAATGATTAAATGGATGTTTGAGGAATATGGGAAGTCATTATATATTTTTGGGGTGGTTTTAGAATAAGGGTGAACCCTTTGGAGGTATGTGGTATTCAATCTTGCATGACTAGTTTTGGGGCAGTTTTGGTGGTCATGATTGCAAAGGTGTTTTTGGGTACCTACAATCCAAGTGGTGGTGTCTTATGCATTTGGTGATGACCTTGAGGTCATGTTATTTCCATTCAAGTGTCACACTTACATGCTTGATATTTTTAGTAGTGTTTGAGCTTCATATTTGAAGACTAGTTTTATAGGTCACAAACTTAGTGAGGATAGTTGCTCCAAATGGCAACTTCATATCATGATATGATGGTGTAGAGGTGTACAAGATTGTTGGAGGTTGGTAGAAGTATTATAAAACATGTATCAATGGTTTTGAAGGTCGTGTTTGCTTAAGAATACTAAGTTTGGCAATAGGGCAGTTTGAGTATATCAGATCTCTATAAGTCCCAATGAAGAATTTGAGTTTGTACATGTAATTTCCAACCTAAGTGGTATTTTTTATGGTGTTATTAATATGATGGTATCAGGTTTTTGTAAGTTTATTTTCCCTATGGTGGTTGACCTATATGTTTTTTGTGTTTGAGACTAATATATCAGGAAAGTGAAGAAGGCTTATTTGTTGTTGGAGAAGAATAAGAAAGTGGGAGTAAGAGGGAAATTTATGGAGGTGTAGAAGGTCTTTGTGACCATCAAGCCCATAGATGTTGGTATGAAGAGATAATAGGTGGCGGGCTATGGTGTTCAAGGTCATTAGACCTAATCAACTTGGTGAATAATTTCTTGAGGGAGTTATCCTAGAAGGCAGTTTTAGAGAAGATTGAAGAAATGAGAGCTTAATTGGTGTCATCATCAATTGTTGGTGTAACATTTCATAGGTGACAAAAAAAATTAGGTGGTTGAGTTGGTGCTGAGTCATCTAAGGGGTTAGTGCCTCCATGTAGGGTTGGTGCTCTACTAAATCTAAGGGTTGGTTCTCCTTATGGGGTTGGTGCCTCACTAAACGTATGGGTTGGTGCTCTTTGTGGGGTTGATGCCTCATTAAACGTAGGGGTGGTGCTCCTTATTGGGTTGGTGCTCAGCTAAATTTGATTCATCGCTGTAATAAAGCTTTGTTTCAGTGGGTTTCTTCCCTTCAAGGTTTTCCCACTTATATCTAGTGTTTAAGTGTTGTTGTGTCCTCATTTTCTCATCTATGGTTATGTTTCTTTTTAAATGCATACTTAATGGTTAATTTGAATTCAACGGTTGATGGATGTAAATGTTTAAGTGAATGAAAGTTTAGTTTCTCACCACCTCTCTTAGTGATTGTGCTTCTAATAATTAGTATCAAATCAGGTTTGTTGGCGTAGCAGATGATTAACATGATGAGATCGCTCTCCACCATTAGTTTGAGCTTTTGGTGTCATGGCAAATCATTTGGTATCATAGCTAGGTAGTTAAGCGCACCAACCCCAAAGTAGTGCTGGGATGGGTGACCTCTCGAGAAATTCCCGATGTCATTGCCTCCTAATGTTGTTGGGCATAATTGGGTGTATACCCAACTCCATCGTGCGGGAGGGTGTTGGCGTAGCAGCTGATTAACACAATGAGATCCCTCTCCACCATTAGTTAAGCGCACCAACCCCAAAGTAGTGTTGGGATGGGTGACCTCCTGAGAAATTCCCAGTGTCACTGCCTCCTAATGTTGTTGGGCCTAATTGTGTGTATACCTAGCTCCATCGTGTGGGAGGGTGTTGGCGTAGCAGATGATTAACACAATGAGATCCCTCTCCACCAAAAGCTCGAACTAATGGTGGAAAGGGATCTCATTGTGTTAATCAGCTGCTATGCCAACACCCTCCCACATGATGGAGCTGAGTATACTAATGGTGGAGAGGGATCTCATTGTGTTAATCAACTGCTACGCCAACACCCTCCCGCACGATGGAGTTGGGTATACACCCAATCAAGCCCAACAGCATTAGGAGGCAGTGACATTGGGAATTTCCTGGGAGGTCACCCATCCCAACACTACTCTGGGGCTGGCGCGCTTAACTACCTGGCTCTGATACCAAACGATTTACCGTCACACCAAAATCTTGAACTGATGGTGGAGAGGGATCTCATCGTGTTAAACAACTGCTACACCAACAATGGTTAAGTTGAATTGAATGGTTGATGGATGTAAATGTTTAAGTGAATGAAAGTTTAATTTCTCACTGATTCACCCCCTCTCTTAGTGATTGTGCTTCCAATAATTGGTATCAAAGTAGGTCCTCTGAAGCAAGCCTAAAAATCTTGAGGTGATCTTTGAAGCACAAATATGGCTAGTTAGCAAAGTGGTTCATCTACTAGAAAATCTCATTTGTTTGATGGAAAAAATTATTCCTTTTGGAGCATCGGGATGAAGACTCGTATAATGTCCTTGGGATGTGATATTTGGCAATCAATTATAGATGGGTACATTGTTTCTCAAAATTCTCCAACTGATGCAACATGTAAGAAGGAAAGTAATGACAATTCTAAAGAAATGAATGCCAGTTTGTGTGGATTAGAAGAGTCATAGTTTTTCAAGGTAATGTAATGTGTTACAGCTTAGGCTATGTAGGATAAGTTGCAAGTTATTTATGAAGGTGAAACTATAGTGAATTTGGAAAATATCCATACCTATAGGATTTAGTTTGAAATTTTGAAGATGAAGGAAGAAGAAATCATTGCTGCATTTCTCCTCAGGGTAGATGAATTGGTCAATACCTTTAGAGGATTAGGAGAAGAATTGAAATAAGATTTTGTAGTGCAAAAGTTGATGAGATATATCACTCCTAAATTTGATCCTATATTCTCTACTATAGAGGAAGCCAATGATCTGAGTACTCTACAAATGGATGAACTCCATGGTATCTTGATATCTTATGAGATGAGGACATGTGTTAATAAACCTCACAAGAAGAAAGAAACCTTAAAATCTGAAAGAAAGTCAAAAGGTAAGAAGATTAAAGATGATGATGTTTCAAATATAGATGATGATGAATTAATTTCTATATTTTCTATGAACTTGAAGACAGATTCAGGAAAGTATAAGGGTAATTTCCCTTCAAGTGCTTCAACTATGACCTAAGATAGGGAATTTTTCAAACAAGTGTCCTCACATGCATAAGGGTGAAGATAATGATGAGCATGATGAAGAAAATGATGATGATGAGAGGTAGCCTCAACTTTTCCCCACGTGTCTGATAAGAGTAATAAGACGTTTAGAAATTTTGAGGGCAAAAAGAAGTCCAAAATAATCCTACATTTGAAGGAGGATTGCAAGTCATCTGAGGTAAGTAGTTGAACTAGTGATTATGATGGTGATGAGGAATATGTTCTTGGAAACAAAACCCAATTTTTGTCCAAAGGACTTAAGAGCCATAAAAGAGAGGATTCCATATTTTGAATTTCATGTATGAATTCAGATGACAAAGAGTTTAAAGCTGAATTGATGAGCATCTTATAAGAGTTGAAGCATGCAAAGAAGAAAAAAATAAACTAAAGGCACGGGATAAGGACTATGAAAATAAGATGCATCTTCTTTAAGAAAATAATTGGATTGACACCAATGAGTATGATGAGACCCTCAAAGAGTTAGAAACTCAAGTGGATATTGTAATAGCAAGCCCAAAGTCTAAGGAGGAAGAGTGTATCAAGTATGAAAGAGAAATTGAGTCCCTAAAGGAAGAAGTGATTGAAGCATCAAACAAGATAAGATCCTTTTAGAAGTTTGAGAAAAATTCCAAGGATCTAGATGATCTTCTGGGCTATTATAAGTCTGTAGGTGATAGAACATGTCTAGGATTCAAGGAATACCTAGAGAATGAAAAGGTGACTCGAGACTCAAAACAAGAATATGTTTTTCAAAGCAAGGAGAACGCTAGCATCGACAATTGGATATCTAATCCTATCAAACAACCTAATACAATGAGGTGAAAAATATATTTCAACATTTATTGTTATGCTTATAATGAATTTTGTAATAGGTCAAAAGAGTGTAGAAAGTTCTCTGTGAATGAGGATTCATGGAGCCATGGAAGAAGTTTTCATTCACACCAACCAAGAGGTAAGAATGAATTTGTTTTTTCATAAATGCCATAATGTTGGTCATATTGCAAGTTCTATTTTCATGGTCCCTCAAGGCAAATCAAGAAGGTTCAGGATCCTAGAGTACAGGAGTGCATGAAAGATAAGGCATGTGAACCAAGAATGAATCGGGGTAATCTAGCCAAGTATAAGTCAGATGTTGGAGAAAGTCATGGATTATCAGATGTTGTTGATCAGAATAAGGTTAAAGAGGTCAACCCACAGGTGCCAAAGAGGTCTTGAAATCTCATAATATTACTAGTTTAGATACCTATGGCTAGGGATGTCTCTACTAAGCTTCTCAGAGGCATCCATTAAGGGGGAACATTGAAATAAGAAGATATGGTATATTCATGGTATGCACAAGGTTTTTTTGGTAGAAGGTCTGAGAAATATTGAAAGGTAGGTTAACAACTTGAAGAATTATGATGAGAATATTTGTGCTACAAGGAGTTGAGAAGGACCTTGTTGCAAGTACTTGCATGAAGAGTAAAGTGTATTCTAACCTTCTTATGAATTCTCCATCAATTTATTTATGCACATACTCATGTTTCCATAATCTACTTTGCTTTCCTAGATTATCATGAGACTCAACTACCACTATATCTCTTCCCATATCTCACATTAGATTATGTATTATGACCTTATTATCATCCCAAATCCCTATAAGTTATTTATACAAATAGATTTAAATCTAGATTGCAAAGTAACTAATGTAATGAATTGTATACAAATGATAAAATGCAATAGATGGATAAGCAACAAGAAAGCAATAATATGAAACCCTAAGCGAGAGAGAGAGAGAGAGAGAGAGAGAGAGAAGTAGACTTATCTAATTTCTAAGTGATCTGGAAGTTACCTGGGCTGGGAAACTGCTGGAACAGAGTGAGAACAGTGTTGTCAGGGATTACTGGAGATTCTGGAACTTGAAATTGTGTCAGACAGAAGCACCTAAGAGTGCCCAAGTGCTAGCATCTGTTCTGGGTGCTAGTGTTTGTGTAGATGCTCAATTTTTTATCTTTACAGGGCTAAAGGAGCTTCACTTTGGATATTTTTTGTCACTTTTGTTCTAATCTAATGTCATTGGTCGTTCCTGTAATCTACAAAAGAGATACATAACTATAAAAACTCACAAACCACATCAAATCTAATAAAAATATGTAGAATGGGGAGTTGGACCGACCCCGACAGTCACCTGAAGAGTGATCTTACAATTGAGTGTTACACTACATCTCAGAATCCATGTAGTTTGTGTGTGTGTGTGTGTGTGTGTTAATGGTTCCCTAGTATATCCTTGTGAAATTTACACCATGATAGCAGGTTAAAATGCTCCAAGTAAATGAAAATGTGTGCAAATGGAATAGAATAGACTTCCCCTCCTATGATGTGTATGTAGAAGTGATGTAACCCTTGTTCCTTGAATGAGTGTGTTAGATGGATGCCTTTAATTCTCTTTGCACCTTTAGATGCAAGCTTAGGTGGTAGTATCTGATGTTAGTACTTGGCCCCTAGATTTAGAAGAAGTAACTAAGTATATATATGATTCCCTTGTTTGAATTTCACAATTCACAATTGGAAGGCTGGCCCAAAGTGATATAAGGTGACCAAGAGGTAAAAGAGACCCAAAAGAGTAAGAAGAATAGAAAAAGGGTCAGGAACACCCAAGAGGGACATGAGAATTTAACGCTACTATCCTAATTGGGTGCTAGTGTCTGAGGCCATAAAAGATAAATCAGTCAAGTACAAGAAAGGATGTAAGATGTGTAAGGTCTATAAAAGTTATAGAGATAAAGAAAAATACGCGCAAGGAGTTATCGACTACTAGTTTTCTTGATTAGAAATCATGTATACATTAGTATGCTTTAGGACCTAGAAATGCACCCAAGTGCATAGATTTTGTGTCTACATTTTCCCCCACTTTTTTTTTGTTTATTGAATACTTGATAGCATAAAGTAGATAGAAGATGTGTAGCTTGTAGTCCTGTAGAGAGTGTAAAAAATAGTGTGTCGAGTGGACAAGTGAAGCGTGAAGTGATAGTAATGTGGAGTGTGGAGACTACGAAGGGGAGATAGACTATAGGGTTGGATTGAATGTGTTGTTGCGTGTTGTGGGAACTTGTGTTCGTTAAATGTTTGTTGATCATTGTTGTGTATAAGGACAAAACTGCAAAAGAATAGCAAGAAATTCGTCAAAGTTATGTATATGAGAAATCAAAATAGTATGTATGTGAAAGTAAGTAAAGATTTTATAAAGGAAAGTGTGCACCTAATGTATAAGAGATGGTATGAGATAGGAAGTTTTTCCAATTTGCTTGGAGTTGTTGGATTTGAATGTTGATGGTGATTTTTTTGGGCAATCTCACATCGAGAGTGAGTTGTTTTGGCGATCTCACTCCAAGAGTGATTTTTTTGGGTGATCTCATGCCAAGAGAGAGTTTTTTGGGAGATTTCACCCCAATAGAAGAGTGTTGGGAGATAGGTTTGTTTTACTCTCCTTCCATGACACTTACATAATAAGCACCATTGTAGATGGTATGCCCATGATTAGTTCCTTTTGTCTCGTTTGTTCTTTTTTCCTTTTGTTGCGGATTGTAATTGATTTTAGGTGATAGAATGAATTATGTAACTAGAGGAAAGTGCCTGCTACTGGAAAATTGTGTTGAAGTCTGTGTTGAACAAATAAATTGATTGTTTTTTCCCCTAGGACATTAATGCCACGGGGAGGAAACAAGTTCCTATCACTATTTTCTAGTGTTGGGAACTAGTGTCTTCTCTCTTTTTAAGGTCCAAGTCTTATTATAGAATTTTATGTGATTGTATTTTGGTGTTTATTTTGTATTTTGTTGATTTGTATTGTAGCTCTACCATGTTATAGTGGTGATTTGTTCACTCGATAGATGCCCCCCTTGTTTGGGGCACATGTGACAATAATAGGAGAATACAGTCCAAATGAGAGGACCGAAGATTGATATGCATATCTGATATATGATACATGTAAGGGGTAGGGGATGTGCATGGTAGGAACTAAGGTAAATGAAAACAAGAGTGGATGGTAGTGAGTATCAGTGTAAACAAATCTAGTATGTAAAAGAAGACAATGTAACAATCAAGTGTGAAAATAATATGAACCACAAAAAGTGGGTTTCAGACATGGGACATCACTCACAATGTCACAATAAAATTAGGGATGAAGCTTACATAAGCACACAATGACCAAACATGACATAGGGCATAGCCCGCAAACAATAGAAAGCAATACAAATCAAAAAGTGATATATAGTCATGGTTGTATATATCATATAATGAAAATGCAACACATGAAGCACCTGTTAGCATATTAGAAAGATAAATAGTATGTCAAGGCATGTATGTAGCAGTGAAAAGTAAGTGTTAGTAAGAAGAAATAGTAAATGATAAAACAATAAAACCTGTAATGTGTAAGAGTAGTAAAGGTAGATGTCGTCAAGAGCCTCGGCGGGACTAGAAACAGATTCAATGTCGAGCATCATGCATCATGTAAGGATTTTTAATATATCTTCATTCACTTCTAGATACCAAGTGAGTGTGCATGTGTATATGATAAAGATAATGATATACTGAGTATCCGGATAACATAGTAAACAAAGTGCAACATTAAGTAGTATAAGCATAATAAGATTAAATGAAACCAACATATGAAAATGGTGTATAAGTGTGATGGTGTGGGATGTAAGATGTGTAGATGGGATGAGCTATGTTTCCCCCTAGTGGATGTGTCTGAGTTTAGGTTCATTTAGAATTGTTCCCTCAACAATAAAGAATTAACCATATAACAAGAGTGTGTCACTGGGAAATGAAGAGGATGTGTACGAACCAATTATGTGGTGATTCTCATAAAGATAATCATGAAGCACAGATTGAGATGAATTAGTATATACCATGAGATACGTATTGAGAAGCACTAAGCATGAGAGTAGTAGATGCTAGGAAAGATGAATCGTGAAGCTCTAAGCGTGAGACTAGTAGATGCTAGGAAATATGTATCGTGAAGAACTGAGTGTGAGATTAGTGTTGGAAACACAATGGACTTATAGGGGGTGAATCATTCCTACACAACTTTTATTTCATTTTTTATTACATACATTCATCATTTAAACCATTCATTCAATCAACCATGAACCATGTGAGCTTAATATGTGTGTATTAGACATTCACAATTGCATGCAATAAGAGAGATAACACATAGACACTAGATGTAAGTGGGAAACCCTCATGGGGAAGAAACCCCAATGAAAAATTATCTTATATTACACAAAGAAACTACTTTCAAGAATATTACACATCCTACAAGATGTGTTTAGTGAGGAACCAACCCCTAAACCCTTGTTGATATGACTCACAACAAAGGATTCCTATTAATATTACTCATTATAAGATATTTTATAAGATAAAAACCTCTAGAAATATGTTGATTCCATAACTAATTGTGATCCAAGTTCAGCTCACAAACACATTAAACCATCATCAAGCCTCTCTCTCTCTCTCTCTCTCTCTCTCTCTCTCTCTCTCTCTCTCTCTCTCTCTCTCTCTCTCTCTCTCTCTCTCTCTCTCTCTATTCTTCTTCTTTATGGGCCGAATGTATCAATTTTCCTTACACATCTGATCTTCAAACTTTTTCAGGTCTTCATGGGTCTTCTTAGATCTTTTCTTTGCCCCTTAACTCTCATCTTCAACCCCTTTTAGGTCACACTTTTCCTCTTTGGCTCAAATAGTTCAAAATGAACCAAAAACACTAGTTTATATACCCAACTTAACTTCAAAACACACCTAGGTCAGCCCTAACAAAGTATTTCAGTCATACCAACTCAAAAACATAATAATAAAATCATATAAATCAACACAAATGACCTAAGTCTAGGTCGTCAAGGTTTACAACATCATGAACAAGCACAAGAACACTCTAACTAGCTCAAAATGTACTCTCCAATCTCTAGTTAATACACAAGTACGTCCCAGGACATCAAGAAAAAAATTCATTCATTAGTGTTGGAAACACAATGGACTTATAGGGGGTGAATCATTCCTACACAACTTTTATTTCATTTTTTATTACATACATTCATCATTTAAACCATTCATTCAATCAACCATGAACCATGTGAGCTTAATATGTGTGTATTAGACATTCACAATTGCATGCAATAAGAGAGAGAACACATAGACACTAGATGTAATTGGGAAACCCTCATGGGGAAGAAACCCCGGTGAAAACTTATCTTATATTACACAAAGAAAATACTTACAAGAATATTACACATCCTACAAGATGTGTTTAGTGAGGAACCAACCCCTAAACCCTTGTTGATATGACTCACAACAAAGGATTCCTATTAATATTACTCATTATAAGATATTTTATAAGATAAAAACCTCTAGAAATATGTTGATTCCATAACTAATTGTGATCCAAGTTCAGCTCACAAACACATTAAACCATCATCAAGCTCTTTTCCCTCTCTCTCTCTCTCAATTCTCTCTATTCTTCTTCTTCATGGGCCGAATGTATCAATTTTCCTTGCACATCTGATCTTAAAAAATTTTCAGGTCTTCATGGGTCTTCTTAGATATTTTCTTTGCCCCTTAAATCTCATCTTCAACCCCTTTTAGGTCACACTTTTCCTCTTTGGCTCAACTAGTTCAAAATGAACCAAAAACACTAGTTTATATACCCAACTTAACTTTAAAACACACCTAGGTCAGCCCTAACAAAGTAGTTCAGTCATACCAACTCAAAAACATAATAATAAAATCATATAAATCAACACAAATGACCTAAGTAGGTCGTCAAGGTTTACAACATCATGAACAAGCACAAGAACACTCTAACTAGCTCAAGATGTACTCTCCAATCTCTAGTGAATACACAAGCACATCCCAGGACATCAAGAAAAAATTTCATGGCTCCAAGATCATCATGAAACATAGGGAAGTCCTCCAAAAACCTTCATCAAGCACAAAAACCTCTACATCAGCTCCAAACATCATGAAGTGTGTTAAGAAGTAAGAAAACCCCACAAGGTCTTCAATGCCCATAAATTCAGTCCTGAAGAGCAACTAACTTGAAATAGAAAATATCATCATAATGAATCAATTAATATATAAATGGATTGGTATCTGAGTCTATTTTTTGGAACAACTCGTGTATTTTATTCCAATTCCAAGTGGAAGAACTCCAAACAACTCAATATCTACAACTGCTCTAAAATGTCTTCAAGACCCCACAATTATATCTTCAAAACTGGGTTGGTTCACCTATAAAATCAACTCATCAAGACACAAACCATATATCATTATAAATTTATCTAATTCTACTTTCCATAAAAACTTACTTCATCTTTGAACTCATAGTAGAAGGCCTTCAACCAGGTCAATCTATGAAACTGCTCATTTAAACTCCAAGGACTCAAGAGCTAGTCTTGAGAGAAACAAGCACAAACTCCTCCAAACCAACTTCCAAGATTAAATAAAACATGGAAACCCCTTATAATTTTTTTCTAATAACTCATAAACATCCTAAAATCATGTCAAAACTCATAAAAATCACCAAACCTCATGAAGCTACTCAAGACCATGCTCAACCAAGCACCTTGAAAACTAACCCTCAAAGAACAGGTCATAACTTACTCATTCCTTAGAAAAAAATCAAGTTTGATATATCATTGGAAATATATTGGAACCAGTATCATGAAAAAATTTGAGTCAAGTCTTAACTCCTCTTTTAGCTCCTCCAAAACTTCTTTCACCACAGACTACATAAAACTACCCCAAAACTACCTAAAAACTAGTCCTCATAAATAGGGAATGCTTTACACTTAATATAAATAACCATGATCTTAAATCATCATGGAAATGTATTAAAATCCCATGATTCGATAAATTATAACTCAATATGTCCAATGGGAAACTTTTGCACGAGTTGAATTTTTCCAAAAATAATCATTTGTTAGTGGGGCCCACATACAGTCAAAAAATCTAAATCACACCTAGAGATATATGGAGGAGTCCTCTGCAACATAGAATCATAAATTTTTCCAAAAAAATCAATTCTGGGTCATTACAAGCATTTTTCTCCAAGTCACTTTCAACCTAGGGTTTTGGGAGGGTTTCAAACTTATTTTCCTTCTTAATGATTGTTCATAAAAATGTGATAATAAAACTACCTCATTCTTCATAGAAAATATTAATATATGACCTAATTATATATTCCAAATATCTCATGTCCCATGCAAAGCATGCAATCCACAATGAGCATTAGAAGGTCAACTTTTTCCTCAAATCTTCACCTTAGCAAATCCGATTTTGGTAAAAATGCAATATCTTCAAAACTACTCTTTAGTTGGACCTAAAAATTGTCATGAAGCATCATGAAAACATCCTCTAACTAACATAGGTCTCATAAATTATAAAATTCTTCTAAAATTCTCCATCCACAGTGAATGGCCTATGTTATTATGGTTTGTCTTCACCTTCTTGCTTCCCAAGAACCATGAAACACCACCAAACCTCTAATAATTGACCTAAAACTCATCATACATGTCATATACACTATAAAAATGCTCCTACAATTCTTTACCATTACTTCCTTGCTCCAAAAATCATACCTCCATGCTAAACCACATGCTATATGATTATGAGTAGACCTAGAATGACCCTATTCATGCATGACAACCCATGAACTGACCATGTTGACTCTTTCTAAACACTTGAGTTCCTATAGCAAACATCTAGGGCCATGTATGACCTCATTATGACCTTAAACCAACTTTAGAGGGATCAAACGAGCTTGATCATGCTTAAAATCATGCCTAGACACTATAACAACTTCACCAAAACTAGGCATTACCTATCAACCTTCATGTTAGAAAATTAATGAAGCCTCATGAGGAATCATATGAAATCATGACACCCTTTACCATCAATGAAATTTTACATGAGTGAAAAAACCTAGACACAATGGCCAACAATCTCCCCCTTTGTCATTGATGGCAACCACCTTTAGAAACATTGATGACAACCAACAAGACCAAACATCTCCATGAATCTTATCCATGTTTCTGAGCTTGTCCTTCCCCTTTGACATATATGAAAAAGGATACTATGATAACTTAAAATGATAAATTAAAACTCAAGACAAGACACAATGGAAACAATGCTTAAATTCAAACTTACTTGCTTGATTAACTCCCCTTGGACTGTATTTTCTCTTTATTTTCTTCATCAGTAACAATAAATGATCCATAGACCTAATAAATGCATGAAAATCATCTCCCCCTTAGATTATGTCCTCTAAAATTTGTCTTCATACATGGTATCCATCCTCTTCTTGGTTTATACCATGCCATACTCCCCAACTCTGCCTCTGATATTGTCATGACCACCTTTAGGACCAATGTCCCTAAACCTCATTTACAGTCCAATTTTTAAAAAATTCTTTATGTAATACAATCACACACATCTTATGAATAAGCAACTTATGTCTCCCCTGGAAAATCACTATCAAATTCTAACTGAAAAAGGAAAAAAATAGATTTCATACCTTGATCTCATGTCATGTAGATGAATCAACTCAAAAACCATTGTTCTGAAGCAATATTCTAGTGTTTATTGTATTGTTTCCATAAAATACACATGTTGGATTCATATAGCCAACTTCGCTATCAACAATGACTTCATACACATGTTAGAGATTTGACAAGCTCACCCTTAATGTACTTGTAAACCATAAATCAACTCTGCCACAATATCATATAGGACTATGTCCTTCATTTGACAAAGATCCTTCATGCCTTATTATCATCAAATACTTCTTATTCCCATATCCTAGGCCCATAAGTGGGTATAACATCTTCAAAATTGTCATACGTATTAGATCCTTCTTTCAATACATCTTCATGGATTCATCAATGCTATGTTACAGTACATGTGTACTGATTTCATATTTCTCTGTAAACTTGTTAAATATTTCTCTATTTTATCAGTCTTGACACTATCTTTGAGACGATCCACTTACCATGATTTTTTCATAACACAACTTGTCTTAATGTAAATTCACATACCTTATTGGATTTGGCCCAAACTCTTGATGGAGTGGCAACTACAAATATTACTGATTAAACATACTTACCCCAATTTTGGTTCACCAAAATACTCATCATGAAGACTCCATAGATGTAAAATCATTTTTGTTATCATAGAGGCTCAGAATATCCTACATACTTTGATGTTCAACCTATCATGCTATATGTACTGATTTTCCTTGTCCACTCTTTCATAGAACATAGATCTAGACAAGATCTTGAAATTAGACTTAAAACTTCAATGCACTTGCCTTAAACCTTCTAGGTACCTTCCATGATTGAGATCAATCAACATTACTATACAAATACTCTGAACTTCTATTATCTTTTTAGATCATATTAACCAAACATAAACCCATGATACAAGATAAAACAACTTAGAACATGTTTACAATAACTCATTCCTTGAAAAATATGATAAAGCAACATCTCTTGATGCTTACTTTTATGACTTCATGAGATAAATGGAGTAAATTAAAGGACATACCTAGATTGGTTCTTAAGAAAATGCAGTTCCTGTCAAGCTTGATGATCATAACTTTCACCATCTAATGATCAACAAACTCTACATTTTTGATACGACACTATAGCAGGCTATCTCAAATCCTCAACAACATTTAGACAATCAAGATTCACATCTTCATACTAGTCCCTTAATTTCTTTATGCAATAAGAATTAATAACTACTTACCAATCCGCATATTATCTTGAACTTTGAAGGACACCTAGGTGAAGTGTCATCTTCAAGCACTGCTACAGAACCTTCAAGATTTTTCAACTTTATTATATGGAGCTTCGTTCCCCCTTGTACATGAAATTATTCAAGTAAACATTCATTGGGATCATAAAATTATCATACTTTCTTAGTTATACAGACCCAGAACTCATCTCAAAACCTGACAACATAGACTCACTCTTACAAATTTGACTTCAATACATACATTCATGCTTCTTTTATGGTTGGGGTATCATTGTAACCTTTTGAATAATCCTTATCACCTTCATCCAACCTTATAAATCACATACATGTCTTTTCAAGCTCAATATACACACACAGACCTATACTCCTTCAATTTTTCTAATCACTCTTGTCATGTTATCTAGGAACTCATTTTGATTTGACTTAGGAAACATTTTTTCTTGTAAGTACCTCAAACCTTTTCATGCATATTTTCATAGCTTAGAAACGTTTCACAGTCAAATGAAAACTTTGGAATATGTATTTTTGTTGAAAAAAAAACCATTCTCATGAAGGAGCATTCCCTTGGGATGATATTCTCAAACATAGTTACGTCCATCAACTCTCTATCTCTATTTGATGAGCAAGTATTCCATAGACCATTATTCCTTTTGAAACATCTAAGATCTATGTTCTTGATTGATTGAATCATACCACACAAGGTCTTTAGAAATTGATTTAGGATCTAGTAGTCAAGATACCGATATTGAGGAATAACATGATGCATTTACTGACAATCCTTCATAAAACATGGTTAAACTAGCTTCTAAAGGAGACACAAAAAAAATTGCAACTTTGAGACTATAAGACATATCATGAAACAGATCACTCAAACACTTTGATGAACTTAGAACTAATGAAAACATGGTTACAAAGAGTCACTCTTTACATCTTCACTAACTAAGGTCTCGGACCTCTATCAGGGTTTCTTCAGGACAATCATGATACTATTGGATGATATCAAGTGAACACATCAGACTAAGATTTCCTTTACATCATTGTTAAGACCTAGGAACAAAACCTTATAACATAGCACCTAGTAATATCATGATATGTTTGACATTAGATTTTCAAATCTAAACCATGACACTTGACTATACTTCTCATGAATAAAAAATAACATAACTTAACACTATGATAATGACTCAAATAATTGCCCTTCATTTTGCAAATATGACATGGTGTTGACTTACGAGACAATTGACACACATTTTCAACACAATACTAGATGATCACAAAAAAGGAAAACACACATACACAATTGCAAACCATTTCAAGACACATGATGGGACATATACACACTTATACTCATACAACAGACCTTGACCAGCTAGACCATGATTCTATGACATCATATCTTCATGATTGATCAAACAGTACCAAGCTCAAACAAATTTCCAAAAAACAAACCTCATGCTCAGTATGTTGTTATGCCCTTAGTTTTATAATTTATATTGGGTATGTAGTGTCGACTTGTGGCTTACATAATCTCTCTTCTTTTCATATGTCATTCATTTATACTTTCATATGTTTAGGAGGTAGACCTTAGTGTTGGCCATAGCATAGGATTGGTATATATATGTGGTAGTGTGGGGTAGTTAATCATCATATTGAGCATTTGAGTCTTACTATTTGGTTTGTAGGTCTCCCCCTTGAAATTGCTAAGCTATTATATTTGCATATTGTGATCATTTATCTACAATATTGTGTTCTTTGGTGTTTTATTGTTGTTGATATTCAAATTTATACAAGTAATTTTATTACAAGTGGTATCAGAGCGTGATCTTGGCCAGAGCTACGTCAAAACCCTAATTGTGAAGGTTTGGTTATATCTCAAAATTAGTAGTGATATTTTCTGCAATTTTTTTGGTGTGGTGAAATCAGTCAAGTAAGCTCCTCTCCAAATTTCAAACACTTTGGACGTTTTGTTCAAAAGTTATAATAGTTTTATGTTTTTTCATAAATCGGCTATCTATAGTGCAATTTTTGGAATTTTTTTGAGTTTCTTATATTTGTAGACACAAAATCACGCACTTGGGTACATTTCTAGGTCCTAAAAGCATATTATCATTTACGTTATTCATAAGCAAGAAAACTAGCAATTGACGACTATCTTTGTCCTCTTTTTTGTGTTTCTTATTTTCTAGTTGGTCTTACAAACCCTACAGCCTAGTCGTTACTTTACTTATTTATATTTTATGTATTTAGACACCAACGCCCAGTCATGACAGAAGCACCTAGGTGCTCATGCCCCCTTTGGGTGCCATTGACCCTTTTCCACCTTACTCGCTCCTTTTTGGTCTCTTTTATCTTTTGGGCATCTTTTTCCCTTATGGGTTAACCTTCCAGTTGTCAATTACGAAATTCAAACAAGGAAATCATATAAATACATAGTTATGTGTTCAAAATGAAGGACCAAGCACTAAGCATTACTATCATCACCTAAGCTTGCATCCAAAAGGAACCTAAAGGACTAAAAAGCATCCATCTAGTATCCACTCAAGGGATAAGTGCTACAACAACTCTACATGCACATCATAGGAAGGGGAAGTTCATTTTTCCATCCACACATTCTATTACATTTCTACATTTAGCTTCAACCCGCTATCAAGTGTAACTTGCACAAGGGCGTCCTAGGGCATCATTTCTACATGCAGACATAAGAAATACATGGATTGTGAGATGTAGTATAGTGCTCAGTTGTAAGTTCACTCTCGGAGTGACTGTCGAGGTTAGTCTGACTCCCCATATCATGTCTTTATTTTAAGATTTGATGTGGTTTGTGGGATTCTGTAGGTGAACTTATGTTTTTAGGTTACAGGTACCTTCAACATTCATTATGCAACTATCAAGTGACCAACAAGAAATAACTGTGACACTCTTGTGACATTGTAAAAATCATATTCTAACCATTTTCATAGTCATGGGCACCCAAAAAAAAATCTCCAGTGCCTAAGAACCCATGTCCTGCCATCTATGCCAATGTTTGACTCTATCTATGGGTTCTAGAATTTATTATGAGCAATAACTATGCTCTTCCTAGTTTGTTCATCACTTATCCCAGTCCAAATCGATTCTAGTTCAAGCCTAAATCAACTAAGTTCTCTCTCCTTATTTTCTTAAGGTTTCAAATATTACATACATTATTGTTTGTGTCATTTCTTCATTTTAGCATGTGTACATCAATTGGTTCAGTAGTGAATTTGAAATATTTAGATTTAATTCAAATTAAATCAAATCATTTGGTGAACCCCACTCATTATCATACAATTGGATCCTCATTTTTCTTATTCTACCAAATCTTCTTTCATGGCTCCTAAAAATACTCTAATCTCCTTGCATGACTTGGTTCAAATGCACCCACATTGCAAAATCCCTCGACACTATGTATTTTCCTCACAGTACATCACCCACTTAAGTAAGTGTCATTTTTTATTGTCTATCTGATGACTCTATCACTCCTAATCCTCCATCCAATCAAACCATCTTAGATTCCATCCAATATTTACATTATTTATTTTAAGATAAAATTTAGGCTATGGAATATATGGTTACATCTCTTAAATATGAAATCCAACATCTCATGGATGCTTCTCAATTCCATGCTTATTCTTCTTCTACATTTAATCCCCTTCTATGTCTTCTACATTTTCTCATATCAGTAAAAATAAAGTATTTCTGCTACCCACACCTCTTAAGTTTGATTTCAATGGTAAGAAACATGATATTCTTCCTTAAATGCTCACTCATAAATTGATCAACTTGTAAACTACTCATTTTTATCCTCCTTATCGGATTGCAAAATACCAAGCTAACCCATATTACAATTATCATCAAATTAATGAACATGATGACATTGATTGTTATGCTCTTAAATGAAAAATTGGCCAACTTAAGCATTATGGTCTCATTTCATTTGCTACACAAATTGATTCTACATGTTCATCTCCAATTTATAAATCCCATTGGGTTCCTATTAGTGTGAAATCACAGCACCCCCAAATGAGTTATGGATCTGATTTTCTAAGGCAGGGTCATTTGGTGTGATTTACATAACATTGGATCATTCCCCAAGCTGTGGGACTTGCAAATGGGAATGATCCTCCAGAGAAGGTTGGTTCCTCTTCCTAAACTACCTACCACAAGCTATTCCAATGTAGGCAAGCTAATCTAATCCTAATCTAACTTCCAAGGAGATAAGGAGAGAAAGAAAACTAGAAAAAATAGAGCCTACACTAAAACGATGATACACCAGAGAATGAAAATGTTGATCATCTATCAAAACTGCCATGGAAACAAAGAGAGGTGAGTAATGGAGAGGATGGACAAGTGCATCACAGACCAGAGATGGACTTCACACAGAAAATGTTCCAAAATCCCTAAAAACACAGCTCCAAAACCTGTAAATGACATTCAAACATGCATAGATGCCCTGCAACAATGAGAGGCAAGAAGAAATAACCAAAAATGAGCAAAGGATGGACAAATGCATCACAAAAACACATTTTTATTACTCCAGATTTACACAGTGCACCATTTCACGGGCAAGAGGCAAAACAAATGCCATTACAGAGTAGGGGAGGAGGTTCTAACTCCATTTTAGACCCTGGGGAAGAAATGAAGAGGGAGGTAGAGAAGAAGAGTGAACAACCACTAACTTCTCGAAATGATGCCTCTATTACATTTTATAGAAAAAATGTGAGAAGAGAGGGAAAATGTGAAAAAATCAGATCTTCTACTCCAACCACCAACAACATTTAAAAAATTGGGTCAAAAATCGAAGGATCCATTTGCAAAATCCATTCCCCAATGTATTTTGTCTGCTCGAGGGAGAAAAGACCCAAATTTCATTAAATTTGGTGGTTGAAAATTGGTTCTACATTTTTTCCATGCCAAATCATGTTTTGCAATTTTCTCCCAAAAATCTCCACCAAAATTCAAAATTGAAGACTCAATGATGAATAGAATCTTTAGATCTTTCCATTATTACTAATATTGTCAAAAACAGAGCTCTTGACCAAAAGATATGGCTCTCTGAGTATTTCCTTTACGTTTTCTACAAAAAAAACAGCTCGGGAAAATTTGGCACATTTCCCCCACAAATCCATTGATGATGTGGCATCCATTGGGGTTGGCAGAGGCAGGGGCTCCTTTTTTTCCATTTGTACCTTTTTCACAAAAGGGCAAAACTTCTATTTTGCGTCCGAAGGCCCGCCAGCCCACTGCTGGTTTGGGCCTGCCACGTGTCACTTCTAGGTTCCTTTGGAGATGCGGCCACAATTTTGACTTAGAAACTCTTTTGGTGGAAAGTTCCAAGTCCCCAAAATCCTCTGCCAGCCTGCCTTAGCACTTTTGCACAAAATGATTCCACGTGTACCTTTCGGGACTTAGTCAAATTTTCACTTTGTTTCCCTTTGCGGGCTTGCGGGAGTGCCAATGACTTTTACGCTTTTAAACCAAAAAGCACTAAGTTCTCAAATTCTTTCCCTACTCTGCCGGCCCAAAATTCCTTGGCAAAACTCTCTCCCAAGCTCCGCAGGTCTGCCTTGGGAAAATTTTCCTCCATAACTCCACCGAGTCATAACTTGAGAACTACAAGGAGTTAAAGAGGATTTCTTTACCTTTCTAGAAAGGGGAAGAAATTCTCTATCTAATGGAGAAATTTCCAGAAATATTTGAGTGCCTGAAACTTGTGAAATTTTGAATGAGGCACAAAGAGGAGTAAGTTAACCCAATATAAGAGGGAGCTTATTTTGGTTAACAGTTCCTAAAACTGATCCATCTATGTCTAGTGAGCATCATTCTATAATTGCTAATGTTCCTACTCTAGTAAGTCAAGAGTCACCTGTTCAACCCATTTTGACTAATCAAATTCCTTTAAAAATCAATCCAACCCCTCCTCCTCTCAATTCTTCTACTATGTTACCAACTCCAACTAAGAAATCTCATCTAAAAATCAGTCCATCCCCTCCAACTCTCAAGTCTTCTACAACATTATCAATCACACATAAGCTACCACCATTCAATATCCCTCCCCATCCTACTCCACTTCCACATCCAATTATCTTTGTTAAAAAAAATTATTCCTTACATTGATGGCCAAGACATATTTCAATCTTTGTCATCATGGCATGGTCCTTCTCACATTGCCACATAGATCTCCATCACTCACATACTTAGGGGGCATCATATCTTCTCCTCCTCTTACATTACTATCAAATGTCTCTATCATCTCATGCACTTAACATTTAATTTCTAATATTTCCTAAGCATCACTACAAAGCATTTGATATAGGATTTGTATCGTCATTACCCTATGGCACACTCTAGTTCCATGGTTCATACTCGAATGATGAGGGTCGACATCTAAAATAAACCTCACATCACTCATTCACTTTTCATGCTCTATGATTCATGATGTATCTTTCTAGCACACATTCTCAAACCATTTCCTGATGACGTACTCTTGTTCTATGGTTCATTCTTGACTTTTGAGGGGTCATTTATAAATGAACCTCATTTCATACACATTCGCTAGGGGGCACACTGTTCCTTCCACCTTCACACTTTGCATTCCATTCCATCACACTCATGCACTATATATTACATATCTTGGTTGTACTTACTCTTACTTGCTTATACTATTTACATGATGCACTTTGCTTACTATGTTAGTTAGATACTCATTTTTTCATTATCTTTATCATATACACATGCACATTCACTTGGTATTTTGGAGTGAATATAAATATCTTACATAATTTCACATGTTGCAATGATCTTGACATTATACCTCTTACCAGTCCCACCAAGGCTCCTGGAGGCATCTATATTTCCTACTCGACATATTACAGGTGTTATTATTTCAATTTTTACTACTTGTACTTTCTATCACATTACTTTCCACTGATACATACATGCCTTGACATACTTGTTATCTTTCTAACATACTAACGGGTGCTTCATGTGCAACATTTTCCTTGTAGAACTATTTTCCACCATGGCTATCTGATAAATTTTTCTTTCCATTGTTTTCTATTAGATGACATTGTTTGTGGGTTATGCCCTATGTCTTGTCTGATCACTTTTTGTATGCTTTTGGCTGTTTCGGCCTTGATTTTGTTGTGATATTGTGAGCGATGTCCCATATTTAAAACTTTCTTTTCACAGTCCACTTTATTTGCACACTTGCTTGTTACATTATATTCTATTACATGCTTGTTTTTTACTACTAACACATGTTCCTATCCACCTTGTTTACATGTGCCTTAGTTTCTACCATGCACATCCTCTACCCCCTATAGGTATCAGCTTCATATTAGCATCATGTCCTCTCTTTTGGACTACACACTCCTACAGTCATCACATGCACTCCAAACGAGGGTGGAATACATTGGGTGAACAAATCACCCCTATAGAATCTCATATCCATTGTACAACACAAAATAGTATAGAGATAACATATAAATATAGTGACAGAACGACCTAGAATCTGACTTGGGTTCTTAGCATAGCACAGACACTAGCGGCACCCAATATCAGACAGGGACACCTAGGTGCATATATCCTCCCCTAGGTGCTAATTTCCTAGGTGCACACATATTCATCTTATTAGATCAAAAAAGTTCACATAAGCCTTTAGAGAAGTTTCACAATTACATGCACAATCCTCCAGTTACAACATGCATGCAATCTCCTACAATTGGAACAATTAGTACATTTGAAAGTAATTTAGGATAGCAGGACAAAATAGGGACGTACCACCTGTAGTGTGCTTATCGAGTAGAGTCATAGAAGGAGAGTAACATTAGACCTCTCTCCCCAACACTTTCTCCTTGGTGTGAGATCTCCCAATAAACTCACTCTTGGCGTGAGATCGCCCAAAAAACTCACTCTTGGCATGAGATCACCTAAAAACTCACTTTTGGTGTGAGACCAGCCAAAAGACTCGCTCTTGGCATGATATTTCACAAAAAAATCATTCTACACAACATTTTTCTATCCTTTTATACTCTTTTATATCAGATGCACACTTTCCTTTTACACACTTTTACATGTTTTTACATATGCACCATTTTTCTCTGATTTATCATATACATGACTGTGAATACATTCGTGCTCTTCTTTTGCATGTCCGTCCTTATAAGAAGCAAAAATCACAAGCTACAACAATAGGTACAATGCATACACTTCACACCCCTAGGGTCACTTTCCTTTCCTAGTTTCCACACTTTACTTGTCCACTTGACACACATTTCATTCCACACTCTACATGGTTATCAGGTATGCATATTTTATCTAATTTATGTTATCAAGTATTCACTCAACAACATAAAATGGGGGAAAATGTAGACACAAAATCATGCACTTGGGTACATTTATATGTCCTAAAATCATACTAGCATTTACATGATTCCTAAGCAAGAAAACTTGTAATTGATGACTATCTTTAACCTCTTCTTTGTGTTTCTTGTTTTTTATTTTATCTTACACACCCTACATCCCAGTCCATACTTTACTTATTTATCTTTTATGGCTTCAGACACCAACCCCTAGTCATGACATAAGCGCTCAGGCACCCATGTCCCCTCTGGGCACTCCTGAGCCTTTTCCACCTTACTCACTCCTTTTGGGTATATTTTATCTTTTGGGCATCTTTTTCACTTGTGGTTTGGCCTTCCAGTTGTCAATTAAAAAATTCAAACAAGGGAATCATATAAATACATAGTTATGTGTTCAAAATTAAGGACCAAGAACTAAGCATTACTATCACCACCTAATCTTGCATCCAAAAGGCACTTAAAGCACTCTAAAGCATCCACTCAAGGGATAAGGGACGTAACAACTCTACATACACAACATAGGAAGGGGAAGCTCATTTTTCCATCCACACATTCTATTACATTGTTACATTTAGCTACAACTCGATATCAAGTGTAACTTTCACAAAGGCGTCATTTCTACACACACACACACACACAAGAACTACATGGAGTCTAAGATGTAGTGCAGTGCTTGGTCGTAAGTTCACTCTCAGAGTGACCTCTAGGGTCAATCTAACTCCCCATATCGCATCTTTATTTTTAGGTTTGATGTGGTTTGTGGGATTGTACATGTGAACTTCTATTTTTCAGGTTACAGTTACCTTCAGCATTCATTATGTAACTATCAAGCGACTAACGGGAAATTGTTATCACTAAATCATAGCATCCTTTAATTACTTAGCATGTGGATGTTATAAGGAAAGCAGTGTGACTTGGTAACATGGGTACTATCTCCAAGGGTGATACTTGCTACTGGAGATAGACCTCTAGAGAAGGCTGGTTCTTCTTCTTACTCCTAGTGCAAACTAACTCTAATGAAAGCAAACTACTGATTATGTCTATCCTATAATTTCCAAGGGACCAGGGAGAGAGAAATAACATGAAAATAAAGGAAAACTACACTACAGAGGTGATGCACCAAAATAAGGGTATGAGAACAATCCCCAATGTGTGAAAATGGAAGCAAAAATGCAGATTAGAGAGGGTGATAACAGTTCTCCACAATCTAACAACAACATTCACAATAACATTTCCAAGGAGAACAATAATAATGAAACCTTGCAAGAGCATATAATAGACACAATACACCTGCAATAAGATTGAAGAGGCAAGAAGAAAGAAAATAAACACCAAGGGAAGATACATCCACAAACTTATATCTATTGCTTCATTGATATGCACAGTTCAAATAATTACAAAGTAAAGGCTGGATCACCATGTAAGGAGTCCACTACAAAGGCCTTGCAGCACATTGGTTTCACAAAACAAAATGGATAGAGTTTTCTACTCAAATCATCCTCCCTTCTAAAATGAGGAAAACCCCAATTTATAGAAAAATGGAGAAGAAGGAAAAGGGAGACAAGCAATCTTGGATCTTGCTTTTGCATCAATTGCAAGGTACCCAAGGTGGGTGAAAATCATGATTGTAACTAGTAAAATCCTCCCCATACTACCCATAACTTGCAGCAATAGAAAAAATGCCATCTATGCCCATTAATTCTATTTTCACCCACCATCCAATTACCCTTTTGAACTAGGTTCTGTTTTCTACAAAATATACACCTCTCAAAACTTCATCAATCTCTTGAATTTTTTTAACTACTGTGCATAGATCTTTGATCCATGATTCTAATGAGACCAATTTTGTGCAATTTCATTGAGAAACACAAAAGTTATGGCCTCTTGAGCAGATGCAAGCTATTTAGGGTTTGTTGGGAATTTCTTCATTATTACAGGAATGGGCAATTAATTCCTTTGTTGAAATGCATCATTGAAAATATTTTCCCCTTTTTCAATGTTTCATGTTCATCATGATTTTAAATGATTTTGCATTTAAAATGGTGGGGCCCTTTTATTTTCATTGTTTTTTGAAGGGATGGGATTGTTGTTTTAATGTTAGTGCAATTAATTCTAGCTCAGCCAGCTCGGCTGAGCTGGCTATTCCTTTCACTACCACATTTTCTTAGCTCCTTCCTTGCATATGCATTGCAAAGCCACTTATTCAATCCCAGTTTCATTGACATGCATCCCATTTCTCATGACTCTCACCTTGCATTTTCTGCCAACCCACCATTCCGCTCACCTTAACCCTCGTGTCAACCCATTGAGTGCCTTAATTCCATGATACCCTACATTGGATCATCTCCTTAGCACTGACTTGCTCACCATTTACTGCTAGCTCATTAATTCTTCCAACTCATCACCACATATCAACTTTTCATCCATATTTGGTTTCACGTTGACTTATTTCCTTGGGTGGAGAGTCCTTTGAATGCATTTATTCCTGATGTGCTTAGCACATTTCCCCATGTGGATGCCTTGCACAAGCCACTTCCTCATTTTTCTTTCCTTTTTAAGTTCATGCATCGAGGGGCCATGTGGTGACCCCGACCCTCGTAAGGCTTGGTCTTTTTCGAACTTTGTGGGGCCCCAATTTTGCCTTGACCACAAGTTGACATGTCAAAGCCTCATACAACTTTGGAGCTAAGTCCTAGGTCTCCAGCATGTTTCTCAACGATGACTCCATGGAGCCCTACAATGACTTTTCATAGGACCTATTCGATTTTGCCCAAGCACTCAATTCCCATTTTTCTCAATGAATGTTTCCATTTTAAATCCTTGAGCTTAGCTTGACTTCATCTGAATGATTAACAATTTACCCCAAGCTCTTCCTTAAACGATATTGTAACTCAACCACAAGCTCATCCAAGTGCATTATCTTGACTCGACTCAATCTTGAGCCATTCCTAATATGACTCAATAGCTCACTATCTTGAAAGATAAGATCAGTCACACTTCCTTTGCTCACTCATTGTATCCACCCTTGACCCGAACAATTGGGATTTTTCATGGCTTCAAAGCTATGCTTGATTCATTCCCATGAGCTCGAATGGGAGCTCGCATCTATTTTAGATAGCTCATCATGGGCCCCTGGTATATCTAATCCCCTTATGGTTCCATTATAGAAGCTTGATGATTCCAACTGGCACACATGGCAGAGCTTGATCTTCCCAAAAACATAGCTAAGGTTTTGGATTCAATGAACTCAAACTTCGGTTCGTCTGCATATGGTTTGAAACATGTACTAGTCATTCCATGAAACCCTTGGTATCTTATTTAATACATCAACCACTTAGTTTGATCAGTGATAGCAGCCTGATGAATGCAATTGAAAAATAGATCATAGCTCAACAAAATGACGTTCACTCCTCTTGCAAACTAGGTCCTTATAGGAATGAAGTACTTGAATCCTAGTCAAGGCTAGTTCATTTGGTGATCCTTAGATCTTGATTTCCCTCCAAAACTTAGAGCCCAATCAACTTGAGAATATTAACTTGGTTTTCTTCAAGAATGATGAGCTCAGAGTTAGGGATAATTATTAATTTTCTCTCAAAAATGTCAATACCTGATGAATACCTTAGGATCATCTAGGCAACTATTTTGGAACTCGACAGTGTGCAGTAAAGATGGAAAATTCATCTTTTAGACTCATTCAACAGATTTTCATCACACACCAATTGGGTCCCCTTTTGAATACAACTTGATGGATAAAGGGATGAACCTGAGCTCCATTGTTCAATTTTCACAAAGGCTTAAGTGAAATTGGATAACAATTTTGGTGACTCACGGGGCCATTTTCCTACTAAATGGAGTATGACCAGCTACATATAGGGCTATCCATTGGGCATGGATTTCTCATGATCAACATGAACTGGTCTCAAACCTGAAAAACTATTAGCCCTCAAGACACTTGGAAAGCTTCCTGCTTAAATCACTTGCCCTTGCATTTTGACTAGCACTTTTCCAACTTTTGTAAGAAAATCTTCTTGAAAGGTTTTATGAGAGTAGAAAATTCAAACTTGAAATTTCTCTTCTCTCTATAGTTATAATCCATGAGGTTGAAGGATGAACTCTCTTGAGCTTTAGAATGGACTCATAAGAATTTCCCTGCTTGGGCATGTCAACTCATGCTACTCCATTTCACCTAAGGCCTAATTATTACAAACTAGTTGCCCCAAATCATGATTTCTTGACTTGGGGAAGCACTAAGAAACTTCAACTATTGATTGAAGAAGCAAGTCAACGATAAGATTTTAAATCTCTCTTGAACCTTAATTTTAGTTTCTCTGCATTTGATTTCTCTTTTGAAGATAACAATTGTTGTCTTGTAACTCTGAGTTTTCTTTGCTGCAATTTCTCCTTTCCGTGAAAGCATGATGAACTGTATACAAAGCATACACTAGAAGTCAATAGAACACATGTGCACCAGCACTTAGGGAAAATAAAAACTAATCTACAATAGTAAAATGTGCATAAGCACTTGGAGGAATGAAAATCCTAAACTAATATGTACAAGGGTGAGAGATCTTCCTTCTAGTAGCAATGTTTGAGGTAGATTCCATTAACCAAAATCTACAATTCTTCACCATCTAACTTAGCCAGTTGGAAGGCATTGCTACTTTTGCATTCAGTGATCATGTATGGGCCACTCCATATTACATCAAATTTGGAATGGTTTCCAGTTTTTCTCAATGATCAGCATCCCACTTCAGTACCAAATATCCTTCTTAGAATGTCTTGGCTTTAGCTTTCTTGTCAAAGCTTCTCTTGATCAATGTTTGATCCTTTTCCATGGTTTGCATTGCATGTTCTCTTGTTTCTTCCAATTCCATCAGCTCTACATACCTGGCTTCCATGGGATCAAACTCATCTAATTCCAGTTGTTTCATGAGTTCCAATGTTGGTAACTCAGGTGATATAAGTATTACTACTTCTTTTCCGTATAAAATCTTATAGGGAGAGTTACATGTAGACCTCTTGGGTGTGATTCTATCAACCCACAAGGCTGATTTGAGCTTGGTATGCCAGGTCCTCTGGTTCTCATCAAGATTTCTCCTTATGATTCTCAACAAGTTCTTGTTTGTGGACTCTTCTTGCCCATTACCCTGGGGGTAATAATTAGAAGAAGTGTTGAGATATATCCCATTCTTGACAACCCACTAAGTGATCTTTGTGCCAAGAAAGGCCAATGCATTATTTTGATATGATAGTGGCAGGTACACCAAATCTTGGTGACTATCCCTCATAGAAATCTAAGATGTTAGATTCATTTTCTTCCTTGAGTGCCACCGCTTCAGTCCACTTGGTGAAATAGTCCTGTTGCCATGTGAGTATCCACTTGTGGCCTTGGCTTGAATTTAGGATTGATGACTCTAATGAATTCTAATCCCCATTGCATTAAAGGCTCATCCACTGATATTGGGGGAGGGGAAATGCTGCTAACTTTTCTTTTCCTATGAAGAATGCACACTTCATACATCTCTTAATCCATGCATAGTAATCACTAAAGAGTGTGGGCCAATAGTAACCAACTTTCATGATCTTGAGAGTTGTTACTCATGGAGAAAAGTGACCTCCCACATCTCCATCATGGAATTCATGCAATAATTTCTCAATCTGATTTGAAGGGACACACCTTAGGAGAACTCCATTCACATCCTTCTTGAATAAGATGCCATCAATGAGAGCATATGGAATAGACTGCAACCTGAAATATATCCTCTTTTCTTTATTAAAATCTAGAGGGAATAGGCTCGTTTGAAGGTAATGAACCATATATTGGGTCCAACATGGAGTGGGTGCATCATCAACTGGTTGTTCTTGATCATTTTGTAGCACTAGGACAACTTCTTTATCTCTCAAGTAAACATGTTGTTTGGAAGCAAGCTGCTCACACAAACCTTTGCCATGAACCAAATTTTTCACTTTGATTTCAATGTCATACTCCATTACTCGAGTGATCCAACCAACTCCCTTCTCATTCAGATCCTCGTTTAAAAGAAAATCCTTTACATCAGCACAAGATACGAGCAGTTGAATTCTATTGTTGGATATTGAATGTTTAAACTTCTTCAAACCTCTAATCACAACAAGGACATGCTTTTCAATAAAATAATACCTTACTTCATAATATTCCAAGCTCTAGCTGAAGAATTCTATGGGATGCTTCAAACCTTCTTTATTCTGCTACACCAAAATAGCTAAGATTGTATCCAAACCCCTAAAAGCATATAACATGAAATCCTTAGAAAATTATGGGTTAATAAGAGTTGGGGCTTGAGATATTGCATGCTTGATGGCCTCAAAACTCTCCTTAACTTCTATTGTCCATTTGAATGCAAGGCTCTTCTTTAACATCATGGTCAATGGCTTCACCAAGGTGGAAAAATCAGGCACAAATCTGTGAACAAAATTAATTCTCCCCAAGAAGCTTTGGAGAGCCTTTTTGTGACTTGGAAATGGAAGAGCATGGATGGCCTCAACTCTTTCGGGATCAATTTTTAATCCTTCCTTTGAAACAATATGGCCCAAAAAATTTCCTTCATGTGCCAAGAAAATACATTTCTTTGGATTCAAAGACACTCCAAACCTTCTACATCTTTGAAACACTTTCCTGAGGTGAAAGAGATGTTCTGCTGCATTCTTAGAGAAGATAGTGATATCATCAAGATAAACAAGAGCACTATCTTGTTGATCAGCCCCTTGAATTCCATATCCATTTCTCGCTGAAATGTAGCTCTAACATTTGACAATCCAAATGGCATCTTCCTATAAGCATAAGTGCCCCATTTTGTAGTGAAAGTTGTCTTGAACTGGTCTTCTTCTTTCACCATAATCTGATTGTAGCCTGAATAACCATCCAACAATGAGAACCTTTCTGAACCAACTACAACCTGTAAAATTTGCTCCATTGAAGGGAGTGGATAATGATCTTTGAGTGAAGCTCTATTCAAGTCACGGAAGTCTACACACAATCTGATCTCTTCATTTCTCTTCTGCACATGAACCAAGTTTGCAACCCAACTTGAATGCTTAATTGGAAATATGATGTTGGCCTCAATCATCTCGTTCAATTCTTTCCTTGTGAGAGGTTCAATGTGAGGATTCACCAGCATTTGTTTCTTCCTGATGGGCTTGGATTCTAGATCTAACTCAATAGTATGTTGTGCCAACTTCAAGTTGAAGCCTCTTAAATCTTTGTAATTCCAAGCAAAGACATCTAATAACTCTTGGAAAAGCTGAATAAATTTTGATTTCTCTTGTTGAGTATTGACCTTGCCCATTTGCAACACTTTACCTTTGCCTACTAAAATAGGCTATGATTCTTCACCCTTTACTTGAATGTTTTCCTTTTCTTTTCAAAACTGGTCATTGGGGTTGAAGATTGACTCCAAATTCACAAGACCTTTTGGAAATTTCTTCATTTTCAGCTGAACCACTTGGTCCCCATACTGTTGTTCCAATTTCTCTTGATTCTTTGTAGAGAACTCAGCTTCTTCTTGTAAGAAATTGATGATTTTCTTATCATTTTCAAAGACTTTCCAACTTGTATTGTTTTCTGGGACAACTGGTCTTACAATCACTTTTATATGAGGCTAAGTTTGATCTCTCTTGATACTTTCAACAACATCAAATGCTGCCCCAACTGCTGCAAGTCTATGTGTTGCATCATTATTCTTCCTTGGGATGGAATTGATGTTAAAAGCTTCAAAATATTCAAAGAGATCCCATCCCTGATTTTTGTAATTCTTCAAAAGATCATTCTTAGCAGCATTTTTCCCTCTAACTTGGTTTACAATTAATTCACTATCCCCAAACACTTGCAACTTTTTAATGCCTCTTTTTCTTGCCCAATGCAACCCATGAATCAAAGCTTCATACTCAGCTGTGTTATTTGAGGAGGAAAACTAAAAAACAAAAATATGAGTAGTATTTGATACCTTGAGGTGACACAAGCATTTCTCCTCCTCCAACACCTTGCCTACTCCTTGAACCATCAAAGAATAGTTGCCATACTTCATTATTATCTTTGTGATCTGATTTGGTGATGCTAGGGAGAGGTGTATTCTCTTCATGCATGCAATAGACTCCTAGCTCAGCTTCTTCCATTTATTTATAAGGATCAAAATCATGTATTTTGTTGGCCCAATCATCAAGAGTCAAATCTGGAATGCCTCCAACCTTAGTATCTGCTTCATAAATACTTGGATAATATTCTTGATCAAAAGCTGAGAAATTTGCATTGATTGGAATTGGTACATGTGGTTCAATATAAAAATTAGCAATTGGCTCAGATCTGATTGTAGCCTTAGCTCCATACCTCATTCTGAATAACATATATGACCAATCAGCAAACAAGTAGCCCCCAATTTTGGCAGTGAAGTCCCTTGACAAGCATAGAGCGAAGAGTGGTGGCAAGCCAATAACTGAAACATATTGTAGCACAATAACATTGGGACAAGCAAGCAATGTGAGGATCAATCCTTTGATTACTCTAACTGTATTCATTGTTGTCCCATATAATTTCACCACACCTCAGGAAATGACATACTGAAGGCCCAATTGATCAGCTATTTGTTTGGGTATGACTGGACTACTTTCTCCCGAATCAATCACGAAATTATGCACAAGATTGATTCCAATAATTAGAGAGATATAAAATGGAGTAGGCTTCATAGTTTTACCTTGTTGGTTCCCTTTACTCCTCTCTTGTTGAGTAGTGTTTGTGAGCACCTTTTCTTGATTATCAGATGACTGATTTGATGCAGACCAATTTGTCATGGCATCTTGCAACAAATCTCTTTGTCCCCGGATAGCCAATGATTCCCACATTGAGATGTTTACATTCATTTTCTTCATTTTCTCAATGATATTATAGATAATCACTACCCATTTTCTTCCCTTTACTTTACACAATCTTCTCTTACCCATTGGTTGTTACAGCTGATGTATGAGTTGGTCTAAAAGAGAGTCTAGGTTGATTTTACACATTTAGAGTTACAATTTGATTTCCAATTCCATGCGGAGGTGTAGTCTCCTTTTACCTACTCCCTTTCTACCCCAAGCATGCCAGCATATCATCCAATCTAGTTGGGCACTCACCCGAGACATGCACAGGTGTCAAGACCCTCCTTTATGTGAGCTTCATAAGAATTTCGCCATTAATGGAGGAATGTTTACAAAAATAGAAATGTATGCATTTATTCTAATACAAAAGTAAAAACTAAATCTAAGCATAAATGAACCATAAAAAGGATGTGTACATTATAACAATATAAAGGAATCAGATCTGAACCATGAGACAATATGAAAGAACACTAAGGGGTTTGTACCCATGAACATAGATATTTAGAAAAAAACATCATATATTGATTTATAAACATTTATAATAGCCATATTACATCAAAATAGGGTCATATCAGACTAAGTACATCAAGGAATGAAACTCTAACCCTACAAAATGACTCTACACAGAGAGCCCTAACTATATTCTTCCATGCACCTAAATATTTCTTGACTGGTCTCTTGCACCATCTCTTCTCTCTCGTTGCCCCTTCTATCTCCCTCATTCTACACGCATCTCTCCACACACATCCTCTCTACTTTTACCTCTCTACTTATCTTTTTAGATCCAATTGCATCCTTAAATAGAATGAGGATCTCTCCTTCACCGCCTCAGCTTCACTCATGAGCAGGCTGCATGCCAGGTGGAATCATGCTCCTCCATGATCGAGTGCCTATGCCAGCTCACCAAATCCCTGATTAGCCTCCACTAACCATAATTATTCCCCTCTAGAATATTCCTTTCATGGAATATTCTTTTCTTGAGCTCCACGGCTCCAAGTTGTAACCTTATCCATTCGTCATGCATACTCATGTCTTTATGTTTTTTCCATGTAGTACTATATCTAATGATGTGGCTAATTCTTCAAACCCCATCCTGCTCCCACACACCAACCTTTGTGCACTCCATGTTTACCCCAACCTTCACTCAAACTGAGTTGTTCAAAATATTCACACACACTTAGTTCTTCTTACGCATTTTTCTCCACTTCTTTTCCTACTTTCCTTTCACGCACTGATTCTTTGCTCTGGGCTTAGTCACTTTTTTGGGCTCAACATTACCCCACACTAGACATGTTTTTCATCCTTGAAAACAATCTGATCTTGTGCAAAGAATCAAGAATGGAAGGAAAGAATAACCTTCATCTGGATTATGCCAAGGAATAAAATACTTTTGTTACTACTACACAAGGATTGGGAAGTCTTTATTACATGCCACTTCAATATTATTCCAAGCATCTACCTCATTCTGTGCTTGTTGAAATAAATCCCCTATCAGTGCATTGAATTCATCAAATGATAACTCTTCACCTTTATCCTTCAGTGTATCAACAATAATTTTTGTTTGCTTTCTAAGGTCACTCGGCATGTTCATCCTTCGTGTAACCTAAGGATATAATTCCTTCACTTTATTTAATCGAGACCCTTACACCTTTGATCACCTCAGACTTCTTCTCAAATTCTACTATGATCTTGTCTCATTCTACCCTATTACCCTTGTTCTTTTCCTAGGACTCCTTCAGGTCCACCTCATGGGTAGCAACCAATACACATGTCACCCTATCCCTATCTCCACATTTGTCATAGACAACTTCATCCATGTGTGATGCGGTTTCTATAGAGGAAAAGATCTCGGAGTACCGAGATATGTTCTCCCCAATTTCAACTTCTCTTGTTCTCTTTTTCATGCCAAAATTTCCTCTTCCGACTCCAGTGAAAGTGGTTGCCTCTTAATCGTGATTAATTGCATCAAATCCTCTAGGTAGTGGAAAGCTGAATCATACTTCTGCTCAGGAGGGACAAATATAGGTGCTTTAAGATAATGGAGTCCTAGAAAGTCTCCAATTTCTTGTAGACTTCGCACACTCTCACCTTCTCTTCCCTTAACTCAAGCTTTAACTCTAAAATGATCAACTCTTTTTGCTTGATCTCCTTGTCCCTCTCAATTATCTGCTTATTCTTTTCCTCCAATTCTTACTCCAAGGCTCTGATTCTATTATTCCTCCCAAATAACCTTGCCTCTACTTCCACAGACACCTTTTTGAGTGTGTTACAAGCCTTCTCATTCGTTAGCCGTTGGGTATCCACAATAGGATTCACCTCATTGGGGTTCTACGTTTCTATCAATGCATCCACATTAACTTCAAATTTGGGCTCATCAATATGGGACTCGAAGGTCCATGAAAACATCTTCCTCGTGTGCACGTGTACGCACTACCTCTATCAAATGATGACCAGCAAAAGATTTGGTCTGTGGGCACCGTGATCTAGAAACATGTGCCTAGGACCTTGTTTGGATCACCAACATAAGTCATTATGGGTCCTTGCACCACTGTCACACCCTTTCCACTGGTGTGTGTTGCCTTCGAGGAAGCCAACCGCTAGACTCTTCTCCTTGTCTATTCTCTCTTTTGTCTCTTTTAATACCTTTTTAGCGTTGTGCTCCACCTTGTGCTCCAATAAGTTCTATATGATATCTACCACCTCTTTTTCCACCGTATCATCCAACTATCCTACGGCCAGGTGCGGGGTCTTTAGTTAATTCATATCCACCTCTTCACTTCCTCCTATATTATGAGCACCCTCCTCATATTCATTCTGCTCCTCATCAGATTCATGTACATCGTACACAGGGGGATTCTCACCTACATCGCACTCGTTCTCCTCCTCAAACTTGTCACCCTTCATGCTCTATGTCTCCTCAGAGTTTGAACTCTATGGTATATTTTGCTTCTTCTTTACTCGTGACTCCTCTATCACAAGGGACCTTTCCTTCTCAAGTGACTTCTCCTTCACGAGGGATTTATTCCTTTGAGTGTAAGTACTTGGGCCCATGCCTAACTCTTGTGCCCCTATGGTTTAAAATATTAGTGCACTCGACACCCTACTTGCTCGAGTTTCCTCTCTTTCTCTCTTCATCCCTTTCTTCTTTTTCGTAGGTTCTTCCGAGATAGATAGATCATCCTCAATGTACGTGCCCTTCTCAAACTTGGGCCTCAGCTGTATATACACCCTAGTTGTCATTTTTCCTGAAATAGGTAATGACACGGGTTTTAACATATGTATGTCATGGGAGACATACTTCTCCACATATGTCTACTTCTTAGGATACACCAATTTCCTACGTAGTGCATGGTGCTCCTGATCTACCTCACTTAGATCAAATCTAAGTTTCTTGGCTTCCTTAAACCTGTTAACTGCACTCTAAAAATATTACACTGTGAAGGCAAATGGTAACTTACACCATGGGATTTTTGTGCCATTTGTCAAATTAAATCTGCATATGCAGAAGTGTTAGTATACTGCAAACTCAACCTCACTATCCATTAAGGCTGGCATTTGTTCAGGGATTCCCCATTCCACCCCAAATGCATTACGCATTCCCTTGTACAACTTCTCCAAGTGCATCTTATATGCAATAGTCATTGTATCACAAGTGTATGCTTTGAACCTCTTAGCAGGGGAAGGGTCCTCATTAGGGTATTCCCAGAAATAGCTATTTGGCCCATTCGGCACTCCAATCTCTAAAAATATAATAGTAACAAGGACATTACCATACATGATTTTATTCTTGTTGCGTGAGGCATCTATGATATCCTCTGCAATGAAGGCCAAGAGGTTGTAGATCATTCCTTCTGAAAAATCTTCTAAATATTCAACCATCTCTTGTTCACTTGCATCCATCACTCTTGTCCATTCAACTTGGTGAGCAGGTGTGTGACCATCTTCATGATTAGGTTGGTGATCTTGGTGATATCAAAATAGCATGATCCCTTCTTCTATTCATATGTCATGGCTGTTTCCTTGATCATGTCCTTTTCACCCAAGTCATCATCCATCGATTCTCCCATGCAGATAAGTCCAATGTATTTGGAGATCAACTAAGCAGTTAAGCGCATTCTCCTTCCTGAAGTAAAAATAATCTTCGTGCACACGTGACATCAGCCACTAGTATAACCTTTCAGGTTTTCTGAAATATGGCAACTCATAGAGTTGTAAAATTCCAGCCTTCTCCAATGTGGTCTTCACAGAGTCATCATACATAGGTTTTTCATCCTGTGTCCTTTCTCATGTAGGGAAAACTAGCTCCAACACCATCTCTTTCTCATCGGTGCTAGTCCTATGGTTATAATCACTTATAGCCATCTTTCGTACATGAGACACCCAATCCATCCCCAATAGAACATCATCTGAGTATTGCATCTCCGCGTATCACTCCTCATTAAAGTTGGTTGATACGACTGGTTTTCCCTTAACCTTTCCCTTGCCCTTCTTTGGTGAAGTGTTTGATCCTTTCCTTGGTGCCATTTTTCTCATCAAGCCCTTGTAAATTCTTCCTTGTGTCTTGCTTTAACACTACTCAATCCCTTGGCTTCACTCCTTCGAAATTTCTTCAAAACCTATGCCCTAGCTCTACAAAACCTAACCTGGAAAACTCTCCTTCCACAAGACAGCGTAAATACTCATGGGAATCCACCAAAAAATATCCTTCATGCATGCCCATGTACTCCATTCCACTCTGGTTCACAAATCTGTCAAATTATCTACTTCACACGTAACTCTTCACAAATTCTCTCACAAGGATGCCCTAGTTCACAAGATCTCTTCAATAAACAAACTCAAGGTAAAAAAAATAACTTACCCCAACCTTCTATTTATAGCTTTTTGTTTTTTCCCGCATTAACTCCCATGCCACCTACCATCATACTATCTCATTAAAGTCAGGTTTTTCCAACGCCATCCTCCCACGTGTTTTGTCTAGTGCTTTTCCTTTGTGTCAAACTCACACAAAACTCCCACAACCTTCTGGCATGCAAAAATGCATCGACCACATAACCTTATGTGTGCTCATAGCACCGAAGTCAATCTTCCTTTATGTCTTAAGCCTAGTTCTTGTCACTACCCACCTCATGTTTCTCTCTGCTTTTATCACTATACATGGTTTTCATAAAGCTTTTGACACCAATCTCCACCCATAATCACTTCTACTATGCATGCTCCTCTGAACCCACGCGCATTTTATTTTCTCATTCGGGCCGCTAATCAACATCACTCCCAGCACTTGCTTCTTACTACACTATTCACTGAAACTCTTCTTTACACTCTCCACCCCACACTAAATAGATGTGCGGTCCTCTATGCATAAAACCTTTTTAGATAGTAAATGGTTACCATCACACAAGCGCGCCCACAAAAAAATGAAACTAAAAGACATAGAATATAAACAATGAAAGGAAACACATAAAAAGGAAAATGCATTAAGGGAAATCCTAAGCTAAATGGAAATACTCTCTTATTTACAAACACACTAAAGACTTATTTATAATAGGGCTTCCACCTACTCCCATTGAAATAACCAAGCAACATTGTTCCATCTAGTGCTTGTAACTTGCAAGCATCTGAATCAAGTATATGGGATATAACATATGGTCCCAACCAATGTACTTTAAGTTTTCCAAGATGTCACATAAATTTTGAATCATATAGAAGAACCATCTTCCCAACCTCAAACTTATTGTTTTTAATATGACGATCATGTCATGCCTTTTGTCGTGCTTTCTCCATATTTTGACTCCATCTCAAAATGGCTCACCTCTCATCCAACTCCATAAGTTTATCAATGTGCTCCTCTAATGCTTGTTCATCAACCAATCCTCCTATACGTGTAATATCTAGGGATGGTAATGTGAATTTCACAAGCAGAACTGCCTCTATGCCAAATAGTAATTGAAAAGGAGTGGCTTTGTTTAATCTTTTATAAGTTGTGTAATATGCCCATAGTACTGCAGATACTTTATCATCCTAGTCCCTTCTTCTGACATCACAAATATTATTCAATGTGTGGCTCAAAATATTGTTAAAGGCCTTAGTAGTTCCATTAACCTAAGGGTGATAGGTGTAGTTTTGTGATGCGCCACCATAAACTTTGTTAATAAGATTCTAACTGTCTCATTCAAAAAATGAGTACCCCTATCACTTGTTAAACTCAATGGGCATCCATAATATTCTCCCATAGGAACCTAGTTGTTGTAGCCATAGTGTAATCCTTCATAGGCACCACTTCTACCCACCTTGTAAGATAGTTTATACAAGTGATAATATAACATGAACCTGTCCTACACACGGCTAGGGAAATAGGTCCCAAAAATTCAATTTCCCATTTTTCAAATGACTCTGCACTAGCAATAGGTCTTAAAGGCATTTCATCTCTTTTCCCTAGCTTTCCAAGGCACTGGCAATGGTCATAGGCCTTGCAATACTCTATACAATCCTTATAAATTGTCTCCCACCAAAGACCTGCCAATAGGATCTTATGTGTGGTCGCATTCCCTACATAGTGACCTCTTGCAATGTCGCCATGAGATTCCTCTATGATTATAGTATGTTTGTGTTACAGTACACACTGGTGCAAATTCTCATCCCTGTCTAGCTTTTATAGGTCTCCGATAATCAACATATAGGTTGCGGCATGTTTAGTTGACTATTTTTTCTCCAAGCCCTTCATTCCTTCAAGTGTCGCACCCATTCATAAGAAAACATCAATATCCTTCCATGTCAGAGGGTGCGTTGTAATCTAAACAATTGTGCATCTGGCATTGTGTCCTCAATGTATTTACATGTCCTCACCTAAGTTAATCCGTGATAGATGGTCAGGTCCTAAATTTCTCTTTCCTTGTTTTACATGACTGAAAAAATCAAACTCCTGAAACAATAAGATCCACCAGCATATGTGCCCTTGCAAAATAGGCTTGTTCACCAAGTACTTGAGTACCATATGATCCATGTAAAAGATAAATGAAGTAGCCAATAAGTATTCCCTAAACTTGTGTAGTGCATAAATCATAGATAATGCTTCACGTTCCGTCGTGGTGTAATTCTACTCAGCTAGAGTTAATTTTCTACTTGTAAAACACAAAGGATGATCAGCAATCCCTTCTCTAGGTTATGCTAGAACTGCTCCAATTTCCATACCTGACACATCCACATGCACATGAAAGGGCTTACCCCAAGAGGGAAAGCATAAAATGGGTGCAGTAGTAAGTTTCTCCTTCAATGTGTCAAAAGCCACTTGTTGCACCTTTCCCAATAGAAAGCCTTTAATTTTATGTTTTCAATAACTATTCTAATGGCGCATGGCATGAAATCTTGAGGATAGCCTCTTGATAAATTTTCTATAGTAACATGTATGCCCTAAGAATCATACATTTATGGATGCTTTGACTAGTAGGCTCCTCCAACCCTAAAATAACACCAACTTTCACAGGATCTACCAATAAGCCTTCCTTGCAAATGATGTGACCTAGTAATGTGCCAAAAGGAGTAGCAAAGACACATTTCTTAATGTTTAGAGAGATACTTAATTGCCTGTAACTCTTAAACATCAATCTCAAATTGTCACAGTAATCCCTTACTAACCCATATACCATGTCTAATCATCTAGGTAAACTTGGAGAAATTCATGGATGAAGTCTTGAAAGGCTTGCACCACAATACACGAAAATACAGCAGGCGTGTTCTTAATCCCAAAGGGCATAACCGTAGAAGAAAAATTCCCCCTTTCAATGGTGAATGTATTCTTTTCCTAGTCTTCTTTCGCAATCCTTACCTGGTGATAACCTGAGAATCCATCTGTAAAAGAATAGATTTCCCACCCTGCTACACCTTCCAAGATCTCTTCAATAAATGGGGTTGGGAAAGGATCTATGACACATGCAACATTCAAATCTCTATAGTCTACACATATCTTTATCCTCTCATACTTCTTGATACTAATCACCATTGGGCTCACCCATTCAGATTCCTCAATTGCCTCAATGATTCTAGATTCTATCATCTTATCAATTTCCTCCTTAACCTTTACGCATAAATTCCGGTTCATCCTATAGGGCCTCTTTTTGACGGGGTGTGCACCTTCTTTTAACTTAATCCACATTTCCCCTAATGAGTGATGAACTCCCTTCAATTCATGGTACCCACATGGGAACAAGTCTTGGAAGTCACGTAGTAGCTCAACTATTTTGTAAACCTCCTGGTCCGTCTAGTAATCTCCAATGACAGTTTCTTTTGGATCTACT
Organism: Taxus chinensis; assembly: GCA_019776745.2. Lineage (NCBI taxonomy): Eukaryota > Viridiplantae > Streptophyta > Pinopsida > Cupressales > Taxaceae > Taxus > Taxus chinensis. The sequence goes on from CM034156.1 coordinate 97,673,709, forward strand.
TATGTACCAATGTTAACTTTCTTTGTTTTCAACGGCTCATGGTAGGCGCACACTTTCTCATCTTCTTTGTCCAATATTTTACGCGTACCTTCTATGTGATCAACATCCAAATTTTCCACTTCCTCATCATCTATCAGGTACACCAACTTACCCTTTTCTTTTTCTAGGAAGGCACACTCAAGCTGTACTTCTTCTGCCTCTTCTTCCATGAAGCACGCCCCCAACTTAGGTTCCCCTAACAAATCCAATATTCGGTCCTCAACCATCACACTATCCCCCAAGGTAAGGCGCTTGAATACATGCAACACCTCATTCATGGATGGATTAAAACATAATTACTCAAAAGTTTGAATAATGTATGTCATCAACTCTTGCCAATTTCCCTTCTGATGACGTATCTCTGAATGGAAATACCAAGCACACGCACAACCTTGCAAGGTGGAATAGAACTTATGCACCCATAGTGAAGGAGGTAAGGCTTTTGGGCCTACCATCTAGGTTCTCTTACACTCTTGAACATGGAATGAGGTGGAATCCTTCCCATGATAGTCACATATTTTAGATGGTGCATTACTTCAGAGAAACCTAACAAAGAGCATGATTCTCACTTCACGTCATTCTAGGAGATTTTATCGATGGGTCGCCCACCAACATGTTGCTGTCCCATAAGGTATAAGTAAGCATATTCCTCCTTTCTACTTGACATGTCCACTGGACTTCCATCGCGCATAGAAATACATCAGGGTTTCCTTCCCCAATGTAACTTGGTAACTGCCTTCCTCCCAGGTGCCTAACTGAGTGTGCTCTGACCACTCTAGTCTCAGTATCCTTTACTTGTCTTTCAACCAACTCATAAGTCCCAAACACCCAATTTTCACATGCAATGTTAGTCGTATCGATCATGGACTGAGCATCTTCCCACTGAATGAATCCTTCTCTCGATGGATGAATAACTTTGGGGTCCCTGATGGTGCACACATATATTCTATCCAAATCCTCTTCTCCTAAGGGTTCCACATAAACCACAAACCTCCCATCTGTTAGTGGAATAATGGCACACTCCTTCTTGTTCTCAAAGCTAATGTACCCCTTGTTGAAGCCCAAATCATTGTTATTCGTGTGACACCACAGGCGCCCATGTAATGATGGTAAATTTTCTCAGCAAGTTCTAGAACCTCAAAATTCCCAGTAAAATTTTCCCCTTGAATGGTTATGGATGCATCCTTCAAAACCCCAATGGGCATAACCTTTTTCCTATTTTCATATATAACACATTTGAAGATGGCTGTAATGGAGGCCTCCCCATCTGATTCCATGCATCTAGGGTAAGGACATTGACCTCTACACTCATGTAAGTTAGTATGTTTCTTAAAATTCATCCATCAACCACCATGTTCAGTGTGATTTCCTTTTCATAATCAATACTTTGAGGAGGCATATTAGCATGTAGGACTTATCTCTCGTGCCCACCTTCAACGTGTGGTGCCTTTTCTCTTAGCCATTCTCCCAATAGAGAAATAATGTTCTCTTGGTGCAACATCCGACACACTTTCCTAACCTCATCCATGTCCCTCTGGGGGACCTCAGTTCTCTTCTTCTGCTCCAACTTCCATGATTTCTCCTTTAGACATTAAATCTTCCCTTATAGGCTTCTAATCACCTCCATGGTCTCTTGGTAAACCTCCTTCTGATGGCTTGGATTAGGATACTTTCCATACAATACTTCCTCTCGTGTAATGAGGGGCCTTTTCTTTGGTTCTTCCCTCGCGCATACGCGGCTTCCGGCCCTTGTAGTTACTAAGAGAGGTTCTAACTCGAGGGTTATGCGCCACCCTAGTCATCCATAGCGGATCCACACGCTTCACACTAACAATTCCCACGCCCATTTCCTTCTTATAGTTCTGGCTCATGTGTTCATATAACTCAGGGAAGTCTTCATACTTATGCTTTTTTCCACACCAGGAGCATTATAGAAAATCTAAACACTTGCACTTTTAGTGTTTAGTAGATCCAAAATTGTAACAAGTTCCATGGGGAATTCACTTCTTCCTCCCCTTGACCACTATGACCTCTGAATCCTGTGAAAACCTCTTCCTTGACCTCCTCCATCTTTGTGCCCTTCATATTGATGTCTTTTCATTCTTATAACTTTCTCCCAATGCTAGTCTAACATGCACCCCAATATCAATGGCATCATGGATTTGGTCTATCAATTGACATTCCTTTGTATCATGAGTAGTGGATGTATAAATTTTACAATAAGAACACACATTCTTTGGAGAGTGCACGTTGCAACAATGGGCATCTACTTGGATCATGATCCCCATGGAAGATTTCACAATATATTAACATAGCGCACTGCGAATTTCAAGGGAAACTATCCTTGGTGTGTCCTTCTATCTCACAATTTATACACCAAATTCCATTTGCGAGTCTCATGAGATGAGTTTGCGGACAATTTTTCAAGTACTTTTCCATGGTATAAATCTATGCTTCCAAAAATGGACTTACCCTCATAGTGTCAATGCTTCTGACAATTTCAGCATGTAGAGTAGCCTCCAAGGCCTCGTACATGTGGTCTGTGAAAGTCTTATGTGAAAGTGCTCATCTGAAAGGTGTTATCAATCCTCCAACAAACCACTGAGTGTGTTGACAGGGATGGATATCATAAGATAACTTTGAAAAGAGAGTCTCAAAATGTGCATCATACTCCTGCACACACTAGTCTTCCATACCTTATTGAATTTCCTTGAGATCATTGATGCTCTTTTTCTCAAACTTAGGAATATTAAATTTAGCCAAAAAGGCATCACGCAGTGCATTATAATCCATTATCGTTTGATGGGGGTCATACTTCCGGTACCATCTATGCACGCACCCTTGCAATGTAGTTGTAAACTAACTTACCTTCCACTCTGGGGTAGTGATACCCTTAGTGTGCCATAGCAATTCACATTTGTGTACATGCTCTTCAACATCCTCAACACCCTTGTAATAGGTAAATGAAGAGACATCTCATAAAACACTTATTGATGGTGTTGTGGCCCTTTTCCACCAGATCAAGAACCTTGATTCCTTCCTATGTTTCCTCCACCACTAGATCCACTAGATCAACTAGTTCCTATTCCTCCAGATTCACCAGATCCTCCTCCCATTACAGGTAAGGGGCCTGACACATTTGTGCTCTACATACCCACCATCGCGCTAAACTGTGTGCCAACATTCTGTGATGTTGAACCACTTCCAGACATGATACCCAAACTATGTGTACCCACACTTTGCCCAAATAATGTGTCAGATAGGATGCCTCTAAACACAGGAAATGTTTGTGCTGCCATAAATTAAATAAATTAAAAATTATATCTACTAGGTGTTGCTTGATTACCAATACCAACACCAACTGGGTTAACAACACTTATCTCAGGAATTGGAAAACTAAGCGTTAGGGTTTGGTCACTAGGTGGGCTAAGATGTGTGCCTATAGCTCTCCTCCTTTCTCCATATGATGAGATCTTACCAGAAGGTGAGGGGGTTTCTCTCTCGTCCTTTCTAAGATGGGGTATCACAGACTGCTCAGGTTCCATGTTCTCCGCATGAACCTCAAATCCTTCCCATAATGTCTACCTCTATAATTCCATCACTCCTGTAACTTTGTGTTGTCTCACCAACTCCCTCTCTCACACTTCATTATCCTTGAGCCACCTCTCCTCTCTCTCCATTTCCCTGACAAGGTCTGTCATCTCTTACCACACCAGCTTCCATGCCTTGCGCCTAGTGGGAAGTTATCCAGCCATAGGAAATGCCTCCATACTCAGAGTGATGATCAAGATCTTAATGGCTAATGGTATAACATGCAAGAACGATCCTCTTGGCTCCCTCAAGAACTCAAACTCAACAATCTCTGGGAAAGAATACATAGAAACCGTGTATTCCAATGTATAGCTAGCCAACACTCCACTCCACCAATGATCAACAACATGAGTCCAGGTCAGATCAACATCATGTAGCCTCTGATACTCTTCTTGGGTCCAAACATGAGGTCTATAATACCAACTCTTCCTTGATGCATATGATGACAACCATTCATACAAATCTACTGGGAAACAACAAAAGAATATCTCATAAGAGCTCATGATACAGGTGCTCCTCTACCCTGTTACATGCATAAAACTCAGATCTAGTAATGAATCTCTTCACAAACTCATCCTCCATGCTTTTAAACCAAGTCTCGATGTTGTCCAAGGTCAAGCATTCTATCATCACACACCATTCTCATAATATCTTCAAAATAGGTGTCGAAAACAGAACCAAAATGCAGTCTCATTTTACCTACTCCCTTTCTACCCCAAACACGTCGGCTTATCACCCAACATTAGCTGGGCACTCACCTAAGATGTGCGTGGGTACCAAGCTCCTCCTTTATGTGAGCTTCATAAGAATGTCTGCCATTAATGGAGGAATGGTTGTAGAAATAGGAAATACACGTATCCATTCTAGCACAAAAGTAAAAACATTGAATCTAAGCATAGATGAACCATAACAATGATGTATACATTATAACAAGATAAAGGAATCATATCTTAGCCATTAGCAATATAGAGAACATAAGGGGTTTATACCCATAAGCATAGATATTTAGAACAAAGCATCATATACTGATTTATAACCATTTACAATAGCCATATTACATCAAATAGGGTTATATCAAACCGAGTACATCAAGGAATGACACTCTGACCCTACAAAATGACTCTACATAGAGAGCCCTAACTATATTCTTCCATGCACCTAAATATTTCTTGATTAGTCTCTCACACCATCTCTTCTCTCTCTCACAACTTCTATCTCCCTCATTCTACATGCATCTCTCCACACACATCTCTCTACTCGCATCCCCTTCTTTTTAGATCCAAATGCATCCTTAAATAGAATTAGGATCTCTCCTTCACCACCTCAACTTCACTAATGAGCAAGCAGCATGTCAGGTGGAATCATACTCCTCCATGATTGAGTTCCTATGTTAGCTCGCCAAAACCTTGAGTAGCCTCCACTAACCATAATGATTCCCCTCTGGAATATTCTTTCCTTAAGCTCTAAGACTCCAAGTTGTAACCTTATCCACTCATCATGCATACTCATGTCTTCACATGTTTTCCATGTAATACCATATCCAATGATGTGGCTAAGTCTTCAAACCATATCCTAATTTCACATGCCAACCTTTACGCGCTCCATGTTTACCCCAGCTTTTTTTTACAACTCCTTGAATTTCCCATGCACACTCCTATTCTCTTATGCATCATTCCTTGAGCACTTTTTTCCTTACTTGCCTTGTATGCGTTGATTCTCTACTTCGTGACTTAGTCACTTTTATGGGCTCAACAGGAGTGATGGAGGGCTGAGTAGCACTTGGGTTTGATGACTGCCCTTCCAAAATATTATTTTTCTTAGACCATGTGTTAGTTGCCACACCTTGATAAGGAGTCTAATTTATACCACAGAAATCCTTCACTTTCCAATGTACAAGTGTGTTCTCATTTGGAGGTGCTTCCGATGTGCTAGCCTATTGCTTATTTTATTCTAGACTTGCCTCTTGTTCCACACTAACTATTGTCACTATTAGAGATTGATTAAAGGTGCCATTAAAGCATGTTGATTGGTTATGAGGTTACTTACATGGGAAAAACTATTCATACAGTGCCACATTATTTTGAGTTGGAACCAAGGCTCTGGATGAAGATACATTATTAGGATTTTAAGGTTAGATTTTCCTATTTATAGGAGGTTGTCCTTGGTTCAGATTAACAGGTTGAGAAGGTGGTCTATTAGGCTGATATGGAGGTCTATTTGATTGGGCTTGAGGCTGATACGGCCTAAAATTCTAGGCTTGTTGTCTCTTGAGAATCACTAACTCATTTCCCAATTTTTGCAATTGCTTCATAACCTGTTGGAGATCTTATGAAGTGTTAGGAGAAGAGGTATAAGTTTCATTTGAATTCTGATTCTTTGGGGCAGGAATAGGAGCTAATGTGGGTGCTTGACTAGAGCTTGGATTCTCTATTTCTGGATATAGATGTAGGAAGCCTAGGTGTAAGTTTACTAGCTTGAATCAGACAATTTTCATCTCTGATAGTAATGTTATAGGCTGCGGGTAAATTTGTACCTCCCATAGATTGTATCATCATGGCAAGATCAAAATTTAAATCTTTTAGAAAGTAAAGGAAGGCACCTTCAGTTGTTGGTCTCACAACAAGTGGAATCCTATCCCATGTCCTTTGAAATTTGAAGTTTAAATCAGCCATCTACTCACTTGGTGTTCTCTTGATTGTGGTAAATTGCTCCGTGAGAGATAAATTATCTGCCTTTTCCCCAAATTGACCATAAAGAGCTACACACAACATATCCTAATTTTGAATTAATCCTACCACTAGGCCTCTGAACCATTGTAGAGCCTTGCCTTTGAAAGAAGAAGCCAATAATTTGACTGCCATATACATTTCATTAAACTCATGTATAGCACAGACATTTGCAATGTATTGAATGTGATAAATTGGAGTTGTATGGTTCTCCCCAATCAAATACGGGATGTTCTTCAATGTTAAAACTAGAATTGGATTTTGTGCATTGAGAGCAAGTATGATGCTGCCCGTGAAATTCACAAAAGGATTTTTTGGTGGTGGTGGTTGTTGATGAGCCATTCTAATTGGTTTGAGGACTCTATTAAATTGAATAAATGGTCTACCAAGTAGAGTTGTTGATAATGTTATGTTAAGTGGAGATAGATACCTATGGACTCTTCTTCCCTTCTCCTTCCCCATCCTGGAGAGATCTATAAATACTCAAAGATACCTTCTTCTCTAGTTCTTGACCTTGTTTGGATTCTTCTCATAAATATACAAACATGAACACTTTTGAAATCACTAAAATATTCCCCTTGGAGTCGTCATATGTGCTACAACAAAACCTCTAAAAGGATGAAATTCACAATAAGAGCACACCAATCTTACTATAATGAAATTGAAAACTCCTTCGTACCACCAAGTGTGCCAGAAATCTTATCAAGTGGTGGAGGTAGCACGGTGGCTTGAATAATGTTATTTGAATTGGAAGACCTCTAAAAGATGAAACTCTAACTTTTGTGATGTCCTACAGGGCGTGCCAGAATTTTTATCATCAAATCACAACACCCTCTAATTGCTTAGCATGTGGATGTATTAAGGCAAGTAGTGTGACTAGGTAACATGGGTACTTTCTCCAAGTGTGGGACTTGCTACTTGAGATAGACCTCCATAGAAAGTTGGTTCTTCTTCCTACTCCTAGAGAAATATAAAACTAATGAAAGAAAACTACTGACTATCTCTACCCTACAATTTCTAAGGGACCAGGGAAAGAGAAAATGCATGAAAAGGAAAGAAATACACTCCAGATGTGGTGCACCAAAAGAAGGGGATGAGAATAACCTCCCAATGTGTGAAAAAGGAAGAAGAAGAACACGGGTTAGAAAGGGTGATGACAATTCTCAACAATCCAACAACAGCATTCACAATAACATCTCCATACAAACACAATAATAATGAATCCTTACAAGAGCATAGAATAGACACATTACATCTGCAATAAGATTGAAGAGGCAAGAAGAATGCAACAAACACAGAAAGGGAAGATATATCCACAACTTGCATCTATTCCTTCATTAGTATGCACAGTTCAAAAAATTACAAATAAAGGGCCTGGATCACCATGCAAGGAGTCCACTACAAAGGGTTGTAGCACATTGGCTTCACAAAAAAAAAATGGGCAAAGTTTTGCTACTCAAAATCATCCTCCTAAACAATGAGACAACACTCCAATTTATAGAAAAATGAAGAAGAGGAAAGGGAGACAAGAAATCTTGGATCTGGCCTTTGTATTAATTACAAGGTACCAAAATTAGGTAAAAATCATGATTTTCAACTTGCGAAATCCTCCCCATACTACCCATAACTTGTGGTAGTGGATAAATGCCCATCCATGCCCATTAATTACACTTTCACCCACCATCCAACTACCCTTTTGAACCTGGTTCATTTTCTACAAAATTCACCTCCGAGACTCCATAAATCTATGGATTTCTTGATTTTTTTTTCAAATGTCTCAGAGTCATGGTTCCAACGAGACAAATTTTGTGAAAATTCATTGAGGGATGAAAATTTTATGACCATTTGAGCAATTGTTGCTATTTGGGTTTTCCAGGCATTTCTTGCATCACACAAGACTGGGCAATTAAATCCTTTTTTCAAATGCATAATTAAAAATATTTGCCTTATCTTCTAGTGTTTCGTGCATCAATTAAATACCTGGGCATTAAAAATGTGGGTCCCCTTTTGATTTTCTAGGTTTGCATTTGAATGGGGCTTGGCTCATTCATTTATATTTGGAAATTTTAATTCTCTTCCAACTCGGCCAAACTAGCTACCCACCTAGTTCCCCGATCCTTTCTTCATAAGCATCGATCCCCTTATATTCACCACTAACCTAGCATCTATTATGTATTTGGATCCTCCTTTCTTTGTATAGTCTCCACGCGGCTTGAACTCGGTGACTTGTAGGGTCATTCTCACTTGCCATCTCGACCTTCGAATGCCGAGCCACACCATACTTCACATCACCTTATGACTCCTAGTGATCCTGCTCTTATTTCTATGACGACCCTCCATGCTTCATCTAGCATCAAGTCACCACCTCATCATTTAGTTTCTCATTCCCCATGTCATTTGATTGTTCTGTGGTGTTTGACCGTGCTAGGTCCTTGACCCGTAACATGTTCGTGACACTTCACTCCATGTGGAGGCCCTGCGCAGCCTAGGGATTCCTATTTTTCTTTACTTTTTTAAGTTACACCGAGGAGCCATGTGGTGATCCCTCATGACTCTTCCTAAATCCGTGGACCTGCGACAGGACTTTGCCTCATCGGATCACCGAGTTGGCTTGGCGAAATGCTCAAGCCTTTTCCTCCCTCGAGTCATTCTGACTTTCACAATTCAAGCTCGCCTCAGTTGGTCCTTTAAGAATCTTCTAAGCTAACTCACTCTTTTCCAAGCTATTTTCATTTTCTTTAGGCATAGACTGACTCCTCCACACAATGAACAGATTGGCCTTCCTCAATAACTCTCCATGTCAACCTAGTTCGCGCCCAAGTCACTTAGTGTGGGCATTGAACGACCACCACTGAGCTACCTTTGTTGATGAGCTCGATCCCCTTACATAGAGCTACTGTGACTCGATTCACCATTCACATCTTAACTTAAGCTTATCGCATGACCTTCCAACACCCATCGAGTTATATTTCATCTTGACATCTCTAATCTAACATTTCTTCTCAATCATACATGCATGTTGAATTCCATGAATCACTTCTGATCCTCAAACTTCCACCACGCCAAGTCATTCAAAGCATCCAACGAAGCTGCTTTGGTCCCTGCTCTCAAACTAAATGTCACTTCGTCGAGTCAGATTGAGCTCAATGTCAACTTGGGCTTCTGAGTTTCCCTTGTTGCGTTCAAATAAGACCCACCCTTCACCTTCTCAGTGTACTATGTGCATGTCACACCGAGTCATATTGGAGCTTGATCAACATTATTTGGCCTTCACTTAGGACTTGATGCAACTCCATAGTGCATGACTCGACACTTAATAAAGACGACTCAGCGGGGTGGTTAAAAAGTTTGGGGAGCTCAATTTGAGCTCAGTTCATGAGTAGCTCGGTCTTCTACTAGAGCTCGATGGTCTTTGAGCTGAATGCTATCCCTTTACAAATTACACCTTCCTTAGATATTTATGACATTTTGGATTTCTAGGTGCACTAAGGCTGAGGAGACTACATGAAGGTGTCCCAGAGCCATTCATCAGATTTTATCATTTTATTTCATGTGGCCTCTTTTTGCAACTATCATGATGCAACCTGCCTCATTTAAATTCACCTAGGGAATGGATTTGGATAATAGAAACCACTGTTACATTCCTCAGACACTGTAAAACTCATATTCTAACCATTTTCACAGTCACAGGCACTTAATAGTAGTCTCTAGTGCTCGAGCGCCCTTGTCCTGCCATAGGTTCCCATGTCTGGCTCTATCTATGAGTTCCAAAATTTATTATGATTAATAACAAAACTTTTCCCATTATTTTCATTACTTTTACCAGTCCGTATCAGTTCCAATTCTAGCGTAAATCAACTAAGTTCTCTCTTCTTCTTCTTTGCTTAGGGTTTCAAATATTATATACTTTATTACTTGAATCAATTCTATTTTTTATCATTTAGTATCATATGTGACTCTGAAATATTTAGATTTAATTTAAATTAAATCAAATCAATATTTTCAGGAAGCTTTCCAAAAAATAGCCTAGGGTTTCTTCTTTATGATTTCCTCTATTCGTCCAGTAGGTTTACGAAACCCCAAACCCTAAATTTTTTCCCTATTACTTCTACCTCAAGTCCCAAAACCTAGATTATAACTGGTAGATCAACTCGGGGCCTAAAGAAAGGAAAATAAGTTCCAAGAATGACCCCAAAAAAGGAAGATATGGATTTATAATCTTCTTGTTCAGAAGTATCTAAGGTAGTCATCCAACTTCAGGAAAAGTTAAATAATGTGGTGAGTAAGGATGACCCCAATAATGAGCTTCTTCACCTAAAAGGTAGAAAAAGGAGTGAACTTAAGAGTTATTTTCAGTCAATGAAGTAGGAGTTTTTGTTCACTTTTTCAAAATCAAATCCCAATTCCAATCATATGGGTTCCTCTAGCAATACTCAAATAGGTCCAAATTACTCCAATCAAGGAGGATCCTTTACACATTCAGGTGGATCTCATTACTAATGGCATGGAATTATTCTAAAAGTGGAAATACGTAAATTTGATGGAAAGGATTGTCTCAATTAGATTACCCAAATGGAGAATTTATTTGATCTCCATCAGATCCCATTGAGACAAAAGGTTACCATGGCATCTTTATACCTATAACTTGACCAATTCTACTGGTATTGTTGGTTATGTGCTCAAAGAAGGAAGAATGGTCTAAGTGTCACATGGATAATTTCCACTAAAGAGCTTTAATTACACTGTAGTTTTAGTGTGTCAAAGAATTACTTCAGCCAATTAGCAAAGTTACAAGAAACAAGTTCACTAAAGGAGTATGTCAATCAAATCCAAAATCTTTCCTTGTGTGTGGAAGATATTACAGAAGAGTATCTGAATGATCTATTTCTTAGGGGTCTTAAGCACCAAATTGAGCATGAGGTTCATATGTTTAATCCACTCAAGGTTTATGATTCTATTATCATGGTGCATAGGGCAGAGGAAAATTTTCTTTCCAACTGAAGGCATACCTTCATTAACATAAAATATCATAGCACCTTTCCACCATCATACCCTTGGCCATTTCAACTGATATCTCAACAAATTGAAGAATAAAGAAAAAAAGGGTTATGTTTTAACTGTGACATCAAATATAGACTAGATCATAAATGTGCTGAGAAGAAATTATTTTACATTGAAGGGGCCAGTGATGAGGAATAATATGAGAAAACATCAAATGAGGAAGTGGAAAAAATAGAGAAAGAATATGAAGAGCCCTAAACCACTATCTCATGCATTGCTCTATAATATATTAGCACTCCACAAACCCTTTAGGTCATGGGTTATCTTAATAAGCAGAAGGTGATAATATTTATTGATTCAGGGAGAACACATAATTTCATCAATCATAAGCTAGCAGCAAGGCTAAATTGTTTCATCTACCCATCACTTGAATTTCAAGAAATGATTGTAGATGGTTGAACCGTCCAATGTTCAATGAAATGCCATAAAATAAGACTTATGATGGGAGACTACACATTGGAATCTATTATGTTTTTTATTCCCATGGGTGGAGTTGATATTGTATCAGGTGTTTAATGGCTCACAACTTTGTGCACCGTAGAGCTAAATTTCCAAGAATTGTTGATGTGCTTTCATTCTGAGGGTAGATAGTTTGAACTTCAAGGACTATAGGAAAAAATTACTCAAGTGTTTTGTTCTCACCAAATGTAGAAGATTCAAAAAAGGGGGGCTGAAGGATTTGTAGCATGATTTTTCTCCATGGTAGCTCAATCACCAACGTTGGTAGTGTATCTTGATCTTCAGAAGGTTATTGATCAACATGCAGTTATATTCAATGATCCTAGAGGATTACCTCCTGAAAGAGATCATGATCATGCCATTCAGTTAATTCTAAGAAGCTAACCTCCCAACATCGGGCCTTATAGATACCCATATGTGTAAAAGAGTGAAATCAAGAAGATGGTGGAGGAAATGTTAGAAATGGGTATTATTTGTCATAGTCAAAGTGTTTATTCTACTCCAATGGTGATGGTGTGCTGTAAGGATGGAAGGAGGTACATGTGTCTAAACAATAGAGAGCTTAACAAGTACAGTATCAAAGATAAGTTCCCTATTCCTATCATTGATGATTTTTTAGATGAGTTGAATGTTGTAATTTATTTTACAAAACTAGATCTGCATTCTGGGTATCACCAAATTAGAGTAAAGAAATAAAATATTCATAAGATGGCCTTCAGAACTCATCAAGGGCATTATGAATTTCTAGTGATGCCTTTTGGTCTAACTAATCCACCATCCACATTTTAGAGTTAGATGAATTTAGTATTTCAACCATCCCTAGGGATGTTTGTCTTGGTAGCTTTTGATGATATCCTCATCTATAGCAAATCATGGGAGAAAAATTTACATCATGTCAATACAATATTGGAATCCCTGCAGAAACATAAATTATATGCCAAGCCTTCAAAGTGTTCTTTTGGTGTATAGGAAGTGGAATACTTGGGCCATATTATCTCTCATGAAGGTGTTAAGGTGCACCCTTGCAAGATCCAGGCCATAGTGGAATGGGAAGTCCCAAGAACCCTAAATCATTTACAATATTTCTTAGGTATCACAGGGTTCTATCGCAGACTTGTAAAAACCTATGGCAGTATAGCAATACCACTCAAAAAATTATTGAAGAAAGACTCTTTTCATTGGAATGAGGAAGCTTATAGGGCATTTGAAAAATTAAAGGTGGCATTCTACACTACTCCAGTATTAGAAACCCCATATTTCTCCAAGACCTTCATAGTTGAATGCGATGATTTAGGAAATAGGATCGGGTTAGTACTCATGCAAGAAGTACATCCCATAGCATTTAAGAGTCGATAACTAAAATGAAATAATTTTTTGAATCCCACCTATGAGAAGGAAATGATGGCAATATTGCATGCATTCAAACAATGGAGACCATACTTGATGGGTAAACACTTCAAAATAAAAACTAATCATGATAGTTTGAAATACTTCTTAGAGAAACATCTATCTTTAAAAGAGAAACAAAAATGGGTCACAAAGATGTTGGGTTATGAATTTGAGATTATTTATAAGAAATGGAAGGAAAATGTTGTCGTTGATGCTCTTTCTAGGAGGGATGAGTCCACAGAAGCATTGTTATGTGCCATCTATATACTAAAGGTAGATTGGGTAGATCAAGCAAGGGAAGAATGACGAAAAGATGAAGCAACCCATACTCTCATTTAGAATATTTAGAAATATCCAACCATATATGAACATTTTCTATGGAAGGGGGATACATTGTGGTACAAAGACAAGTTATATTTTTGTAATAACTCTACACTTAAACACCATGTTCTTTTAGAGCTCCACTCTTCTTAACTAGGTAGCCATTCTGGGTTCATGAAAACTTATAAGAGAGTTAAGAAAGATTTATTTTGGGAGATCTTGAAAGGAGATGTGTAGAAATCTATGGCATAATGTTTGGTGTGTTAACATAATAAGGGCGAGACCATTAAAACAACAGGTCTCCTCCAACCCTTATCTATCCTTAGCAAGAGATGGGAAGAGGTATCGACGGACTTCATCACAGGATTTCCTAAATTAGAATGGAAAAGTGGCATCGTGGTCATAGTGGATAATGCTCATTTTTGTGCTCTGGCTCATCCTTTCAAAGCCAGTATATTTGTCATCTCATTTATGGACACAATTCAAAATCTCCATGGCACACCCAAAATTATAATAAGTGATTGAGATCTGATATTTATAAATAATTTTTGGACTAATTTTTTCTCTTGTTTGGGTACCCAATTGGCCAAGAGTTCATCTTATCATCCTTAATCATATGGGAAACTAAGGTGGTAAATAAATGTTTAGAGGGTTATTTTTTATGTTTTACTTCAAATAAACAAGAGCATTGGGTGCAATGGTTTCCACTTGCAAAATGGTGGTATAATAATTCATTTCGTACCTCCTCCAAAATGTCTCCATTTTTAGAACTTTATGGGTAACATTATCCATCACTCATCTTTAGCTTGAAGGTAAAACCAAAGGTGAGAGAAATTGAAGATCGCATTCAACAATATCATGAGGTACTCTCTAGTCTTAGAGAGAATTTGGCAAGGGCACAAAACAACATGAAGCAACAAGCTAATCAACATTGTAGTGAACAACACTTTGTAGATGTTGACTTTTTTTGTATGGTTACATCCATATAAGCAGTTATATTTAAAACAACAGAAGAAGGATAATAAGCTTGCACCTAAATACTATGATCCTTATTGAGTGTTGCTAAAAATTGATAGTGTGGCTTATAATCTGGAGCTCCCTCCAGGAAGTAAAATACATCTAATCTTCCATGTTTCTTACATGAAGAAAGTCATTTTTCAACACATTTCCACCCAATCAATGCTTCCTGAACTAGATGAGGAAGGAAGGATTGTATTATAAATTGAAGGTATTCTTTAGACACGCACCAAAAGATTGAGGATGAGATTCATTACCGAGTATCTGATCAAGTGGTATAATATGAATATTGAAGATGCAACATGAGAGGATGAAGCATTTCTACATCAACATCCAAGGCTTGCCAACATCGAGGATAATGTTACTTTTAAGGGGATGGGCATGTTGCACCCTTAGTCTTATAGTTTATATTTGATTTGTAGTGTCAACTTGTGGCTTACATAATATCTCTTCTTGTAATATGTCATTCATTTATACTTTCATATGTTTAGTAAGTCATCCTTGGTGTTAGCCATAACATAGGATTGGTATGTATATGTGGCTGTGAGGATTAGTTAATCATCATATTGAGAATTTGAGTCTTATTGTATGGTTTGGAGATTTTCCCTTCAAAATAGCTAAGTTATTATACTTGAATATTTTAATCATTTATCTACAATATTTTGTTCTTTGGTGTTCTATTGTTGCTGATATTCAGATTTATACAAGTAATTTCATTATAGTCATAGCACATACCTTATAACTTTTGAGGTGTCCCAGATACCTAGTTTATTCAAATTTTCATGAAATTGAGATTGAATGATAGATAAATACATGAATTTCCTCAACCTTTGATCTTTCAACTAAAGCAAACATACCTCCTTGATTTGATTTGGGATTTATAAACTTGTCTTCCATTTTGTTTGAACTAACCCCTTCTTTAACAAACTTTTTTTGTTTCATGTTATGCATTTCAGACTGAGACTCAGTTATTTTGACCTCTTTGAATTAATCAACATCCTTCTTGACCATGGGAACAAACTTGACTATCTCATATTCATTCTTAGGACCAATTTTTCTCTTGAACACTTTCTTCTCTTGTCTTTTGGATGCTATAAACCTACTAATATACCCTAGAGATTCACATTGGTGATAATACCTTACAATGTGACCCTATTTATGACAATTGTAGCACACAATACTAGTATTATTTCCTCTTGACTCATATACACTTAAATTCTAACCACAGTCCTTAGTTCTATTGTCGTATTCACAACATGAGTAGCATTCACCTTTGAAGAGATTTGCACAATTCCTAAAAGACCTTCTTTTGAAATTTCTAGGTCTATGACCAAAATCATTACATGAGTAGAAATATTCATTAAAAGAAGAACCATACCTCATAAAATTAGGTTTTTTAATAGGGTTAGACCTTCTTAAATCATTCCTATTTGTCTCCTTCTTGACTGTTTTAGAAATTGGTCTAGTTTTTTCATCATTCTCCTCTTTCTCTGTTTTAAAGCATAGGTCTGACTTGTCACTCGCTATTATTTGACTCTCCAAGATCACATCAAGAACTTTAGAACTCTTCTGCAATATCTCATACATCTTAAACCTACTAGATGCACCTTCTAAATTAGTTTCTAGACCTTTTAACTTTTCATCATACGTGGAACAAGATTCTTCTTTGTCCTTTAGGGTTTTAGTCATTCTCTCAACTTTATATTCCAGATATTTGATGACTTGACCATGCTTTATCTCCATAAAACTGACCTGATATTTTAAACTATGAATTAAGTACTCTGTAACATCATACTTCTTCCTATAATGGTTGCTTCAACATAAGAGGATTTACCCATTGCTTGTGCTTCAAGAGGATCTCCTTCAAGTTGTCAAACCTTCTTCTCAATGACTAACTCTGATACTAATTTTTGGAAGTGAAATGGAATGAGTGGGTTGTAAATACATCCTACATAACTTTCATTTCATTTTCCATTACATATATTCATCATTTAAACCATTCATTCAATTAACCATGAACCATGTGAGCTTAGTATGTGTATATTAGACATTCACAATTACATGCAATAAGAGAGAGAATAGATAGACACTAAATGTACATGGGAAACCATCAAGGGGAAGAAAACCCACTAAAACCTTATCTTATATTACACAATGCAAGGAATTGCAAGAATATTACAAATCCTGCAAGATTTTCTTAGTGAGGCACCAACCCCACAATGAGCATCAACCCCTAAACCCTTATTGATATGACTCACAACAAAGGATTCCTATGAATATTACTCATCATAAGATATTTTATAAGAGAATGACCACTCATAATATGATGATTCCAAAGCTGATTATGATCCAAGTTCAGCTCACAAACACATAAAACCCTCATCAAGTTTTTTCTCTCTCTCAACTCGCTCTATTCTTCTTCTTCATGGGCTAAATGTATCAATTTTCCTTGCATGTCTTATCTTCAAGATTTTTCATGTATTTTTGACTCTTCTTAGCTCTTTTTTTGACCCCTTAACACTCCTCTTTAACCCCTTTTAGGTCACACTTTTCCTCCTTGGCTTAACTAGTTCAAAATGAACGAAAAACACTAGCTTATATACCCAACTCAACTCTAAAACACACCTAGGTCAGCCATGAAAAATTATATCAGTCATCCCAACTCAAAAACATAGAATAAAATCACATAAATAAACATAAATTACCCAAGTAGGTTGGTAGGGGTCATAACATCATGAACAAGTCCAAAAACACTCCAACTAGCTCAAATTGACCTCCCTAAGCTCTAGCAAATACACAAGCACCTCTAAGGACATCAACAAACTTTTTCATGGATAAAAAATCATCATGAAACAAATTTAAGTACTCCAAAATCATTCATCAATCCCAATAACCTCTGCATCAGCTCCAAACATCATGAATTATAACAAGAAGCAAGTAAACCCCACTAGGTCTTCAATGCCCAAAAATATAGTCCTGAAGAATGACCAACTTGACATAGAAAAACTCATCATCATGAATAAATTCATATGTAAATGGAATGATATATGAGTATAGTTTTTGTATCAACTCACATTTTATTCCAATTACAAGAGGAAGACCTCTAAACATCTCAATCTCTGCATCTACTCCAAACTAGCTTCAAGACCCCAGAATTAGATATTCAAAAATGGGTTGGTTCACCTATCAATTAAACTCATCAAGAGAAAAACCATATACAATTAGAATGATCTTTGAATATAATTTCTATAAAATCTTACTTAATCTTCCAAATCATAGTGGAAGGCCTTCAACCAAGTCAATCTCTGAAACTGCTCATTCTGGCTATAAGGACTCAAAAATTAGTCTTGAGAGAAACAAGCACAAACTCCTCCAAACAAAATTCCAAGCTTAACCTAAACATGGAACACCATTATAAATTTTTTTTAAGAACTCATAAACCTCTAGAAATCATGAATTAACTCAGAACAATCACCAAAACACATGAAGTTACTCAAGACCATGTTCAACCAAGCACCCTGAAAAATTTGACCCTCAAAGAACATGTCATAACTTGCTCATTCCTTGGAAAAAACTCAATTTTTATATATCACTGGAAATATATTGGAACCGTGATCATGAAAAACTTTTAACCAAGTCTTAAATCTAGTTTTAACTCCTCCAAAACCACTTTGACCACAGACTACACAAAACTACCCCAAAACTACCTAAAAACCAGTTCTCATTAATAGGGCACACTTTGAACTTTAGATTTATAAACATGATCTGAAATCATCATGGAAATGTAGTAAAATTCCAATGATCAATAAATGGTAAATTAGTCAATATTTCTAATGGGAAAATTTTACACAAACTGAAAGTTTCCAGAAACAAGAATTTTTTAGTGGATCCCATATACTGTCAAAAACTTTAAATCACACCTGGAGTTATCTGGAGGAGTCCTCTATAATATCCAATCATCACTTTTTCTGAAACAATAAATTCTGGATCAATACAAGCATTTTTCTCCAAGTCACTTTCAATCTCAAGTTTTGGGAGGGTTTTAAACCTATTTTCCTTATTAACGATCTGTCATAAAAATGTGATGATAACAATACCTAGTTATTCTTGTAAAATATTCATATCTAACCTAATTATCTATGAAAAATATCTCATGTCCCCATGCAAACCATACAATCCAAAAAGAGCATCAAAAGGTCAACTTTTTCCTCAAATCTTCACCTTTAAAAACCCAATTTTGGAAAAAATGCAATATCTTCAAAAATACTCATCACATGGACCTAAAAAATGTCATAAAGCATCACAAAAACCTCCTCTAACTGACCCAAGTATCATCCATGCTCAAATGATTCTGAAAATCTTCATCCAAAGTGACTTACCTGTGTTATTTTGGCTTGTCTTCACCTTCTTACTTCCTAAAGAGCATGAAATGTCATCAAACCTCTGAGAAATTACATGAAACTCATCATACCTGTCATATACACTGCCACCATGCTGCTACCATGCTTCATCATGAATTCCTTTCTCCAAAATGCATACCCATGATAAACCACATGCTTGACGACTAGGAGTAGGCCTAGAATTTCCTGACTCAAGCATGACAACCTATGAACTGACCATGTTGACTTCGTACAAAAAATTGGACACCTATAACACACCTATAGGGTCATGTATAACCTCATGATGACATTCAACCAACTTTGGAGGGATCAAACTAGCTTAAACATGCCTGAAACCATGCCTAGATACTATATCAACTTCACCAAAACTAAGCACTACCAATCAAACTTCATGTTAGACAATGAATGAAACCTCGTGAGGACTCACATGACATCATGACACCCTTTTATATCAATTTAATTTTACATTAATGACAACACATAGACACAATGGCCAACAAGTAGTAGATGCAAGGAAAGATGTATCGTGTGAAGTGTAGTAAGAGTAGGTGATGTGAGGTTCATAGAAGAAGTGTGCCCTCAACATTCAAGTGTGAACCATCGCACAAGAGTGCATGATAGGGTAGTGATGGTATAATGTGTGTACCAAGGTGTGAGATTTCTTTGAAAATTATTATACATGAAGCACGAAGCATGAAAAACATGAGTTAGTAAAAACATCTAATAGCAATGAAGGGGTGAATGAATTGTGATGCCCCACAAGTGTGAAAATGAAGAATTAAGTAAACTCATCAAGGAGGTCATCAATGTCAGGTTTGTAACTAATGAGATTCTGATTTAAGACATAATAAACAATAGTAGATGGTTGTTCATAAAGTGATCCTGTGTGGCATAAATTATACATGCCCATAACATATTCTTCATCAGTGAAAGGAGGTTGTGGGAAATCATGTGCGTACCATTTGGTTAGGTTATGTGTAAAGCCAAGGAAGGAGTCATTATAAATAGAGATTCGACCAAAAGGAATTATAAATGAGATAGGATTTTGATTAAGATCAAGATTTCTGCTAATGTACTCAAACCAAGATTGCCCAAGGGTGAGTGGAGAAGAACAGTGTGTACATGAAAGCAATACTAAGAGGTGGAAGACACAGAGACCATAAACAACACTGAAAAGTACATATCCATGGGTACAAGTGAGGAGAATGAAGGGGAGGGTGGAGATCATCAAGTGTGAATCCTAATTTTTATAAGCCCTCATGTGTGTAGATAGTGTCAAGATAAGTGTAATTGAATGGAATATGAGGCCGATAGGATTCATGTAGGAATAAGGTGCATATGACCGGATCTAGATGTGGAGTGGAGTTGACTAGGGTAGACAAAGGAGGTGGCATGATAACTAGTGTATGAACAATACCTTGGAATGGAATCATGGTGGTAGTAAATGGAGGATATTGCTTGAATTTATATTCACCATGACCAGTAACAACAAATGTGTCGTGGAAATAAGATTCATCTACCTCAATATGAGTGAATTTATGGTTATTCAAATATTCATCATAATCTCTAAGACATCAAATTCATCATCAGAATCATCGACGGAAACATTTTCATGGTGGGTATCATTTTCAAGGATATTGAGAGTAGGGGTAGTGGATGGAGTGTTAGAATGGGTAGTAAATGATGGAATAGTGGTAGTGATAAAAAGAGGAATGGTAGGGGAAATGAGATCAGTCGTATGTGTAGGGATAGAAGAGGTGGATGTGGAGGTAGGAGAAGTAAGAGGAATACATGATTGACCAACATTGTGTGTATCAATATTGTGGTATGGAATTGGGGTATGGAGGGATGGGTTAAATGATTTATAAAATTTGAATTAAATATAGATTGAAAAGTAGATAATGTAATGAATGATATGTAAATGATAAAATACATTATATGGAAAATCAAGAAGCAATAAATAATATGAAACCCTAAGTGAGAGAGAGAGAAGGGTACTTAGGTGATTTCTGAGTGATCTAAAAGTTATCTGGGTTGGGAAACTACTAGAAAATAGTGAGAACGGTGTTATTAGGGATGACTAGAGATTCTTGAACTCGAAAATGTGTCATATAGAATCTCCCACATGAGGACAATAGTTCACAGGCACTAGCATCTGTTCTAGGTGCTAATGTCTGTATAAATGTTTGGGATCCAATCTTTAAAGGGCTGAAAAAGCTTCGTTGTGGATCTCTATTTGTCGCTCTGGTTCTACTCTAATGTCATCGATCGAAAATGTGTCATATAGAATCTCCCACATGAGGACAATAGTTCACAGGCACTAGCATCTGTTCTAGGTGCTAGTGTCTGTATAAATGTTTGGGATCCAATCTTTAAAGGGCTGAAAAAGCTTCGTTGTGGATCTCTATTTGTCACTCTGGTTCTACTCTAATGTCGTCGGTCGTTTATGTAATTTGTAAAAGAGATACCTAGATGCAGAAACCAACAAACCACATCAAATCTAATAAGAAATATGTAGAATGGGAAGTCAGACTAACCCCAATAATCACCCGAAGAGTGATCTTACATCCAAGAGTTGCACTACATCTTAGACTCCATGTAGTTCTTGTGTGTGTATGAATGGTTCCTTAGTATTCCCTTGTGCAAGTTTCACTATGATAGTAGGGTAAAATTCTCTAAGTAAATGCAAATGTGTGCAAATGGAATAAAATAAAATTCCTTTCCTATGTTTTGTATGCAGACGTGATGTAACCCTTCTCCCTTGAATGAGTGTGTTAGATGGATGCCTTTGATGCTCTTTTTGCCTTTGGATGCAATCTGAGGTGATATAATGTAATGCTAGTGCTTGGCCCCTTGATTTATAAGAAGTAACCAGGTATATATATGATTCCTTTGTTTGAATTTCATAATCGACAATTAGAAGGACAACCCAAAGTGATAAAAGGTGACCAAGAGGTAAAAGAGGCCTAAAAGAGTAAGAAGAAGAGAAATCGGGTTAGGAGCACCTAGGAGGGGCAGGATTGCATGGCACTACTATCCTAATTGGGCACTAGTGTCCTAGGTCATAAAATATAAATCAGTTAAGTATCGGCAAGGTTGTAAGATGTGTAAGTTCAATACAAGTGCAAGAGATAAAACAAAAGACCCACAAGGAGTTGTCAACCACTAGTTTTATTTCTTAGGAATCATGTATACATTATTATTATTTAGGACCTAGAAATGTACCAAAGTGCAGAGATTTTGTGTCTTCAATAAGCAATTTAGACTTGATATTTTTTAGCACTATATATACATGTAATCCCAATTCTCCCCAAAATATAGTTGGCTCGTCTATTTCCTATCCAATGAAAATGTAGGCAATGTCTAAGAATATTTCTCTCTCGCACGAGTGAAAAGAATCATAGTTTATTTTTTAGGGTTCAAAGATGTTTGGATGAGTAATTTTTTTAAGAACACTAAGTTCTTCAATCTAGGAATTATCACCATTATTTTTGTCATATAGTTATGCACCCATAACCTCTAATGTAAGTGGTACTCCATGAGCATCCTTGACAATCATTTGATATGGATCTTGGTAAGCATCATTTGGATGTGGTTTCATAAATACATGTCAACTAAATAACTCTAAAGATTCATCCTCATGGATTCCCTCCAATTTGTAAATATTTTGAGTCTCACATGCATCTAGGACACGCTTATTCCTTGTTACAATTACTTTATTACCAGGCCCATAACAGTCTAACATGAATTTATCGAGCTTCCTCCAGTGGTCAATATGATTTATGATGACAAGAGAATGTAGGGATCCCAAGAGAAATTACAAAATATATTTTCCGTGGTCAATATCATTTATTCCGGTATCAAATTTTACCAAATCCTTTAACATTTGTTTTTGCAATTGTATAAAACCACCGGGCTATTGTGTAGAGCTTTTGAAGGCTTATAAAAAGGAAGAATCTTCAAAGAAGATAGAGAGTTGATTGAAAATAGCCTTGGCTAAAGTGGTCTTATCCTTTTCCCTCATCATTCTTGTATTATAACCTCCACACTAACACAATTTATCACTCTTCATCATTGCAATCATCCCCTTTCACTACCATATTTTTCCAACTCCAACCTCCACACATCCCACCATTCCAACACCTACCTTATCACCCCATTAATACCTCTACCACTATACACTTCTAGTACACCTCTCTCATGTATAATTTCTATATATTCTACCTACCTACCCATATCCAAACTCCACACCTCCTACATCGAGTCACTTTTAATTTTATCTTCACCTAATTATCTAACCTCCGCACTCCTATTACCTACCTCTCACTTCATCCTTACATTCCAGCACATATGTTATTACCACTCATACTTCTACCAATAACTATTCACCTACACTACTTCTCTCTCATCATTTCCAGATCCTCCACCTCCATGACCATATCAAATCTCTACACCTTCTACATAAAACCCCTTTAAATTTCATCTTCACCCAATCATCCAACCTCCACTACCTACCTTCTCCTTCATCCCTATATTTAAATATATGCACTACCACCATTTATACCAAGTTATCACCACCCACCTCTATAAGAATTTTCATCTCTCGTCTATTTCTCTCTTCACCCAAATTCATCATCAACACTACCACAACCCACTTCCCTTTTAATAGTTCAATTTCAACCTATAGATTATCATCATTCATTCATCTCTCATAATTTTTTCCTCACTTCACTACCATCTTTACTCAACTCCAACCTTCACACCTCCACTACCTACTGCCTACTTCATCCATCTATATTAACTTTTACACTATCACCATTCATATATATACCATTATTTACCTCTATTACTCCTCTCTTTTTCATCATTTTTATATCTTCCACCTCTCTTCCTTTATACAACTTCCACATTTCCCACATCAAGTCCCTTTTAATTCCATCTTCATCCCTTTATTTTACACCTCCCTCATCATACCTCTATTCTAACCTCCAAACTACCACCACTCACACCTCTATTATCACCCACCTCTATAATCATTTCCATATACCATCCACTTCTCTTTTCACCCAAATTCATCCTCCACACTACCACAACCCACTTCCCTTTTTATCCCTCAAATTCAACCCCTAGCTTATTATGTCCCATTAACTTTCATCTTCATCTCTATATTTCAACGTCTACACTATCATCATTCACTTCTCTTTCATAATTTCCATCTCTCTTTCACTACCATCTTCACCTAACTCCAACCTCTACGCCTCCACTATTCCCTCCCTCATCATCCCTAATCCAACATTTATACTAACACCAATAATCCCTCTTCATTATTTCAATCATTCTCATTTCACTGTCATCTTCACTCAACTCTATCCACACCTACATACTACCACCATGCATACCTCTACTACCACCCACCTCTATCAATCCACTCTCACCATCTACCATCATTTTTATCTCCCATTCACTTCCAACTTCACCTAACTTCAACGTCTACACCTCCATTATTCCCCTCCCTCATAATCCCTATAATCAAACCTTCATACTAACGCCAATCATTCCTCTTCATCATTTCAATTTCATATTCATTCATCTGGAACATCCACACCTCCAAACTGACACCATTCATACATGTACCACCACCTACCTCTATCAATCCACTCTCACCATCTTCCATCATTTTTATCTCCCTTTTGCTACCACCACTACCTACCTCCCTCTTCATCCCTATATCCTAATCTTCACACTAACACCATTCATCCCTCTCCTTCATTTATATCATCCCCCTTTCATGTCTACCTTCATTTAACTCCAACCTCCATAACTCCCACTTCATCCCTCCTTTATAACCTATACACTATCACCATTCATACATCTACCACTACACACTTTTACTACTCTCTAACACATGTCATATCTAGATGTTCATACCTCTTGTAATCACCTTTTTACCTTTGAACTATTGATATTTTTATACCCATAAGAAACATCATTATCCTTCACATCCTAAGTACTAATTCAATTAATGTGTTTCATGTTTATTATATGTTGTGTGCTAACTTAGTTATTTTGGAAGTAACTACTTTTTTGTCTCCTAATGTTATATATAGTATTCTCATTGACCTATAAGTGGAGATCCCAAAGAAATTTAGAATAAAGAAACAAATTCCAATAGCAAGGGAGTTGAACTAGAATTCCACCCATGGCCAAAGATGTGGATATTGTCCAGCCACACAACAACAATTGTAGTGCTCACTACTCACTCATAGCAATGGGATGGTTCACTCATAGCACCTAGTGATGGATACAATTTTGAGGCAGATGATTATTGGTGATTCTAATTGATCCTCTTCCACAATTCCCAGATAAATTTTGACTTTTGATCAAATAATAATGATTGAATATCTTCATTGACTCTTCCTTATTACTCTTCCAATTGATTATAACTTCCATGATTTGTTATAACCATAGTTTTACGATTTCTTCTCAGTGCTCTATTTTTCCAACTATGAGTATATTTCCTTATGTAAATATTTGATGTATAGTTATCTAAACTAAGAATCCTTCTCCTTTTATAAGTATTAGTAGGACGTTCAATAGGATAGATATGCATGTATGAGAAGAATAAAGAGAATGGAAAAGATACTAAGTTACTAGTGCAAATCATTGTTATGTGTATGTAATCATCTTTCAACTATTTCAGTTTTGTTATACACTTAAGATTACCAAGAAAGGACCCACTTGAGAGGAAATGTAGCGGAATTCCCATCCTAGTTTAAGTAGTTTCATTTATGAATTGTGTGTGTACTTATTGATTTTTAATCTTTTTTCTTGTGTGATTATTAATTGCGCCAAATTAATTTCAATGTGAATTATTAAATCATATAATTATGTTTTATGTGTGTGTTGATTAATTACTTTTCATAATTTTCCAAATCAGTCCTATAATCACTTTCAACGATTCAACAGTTATTTAAATTCTACAAAGTATGAGTTTCTTGTCATACAAGTTTATTTCCCCTTACAATAATGTAGTATCCCTAGTAGTATTTCAACCCTATAATAGAGCTTGATACCATACATATAATATTTACGCCTTACCAAAATATAAAAAACCCCTTTGATTGAAAATTAATGAATATTTATCCATAAACTTTAAGCAGTGTCCCCTCTGGATGATATCTATCAAGTTGTGTGCAAGTGTTGGATGCATGATTTTAATTGGTGGTCTAATTCTTCTCATCACTACTCATCTCCAAACATCTAGTCCATTTCAATTCCATATTCACCCAACTATCCTAAATTCACACCCCCACTACCTACCTCTTTCTTCATCCCTCCATTCCATCTTCTATAGTATTTCCATTCATTCATCTACCACTCACTATTCACATCTACTACTCTAGATATCAATATTTCTAGATCTACCACCTCCATTCTCATCACTACCCTTCTCCAAACATATATCCCCTTTCAATCTCATATTCACCCAACTATCTTTAATTCACACCCCCAATACCTAGCTCCCACTTCATCCCTCCATTCCATCTTCTATAATATCTCCATTCATACATCTACCACTCACTACTCATGTATACTATATTTCATCGTTTCGAGATCTTCCACCTCCATTCTTATCTCCAATCTCCACACCTCCTATGTAGTTTAAACTCTTAATTATTTATATAGGATTGTGTGCACGTTTTGAATGCATGATTTTGATTGGTGATTTGATTCTTCTCATCACCAGCCATCTCCAAACATCTAGTCCCTTTCAATTCCATATTTAACTAACTATCCTTAATTCACACCCCCACTACTTAGCTTTCACTTCATCCCTCCATTCCATCTTCTAAAGTATCTCTATTTATATATCTACCACTCACTATTCACATTTACTACTCTCCCTCATCATTTCTAGATCTTCCACATCCATTCCCATCTCCAATCTCCACACCTCTTTCATAAATCCCCTTTCAATTATGTTGTCACCCAACTATCCAATCTCAACACCTCCTACACAAATTCCTTTTCAATTACATGTTCACCCAACTATACAAACTCCACACCTCCATTACCTACCTCCACATTACTAAATCATGTAATCCAAACAACCACCATCCACATCTGTAATCATTTCCATATTCCAACCACTTCTCTCTTCACCCAACTTCATTTGCCACACTACCCAACCCAATTCCCTTTCCACTTCTCACTTTTAACCTCTAGATTACCATCATTCACCCATATTTTTCATCACCCTTTCACTTCCTTTACTCAAATCCAACCTCCTAACCTTCACTATCTAACTCCCACTTCTTTCCTCCATTCTAGCCTCTAGACTACATATACCAAGTACCCACCTCTACTCACCTTTTACCATTTCCATACCTTCCACCTCCTTACCCATATCCATCTTCTATCCACTTCTCTTCACCCAACTTCGCTCGCTACACTACCTAACCCAATTCCATTTTCATTTATCACTTTCAATCTCTAGATTACCATCATTTACCCATCATGTTCATCTCCCTTTTACTTCTGTCTTTACTCAAATCCAACCTCCAATCCTTCACTTCCATCATTTCTATATCTTCCACCTTCTACCTCAACTACCTTCCAATTCCATCTTCATCCCTCCATTCTAACACCTACATTACATCTACCAAGCACTGACCTCTACTACTTACTCTCTTATCATTTCCAGACCTTCCACCTCCTACCTCAAGTCCCTTTCAATTCCATCTTCATGCCAATTTCCAACCTCTACTACCTCCACTTCATCCATCTATTCCAAACTTCCCAATACCATCATGCATACCTCTACCACCACCCACCTCTGTAATCATCACCATCTCTCATCCACTTCTCTCTTCACCCAAATTCATCATCCACACTTGCACAACCCAGTTTCCTTTTTATCACTTAATTTCAACCTCTATATTATCTTCTTTCACTCATCTCTCAACAATTAGTCTCCCTTTCACTGTCATATTTACTCAACTCCAACCTCCATTGCCCACATCATCATCCCTCCATTATAACCTCCACACTACCACACCTCACTTCCCTTTTTATCATTCTATTTTAACCTTAATATTATCATGATTCAATCATATCTCATCACTTTAATTTTCCTTTCACTACCATATTCACTCAACTCCAACCTCCATTGACCACCTCATCATCCAAACATTACAACCTCCATACTACCACAACCCACTTCCCTTTTTATCATTCAATTTCAACCTTAATATTATCATGATTCACTCATGTCTCATAACTTCAATTTCCATTTCACTACCATTTTCACTTGACTCCAACCTCCATTGATCACCTCATCACCCAAACATTGCAACCTCCATACTACCATAACCCATTTCCTTTTACATCATTCCATTTCAACATTCATATTATCATGATTCAATCATGTCTCATCAATTCAGTTTCCCTTTCACTACCATTTTCACTCAACTCCTACTTCCATTTCCAACCTCATCATCCCTACACTACAACCTCCATACCTCTACCACCAGCCACCTCTACATAATGATCTCTCATCATTTTTGTCTCCCTTTCACTTCCATAATCACCCACTTATCCCTCCACACTACCAAAACCCATACATCTATCACCCCCGCCTCCATACATACCAAAACTCACTTCCCTTTTTATTGTTCAATTTAAACCTCACCATTCACTCATCACTTCAGTCTCCCTTTCACTTATAGCTTCACTTAACTCCATACCACTGCCAAATTCATACCAATTACCCACCTCATCATCCATCCATTCTACCATCATTCATGTATCTACCACCAATCAACTATACGAATCCTCTCTTGTAACCTCCATACCACCAGTATTCATACCTTTGCCAACATCCACTACCCACATCATCATCCATCCATACTACCATCATTCATGTATCTACCACCAATCAACTCTACGAATCCTCTGTTGTAACCTCCATACCACCATTATTCATACCTTTGCCAACATCCACTACCCACCTCATCATCCCTCTATTCCAACATTTTCCACTACATACTTCTATCAGTCTTCTCTTATCGTCTTCATCCTCTACACAACCATCCCTCTTCATTTTTTTCTCCCTTTCACTTCCACCACTACTAACATCCATACATCTGTCACCGCCTACCTCTACCAGACATGTTTCATAATTTCCATCTCCTTTCCACTTCCATCTTCACCTAACTCTTTTTTCCTCACTATCATTATCATACTCCCTCTTCATCTCTATATTGCAATTTCCACATTTTTTCATTCACTCCTACCTCATAATTTTCTTCTCTTTTACTTTTATCTTCTCTTTCACTTCTATCTTTACCTAACTCCAACCTTCATACCTCCACTATATTCCTCTTCATCCTTACATTCCAACCTTTAAACTAACACCATCCATTCCTCTATATCATTTCCATCATCAACACTACCAATATCCATACATCTATCACAAACAACCTCCTTACTACCACAACCCACTTCCTTTTTTATCATTCAATATTAACCTCGTGATTTATCCACATCATCATACACTCATCAACTCATTATCCCTTTCACTACCATCTTCATTCAACTATAACCTCAACTTACCACATCATCATACACTCATTAACTCGTTGTCACTTTCACTACCATCTTCGTTCAATTCCAACATCCACTTCTCACCTCATTGTACCTCAATTATAACCTCAATACTACCACCATTCATACCTTTAGAAACACCCATTTCCCACCTCATTATCCCTCCATTACAACCTCCAAACTATAACCATTCATACCTTTTCCAAACCCATTTTCCACCTCATTATCCCTCCATTGTAGTCTCCATACAATCATCATTCGTACCTCCACCATCCACCTCTACCAATCATCCCTCATATTTTTTGTCTCCCTTTAAATTCCATAACTACCAACATCCATACATTTATCCTCACTCATCTCTCCTAATTTTAATCTCCCTTCCACTTTTATCTTCACGTAACTCCATTTTCCACACAATTTTAACCTACTTCCTCTTCATCTTTATATTCCAATATGCATAACACCATAGCACCATCCTTTACTCATATCTCACTATTTATGCTTTTAATTCAGTTCCATATTCACATAACTCCATTTTCCACACTATTATTACTTTACTCTCTCTTCATCTCTATATTACAATATCCACAGTACCATTACTCACTCCTATCTCATCATTTCTATTTTTTCACTTCACTCGAACCTCCACACCTCTACATTCCGACCTTTACACTAACACCATTCATCATTTTCATTTTCACTCACTCGAGCCTCCACAACTCATATCTCATAATTTCCATCCCCCTTCCACTTCTATCTTCACCTAACTTCATTTTCTACTTTATCATTACCCTACTTCCTCTTCATCTCTATGTTCCAATATCCATAGCACTATCATTTAATCCTACCTAACCATTTATGCTTCTATTTCACTTCCATATTCACACAACTCCATATTCATATAACTTCATTTTCCACACTGTGATTACTCTACTCCCTCTTCATCTCTATATTCCAATATCCACGCTACCATTATTCACTCTAATCTCATCATTTCCATTTATGTTTCACTTCACTCCAACCTCCACACCTCTACATCCCAGCCTTCACACTAACACCATTCATCATTTCCATTTATGTTTCACTTCACTCCAACCTCCACACCTCTATATCCCAACCTCCACACTAACACCATTCATCATTTCCATTTGCACTCACTCCAACCTCCATAACTCATCTCTCATAATTTCCATCTCCCTTCCACTTCTATCTTCACCTAACTCTAGTTTCCACACCATCATTACCATGCTTCCTCTTCATCTCTATATTCCAATATCAATAGTAACATCATTTATAACTATCTCACCATTTATGCTTCTATTTCACTTCCATATTCACACAACTTCATTTTCCACCTAACTCCATTTTCCACACTATCATTTCCCTACTTCCTCTTCATCTCTATATTCCAATATCCATAGCACCATAATGTACTCCTATTTCACCATTTATTCTTCTATTTCACTTCCATATTCACATAACTTCATTTTCCACACTACAATTATTCACTTTACTCCCTCTTCATCTCTATACTCCAATATCCACACTACCATTATTCAATCTTATCTCATCATTTCCATTTATGTTTCACTTCCATATTTACTTAACTCCGACCTCCAAACCTCTACATTCCAACCTTCACACTAACAACATTCATCATTTCCATTTTCACTCACTCCAACCTCCACAACTCTTACTTCATCCCTTCATTCTAGTACCCAGCTCCAACCGCCACACCTCCCACTTCATCCCTTCATTCCAATACCCAAATTTAACCTCTACACCTCTTACATCTAGTCCCTACTACCATCATCCTCTACCCCTCCTAGTTGATATTCAACTCCAAGCTCTGCACATATATATTCCAACCTTCACACTAACATCATTCGTCATTTCCATTTTCACTCACTCCAACCTCCACAACTCTCATTACATCCCTTCATTCCACTATCCATCTCCAACCTCTACACCTCCTACATCTAGTCCATACTACAATCATCCCCTACCCCTCCTAGTTGTTACTTAACTCCACACCTCTTCATTCCAACCTTCACACTAACACCATTCATCATTTCCATTTTCCCTCACTCCAACCTCCACAACTCTCACTTCATCCCTCCATTCCACTACCCATCTCCAACCTCTACACTCGCTACAACTAGTCCCTACTACCATCAACCTCTACCCCTCCTAGTAGCTACTTCTCCTCATATTCTTACTCCTACTCCATAAATCTTACCCAACTCTAACCTACTCAAACTTTGGTAAATCTTCCACTCACACACATATATAATTATATAGATAAATCTAGTAATGATTCATCTAATACATAATAGTAGAAAATATTACATTTATAAATTACAATTATTAAATAAATAATTAATAGATTATTTGTTACAACTTTTCATATGCTAGATCATCTAATACATAATAGTAAAAATTCATACAATTATAAATTACAAAACCATGATTAAACAATTAGTAAATAAACAATTGAAAATGTATTTGTTACAACATTTCACATATGAATTTAATTATTTTTAATTTCTTCCCATAGCCTAAAAATTCATATAATCATAAATTGAATGAAGGATAGGAAATTATAAATTATAAATTATAAATTATAGAAGTTTTGACAAATATTAAGGTAAATAGGTTTTGTTTGCTATGTTATTATTACTAAAAAACAATATGCCATATTATTTTTTATTTCTTTTATACTAAAACAATTTAGAGAAAATTATTAGAAAAATACAAAAACTTATGAAGTGCGTTACTTTTATTGTTAAATTATTTTTTGTTAAAAATTCTATACAAATAACCAATTGTTGTCCCCCCCAAAAAAAACAATATCAAACTATAAACACCACACAATCAATCCACTTTTCTACCATTTGTTTTTTTTGTTCCCATCAATTCTCATTAGATTATATTAAAAAATCTAATAAATTAATAAAATTATATGATTAAACATGTCAACCACCATACCATCCGCGTTATTCATTTTTTTATAAGTTATTTGTTATGAACTCTATACAAATGACAAATGTTCACACAATCCATCCACTTTTCTACCGTTCATTTTTATCCCCAACAATCCTCATAAAATTATAAACTAAATCAAAGATAGAAAGAAAATGAATGAATAACTAAATTATTTTGAGTGAAATTAAAAATTAAATTATTTTTACATTAAACACACATTCATGAACTACATGTTGCATTTATTATTACTACTAGTAATTATATTATTTCTTATTCATATATACGATTATATTTTTTAAAATTATTAATAAATAAAAACCACACAATGAAAAATTATAAACACCACACAATCAATCCACTTTTCTACCATTTATTTTTTTCCCATCAATTCTCACCAGATTATAAATTAAATAAAGAATAAATAATTATATTAAAAATCTAATAAATTATATGATTAAACATGTAACTACCATACCATGCATGTTATTCATTTTTTTTTGTAAATTATTTGTTATAAACTTTATACATATGACAAATGCTCACACAATCCATCCACTTTTCTACCAGTCATTTTTGTTCTCCAACAATCCTCATAAAATTATAAACTAAATCAAAGATAGAAAATGAATAAATAATTAAATATATAATATATAATAAAATTTGTCAAGCACACTATCTATGTTATTCATATCTACTCCCCCACTAACTCCAACTCCAACTCTTGCTTCATAGATATTTTTGAGTGAAATTAAAATTAAATTATATTTGCATTCATGAACTACAACTTGCATATATTATTACTATTAGTAATTATATTATTTCTCATTCATATTTATGATTATATTTTTAAAAATTATTAATCAATAAAAACCACACAATGAAAATTTTGTTTATCCATAAAAACAACCCACCCTTACTTCAATATCTCAACTCGTACTCCATAAATATTGTTCAATAAAATTAATATCAAATTATGCTGTACCAAACACGCATTCACAAATTACAACTTACATAAATAACTATTAACAAGTGTCCTATTGTTTTGTAAAAAATATTTAGCTTCAAAAGTTAAACATGAGGCCATAAAAAATAGGTTAACATTTAAGGCTATTTTGTATTTTGAGTTAATTTAAAGAAAATAGGAAAATGATCAAAATAGGGAAATGTTCCATCAAAATAAAATAAATTATGACATCATTTTGTTGTATAGGAATAAAGAAAGTAAAGAGAAAATATATATCAACCAATCGCATACATAAAAAATAATATTTATAAATAAATAAAAAATAATATATTATTTAAAACTATTGCACATATCATATGAAATAAAAATAGTTAATTATAATAAATTAGAAGAAAAAAAAAAGGACTAATAATTGCATATTATTTCTCATTCAATAAAAACCATACAATAAAATATTTTTGTCTACAAACAATCCACCCTTACTTCACTAAATTGTTTGCCTACAAACAATCCACCCTTATTTTACTTTTGGCTAGTCCCCCTACTTCTTACCCAAAACTGTCAATAAAAACAGCCCACCCTTACTTTTTTCACTTCCTATTAGTCCCCTTACTTTTTTCACTTCCTATTAGTCCCCTATTTCTTACCCAAAACAACTCCACGCCACCACCTTCATCCCATTCATAATTTTTTAAAATTTATTTTTAATATCAAATTATAATGTATAAAACACATACAAATCAAATTATGAAATCAAACCACATCCTCTCTACATTGCCATCCTAATTTTTTATTTAATAAAAATTAAATAGAATAAATCATATGCTTAATTTGGAAACATCATTTTTTAAAAAGGGGAAAAATTAAGTTAACCGGCTAGTTCTACTTGACTTGATTGCTTTTCTCAGTGAATTGTGTGCAATTTTTCATTTAAGAGTTAGTTTTAATGGTCATATATGTGATTGTCAACTCTTAAGACTTCCGAAAAATTTCTTCCATTTATTTTTTATTGTGGTACAAATAGAATCATGGTTTTTTATTAGAATATATTTTCAGAATTTTGTATAGTGGACATTAACAAAGACATTGAAATATGTAAGGAAAATAGTATAATTTATGTACTGATGCTTAGTGTAACTAAGCATTTCAGTAATATTTGGTAAAAACAGAAATTCAAATAAAATGACTAATTAAAATTGAAAAAAAGACAATTGTGTATTGGGTTAAAAAAATGGATTCTTAAAATATTATTGTAATTCAATCAATTTTTAAGATATGTAGGAATTAGTTTATATTTTGTATATTATTTTGTGGTTTGTTTTTAGCTTTTGGTTTGTTGTTAGCTGCCACATATTTTTAGATTATAAATGTAAAATTAGTACTGTTTATTGTATTATCTTTTTCTAGGCATTATCTAAAAGATTATAAAGCCATACATTTTCTATATATCAGTAATTTTTATATTTTCTACATATATAAAATAAAAAACAATAAATCAGTTATTACGCCGAAGGCGTTCCCCCTATGGGAATGGACCTTGCAGACGTTTCTGCGATGATGTTAAAATTGATGGCCTCCTAGACGTTTTTCTAATGTATTTTATTTTGACGGCTGTTTACACGTCGTTTTTGCTGTTGCAGGCAATTTTTAATGGTGGCTTTTTCGTTTCTATTTTTAACAATCTATTTTTAAGTGTTGTTTTTCCGATTGGATTTTTTTTGCATGCGGAATTGTCTTTAATACTAGATAACAACTAAACCACCGCAAATTAGTAAGCATCTGGTTTCATTCTGCATTCAGCTGCATTGAGCTCCATTCTGTTTTGTTTTGCATCTTCAATTGCGCTCAAATTTTGTCTCCCTTTGTTTGCATCATAAGGCACATGTATCTACTAATATTTCCTCCAACTCTCACTACTTTAGGGGATAATGAAAAGTGGAACAATACTATATTCTTGATTTATGTTTTTCTCCCATGCCTTGTTGAAAATCAAATATTGTATTCTTGGGATAGATAAAGTTGCATAGAATTTGTTTATTCTCACTCTTTAGCTTGGTGATAGATGTGAAATCTATCAAACATCTCATAGTTGTTTAACAATGTAAAATGGAAATCCCATGCAGCTATTGTTTTAGCTGACACGTCTTATGCAGGTTGCAGGGCTTTAAGAATTGAAGATTACAAATTAATGAATTTGTGAAGCTTATCTCATGAATGCACTGTGAAAATTTGTTTTTACAATGTTGTGAAGGAAGAATTTTCTCTATAGATGATCCTAAAATAATAAAAAAATACTAAATAGGTCAGTTGTCTGAATGCTTATACTCTTTTAAAGATGGTTGAAGTTGTAGAGTAAAATTAGGAAAGGATATCAGTTCAGGATGTAGTGAATACATCAAGAAATAATAAGTTGTATGTGTACTCTCTGGGTATCTGCTGTAAAAATAATAGGAATAGAAATGTTGTGATTGATATTGTCAGTTGATACACCAGGTTGAGAAATTTGGTAAATTATGAAGAGACTGCTTGATTCCCCCATTTTAGCATGAGTACAGAAAGAAAAGGAATTATGAAATAATATCTTGATCTTTCTAACTCTATTCTTACTCCATAATTGTGTGCTGGTAATACCGATTCTTGATGCTCACTGCCTGAGCTTGATTTAAAAGATGAAGGAAATAGATAAATATAGTAAGTTGTCAAGTGAAGAAATTATAAATTGAAGCAAAAGGAATGTGCATTGTTATTAAATCTACTGCCACCATTGATATTGGATTACTTAAATGGTTGTTTGATTGTATGAAAGTGTAGATAGATGTTGCATGAATATTAAGATGCAATCTTTGTCAAGAAGAAAAGGATATAATGCCATTCTATATTTCCTATATAACAGTTGTAATGTTGTTCTTATTCTTGGATTATGAAGGGATTTGAACTCCAAATTCCAAATGCATGGTAAACTCTGGATCATTTAATTCTTGTTTATGTTTAATAATTGAGGGTTATGAATGTTATTTGTATCATGAACTTGCAAAATCACCTCATACAAAGAGCTTTGAATATCTACGCCATATCAATACATATTATATTTTTGTGATATCAATACTTATTATATTTAAGCAACAATGGCAGGGATTTTTGGGTCAACCGCTTCCATCAGGAACATCGTCTATTTATGCCAGACCCCAAAATGAAATCCTTACAAGGAGGGTTGTTAGATGACAATTTGTTAAGTAGGGCCACAAACATCTCTCTTTGTAATAGGAATGTTCAGGAACTCCCTAATTCTTTCAGCTGTCCATTTCTTCATGTAGGATTCTTTGGTGGGAATGCACAATTATCTTTCATTCCCTTTGCAATTTTGATGAATATGACTCATCTTTTAGTTCTTGACTTGAGAGGCTGTGTGTCTCTTACACATTTTCCAAAAGCAATCTTTGCTCTTAAATCGCTTCAACTAATTGATCTCATCTTTTTTACTTCACTTCGGTGATAGCCATCATCGATTGGCCATCTGAATAAATTGAAGTTTCTCAAAATCTATAGGTTCCCTAAAAGATCTAGAAACCTTGCATCTTAGTGGATGTATAATTATAAATCTCTAAATCCTACCATCCAAAATTGGGTAATTACATTTACTTAAGATTCTTGATTTGAATGGGTGCTTCTCCTTTCATTCATTTCCTCTGTCAGTTGGTTTTCTTAGAGAGCTTCACTTATTAGATTTGAGTGATTGTAGCAATATATCTTATATGCTTCCGTACCATCAATAGTTATGACTAATTGTCTTAGGACTCCAGAAATTAGGAAGCATGGCAGTGCCGACTAACCTGTGGATATAGTTTAGTGGAAGATTCTTGCACCTGTCATTATAATTAATGATTATATGTTATTCTGATCTATTAAAGAAAATTTACATCTTTTTCTTTATTGTGAAACACCTAGGTGCCAGGATTGTTTGTTAGGGGATTTAAGCTCTGGTGCCGATGAATTGAGGGCCTGACACTATGTTATCTAAGTTTTCAAAATATTAAACTTCTCTAATGTGATGGCAAGGTGGCATGGTTCTTGCAGATTGAAAAATAATGTTTGGTTACATCCTTCTACAAGTCCCTATAGCCAATTCTTGTCTTCCAGTTGCTCCACACATTTCCCTGGATGGAATTAAATCCTCATGTTGCTTTTACCCTCTATCCTCTGGCTTTTCATTATGTTTGTAGTGCTGGCATTTTTTTTGTTCTGTACCAATTTTCAAACTCCAATTGATTTCAGTTTCTACCTTGTGCACTCACTCCTAAAGATCCTAAATGATCTTCAATTACACTCAATTTTTTTCTTCCTTTGTTTGCATCATAAGGCACAAGTATCTACTAACCATCTGACGACAAGGCTCTGCTTTGGTGGGAGCACCACAAGTGGGTGAAGGATTTGAAGATATGAAATTTGGCTTTGTAAACCCCTTTGGTCAATTATACAAAGTTTAATTGCTTGTGTTGGGATTTATGTCCCCAAAAGCATAGTCATTGATGAATTTTCTAAAGCCTGTTTGAGATTAAGATCCCCTTAGGCTACCCCCCATAGTTTTGTTATTAACGAGTGTTGTATTGAAGTCTCTACATTGCTATCTTGATTGCCTAGGGTGCCAATAGGAGTTATAAGCTCGGCACAACAGGAGAGCTCCAAGGCAGAGGTTTGAGGGGAAGTTTCATCATCACCATCATGATATACTCCTAAAATTATTCTAGCATCATCATTAGAAAATTGATGACACGCCTCCATGATAATCAAGCAATTAGGTACGTAGGATGGAAGTTCATGGGTGGGAGGGAGCTAGAGTTCTCTCAACCCTGACGAGGCTACCTGCAGTATAGAAAAACTAGCTTGCTTTGAAATTTAATGATTCAATTGAAGACATAGAAATACCAGAGCAATCAACACCACAGACTACAGTATAGACATTAGGGATGATTTCTATTGCATTGAACCACCGATTTGGATGTTGTGGATTTTGTCTTTATTGTTTATTTTTATGATTTGTGATTATCTATCTATAATTGAGTATGATTAATTATTATTATGGATGTAGACGCTACTTAGTCTAAGTTGATTAGAGCCCTTTGAGCTCAAAGATGTACTATGGAAATGAGCAGGTGGTACTCAACCTTGTATGTTCGAGCTCAGATTTTGTATGGGTCATTATTTTTGTCTGCAAAGTTGTAAATCCAGAAGTAGGATTGAGGTCTCTTCTTTTCTCTTTAATAAATAATAGACTTTTTCTGAAGCTCCTTTCTCTAGAAAATGGAAAGAGTTTAGTAAATCTTTGTCATGAATCAGTACTATGCAAACCCTATTATAATAGCTTAGATCATCGAAGGATTAACATTCTTGTTGGTTATATCATTTAAGTTCCCACATCACTCATGTATAGACTGGTTGGTGTGATAAGAATTGTTGAAAATAATATGATCTTATGTTTGATACTAACCTAATGCCAGAGTTCGAGTTATTTAATGTTGTAATTTGGAAACTGGTATCTACGGTTGAATGTCAATGTAATTTGAGGAATATAAAAATTCATCCTTATGTTTTTCTAACCAAATGAAAAGTGATGGATAAATATTCGAATTGAAGAAAAAAAGTGGGTTGTAAAATAGAAATAAAGTGTTTGGGTAAATTCTTGGAAAATGGTGAAGTTCTAGACAAGTAATTATTACTTTTTTTATTTCTGAAAAACAATAAGATTGGTTAAAGAGATTGTATATTGGGATATAGACTTCTTCAAAAGTTTACGAGAATGTGAAGAGTGATTTCATTGATTGTGTAGACATTTGAGGTAAATGGAACTTGGCTGGATTTTTTTGGTGATGTAGTATGCAATCATTTAAATCAAATTTCTTGCTTTAAAATTCCCTTTCAAAAATACAAAACGATGTCTTTTTATTGTATTTATTTAATTATTTTAAAGACATTTGTATATATTTTATAAGAATTTATGTATAAATATATGTAAAAAATGACACTCAAATTTTAAATATGTGAATTACATGTGAAGCTTATTGCAAATATTTATAAGTATTTTACAATAAAAATCTAAAAAACTAAATGGGGAAATATTATTTATGTAGAGAAACATTTGTGCAATTTCTTCTAAACCATAATAAAAAAATATAGTTTACTATCTTCTTATGTATGGCCTCTACTAATATACAGTTTTTAATAACTCTTTATAATCTTTTTGGTTTTGTTGTATTATATTTGAGAATGAAATTAAAAATATAGAATAATCTTCATGGACGAGTGCCTCCTTTTGAATTCGCAGATACATTTAATTTTAATAACTTCCTATTTAATTTTTTTGCAGGATATTTGTGATTCTCTTTCTCTGGCAGTAAAGAAAAGAGTGTTGACGCTAGACAAACTTCAGGTGGGTTTCAATACTAATTGAAGTAATTATTCAATTGTTTTGTTTATTGCATGTTATGGACTAAAAAATTATTATAGAGAGTTTTCATGTTATTTGGTTTGGATTGTTCCATTTATATTTGTAGTTGGCTCAAATCCTTTTTCTGAAGTGACATGTGGGAGCATGTGCCTTCGTCAATGATAGAATTCATTATGTGTTGAGGGGCTCGTTCCCCAGTGAGACCATTTTGTAGTGTCCCAAGTTGGACGTTAGACTGATCAGCGAAAAGGCTTTTATAGTTTCTCTTCATACCTAAGAATATCTTGGTGGACTAACATACTTCTTTTCCCTCTCCATTTTAATATGATGCAGACTAGAAACACAATACCCTTCCCCACAATGGGATTGACACTAACTACGCCCCGCTTGTAGAGTGAAGAAGAGTTTAAACGTCTCCAATGTGTTGTTAATGTTTTACATTGCAAGCAACCGAAACCACCTAAAAAGTCATAGCCGAAATGATCAGATATCACCTCCACCTGATGCCAACATCCCCAATTTTTCTCTTGAAAATCCGAACAATTGGAGATCATTCACGAGGCTTCTTCTTGATTTATGATTCTAATGAAGATGCACTGAAATATGAACCACGCCACAAATTGAGGAGAATGGGAATTCCAATTGACGCATCTACAACTAGACAAAAACACAAGAAATGTGCAAAGAAAATTACGTAAGCAAAAAGCAAGAAATTTGATTTTAAAAAACAGCTTGAAGAGGTTAGTTTATAAGTGTTTTTGAAATAAACTGTAACTTGTTCCAAATAATTCCATATATGTATTGTGGCAGTATATATCTGATAGAGAATAAAACTTATCAAACACATGTTCATTTTTTGTTATCCAACAACTTTGCATTCCTAATTTCTTTATCATTGTGTCTCCATACAAATACATATAGTTTTCTCACTTCAAGTGTACATATTGTTCTTATTGTTTTCCATTCTATTTGCTTAACATAATAGTCTGTAATGCATTTCAAATAATTGCATATATATATATATATATATATATTTCGGCGGAACATATGGAACACAAAATCTAAATTTGGCGAGGGAACTTTTTGGGTGGAAAACGTGCTCAATTTTTCCTTTATACAATTGCAAGCTACTTTATGTAGAAGAACAACAACGCATTTTTAATGTGTTCCTCATTATAACTGCACACAAATACATATAGTTTTAAAATGTCGAGAAAGAATCATACAATTTTTAGTTATTTTCATGCAAAGCTTTGTACATTATATCACTTTTTTGCATATTGAATTGTTAAAGGGTTAGACATCATGTTTGTGATTTTTAGAAAATATAAATGAAAAAGGAAGCAAACTTTAAAGGTTCTCATTCCTTACAAATGCAGGCTTTCCAGAACACATCCTTCATTTCATCTTTGACTACACTACAAGTTTACATTTTCCACCATACATTTATAGAACTCCAACTATCTCGAGTAACTTTTAGTTACCATGGAAATAAATTTAACACACGAAGGCATTTCTCAATTGATTGAGGGTGGTTCCATTGTTGACCCCACATTTTAGCAAGATACTGCACTTGTCCTCCCTAAGGTCCATTCTCAACACTTGATTCGCCCAACATCGTGTTGACCTTTCAGATGGGATACATTTTCAGACAACCATTTCTACTTGCCTCTGAAACTTTGCAACTAGAGTTGTCCATATGGGAAAAATTTACTAGAGTGGACATAGAAGGATGCCTTTTACATTTTCTGACTTATGAAAAAATGGTGTTTTGGAACATTTTGGCCCACTCTCTCGCTTTTGATATGGTTTTGACACGTGGCCTTACTTGAGTGGAGACAGAATTGTGGGTCACTTTTATAATT
The DNA here is from genome assembly GCA_019776745.2 of Taxus chinensis. Taxonomy (NCBI): domain Eukaryota; kingdom Viridiplantae; phylum Streptophyta; class Pinopsida; order Cupressales; family Taxaceae; genus Taxus; species Taxus chinensis. The sequence goes on from CM034156.1 coordinate 97,715,573, forward strand.
TTACCTTTTTTCAATGTGAGCTCAAAAACACAAATTTCTCCGTCGACCTGCCTCATTATAACTGCACATAAATACATATAGTTTTAAAATGTCAAGAAAGAATCATGTAATTTTTAGCTATTTTCATGCAAAGCTTTGTACATTATATCACTTTTTTGCATATTGAATTGTTAAAGGGTTAGACATCATGTTTGTAATTTTTAGAAAATATAAAATAATAAGGAAGCCAACTTTAAAGGTTCTCATTATTTACAAATGCATGCTTTCCTGAACGCGTCCTTCATTTCATGATTGACTGCCCTACAAGTTTACATTGTAAACCATATATTTACAGAATTCCCACTATCTCGAGCATCTTTTAGTTGCCATGGAAATAACTTTGACACACGAAGGCATTTCTCAATTGATTGAGGGTGGTTCCATTATTGACCCCACATTTCAGATACTGCACTTGTCCTCCCTAAGGTCCATTCTCAACACGATTGCCCAACATCGTGTTGACCTTTCAGATGGGATACATTTTCAGACAACACTTCTACCCTTTAAATTTGTCAACTTTGCTTGAACACTTCTGAAAGGTGTGAGCTCAAAATTCTTGAATTTTCAACAAACGTGCTCAAAATTTCCTTTATACAATTACAAGCTACTTTATGTAAACCAACAACAACGCATTTTTAAGGTTTTCTTCATTATGCATTTCCTTTATACAATTGCTCGCTTCTTTATGTAAACCAAAAACAACACATTTTTAATGTGTTCCTCATTATAACTGCACACAAATACATATAGTTTTAAAATGTCGAGAAAGAATCATGCAATTTTTAGCTATTTTCATGCAAAGCTTTGTACATTATATCACTTTTTTGCATATTGAATTGTTAAAGGGTTAGACATCATGTTTGCAATTTTTAGAAAATATAAAATGAATAAGGAAGCAAACTTTAAAGGTTCTCATTATTTAAAAATGCATGCTTTCCTGAACACATCCTTCATTTCATGATTGACTACACTACAAGTTTACATTTTCCACCATACATTTGCAGAACTCCCACTATCTCGAGCATCTTTTAGTTGCCATGGAAATAACTTTGACACACGAAGGCATTTCTCAATTGATTGAGGGTGGTTCCATTATTGACCCCACATTTCAGATACTGCACTTGTCCTCCCTAAGGTCCATTCTCAACACGATTTCCCAACATCGTGTTGACCTTTTAGATGGGTTAAATTTTCAGACAACACTTCTACCCTCCAAATTTGCAAGTCATGTAACCGAAAAATCAATACAAGAAGGCTCCATTGTGTGCTTACACAAATCCCACGTTAGAATGATCAAAAGTGAACTATAAGCTTCATCTCTTGCTCGATTACCAATGTATATAAACTCCCTATATTAATTATAATTTCTTTATGTTTGTTTTTTTCATCCGTTGCTCAATTCTAATTCTATCATAATTTTATTTTCCACTGCAGGACTATTCTTATCATTGAAATGGATGTTGTTGTCGGAAAACATTTGATAATCGGTGCTCCAATCCGACTACCAACAAATGGTCTTGAACGCATTCAGTTTCCGCAAGCAGATGTAAGTGCAGACCATGTTAACAAATATTTTGTGAGAACACCAACTAAAATAAGTGGATTGAATACATCTATGCGCATGTGGTCCGTAGAGGGTCGTGCCCTAGCAAAAACAACCCTTCGCAAATATCACAATGTAAGGGGAGATGGTTTCGTGTTTGGGTTTGATTTTGTGGATCAGGAAGGAGGGGAAATCCACGTCACTTGTTTCAATGAGGCACGGAAGCATTCTATGAGTAGATTGAAAATGGGAAGCTATATATAATTTCCAATGGGAGGATTGCGAGGATACCTGATGCAAAGCTATGTTACAGCCATTTGAACAATGCTTTGGAGATTTTCCTGCAAGTGTCCTCAACCATAACTCCACTCATATCAAGTGAGGATACAATACCTTCCCATCACTTTCACTTCACCAAAATCAAGGACATACCTGCAAGCGTTGAAGATTCTACAGTTGATTTGATTGGCATTGTTCTTACGATGTCACCATGCTCAACAATTCGTCGGCATGACAAGTTTGAAACAAAGAGAAGAACACTACAATTAAAGGGCATGATAGGATTCAATGTAAGTGTCATATTGTGGGGACAACACTTAGATGAGATAAGCAACGAACTTGAAGACATGCTTTCTATACCTGCATCTTTTGGTCCTTGCCTTGAAAGCTGCTCGCGTCTCCAGTTTCAATGGAAGCTTAGTTGACATTGTTTCAAGAACCAAATGTTATGTCAACCCTCTAATTTTAGAAACAAATACACTTCATGGTTGGGTTGATTCTGATGACTACTACCTTCCGGTCGCCCTCTATCACAAGCCAATTTATGGGCCCTCCAAAAAGCTTGACCTCTGTAACAACGATTTCAGAGGTACTAAATATGGGGAACACTGAGAGAAATGAATGGGCCATGGTTATTGCATAAATCAAAAATATCAACATGGAAATTTTTTTTTACAAGGCATGTCCTCTTCAAAAAGGTGACAAACAATGTAGGAAAAAGGTGAGAGAGAATGGTAATGGTTCATGGTTATGTTCGAGTTGCAACAAACAAGTTCAAAACTATGATTATAGATATGCACTGAGGATCGATCTAAAGGACCCAACATGAGAACTTCAATCAGTTACCGCTTTTGATGAGACAACTGAGTTAATCATGGGTGTTGCAGCTAGCGACCTCCATATATTGTCTATAGATGAAGATGCGACTAGTGAAATTATAAGTAATGTCATCGGCAACGAATACTGCTTCACACTTTCCCTGAAAAAAGAGACATATTGCGGAAACAACAGATTGAAATGTGTCATCCTCAGTTCAAAGAAAGCGGAAAACAGTGCAACTCTCCATAACCTTTACACAAGGATTTCAACCCACCCGTCCCTTCAAACATTACACCCTCACCCATCCCATTCTATACTTTGAACTATCACCGTTATGTTTCTTATTTCATATCTATGTTTCACTTTTTTCCTGCTTCAAAAGAAAACTGTTGTATTCCCTTATACACTGACATACTATTGTCTCCTGCTACTATGTGGATTGTTAGTACTTTTAAGAAAATAAATATAAAATACATGCACTTTTGTTATGTATGTATTTACATCCTTGTGTACTATGTGAACACATTGTATGTTTCTATATATCTAATACTCTTTTCCTTAAGAAAAAATGTAGTTTCTCGATACTCAAATTGTTACCTCTTATGCATATTTCCCATTGGAACTCCACATGCATTACAATTGAATTTACTTTTATATTTTGACTTATTTCTGCATCTGTATGTCATCAAACAACTTATCATTCCTTGCTAACCCGCATGATCTTTATCCAACAGGTGGTACTCCATAAGCCTGTGACTTTGCAATCATGTCGAATACTACAAAACGAGCCCAATGAAGAGAGAACTACACACAAATAAAGTACACATAAATTATGAGCAACAACGTCGTAAATTAGAGCATAGAACAAAGAAAATCTCTAATATCTTTCAACTTACATCGACCAACAACCTACGATTCCTTAGAAAATCTCTAATATCTTTCAACTTACATCGACCAACAACCTACGATTCCTTGACATTCCAATCTTGCCACCAAATACAACTACTGAAGAATTGCCAACCAACATTCCGCATGTAACTTCCATGGAAACAAACTTTCACGAGCATACCAATTCCTTCCATATGAACCCATCTTCACTAACAACTGCCACTTTCCCCCAAATGTCTGGGATGCCACATGAAGCTGGCTCAAGTACTGACCTTTCTTCAGTTCATCGCACATATACAACCAGTTTCTCCTGTCCTTCAAACTGCTTTCAACATTGCAATCCACAATGACTGAAACAGAACACCCCACGCCTTCTAATACACATAGATTTCCCATTTTCCCACCCTCGTCGCTAACTTTAGAATCCCAACGTCGGTTTCGTAAAAGAATAGATTTTTTGGCGAACATCCAAACGTGCTTAATCTGTTTGGAAAATTACCCTGGAATTAAAACAATTTCCTTTGAAGGTTTTCCCTCATGTAACAGATGCAAAACTGAAAAACAAGGCCACTACTTCTCTTCATGGAACAACATGGACCTTGAAAAGTAGCCTACCGTTCTTGTGTCTTTAACCCAAATTGAGGAGATGCTTATCGCACGAGTTAATCCATTCGTGCAAGTCGCCCAAGTACAACTAGAGATCCCTCCGACAATTAGAGATCGAATTAGGAATCCCTCTGACAATTAGAGATCTACAAAGACAACTACTGGAATGCCCCAAAGACAACCTCCTAGAAAAATTAATGCAATTTGGATCGAGCCTTCGAGGGACACGTTCATTCTGGGCAAAAAGTAGAAGAGAGCTTTCAGATATGGAGGAACAACTGGGGACACCAACCTTATTCTTCACTCTAAGTGTTGCAGACACTAAATGGCCAGATCTCCACAATATTATGCAGGGTGAATGCCCAACTGATCCTCAAGTTGCACAACATTGGAGAACACTTAACATTGTCTCTAACCCTCATCGAGTATCAACATACCTACATCACAGATTCACAATATTTTGCGAAGAAATATTGCAGAAGGAACTTGAAGCAGTAGAATTGTGGTACAGGTAATCAAATTTATTTATTTCAATTTTTTTTCCAAACTACATAGATAATATTTATTCTCCCTCACCTCGCAGGTATGGATGACAACATAGAGGCTCCGCACATGTCCACGATTTATTGTGGCTCGATAATGCACCTAAAGTTGATGAAATAGACTGGGAGGATACACCATGTATCGAGGCCACAAAACAATACTTTGATAAGTTTGTGTCTACCTGGAACCCTTGCCTGACTTGCAACCACTTGGATTTTGTTCACAGGTCACTCCTAGATGACCCTTGCTTGCTAGATACAACACAAATTCTATCTACCTCCCCGCATGTAGACCTTGAATAAATGTTTAATCATGTTCAACGCCACACTAAATGTTTAGAGTAGACATGCCTACGTAGAAAGCAATCATAGCTGCAATGCAGGTACAATGCCTCCTGGGCCATGCAACCTACTTCTTCCTAGCACTTTGAAAGTGATGGGAAAAGTAAGTACCTCCCTTCCAGAAATGATGACAGATTGAACATCCACAATCGAACAATGATATACATATGGAGAGCAACTGTCGATTTCCAACCGGTACTTCCCGCCATGCTGTTCTTAAGTATATTGCAAAATATGCTTCGAAAGCCGAGCAATGTTCAGAAACATATCACCAAATGCTATCCAAATTTTCAAGAGATGCAGACACAGATTCTCCAGCACATATTGTGATCCGTAAAATGCTCACAGAAAGTGTTGTTGAGCATGACATAAGCACACAAGAAACATGCCACATGCTGCAAAAATTTCCACTTGTTATGTGTAGCCGTCCATTTGTATCATTAAATGTTGGAAAAAAAATTCTAAGACATGTCATTGAAAGTGACGTCGATGCACAATAAACAACCACTTTCTTGGATGCATATAAAGTTCATCCAACAACCATGGAACACCTACCACTTATTCAAGTTGTTCAAGATTGGAGCTACAACAAGAATTGTAAAGGTGATAAATGGAAAAAGTGCTTGACAAAAGTAATTGTTCGGGTCCACCTGAGATTTTTGGATGTCCCAGCTCAGAATTCAACGTCATATGACCTTTTCTGTTGGTTAGAACTCCTTTTATACAAGCCTTTCAAAAATATTGCCTCCTAATTTGGCTCAACCCCACATGACATCAATGGCACTTGGGACATGTTCAAGCACAACTACAGACCGTGGCATGTTTTACGCACTACTGCAGACACAAGAGTTATTATAGATGTTAGTTCTGACTCTGAGCCCGAATGTAGTATTCAACACAGACCATTACAAGAATGGAAGGTCTTTGCACAACTTCACCTGGGAAACAACACGGGTCTAGACAATCTTGACATGTTGGAGAAACAATATTTTAACATACACAATAATTGGAGCATACATGACGTTCCGCATGATTTATAGATAATTGGTTCATCATTCATCAAGAGAGAGAAGGTAGACACAATTAACAACCACATGTAGGCCACACCACCATATTCCATACTTCCTTTGTCTTCAGAACAACAATTAGCTCTTGATACCATACTACACCATTCAACAAACAAAACCCTTCTACCTCCACTAAAATTGATAATTCAAGGAACGACTGGCATAGGAAAATCATTTCTGATAAATAAAATCCATATTACATTCATAACACCAACCACATATCCCTCACCTCTACTTGTGCTCACCCCTACCGGTGTTTCAGCATTCAACATCTCTGCATCCACAATCCATGCAACCTTGCATATTCCAATCAAAGAACTGAAACCCCTTGAAGGTAGTGCATTATCGTCATTTCAAGAGTTGCTAAAACATATAGAATATGTTCTTATTGATGAAATGAGTTTCATCGACCAAAAGTTATTAAGAAAAATTGACAGTAGGCTCCGCAAAGCTTTTCCACACTCAAGAACCTTTTAATTTGGGAATAGATCAGTCATTCTCCTAGGTGACCTAAGTTAATTACCACCGGTTTTGGACAGTCCTCTTTATGCAAGTAATTCCTACAGAGCAACCCTTTGGAAGGGATTTCAAACTTCCATTACATTGCAAACAATATTTCGGCAACAAGGAACAACCAATGCACATGTTTCATTCCAAAATTTACTGCTCCACATACGAGATTCAACCCCTCTAGTTGAGGTTTGGGAAATATTAATTTCTTGCATAGAAACACACCTAACTCAGCAAGAACTCAACAATTTTAAGGACACACCACATTTGTTTGCAAAAAATGAGGTGGACTCCCACAATCCTCAAATGTTGAAGGCATTGAACGTTCCGATCGCCCAATCCATTGCTGAAAGTAACAGGAAGACTAGACAAGGAAATCCTGATGATGATCATTTGGAACACAAATTTCTCCTGTGCAAACAAAAAAAATCATGCTTATTACAAATCTATGGGTTGACGTAGGCCTTGTGAATGGAGCCACAGGAACAATCACTGACATTGTCTACGACGCATCAATACAACCACCAACATTACCTTTATTTGTTGTTGTCAAATTTGATAGATACAACGACCCATGTTGGGATCCCTCCAACCCGTTACATATTCCCATACCCCTATTATGAGAGGGGATTGAAAACAATTGCCAATTAAAATGGCCTGGGGATTAACTATCCACAAGTCACAGGGACTTACTTTACATAGAGCAACCGTCGACATTGGATCCACTGAAAGGCAGGGACTGACTTTCACAACTTTCTCCAGAGCTCCCTCGCTTGCAAATCTCCACATTTCACTTACTTTTTCATTTGAAAGATACTCAAATATAACGCACGTACCAACACTCGAAGCAAGAAGAAAGGAGGAAGCAAGAATACTATCACTCAACCCATCGTAAATACTACCCTATGCTTTGATAACACCTCCACTACTACTATACTTAAAACTTCTTCTATCCAAAGTAGCACTGTTATTCAAGGGGTATCAAATGTAATCATGTTTATTGAAACTAAAATTGGCCACTAAAGGCTACCATTCATGATATAAATACTGTAAATGGATACATGTCTCATTATGTGCATGCAGATCGACATTTATTTGATGATTTGAAATATAATATGTAACTTTAAATGTATGAATCTGTAATAAAATTAAATGTACACATACAACATTTCAATGTAATGTTTCATCTATATTCCTACACTACCACTATCAATCAAACACGTTATCAGATGTACAATAAATGTCTTTCCAACAAAACACCAATCTAACAACCGATGCAAAACTAAAAAATCTAAGTTAAATACATACAACATTAACTATAAAATAAATTAACTATAAAAAATGGTATCAAATGTATTCATGTACAAATTTTTAATAAGTTTGAAATGTAGAAACAACCTTAAAATTAATTGCCCATCTATATTTCTACACTTACGAAATCAATCACACCCCTTATCAACATCAACTACAAAAGTAATAATTCCACCTCTAAATCAAATAGCATATACCATTTGGCGTTCACATTGCAATGAAAACATGCGATTGCTAGTAAATAAACATTTCTATAAATTACAAATAATATTTTGGTATGAATAAATTTTCAAATGAAATGAATATTTTTGTAATCTCCACTATGATCAAAGCAAACAAAAATTTAATATAAATAAAAAATAACAATACAAATAAAAGTAGTTACCTTATATTTTTAAATTGTAAATGTAAAATTATTATTGTTTATTGTATTATCTTTTTTAGATACTATCTAAAATATATCAAATTTGTGTGTGTGTGTGTGTGTGCACGTGTGTGCGTGTGTGCGCACGTGCGTGTGCGTGCACGTGCGTGCGTGCATGTGCGTGCACGTGCGTGCGTGCATGCATGTGTGTGTGCGTGTGTCTTGTTTGTCTGTGTCTGTGTGTGTCTGTCTATGTGTGTGTGTGTGTGTGTGTGTGTGTGTGTGTGTGTGTGTGTGTGTGTGTGTGTGTGTGTGTGTGTGTGTGTGTGTGTGTGTGTGTGTGTGTGTGTGTGTGTGTGTGTGTCTGTGTCTTGTTTGTCTCTGTGTGTGTGTGTGTGTGTGTGTGTGTGTGCGCATGTGTGTGTGTGTGTGCGTGTAGTTCTTATATTTTTAGTTATATAAAATATAGAAACAAGAAATTGATTACAAATAAACATGTCCATAAATTACAAATAATATTTTGGTATGAATAAATTTTCAAATGAAATGAATATTTTTACAATCTCCATTATGATTAAAACAAAGAAAAATCTAATTTGTAGGAAAAAATTAAGAGTAAGTTGAATCCACCATAATAATTCAAATAGAAAATAATGTGGATTCTTGGCAAACTTACACCCATGACTTATTACTTGAATGACGTCCTGTTTCCTACAACAAATTGAATAATCTACCCCCAACCGATTGAATTCTTAGAGAAAGTGAGTATTCAAATATTCCAACACAAACAAAACTATAACTAACGAGAAAGCACAAAGTAAAGACTTCAAAATCTTTTCATACTATATAAGGCTGGAACCTCCTTCAAGCTTCCTTAGATGTTATCATCTCAACCTAATGAATGGCACTTTTATATTTATGCATAGGGCATTCTGGTTGAGAATGATAACAAGGGGTACAAAGTGGTTCAAGCAGGCACTAATGTATCTAGAGTTAATGTATGAAATCGTACTATAGAAATTTATGATTCTTCTATGGGGACTTAGAATATTGTGGCACGATTGAGAGATTGTTTCTTCTATGGAACTCTTTTTTTCAACAACAATTTTTTCTTCTTAATGTCATATGAACATGTGTTAGGTGTGAGAACTTATAACAATAAAGATTATGATATTGTGCATTTTGTGTTGTTACCTGTAAGATATGGCATAGACCATTTCCCTCACTATAGACCAACGTTGGTTGTATTTGAAAAAAGGGTGCTACTTGCAGCACCAATTATAGATGGGGACCATTTGAAGGAAATAATTTTGTTTGAGCTTGAGCTTGAGTTTGGAAGGAGGAGAGGAAATGTTTGGTCTTGGAAATAAATTGCAAGGATGCCTCATGTAATGTATCAGTGTTTTTCTGTGAAGAAAAGGATGTTCTTATTTAGTTGCACTATGGTGGGAGAGTTCTTGTGTTTCAAAAAGGTTCTTTCTAGAAATATCCTCATCATTTGTTTGCATTTAAAGAAAGGTTCTTGGTCATGGTTTCCAAAATATATAAATACAACTGGCATGTGTTGTAACAATGGCATTTCCTTTGAGCCCAAACTGATTTGAGACAACTACTTGGATTATACTATATATCCATGTGTGTGTGTGCATGTGTGTGTACATATATATCGAGCTTTCTATTTGTCTTTTCCAAAGCTTATAAGCAAGAGTAATCGTTGAATTGTCTATTTTTTTAAGTAGAAGAACTTGCAATCAAATATGGGAATAACACCAGAGAAATAATCACTCACAAACTTTAAATGACATGATCCTAAGACATGATAACTTTTCCTCTACTGCATGTTATTTCCTGTGAGATTGCAAATTGCCAATGTGTTCCTTTGAAATAAATTCATCTTCTTGGACTTGAATTAAACTTAAGTGTCAAAATTCAAAATATTGATCATGTTTCTCGGCACACACATGTACAAATACCAATGTAGAAATCTGTTTCACATGCTATGAGTACTACTTCTCCATATCATTACATTTACCCTCTACTTGTTATTAAAAAAACACTTTCTTCCTACTGCACATACCAGACATAAAAAATTAATAGCAACCAACGGTATATGCTCGATTATTAAATATAAATTATTTTTTCCTATTGTTAAAGTTATCAATCCTTCTATGCCCATCAGACAGACACGTGGCAGGATTCTGGGCTTCCCCAAGTCAAAGGAATTTCCTAGAATCTAAGCCCACAAAATGAACTGATTCAATGAAGTTTCAAGACCGCGGTGTAGGTGAGGCAATGTAGAGTGGCATTGAGAAATCAGAAGATACCACATGTCATTTTCTTGTTCCTCCGAGTGGCCAAGTGTCACACATTCTAGGAACTTGAGCATAACGGTAAGGCATGTAAAAGAAATGAATTTTTTTGGGCCTCATTATAATCAAATTCGACAGAGGGTATTCACCAAACAAGTTATAGGAGATTTGTCATTCGATTTTCCAACTATTTTTACCATTTTCACTGAAAGAACAAAAAAGGTTACAGGGATATTCACGAAAACCACAAAATTGGTTACAGGTATATTTGCCATGATTTCTATAAGTTCTTTCCTGGGGATTCCTTAAAATTTTCCCTAGTTCGAATCGCTTTAAGTTGTAGTTATATTTTAGTAAATTTAGGGTTACGTGTACAAAATTTACTTTAAATCACATTTTTAAACCGTCTTTGAGTTTTTTGGTTTTACCTCCATTATGACTAATAGAAACTGTAAGGTCCTTAGTGTACTGACTTAGCTTCAATGTTTGCTTTAGGATGGAATAATTCTACAAAACAGCCAAAACCCGAAAGAATAAATTTCAATGTACTGCGATTAAAATATTTCGTAAGGTTGTGAGAATATAGTACGATTTGAATTTATTTTGTTGATGAAACATCTGAAAATTATGTTGTTGGACTTGGTTTTTGCGTAAGTAGGAAGATGTGCCTTTCAACAATGATAGCCTGTAAATTATAGTTTTGTGTTGCTAAGTATAGAGTTTTCTAGCAAATTTGTGTTCTTCTTTCTAAAATTTAAAGTTAATTTACAAATTTGAGTGTTGCTTTGCAAAATCTCAATTCATCTCGCAAATTTGTGTGGTATGTTACAAAATGAAAAGTTGTGTTTAAAATGTAAGTGTTTTGTTCTTAGTGCATAGTGATCACTTTGATACCTATGCAATTTAAATTTACTATATTGCTAATTTTGATACTACTAATGGAGCTAAACATTAGAAAATGGAATTTTATAATTTTTCGTACATATGAAGTGGAGTGAAACTTACGAAGGAAGTTAACATTTTATTATTGGAGTATATTTGGAATTGGCACTGCATAATTAAGAAGTGGAATCCTTGACGATGTATATTATAAAATGATGTCCATATAGTCTGTTATGTTGAAACTGTAATAGTCTAAAGAGTATAATTCCATATTATTCTTCAATAACTCTTGTTTTCACCTTCAATACCACACAAATTATTGAAATTCATAAAATATACATGTGTACGTATTTTTTGTTAAATCCATTAATTTAAATTGTAATTGTCATCAGACACATGTTTTAAATTTAACAAGTTCATCATTATTTCCAGGTACTATGGAAACTCCAAATGGAAGCCCAACCATTGGCACCATATCAAATGAAACCTCTATTGCCAGTGTCAGTAGCCCACACAGTGATTTAGTAACTTCAAATGGGTCCCCTACTTCTTATGCAACACATGCGGGAACAGATCAGAGCTCCATATATAGTGTCTAGCCAACACTTGCAACTTGTGTTCAATCATTGGCTACTACTGTTGTGACTACTTGCGCGAAAAATTTCTGGTAGGATATCAAAATCTCTAATCCCAATAGCCATGATTGTAGATAGTGATTTGACCACTATGTTGGGCCTCATGCAAAAGATAGATGACATATACCTTCATCTTGAAGCCTTGTACACTTTCCTCCGTACATAGGGATATGACCAGTACTATGCTGATGGTAATGAGCAATACATTAGAGACACATTCAACATTTACCTTGTGTCCCTATAATTTTAACACCTACCTCAACCCTACTACAAGTTTGTAATGCTCGTAATTACACCAACATCTTTTTGTTAACCCGCAGAAACCTCTTTTTAAAGAACTGACTCAAAAATCCTATGGTTACATAAATATGTTATAGATCCTGCTCCATTTTATAATCCCCTATAGATGTTATGTAAACTGCCTTTCTGGAACTATACAGTGTATTTTCCTTCCATACATCTTTTACTTTACTTTGACTCCTGATTCTTGGAGTCAAATTAAAGTAAGAAGCCCTTACTTTACTTGGACTCCGAAGGACCCCCTTTATCATTTGCCCCAATGATGTCTTCCTCTTTTGACAATCTGTGTGACTCAAAACTCCTCCAATCAATCATCCAAGTCGACCCCTACGTCACAATCTACTAACCTTCTATGCGATCCTATTTGCCTACATGTACTATGTCGTCTTCTAGGAAAGCTAATACCAACCTATTCAAAATTCACATATTCTTCCACTCGTGAGACATCTAAATCCAAATCTAATTTGTCTCTTGATTCATCTTCTTTTGGGTAAGTGCACCAAGTTGGGGGGCCAAATGGGGGTCTTAAGTGGATGATTTTTTCTGAAAAATAAAAAAAATTCAACTTGTACGAGTTTTTTTGAAATAATTACACTCAAAATTGGAAGATGTTATATAAACATGAATCATATAATTTTGAGTCTAGTTTCTAAGCTATTAAATTTTATTGAAAACATATAAGTTTAAGTGGGTCAAATAGATGAAATACCAGCATGTGCTCCTATTTTTGTTAAAAAAAACATAATAGAGTGACTTTCGTGACCCCACCATTTCTTGAGCACCATTTAGTATTTTTGAAAACCCTTTGGTAGAAAGATAGCTAGGAGCATCTAGTTTGGGGTCCATTTTTTTAGATTTATTTAGAGAGTATTTTTTTCTTATGATTTTTCTAGTAGAGGAATTTTAAATTTAAAAACATAACGGAGCTCCAACCGTGGCCCCCCTAACTATCTAAAAAAATATCGAAAATTAATTTTTTTTTGAATATGTATAGAATTAGGCCGAGTTTGTGCTAGTATACTTTTTTTTCAATTTTGATAAGCCAATAAAATATACACGACAAAAGATAGACATGTTTAAACTTCAAAAAATAGTTATAGAAATGCATAGTTAGAAAATAAATGATATGGAAACCTTATATTAGTCAGAAAATTTGAAAAATTATATTTTTAGAAAGAAAAAACTCTACTCTACATTGTGGTATAATTTTTTTTAAACGAATCGATCGTTTTATGTTGATAAATCATGGCAGAAGTGAAATTTTTGAATTTTCCTACAAAAACACATTGTTTGTTGTGTTTGTGTAGGTCCATTCCTCAAGCTTGGGGATCCAAACCGGATCCAAGCATTGAGGCATGGCTTAGAAAAAGTAAAAACACAAAACGCGTACATGTTATAACACGTACACGTTCTTCATACTATGGACATTATATGTGCTTTTGGCATGCTTGTATTTACAAAAATAAATGTTTAAGTATAAGAAATAATAAAATTATAATTTTAGTATAACAAATACTAAAATTATAATTTTAGTATTTCTTATACTTTAAATTTATTTTAGTAAATATAAGAAATTAGGGTCACTCTACACCTTATGGAACTAGTCTCATAGCTCCATTAGTCATGATTTAGGAGATAGTTTTTTATAGTATAATCTAGTTAGTACATAGGTAATTTCCAGGATTTCAACATTTAGCCTAAATATTTTAGCATTTAAATTCTACAATCCAAACCCTAAACCCTAAATCTTAAACCCTAAACCCAAGGCCCTATATCTAAACACTAAACCCTAAACCATGATCCCTAAACCCTAAACCCTAAACCTTAAACATTCAACCCTTACACTGAGCCATAAACCCTAAACCCAGAGCCTTAAGCCCTAAACCATGAGTCCTAAGACCTAAACCCTAAACCCTAAACCATGAACCATGAACCCTAAATGCTAAACCTTAAACCCTAAAAACTAAATCCTAAACCCTAAACCCTAAACACTGAATCCTAAACCCTAAAGTATATGCCCTAAACCCTAAACCCTAAGCCTTAAACCATGAACTCTGCGACCTATACCCTCAACCCTCAACCCTTAAACCTTAGACCTAAACCATAAACCATAAACCCTAAACCCTAAAACCAAAATAATAAACCCTCAATCTTGAACACTAAATCATAAACCCTAAACACTAAACCCCAAGTCCTAAGCCCTGAGATCTAACCCCTAAACACTAAATCTACAACCCGTGAGCTCTGAACCCCTGAACCTTGATCCATAAACCCTGAACCCTGAACCCTAAACCCTAAACCCTACACCCTGATCCTTGAGCCCTAAACCCTAAACCCTAAACCCTTAGCCATGAGCCCTAAACCCTAAATCTAGAGCCCTGATCTCTAACCCCTAAACCTTAAACCTGTAATTCTAAACCTCAAACCCTGAGCCATAAACCCTGAAACCCTAATCTCTAAACCCAAAACCCTAAATCTAGAGCCCTAAGATTTAACCCCTAAGCCTTGAACCCATAACTCCAAACCCTGATCCCTGAGCCCTAAACACTTAAATCATGTACCCTAAACCATAAACCCTAAACCCTAAGCCTTGAACCCTACACCCTGATCTTTGAGCCCTAAACCCTATACCCTAAGCCCTTAACCTTAAACTTTAAATGTTAAATCCTAAACCTTAAACCCTAAACCTTGAACAACGAGCCCTAAATGCTAAACCCTAAACCCTAAAAACTAAATCCTAAAG
The DNA here is from genome assembly GCA_019776745.2 of Taxus chinensis. Classification (NCBI taxonomy): domain Eukaryota; kingdom Viridiplantae; phylum Streptophyta; class Pinopsida; order Cupressales; family Taxaceae; genus Taxus; species Taxus chinensis. The sequence continues at coordinate 97,730,752 of CM034156.1, forward strand.
CCTTAATCCTTAAACCCTAAACCCTAAACCCTAAACCTTGATGCCCTAAACCCTAAACCCTAAACCCTGAACCCTGAACCTTGAGCTCTAAACACTAAACCCTCAATCCTTGAACCTTTGCGATCTTAAACTCTTAACCCTAGAACTAAAATAATAAACACTAAACCATGATACCCCAAAACCTTAACCCTAAACCCTAAATCCTAAACCCTAAACCCTTAACCCTTAACCCTAAACCCTAAACCTTGAACCTCTGAGCCCTAATATTTAAACCCTAAACACAAAATCCATGAGCCCTAAGCTCTAACCCCTAAACCTCATATATTTCCAGTAGGTTTCATGAGTGAGTTCATCTTTTTGAATATCAATATTAGGACCATATTTCCTAGTCTTGTGCCTAGAACCATCATTGAATCTGCTTGTACAACTACATTATTTATGAGAGGTGGGACAAGAAACTAAACGGATATGAAATCTACTTTGTACCTTACAATGCATATTACACATCTCTTCCAAACCTGTTTCTCCCCACATATACTTGTGCTCATGAATGCTCAATTTCTTCACACTTTGAAACAAATTTCACATTTCTCAGATTTCCATGTCTGGTATTATGCAAGCGAGGATGACCCATTGGAATATGGAAAAAATAACTATCGCAACAAAAAAATTAATCTCAAAGGAAATGGAAGAAACACAGAGAATATACCAACACGGAGGTGTAGGATTAGAACCAAATTGCCTAGTTGTATCATCTCTTCTGGAGAAAGGGAAAGCTCTTTTACTACTAGAATGGATGAAAAATTTGAAATAACTTCCTAGAAGTGTTCAAAAGTAAGCATAGCAATTGGGGAATGGCTAAGAACAAAAAGAGTTTATCAATCACTTAGTAAATATTTCTTGTTTAGTTTTGAATGGGAGTCAGTCTGACCTACAAATTAGTGACCTTCCATTCATTGATAATTCCTTCCATGATAAACCCATGGATGCTTTCAAAATCACCTTAAAAAATATAGGGGTAGTCATCAAGCCTAGATGAATGGTGTGGTGTGATTTCCAAACAACTTCAAATTCATATAGATTTAGAGGTTATAACAAAAATTTACAAATATCTCTATCGTTATAAATGGAAGCCAAGTAACAGATGTCTTGCTATATGCAAGGATCAAGGATTATTAGGGTCTGTGGCATGATTGGCCATTCAGGAATCATTGTGTGTTTGAATCAGAATTTCGTTGCATATGGAGAAATATTTTCAAACATTAGAGTAATGCATATTGGAAAATAAATTTGAATCTCAGAAGATCCTCTCAAATTGTCAGCTTACACAAGCACTGGACATATCAAGCTTTATTCCTTCGAATGAAACCTTCATTCTTGACAACTTGCAACTAAAAGAATTATTCAAAAGAGCATCAAAAACATTTCTTTGTACCAAAATTAATCTTAGATATCTAGAATTTCCCTCCTTTAAAATATCAACAGATGAAAGAAATAAAATTGTGATGAATCTCTTTGAATGTTCTTCCTAGGAAGCAGATGAAACCTTTTCAATTGAATACTCTGTGTTAATACTAATAAGAATGGATAAGACACAAAACATTACAATGAGTGAAATAGTTCCCATAGTGATGGGAATAAGAATATAGATGTATAAGGTAACATTTATTTGTACTGAATTATTGTTAGATATTTGTAATTTTCCTCCTTCAAAATATTACAGTAGAGTGAAAGGCATCAAATTGTGATGACTCCCTTTAAATGTTAAAACCTACGAAGTAGATGAACCCCTTTTTACCCTTGAATGCTCTTAGTCTTGAATACTAATAAGAATGTGCCCTAAGACTTGAGAACATTACCAGTGAGTGAATACCTTAAAGCCCAAACCCTGAGCCCTAAACCCCGATCCTTAAACCATGAGCCCTAGACCCTAACCCCTAAACCCTAAGCCTTAAACCCTAAACCCTAAACCCTAAACCCTCAACCCTTAAACCTTAAACCCTAATCCCCCAACCATAAACCCTAAACCCTCAACCATAAACCTGTAAACCTTGAGCCCTAAATCCTAAGCCTTAAGCCCTAAACCCTAAACCCTAAACCCTGAGCCCTATAACCCTAAACTCTAAACCCTCAACCCTAAACTGTATACCCTAAACCCTTAACCCTTAAGCCTAAACCCTAAACCTTAAATCCTAAACCCCAAGTCTAAAGCCTAAACCTTATTTTTACTACCAGGAAACCCTAAGCCCTAAACCCTATAAGCCCTAAACCCTAAACCATGAGCATCTAAACCATAAGCCTTAAACTATGAGCCCTAAACTATAAACCCTAATCCCTAAACCATTAAACCATAAACTCTAAATTATAAACCCTAAACCCTCAAGCCTCAAACCCTAAACCCTAAAACCATAAACCCTGAGCCCTCAACCCTCAACCCTAAATATTGATCCCTAAACCCTAAGCCCTAAGCCCTAAGCCCAAACCCTAAATCCTCAACCCTCAAGCCCTAAACCATCAATCCATAACCCCTAAACACTAAACCCTTAATCCCTAACCCCTAAAACACTGAACTACTAAACCCTAAACCCTAAACTCTAAACCATAAACCCTAAACCCTCAACCTTGAGTCCAAAACCCTGAGCCCAAAACCCAAATCCCTAAACCCTAAACCTTAAACCCCGAACCTTGAACCATGAGCCCTAAACCCTAATCCCTAAACCCCCTGAACCTTGAGCCAAAAACCTAAACCCTAAACCCTAAACACTAAATCCTAAACCCTAAACCCTTAGCCATAAACCCTTAACCCTAAACCCTGAGCCCTGAGCCCTGAGCCCTATGGAGGAGGCACATTACAATCACATCATTTTTGCCATAGGACAGGAATCCCATTCAGGGAGCAATCCTCTATCTACAAAGTGAGGATCTCATTTTAGTAAGAAGTAGACAGGCATCATAAAGTTGATTCATGGTGAGTAAAGTGAATTATGGACCAAATTTCAAAATTAGTACCAATTCAAGAAGTGGTAGGGCTAAAATCCAATCTAGAAGGTCAAAAAACCTACAAAACGAGTATATGTTTTCGCAAAACAAATATCGACTACAATATATATGGCCTGAATGTTTTAGGTCAATGTTGAAATTTTGAAAAATGAGTAAGTATTGACCATATTAGATTTTGAAAGACTGTCTTCTATATTATAATTGTCAGAGCTATGGGATCACTTCCACCAGGTGCAAAGTGATCCTAACTTCTTATATTTACTAAAATAAATTTAATGTATAAGAAATAATAAAATTATTTCTTATACTTAACATTTATTTTAGTAAATATGGCTCCTTTAGGCACTCCTAAACTTCATATAGCCCAAAAAACATACACTGTTTCACATCACTAGAAACACTGTATGTATTATAATGCGTACATGTTTTAGGTTCGTGAATTCTCGAGCCTAAGAAAACATAACACGGTCACATTATTACAAAGCACGATCACGTTATTGTAAAATGTGATCACATTATTACAAAACACGATCATGTTTCATTCATTTTTCTTTTTTTACCAGTTTTTGGCCCCACAACTTGGTGCACTTACCCTTCTATCAATTAAACATATTCTAAATCTTCCACATCCTGTTGGACCTATTTTTTCTAACCAACCTGCTATGGTTGACCAATAATGACCCATACCAATTGATTTCTTTCAGATTGATGAAGTGATCAAAGAATTCATGGGACCACATTATGACATTCCTCTAGAGGAGTATGAGAAAGGATTCTCTTTTCACCTTGATGCATTTGTGTATTATGGGGAAGAATTTAATTCCTTTTGTTATAATTATATAGGAAGATATCCTATGATCATCAAACTTTATCATGCTATCTTATTCCTCCATATTCACATTCCCCATTACATGGAGAAATACCTAGGTCTATCATTGATCCCTGACCTATCTTTTCATCATCCCATCTATTATTTACATATCAAAATTCCTCAGTTACAATATATTCATTGGGTCAACTCATGGAATCCCATCGTCTTCTATCTATATGTGGGCCTCCTCCTGAGTATCCCTTTATCTTCTTATATATGTGGGTCACCTCCTGGGTAGCCCATCTTATCCTCTATCCCTTTGGTCACGTCCTATGGGTATCCCTTTATCCTCTATTATGTAGGCTCATGTCCTGGTAGCCCATCATCTTTTATACTTGAACCACATCCTAGTATCCCTTTATCTTCTATTTTTGGGACACCTTTGAGTAGTCCTTCATCTTCTATCTATGGGACACCTCTTGGTAGCCCATATTCTTCTATACTTGGTCCACATCCTAGTAGCCCTTCATCTTCTATATGTGGCTCACCCCCCGGTAGCCCATCCTCTTCAATTCTTGGACCATATCCTCTTTGTACATCATATCCTCCTATCAAAAATGGTGGTAAGACCCAATATTATCCCTAATCATTCTTATCATTAATCCTAAACATCAAATTTCTTCTCCCACTTCTCGGGATCAGACAAATCACACATTAGCTTATATGAAACCCAAATAGTTTCTTCATCAAGCTAAGATCAAAACTATGAAGAGACTCCAAATCTCCCAATAATTCAAACAGTGAAGTTAAAAATCAAACACGATTTAAGAATGCACACCAATGCAACCATCAAGTATGGTGTAAAGTGCATAAACCTATGGATAGGGAACTTAAGATCCCACATACAAAATCCATGTTGAGAGATAAGTCACAGTCACTTATAGAATATGATCTCACTATGGTCATTGAGATTGGAGATAATATTACTCTTGATAAGAAAATACTCCTAGTCTCCCTTATTAAATAAATCACAAACATTGTTGTTGGGTCTTATCACGCATAGTGAATTTTTTTCCCCTAACTTCCCAATCATTCATCTTCATCATCTTCTCCCTCCGTTGTTTTCCCTTCGTAAAATAGTCAAAAATCTACAAAAATCAAAACAAATTCAAAAAAAATACAAAAATACAAAAAAAATGAGAAAGCATTAAAACATTACAAAAAATAAAAGGTACCAACATCAAGCATTGTAATCAAGTATTGCATACACATGGATGTTTTTTCTTCCCTTTCTTTCCATTCCTATACAAGTCATCCACCATTTTCATCTCGTTAATGATATTTTGGTTAGTCTATTCAATTTCATTATGCAACATTTATCTCTATGGTATCTGTTTGACCTTGGTATTTCATCACCTTGGTAAATTAAAGAACTAATGACCTCTTAGAGATCCTATCACTATCTTCATCTAATAAACTTGTTACGAAGAACTTTGGGCATATTTGTTGACACTAGTCAATTTCCTCATCACAATCACTTCCATATCCTTCCATCAAGCCATCGGTGGTTCTTAACCCCTTATCAAAACAATCAAGAGAGATGAAATATTTTTTAGAAAGAAAAAAATCAATCAAAAAATTAAAAAATAAAAAACAAATATAACTCTCTTGGGGTATTTCCAGTATCTCTATCATGGCTATGGACGCCTGGTTGAGAGTAGAGAAATTTCGCTACTAGAATCAAATACATCTCCATCGGGGCTATGGATGCCTGGCTAATAGCGGAGTAATTTATGGATCTTCTTCCACCCTCCATTCACAAATCACCTTTCAAAATAAATCATTCCTACACACTAGCTAGTTTGTCTTCACTTATTGCTAATCAAATATTCACTTCAAAACGTAGTCAATTTCCACGTGCACACACTAGATCTCGATGAGAAAATAGGATTAGTATGTTACCAAGTGTTGTTTGGACCTTGTTCAAACTCTTACTTTAGTCCTTATTTTGTCTCATGATTTGTGCCTTTGGTTAATCACTTTTTCATCGCGAGTCTTCTAGCTACATTTTCCATTTCCTTTCATAAAATTTGTTGTTTTTTTGCTTCGTCTAGAACATCAATGTATATAATATTTCATTTTTACCATGTTTGCAGGAACCTTTGTCCCCTTTCAATAAAAAAATATTGTCCTCTTTTCTATCATCTGTTTCTTGGCCAGCTTGCACTGGGGGCATGCTAACTCCTTAGTTCTTCATTGGATTGAGTTCATCATCATGTTGAACCTATCCATCTTGGCCTTGATTTTCCTTATCTTCTTCTTGTATATATACACAATATTCACCCTTGTATATTCCCATCTATCACTGGGGGCATCTTTGCATCTTCATTTTCTTGTATATAGCTTTGGAAAACTTTCAAAAAACCCTAAAAAATCATATAATCATTAAAATACAAAAAAAGGTAAAATCGTTAAAAATCTAAAACATTGGTAAAACTTTCAAAAATCCAAAACATTGGTAAAATTTTCAAAAATCCAAAAAAAATGTAAAATTTCAAAAAAATTCAAAAATTGGTAAAAAGCATGCACGCAGCTGAAGCATTTATCGGATGCATCGTCCTCAAACTTTAAATTTTTTCCTAAAAAACATCTTTTTTTTGTCCTCATTGTTCTCACAAATGACTCATTGTTCTCATTAACAAAGTTGGTTTTCTTACTATGTTTGTACTCCCTAGCACAACGAGTTGCTTAGTCCTCTTTCATAGTGCACGATTGCTTTTTCATAGGACCCTTGTGTCCTCCGTATATTCACCTCACATGTATCCTTGCTTTGGGAGCCATTTTTAACCCTTATCGTTAACTCAAACATTTGGGAACTGAAGCTCGATAACAAAAACATTGGTGCAACTGTCTTGAACATTGTTTGTTTGAGTATGTGTGTTTGTACTTGTTTCCCTGTCAGGTTTTCTTTTTTACTTTCTCGTATCTGCATTACATTATGTATGTTGCTTGGAGTTAGTATTTTAGCAATGAACAAATTTTAGTATTATATATTTTCATGTTATTTTACACTTTTGTTGTATGTTTATATTATAATAAAGAGCCAATGACGTAGAACATGAGAAAGGTGATGAAACAAAGTTATTCTTGAGCTAAGCTAGATGAAACCTATTTCCATTCTCTTCATCTTCATTCTTCTTCATATCATTTTATTATATCCCAAATTTTTCTTCTTCAACAACACCTAGGGCAATAGGGATTATTTTTATCCCCCTCCCCCTCCTTGTTTCTTCTATCCATTTCCTTCATCAAGACACACAGTTTTTAGATTCATTCATCAAGGACACGAAAGTTCTTTCATCACCCCATTAAACACTGTAGAAAAGATGAGGGGAAACATCAAAGAAAATGGAAGAATGTCATTCTACTAATTTTTCTTCCATTCCAATTGGTTCAAAATTTACTTCCTTTGGAATATAATTTTCTACTATCTTTGAAGTGAATCTTCGTCCTACTTACTTTTGACCCACCCCAAAGAGGGGCAAATGTAGACACCTGAAATCAACTTACGCAATTTTAATACTAAGATTGCACTAATCACCCTCTTTCCTATCATTTCCATTATAATTAGTGATTTTCTTCTAATTAACTAATGTTTCCCTCCATTTTGGTCAATTAACAACACTTTGTTAATTAACTAGCCTTTACTTCACTCTGGATGCCAATTAACAACACTTCGTTAGTTATAATCCTCTTCTGATCAAACAATTAGCTATTATTAGTTAATTAAGCCTATTTACCCTTGTATTTAATCAATAAACCCTCTTATTAGTTAAAAACCCCTTCTAACCATTCAAAATCCTAGCCCATTTCCCTCTAAATCATCTTCTAATAGTATTTCTAAGTCTTATCCTAGCCTATTAATTAATCCTATTTGATTAATTAAAGGAACCCCAACTCCCATGAGTTCCTAATCACTTGTTAATTCTTCTAATCAAGCTTATCCTCTTCTAAATCTACTTTATCCTTTATCCCACATGCACTAGTTTGCAAAGCTTCTCCCAAATTGGAAAGCTATAAAAAGGACTTGCCTACATCCTTCACACCTTACAGCTTTACAAACACCATACTTTTGCTAGTATTTTATATAAGACATATGATAAGAGTCTTCTCCATTATTTTGGAATAACTACTTCATCTTGTGCATCCATTTTACCATTGTTGAGTAGAAAGGAAGATCTAAAAATGGCCTTGTAGCCATTTCTTGGTGAGATCCTTCCCTCTCTTTAGAAATCAAAAACACAAAATTTGATTGCTCACGATCTAAAAAGGCTCATGTTTAGAAGCAATCATACATTTAATAGTAGGAATGGTTAGCATTAGATGATTTAATTCATGTTTATATAATAATTAGCTAATTCCTTTAAGCTATTATCTCGATGTTCTTATTAGATTAACTTTTTTAAGCATTTGGTGTTAGTTTCATTCCATATATTAGTTAGTTTAGTATGCATACATTTAACACTGGTGTATGTTCTCTAATGCATACAATAATATCTAATCTGACGAGCCTTCACATTTGTCAGATTTGTGAAAGGTGAGCTAATGAAATGGTACCACGTAGCTCTTTGCTTTCCTTTGCATCACAAATTTTCTCTAGACCTAATGAAATATAAATTACGGCTTAGTCCCACAGACTTAGAAATTTTAGCACCTTTGAATTGTCGTCAGCTATCTTAGACCTTGTCTGACTTAGCCAGACCGCTAAGCTCTTGCCACATAGCCCCACTGATGTTGTCATTGAGTTTGATAGACATTTGAACTTCAATCGGCTTTTATAACCAACCCGCTAATGTTTTAAACATGAGTATCTTGCAAATTTTCAAATGCCAATGGCCAATGCATTTGGGAAGTGCAATTTGACAACCGTTTGACCGTCACAAACCTATAAAAATGGCTAAGTCCATTTTTTAAAGTTGTTAAAGCCAAAATAACCAGGGGGTAATTTTGGATAACAGTTATGTGATTGCAAGTATAACAAAGTAGGGCACAAACTATATACAAATCATAATAGTCACATTTGAGTTTTGAAGAAGATCAAATTCCTAAAGATTAACGTAAAATTTCATAAATGCACATGAGGTTTTAAAAATCTATACCTAATAAAAAAGTCATCAAATTAGTTCCTACATGTTTTTACTTTTCCAATATTATCGACTCTACATTTTCAAGAAGCTTGCTCATTGAGTTGTCTCTTGTTGTCTATACTTGGTATCCTTAATATTAATTCAAAGAGCATCAATTATTTATATATAGTGATTTTTACACCAAAGACGTTGCCCTTGTTAGAATCAAGGTTGTTTGGTCTGACAACATATAAAGATTGGGATGTCTAGGATTTAGTTTGTTGGGACACTAATAGTATGCCTAAATCTTCACCATCCATGTTGATAATCTTCTATATTGCTCTCCTTTCATAAAACATTTCTGCCAAGCCTTACTACGGATTCAATTTTTTGTTGTGTTGTTTCCATTAGACAAGGGTTTATAAGATTCTCAACATTTCCTGCACCGTCAACCCTTGTCAAGTGACCCCTTCCTACCACGTCAGGTGTCAAGCCAAGACACCTGAATAAGGATCCACCAACTGCCAAATTTTTGCTTGTTACGCTGAAAGGTGTGTTTTAAAGTGAAGTTGAACCTCCACTTTCTAACACGATACATATGATCAAATGATTCAAAATCACGCGCAGACAACGTTGAAGTACGACCGTTTTGAGACCATCCATGTGTCTGAGCACGTTTATCAATGGAACTTAAAACCCTAAATCCAACCAAACCCTAATATTTATGCATTTAGTTTTCTGTTTCATGAATCCCTGCTTCTTTGGTTATTAGGTTCGAATCAACAGAAGATCGGGATGATGCGGTCGTCGATGATGGTTTCGTCAGCAATTTGTGTTGCTTGGATGGTAGCATCGACTGAAGGGAATATTACGAGCTCTGAACATCAGTCGATCTAGGATTCAAACATAATACCTGCGTTGCCTATGATACAACAGTGAGTCATCTTCGACCTTGAGAAACCCTAATTGGGTTTGATCCAATGAAGTTCACATCGACAACAACTCTTCGTTATGGAAACAAGACCCCGATGACTAGTATTAAAACACGGCCATGCAGGGGCAATCGGCCAAGCACCGAGATTTATATTCATCCAAGCTTACATTCAAGGAATCCAAGTAGCAGCTGGGGAAATAATCGGCTCGGTATGGTTCTGACTTTTTTTGGGAGGTTTTCTCTATTCAAAATACAAATGTTGTTTCTAAAATCATATTGGGGTTTTTCCTGTGTAAGCTCGGTATGGTTATGAAATTGTTTTGAAGTTCCTAAATTTATCTAGATATAGTTGTACTGAAACTATTTTTGGACTTTTTCTCCATCAGGAAACGAGGGCCTTGAAAAATTACTTGTTTTGTCATTTATTGAATGTAGCTTTGTCGCACCCACCTGGCCCCCAGGTAAAATCATCACTAGTGATCTCTTTCCATGAAAAATACATTCCATTGCCTTTATATTTTTCAAATTGGTTTTGGTTTTCCATTGCCTTTACATTTTTCATTTTGGGTTTTGCTTTTCCTTGATTTTTTGGTTATATCAGCCAAAGTTCTTCTTCTCTGACTTCAGAGTAGGCTTAGAACAAAGGCGATTTACTCAAAAATGTTTTTCAATTTACATGGATGGATATTGTTCTACATTTTGTGATATGTAGTGGAAATTTTGTTCTACTTTTATTTTTTTGGATCAATAGAAGAGATGGGGTTTTAATGTATTGTCTTTTGTTTGATGTGTTTCCTAAAAAAATCATCATTTTAATTTTTTTGGATCCGAAATCCAATGAATATGTAAAAAAATTTCTTGACAGGTGTTGAAACAATGGATTGGCATTTGTTGAAACAATCAGTGAGGTTGTGACACCACCTAGTTGTCCAGCTAACACAAAAAGTGCGTTGAGTGTGCAAGCAAAAACTGTGACACTGTTAGAAGTAAATGCTTGATTGTTGCCATGTGTGTGAATACAGTGATGCATGTATGAGAAGGAATAAAGTGGGATATTAGTTGGATTAATATTGTACATTTAAAATATTTGTGAATGAGCATAAAAGTATAGCACTAATGAAACAAAATGAAGTGAGCAACACAAGCATTGTGACACATTTGTGAATATTCTCATTCTTACATCTTTTCTATGTACAAGCTTAGTATACGTTTGGTCCATATAATGTTAATATTTGAGGAAATGGTAAATGGAATTTGATTTCAAAATAGTTTTTGGAAGCAATGCTTTCACATGATTAAACACACATTCTAGGTTTAAAAGGTAACATTAAGTTTCTCGCAAAATAATAAAATCAAACATTTATTGTTGATTTATAGTTTAAAAGTTGATTAAATATATTATGTTTTAGAGAGGACTAATTTTTACAAACTACATTCATTTGCGGATCTAATTTTTTCCTACTTGGTGTTCACATCGGCAAAACAAAGCCAAATTCTAACCCTTAAAAATCACATATCTCGAACTTTATATAAACCATGTTTCGGCTATGCTTTTGATCACTTTTTTTGGGAGATAAAGCTATATTATGGAAGAAAAGACCCCCTAAAAAAAACCCTCATGCTAGAAAAAACAACATGCCCTCACGTCATAATATAATTGGTAGAAAATAACATACACTTTTTATGCTTTTGTTGTTGGTTTAAGTTTTGTAGCTTTGTCGCCAATGGCCATTCACGAGATTGTGCTAAGTTCATTTTCAACATATTTGTGACGTGACATCTTCAACATATTTTTGACATATTTGTGAGGTTAGTTTTAGCTTTTAAAGATTTTTTGTTTTGTGCTATTGCGATTAGTACCAACATGGCTTGTGACCCAATTTAGTTGAGTCAATCTCTTCAAAACACTCTTTTGTTTGACAAGAACTCTGAGTCAATAGTTTTTAATGTGAAATGATAATTTATATGGCTTTGTAATAAGAAGATAAATTCTTGACATTTGTTATATTATACTAAATTAGAATTAGTCCACTCTATAAATTGAACTTAAAATGAACGAATACAGATAACATTAGACATAAAAATAACATTTGGTAGAAATCACTAAAATGTTATCTGCAAAATATATGGGTTGTCATCCAAAGTTACTTTCTCAGATGTCATGTAATTATCATGAATACAGAGACATAATTTGAATGATCGACTTATCTAATCATTATAATGTAAGAAGCCATTAGAATGTTATATGTAAAATAATATCTTGCTACGAATTGTTAAGAGCTTTTTTGTCAATTGTTGTATATGAGCCACTAACAATTCCCACCAGTTCGCATGAATACATAAACATGAATTCCACTATTGGATTATCTATTCATCTCAAAGGTATAAAATTAAGGCTCCATAACATATTTTATACATATACAGTCTATAATATATATTATTAAGCAAGTCGTATTTTTTCCGTGCATAAGTAATGGTTTTGTTGCATTGAAAGGGATCAATTGTTAGCAATTTTTTATAGGCGTGTCAACAACACAAAAATGATAATCCATTAAATAATTCCCTTTAAAATGTTCAACAATATGAATTGATTTTAATCTAAACATTAATGAGAGGTCAAGATTGGTCAAATGAGATAGAACTTAATTATAATGGAAATGCTAAGAGAAAAAAAATAGGTTTTGGGGTCTTACAACCCATACAAAAACATCCATATGGTCTTGTAATAGATGGGGTAAGCATGATTTTAGCTATTGGGGGATTTCAGATAGGCTATGCATCTCCCATGGTTGTTTTATAAAGATCATATTTGAATCCATTTGGGTTATGCATGTCATGTGTGAGAAACATGTTTAGAAATTTAATCGAAGACGTAAATTTTTAGGCATTCTTTCGATGAATTTTTCGTTGACATGCCTTGGTAAGGTGTTGCTTCTTTCTTTGTTGGAGTTGGGTGAGTTTATGTATGAATACATTGTACACTTGGTGCGCTACCAACATCGATGCCTTAGTTCCCATCCACGGTTTTGATGCTTTACAGATGGGCAACACATATAATACTCATGACACAGTATCGAGCATGGTATCCTAGGGAGCTTTGCAAAAGGGTTCAGGACTTCATACCAATGATTTCCTTTCAAACAATTTGACTCGGTTTGGGACCAACCTTCGAGTTGGTCACGTAGGCCAGTTTCCGCCTATCATGGACATTCCATTATATACAAGCCACTTATATGACACAAGCCTTTGGAGGGGATTTCATATAGCAGTCTCCTTGTTAATAAGCTTTTTGACAATAAGATTGCACCTACACATATGTTTCCTTTCGCCAGCTAATTCTTTACATTCATGATGTTTCTCATTTTTAGGATTGGAATTCCTTATGTCTTGCACTTATTCACACCTCTCTCAACATGAAATTCATATATTTAACGATTCACCCAACTCGTTTGCAAAAAAATGGCCATGCCGACCATCACAACCTCTACATGTTGAAAACATTGAACCTTCCAATCACCCAGTCCATTGCACAAATTACTTGATGGACTAATTTATGGAAGCCGATGATGATCGATTGTAACACAAAGTTCTTCTTTAAAAAAATCAAAACGAAATGTTGGCAACTAATTTCTGGGTTGAGACAGACATTGTAAATGGTGCAATAAGCACAACCATCAACATTGTTTATGGCATTTCCATGGCACGACCTAATCTACCACTTTTCCTGTCATCAAATTTGACAAATATTAAGTACTCAATATTGGCCATGTTGGAATCCCAACAAAATGTTGCATATTCCAATGCCACCAATTTTCAAAGGGGGCCGCATAAAAAATCATATTAAACTAGCTTCAGCTTTAACTATCCACAAGTCTGACATCCTTACTTTGTAGAAGGCCACTATTCAAATTGGAAACACCGAGAAACATGGTCTTCTATTTACATTTATCTCTAGAGTCCCCTCCCTTACAGATCTTTACCTTTCACCTCTTTCTTCTTTTAGGCAATACTCAATAATGGCGCATGCCCCTCTACTTCTGGTATAAAGAAATGAAGATACACACCCAAGTTCTCTCCACCAGTTCCCCCCTTTAAAAAAAACCGTCCCCTTCCTCCCTCCCCAATCAACACTCTGCAATTCTCAACATTTTGTATATTAATACATTTTACATGTAACTCTATATAAAAAATGATGGCCATGTTTTAAATATTTAAGTTGTATGAGAGAGTCAAATCAAATATTTGTAACTATTTTATGGTTAGAATCATACAAAACATCTAGCTCGATGTCAAATTCAAACCATGAATACAAATATAAACAATGTGACTTCATTTCTAAAATATAATCTGCCTTTTTTGCACTGTGAATCTTTCTTTTTCTCTTTTCTCTTGTTGGACAACAACATCTTTTGATTCCCTGACCTTCATCTATGGTTTATTCAGGATACGTTCGTCTACATACTCCAACACTTACATTCAGAACTCATGGTTGATATTTGCTCATTTCTCTGTAAATATAAATTCTTGCAATGTCTCCTCCAATGAGCTGACAACAAAAAACAAAAGATTTCTTCACTTTTCAAATCGATTGATCCTCTATTTGGTCTCCACATCGGCTTGCTACATTTTCCAAATTGTCTTATCACTTACATTCACTCAAATTTCATATACCCCTTCTAACAAAGTTTTCAATATTAATGCATTTTTGGGCTTCTTTCGAATTACCAACAACTCTTGTACCTTCAACTAGCCAACTCCACTTCTTTCTTTATTACTCTACTCCACTTTTGGTTCTCCCTATTCTTCCCTTTCAACGTTCACATTGCACTGCTCGCATGTGATTGCTAGTTTTTTACTAATGTAAAAACTCCAATAAAGATGACAACAACATCTGTATTGCGCTTGCCACAAAGGAGGATCAACTTGATTTTTTTTTTGTATTTTTTTGGTTTGGGTCAAAGGGGTTTGCTCAGCTTCCACCAATCTAGACCCGTATGCATTACTGTTAGTGGTAGTAAATACGCTCCCTACCTTTATTTGTATACATTTGTGTCATTTGCCTTGTGAGAGGGAGGTTACAATTCTTATTTGGGAGGATTTAAATAGAATTTCCTCCAATTGAAAATCTCGATGTCATAAAAAATAAAAGAAAATAATAACAAAGCCCATTTTCCCCATATTTTTTAAACAAATTCCATTTCTTTCAGTTGTGTAAGGGTCGAGTGTTGGTGCCGTAAAACTAATGGATAAGGTAACATCATTAATTTAACAACCCCTCCATTTATAATAGACATGTTACAACGCCCTGTTATTCTCAAGCTTGACACTTTTTTAGCTTGGTTGACTCATGTTTCATTTTGTAGATGTACTTGTCAACGTTGGGGTGGGAACACCCCAAGTTTGAATCTTTTGATCCGCAACCTTACCACTCATGATAACATAATAGAAACAAAGGTCCACAAATCAAAATTGCTCCATTGCATAAAAAACACTGACAATACAAGCAAACACCATGACTTATATATATGTAAAAATGAAAGGGCAACTATGAATTAAAGAGTATGGAGGAATTTTTCTTGGTCATTTGTGTTTGTTTGGATTTTTTGGAAGTTCCACAAACAATACTACATGATACATGTTGTTGGGTTTTTAATGTTCACAAGTAATTACGTCAATATCATTTTTTCCAAACTAGATTGATCCCAGCCTTGCTATGTTGGTTTTGCTCGACATATTGGGAAGTTTGTTCTTTATACTATGTTATTCTGCCTGTTGTGCGAGTTGTTTGACGTTGTTTCAATACACAAATATTGGTTGGCTTTGTGTTCTTTAGTTGTTGCCTTGCAGTCATATCCATGCTGCGAATTTTTTTTAGAGAGCTTGTCATTTAGGAAAGGAGGTCCAATAACGTTCTTCTTTCCATATAGGTATTGATAAATGATTATTGTATTCCGAGTTTTACATATCATTATGAAATAGAAAAATGGATTTCGGGTAGAAATGTTTATTGGCAAGGAACTCGAATTTGGGTATTCCTTAGAATACACCTTTGGCTATCTTTGTTGGATCATTCTTCTCTATAGGCCTTTGTAAAGTGAATACCTCATCTCTCCCCTATGCTTCACTTGATTGATTTTTGTTGTGTTTAGAAGATGATGGATGTTTTTTTTATGTAAATAATTACAGAGATGAATTCATTCTAGCATTGAAGATTATACTCTCATAAAGTTTGACTAGATCCATCGACTTCGATTTTTATTGGATTTGCATTTGGTTTTGGAATTAATAGGCATTGATCGTTTATCTTGATTTGATGTCTCGTTTGGATTCAATTTTCAGTACAGTCATGAGGAAAGGTATTGAGGATCCTCCGAGATTGACATCATATTACATCATGGATCGTGTATTATGTATTGAGATCCATACTTGGTTGCATCTAACATTTACTCGCACCACTGACAAAATCACTCAAGTTTGCATCTTCCCTCCAATTCCCCACCATTTTACATCGCATGTGGTGGTTAAACATTGCATTAGTTACCTCTCTAAACAACTAGATGATGTTGGCTACACATGCCCCCATGCCTCAACATACGAGATGGCATCTCTTCCAACTATCCTCAATTAACATCCATGCATTTAACTTTATCGGTTTGTCAATAAATTATAATCTTCACATCGACCACCAAAATTAAAATCTTCCAGCTGATTAACTAAATTATACTCTTTAAATTGAAATGTTCCCTTTTTATAACCTTGTATGACCTAGAGGATCGAAGGAGGACATGATGTGCACAGAAAAAATAATTTCCCTCTTTTGCCAATGCTTCAAACACTACTTATTTAAAAAAGCATTTCCAAATGCAAGTCTCGAAAATCGTGCCTATCAAGCATAAGGGAAATGAGAGATCAAGGTGTTGTGCCAATGGTCATTGATGGACACCTCCATCAAGACAACTGACGGAGGAAACCCTACTCACAACCTTTATCATTATAGACAAACTCTAATCGTAAATACAAGTGATATCAATGACATAAGGAAAGATAAATGTAGAGTTTCCATATCTAACATATGTAGAGTTCAAGTTTCAAACATATGCAAGTTTCCGTTGGGAGCATTCAATAACCACGCCTTTCTTTCTTAGAAATTTCCAAATATATGTTGCCTCAACGACTTACGCATCACACCCCCTTTCCCCTTACAAAAACGACACATGTATCATCTATACTTGTTTGCAATAAAAACGATGCCCCCATGCCTCAACATTTACTTGTTTGCAATAAAAACGATTTTCACATTGATTTCCATACCGATCCTTAATAATCTTACACTTTTTCTGCCTCAATCTCCTTTTTTTGTCACCCTCTTCGTCCTCCCATGTTTATCTCCCTCAAATTATTGACCCAAATCTAAAGAATGTATAGTATCATAGTTTCAAACATATGCAAGTTTCCCTTGGAAGCATTCAATAACCACGCTTTTCTATCTTTTAATTTTCAAATTAAAGAATTATATATATATATATATATATATATATATATATATATACACACGACAAGATATTTGACATTAAACGATAACGACCTTAACATTTAATCTACACACACACCGCTAAACCGATACCTGCCAGAACTTCCCGATCCCATATTTAAATATACTTAATTACCTATTCACAGTTTCAGACTCTGAAGGGTAAAACTGCCATGTTAATCCACAAGTAGCTTCAGCTTTAGCTCTGAAGAAAATCGGGACCGAAGCAAAACCTCCTGCAAAGCTACCGGGAAACCAGAAAATCGAAGTAATAAATCGAACCAGGTATGCAAGCGATGTTCACATATAAAAATTCAAGCAAACCGTTGTTGAACATTTAACACCCAGATCCACAAAAACTGAAAAACTATTAGAAAAACACATTAAAAATTCCCCCAAAAAAAGAACTGTTTTAATTATTGGAGTCTCTCTGCTGAACCCTAAGATTTCGTTTAAGACGCCGTTTACACCGAATTGGTCTTGAGGAACAGATACACATAGTATTTCTGTTTGGTTATTTTAGGTATAAGGTGATTTGCTGGGCGAGCTCTTTAACTTCAAAGATGTTGGAAGCTGAGGAAGAAACCAAAGGTGGTCTTCAAATCAGCGGGAAAGATCGAGTCATATTCAGAGCGCCTTCCACAGGCAAATCTATTCTGGGTAATTTGCCGCGTCTTATAAATTTAACTGATGATCTTCGTTTCTTTAATATGTTTTTTCATGTACTTAATGGTCGGGGTTTTGTTTTTATGGTTAGGTTTGGATACTCTGGCGCGGGCAAAGAGGGCAGCAGTTGAGGATGGGTCAAGCTTGCATAAAAGAACAGCTCTTGTAACAATGGACGAGACTGAAAGAGAAGACAAACTGGTTATTGATGACAACGAAGAATTTTCGGAAGCCCTTGATCACAGAAAAGATAGTAAAGTTATGCGTAGATATCGAGGTCCTCGTCCAGAAGACAGTCCTTATGTTGGTAAATATTCTATTCAGAAAATATTTGCTCTAGATAATGCAATTCATTTGCATAAGCATTTGATATCTAGTGACCAGGAGCATTTATTATAATTAAATATTCTATTCAGAAACTGTTTATTCTAGATAATGCAATTCATTTTCGTAAGCATTTGATATCTAGTTTCCACGAGGATTCATTATAATTCAATAACAGAGTGAGCTTAAAGTGTGAACTACTATTTCTTGTATTGGTATAATGCAAATTCACGAGATGCTCAAGCGTTTATTTGTTGATATTATGTTTGCTCTATTATGGGTTTGTCTGTGCTTGGTTGGATTTAGGTGCTTCATTTTGGTAGTTGTGTTAGCTTTGTCTTTCCTGGATTTGCGATCACTAGGGCTCACATATGGTGTCTGTTCTTAATTGGTTGTTTTGTATTTTGTAGAACAGCCTAAAGCCTGAACATCTGGACTTTTACATAAATTTCCCTGCTGGAAAGATTATTCTTAACCTTTGAACAGAAATGCTTATTTATTCTTGAATTTGCTTGTCTGTTCTTTACATTATTCATGTCAAATGTTATGTAATCTGAAGGCAATGCCACGTCAAATTTTTCTAATACTTAATTTTCAATGTAATAGCATTACTAAATAATAAGGAACGGATTGACAGGAGAAGGAAATGATGCTGCTTCAGAACGATTGTACGATAAAGGATCAGCCAAAGTATGTAATTTTTATCCCGTGAGATGTTCGGAGTTCATCAGGAGATTTATACATTTTGATGCATTTATGAATTTTGACTTGTTTTGGGTATTTCTGAATGATTTTTAAAGCTTTTTAAAAAAAATAAATCGTAAATTATACGCCATACTTTATCTGGTGATTAATCTACTTCCATACTTTGTTGTTTTGAAGGACTGGAGCCTATCCAGGGGAAGTCCTTACAGAGGAGGAGATCGAAGCAGAGCATATAGTCGAGATGGAAGTAACGATCCAGATAGTGGTCAAGATAGATACAGCAGTGAAAGGAGGAGATCTAATAGTGATGTAAAGAATGACAGGGTGAGTGACAGTGATAGACATAGAGGAGAAAGGAGGGATTCTAGCAGACATGCGAGGGATAGATGGGATGGCAGTAGAGATAGGAAAAGCAGTGAAAGGACTAGAGAATCTGGTAAAAGTACAGTAGAGGAGTGGGATAGGCGACGAGAAAAATCGGGTCATGATACCTGGGAGTCTCCTAGAGATGGTAGACAGGAGTGGACAAGTGACAGAAATAGATACCGACGGAATGAATATGAAAGACAGTCATCTGTAAGGTTTAGTTCAAAGCGACATAGAAATGAATACTCTCCAAGGAGGTCAGGTACACAATTTAGTATGGCACGTGCAAACACTTAACAGTAATTTTGATGTATCTTTTAGGGTACTGGACGTAATTGCACCATAACATCACATACACAAACTCATGGAATATAGCTAACATGAGTCTTCATGTGGCATATGATCAGTTAGGTCTGATTGGGATGATGGCAGATGGGAATGGGATGATACACCACATCGAGATAAAACGCCTACTCATGACAAGCCTCATCTTCCAATGCCTTCTCCAATGCTGATTGGTGCATCCCCTGATTCACGATTAGTATCGCCATGGCTGGGAGGGGACACACCCTGTGCTCCAGGTGAAGTTGTAAACAAGAGGGATAAGTACTGTTTCTGTGGTTCATGGATAAATACATAAATTGGTAGGATCTATATCAGAAAGAATGTCTCGGCTTAATCATCTATAATACATTACGAATTTCATTGATAATGACAAGAAATCAACATAGCAGGGTCTGGACAGTCTCCTTGGGATTATACATCCCCATCTCCTGTACCAATACGTGCTGGCGGATCTTCAGTGAAAGTAACAAACTCTCGTACTGGGGTCAGGTCCCATCAGTTGAGTTTTCATTCTAGAACCACAGAATCTCAGTATGAGGTATGGAAACTTTTATGCAAGCCTCAAATATCTGAAAATTTCTATTATCTACTAATATATTATGGTTTTGCACAATTGTTTCTTAATATGTATTTGTTTTGTTGGTCTATTCAATGTAAGTTGTTTGTATTTTTGATGATTTGAGTTTTTGTTATGAAATGAATTTATCTGTTTTTGTTCCCATTTTTAATGCTTGCATCCTCAGGAAGATGCGATTGACGATAAAACATCTATTGGTAAAGAAGATACAAAGACTTTTAATAAGCAGATGCTGGAAGAAATGGAGGAAGCAGAACGCGATGCTGATCGGTCTTGGTATATGTTTTTGATTGCTCAAGATCTTCTGTCAAATCATTTTCTTTTAGAGCGGACTTGCAAATTTAAGTATCTAGAGATAAATGCTTCTTTGCTATGATAAATGCTTACCAAACACTTAAGAGCTTTATTTTTGTAGGTATGACAGGGAAGAAGGAGGGACAATGCTGGAAGGTGACAGTTCATCGTTATTTTTGGGAGACGAGGCAGCATTTGAGAAACGGAAGTCTGAAATGGCAAAACGATTGGTACTTTGCTTTTGTCCCATGTAGAGATTCAAAGAGATTATGCAAACGTTCAATATGTGGTTTGTTGTATAGCATTAACAATCGGTACTGAATAGCTCTACCTCCCAGTACTTATGTTTGATAATACATTTCTTAATAACTTGGTTCCTAATATTATTGTTTTATATCACAAGAAATCATTTTGGTTTATTCTGGATATCTTACCTGTACTTATGTTTTGATAATACATTTCTTAATAACTTTACTTGTCTCTGATTACTTATATTCTTTTTTTATATCACAAGAAATCATTTTGAGTTTATTTTCTTGATACCTAACATTTCGTGTGTGGAAAAACTGTAGACTAGGAAAGATGGAACAAAGATGAGTCTTGCACAAAGCAAAAAGATGTCACAGCTTACTGCAGACAATGCACAGTGGGAAGATCGACAATTGATGAGATCTGGAGCTGTTCGGGGAACAGAAGTGCAAACAGAATTTGAAGATGAAGAGGATAGCAGGGTTATTCTTCTTGTGCATGGTGGGGATAAATTACAAAACTGTGAAGATGTTAATAGGTTCTATTATATAGCAATTGTTCAGACTCCAAAGCTTAATACTAAGCAGTCTTTTGGAAACAAGGCAGGATTAGTCAATGTTAGTGATTACTATTTGTTTAAATTAAAGGCAAATTCCCCATAAAACTATTTTCACTTTGGTTGTTCTTTCAAATGTTGTTGCATTAACAGATACAAAGCCTCCATTTCTGGATGGTCGAGTTGTGTTCACAAAACAGGCAGAGCCTATAATGCCCATAAAAGATCCAACATCAGATATGGCCATCATTTCTAGGAAAGGGTCTGCATTGGTAAGAGAAATTCGAGAGAAGCAGAGCATGAACAAATCTCGACAACGCTTTTGGGAGCTTGCAGGTTCTAAACTAGGAAATATTCTTGGTGTTGAGAAAACAGCAGAACAGGTACATTGTAACCTTATAAGTCTGTCAAAGCTTGAGATATATGTGTAGCTGTTTGGTGTTCTTTAACGTAACACCCTGTGTTCTCTTTGTTTGGAATGTTGAATCACTGTCTTTGATCAGGTAGATGCAGATCAAGCAATAGTTGGTTCAGAGGGAGAGGTTGATTTTAAACAGGATGCAAAATTTGCTTCGCACTTGAAAGAAAAAGGTGAAGCAGTAAGTGATTTTGCAAAATCAAAAACATTAAGTGAACAGCGACAGTATCTTCCAATATTTTCTATCCGAGATGATCTTTTGCAGGTATAGAAACTTTTCTTTGATTTTTGTAATGACACTATTCTTGATTATCTGAATCTGAATATAACCATTTCTTTTCATGACACAGTTTACTTGAGTTGATCTTCCAGTAAATACATATAGTTCCATGTTTGTAGGTTATCCGTGAAAATCAAGTAATTGTGGTGGTAGGAGAAACAGGATCAGGGAAGACTACACAACTCACACAGGTATCGCCCCTCCTTGTTTTGTTTGAACCCTTTTTGTGCTTACTTCCACCATACCTAGTATTGTAATATGATATGAATTTCTGCTTAGTTTTGAGTTTAATTTTTAAATCTCGCATCTTTATGCAGTATTTGCATGAGGACGGGTATACGACATATGGAATGATAGGATGCACTCAACCAAGACGTGTAGCAGCCATGAGTGTTGCAAAACGTGTTAGTGAAGAGATGGAAACTGATTTGGGAGATAAAGTTGGTTATGCAATTCGGTTTGAGGATGTTACTGGACCAAATACTTTAATTAAGGTAATTTGTTAGAGCAAATATTCCATGCTGATGACCATTGTGTTTGTTTTGCTTAACATGTCCTATATTTATGTGCATTGCAAACTGCAATTTTGACATAATTTAGAACATGAGAGTGTGGCAGACAGCAAGAATTTGTATTTCAAGAACTTGCAGATTTGTGAACATGGCAATATTGAGTTATCATTCAGATTTGTGTGTCTCATCTTTGTGTTTGGGTTCGAACACCAAAGAGCAGATTTTTCATAAGTTATTTGCAAGAGCGGCTGTTTGATTTGTAGTTTTGGAATGATAGTTGTTTTCATGGGTCATTGGTTCATTTGTAGCAAATTAGAAGTAATATTGCAGTATTATCATCTTAACTCCATTGTTTTATATATGCAATTTAGTCTGGACAAGAAAGCAAATACTGAATACAGACATAGAAACAAAAAATTGAAATTTCTTATACTAATCTGTTGGGTAAAATATTAATGTTATTTCAGCATTTTACCTTTTACCGTATAGGTTAGTTTTTATATGGCTATAAGATTAATTTTATTTTGTTTATAATGTTGGGAATAGTATTCCCGTATTGTTTGTTTATGTGTTTGTTAAAACCATATAACATTTTGTTTATATTTGTGCTTATTGTTATATTGCTGTTGCTGTACAATACCTATAAGTATTGTAGCTATTCTCACTCTTTGTAATCTAGATTTCCAGATTAATAAAATAATCAGGCCTTTGCCCCTGTTCTACAACTACATTTAGTATCAGAGCAGGTGCCTGGAGTGAAGGAGAGGGTTGGAGAAAAATTGTGGAGCCTTGGAAAAGTTTGAGCAGCAGAAGAGGAGCCATTGCAGCTCTCTGCTCCTCCTGGCCCCATTCCCAGCCTCCCACATCCCCTGCAGCACTACCGGGACTTGAAAATCTTGTGTTTGTCTTAAGAAGCAGTTGGGCAAGATTATCTGTGCACTGGGCAAGGAGGAGCCACCCAGGCGCTGCCTCCTGCACTAGGCTTGTTCCTGGGAAAATCTGATTCAAATTAAAAAAAGTCCCCATCAGGGGTTTTGTCACTAAATTTAGTGACAGAGTAAGTGATAACTAACTCTAGCCACCTGCTATATCTAGCAGAACTGAGTACTATATTTGGCAGCTTTTCTTTTGGTCTGTGGCTTTCCCACTTTTGCAATAGATATCGGGTTTTGACTAAAAGGAACGACATTAATTGGGGTCCAAAGCATTCACAAAGGAGTTTTAGCATTAAAATGTCGTCTGATCCATGGCCCATTCTCATCGCCAAAGCATTGACGACTTGCAAAAGACAAAGAGCTGGCATATTGTAAAGAAGCTTAAGCCACAAACCAACAAACACAAGGAAAGGCATTCCAAAGGAGATGACCTCACATTACAAGAGACCCTGCATCCAAAAGACCTGCAATGAAGATCCCATCGCACTGAGCTCATACTATAAAGTGGCTAAAAAGATAAAAAATGCAGCCATATTTGGAGACTTGCAAAATCAGACCTGTGGCAATTTTTAAAGCAGCTAGGCACAAGGAATATCATCTTAGGGAAAGGCACAAAGACGTTTTACAAGCGTTCAAAGCCTCTGCACAAACACAATACAGTGGCCAGGAAATTAGGAGGGGCCAAAGCAAATCTACAAAGTTTTATTTGGCAAAGACGAAACCCAAAAATGCAGCCCTAAACTGCCTACGTGGCTTTTTGGGTCCCCCGCCACTCTTCCTTGCCAAGTGCTAAGGTAAGGATACATTTTTTGTATTATCTTCATTCCGGTTGCCTTCATCAAAATTGATTTCCTCTTTTTAAGCATTTAGGTGGTGACTTGACTAAGGCGGTTAGTTGAATGACTTAGGGGATATAAGGTGAGGAGGTTGATTCTCATCCCCTACAATCTTCTTTATTACATTGGCTGCACATTACTTGAGTCTGTTTTTTTATTATAAAGAAAAAAGGAGATCTTACATGTTTAGTTTACAATCAAATTTTCACATAAACGTGCATGGTCGTGCCTCTAGCCCAAGCGATTAGTATAAATTTTGTAGGACACTCCTATCGTAGGAGGTCAAGGGATCAAATCCCTCCATTACCAAATTTTGGTGGGAAATGTAGCGGGCTTGCTAAATTTAGCGGCCAATTTGAATTTAATTAGAGTTAACCAAATTTGAAGGAGAAAACCCTATCTGGGGTCAATTTTTTTCCTAACAAATTTATCAAAAAGTAAAATATTCCCTATTCTGTAAAGCAAAAGTAGCTGTAGTGCCCAAACTGCTCATATTTTGCGGAAATTGTAAGAGAAAAACATTTTTTTTTCTGGGAGTGCTCAAGAGGCCGGAAAAGGCCCAAATACGTTTTTTTTTGCCTGTTGACCATTTATTTCCGCGAGGGAGTTAAAGTGATATTATTCAAATTTTTGACTAATGAGCCATTTAGTCCGGAAATTGGTAAATCTCCTGCAATGGCCAACAATGCCCCCAATTTTTTTTGCGTGACTTGCAACTCCTTCGTGGCAACAATTATGCCGCATGGAAGACTAAAATATAGTACTCACCTTGAGTTCAAAGACATTCAGAGTGTAGTGGATGGATGGCTCGGTCAGTTCGATCCGAGGAAAATGATGCTAACTGTGCAACGATAGTCAGTTTGATAGAGGCAACCAGAAGGGCAAAGCCGATAATTTTGTTCGGAGTGTCTCGGCGAAGTGCAACCACACATTCGAGATGCCAAAACAACCAAAGAAAGCGTGTGACAAACTCAGGACATTTTGTACAGAGGCCAAGGACAAGAACACTATTTTGAATCTGCAGAGTCAGTTTCATACGCCCAAATTCAAGCCGAATGAGAACTCAGAAGCTTTCTTGAGGTGAGTTGCAACATTGAGGGGATCACTCCTAGCACTGGGGAGTGGGATATCACAAATGACGCTCTTATTCTTACTGTTTTGAGAGCACTACCTCCCACATACAAAATATTTGTGACAACTATCAATTTGTCTGAGTAGACCATTAGTTTTGAAAAGCTAGTGAATATGTTGCAACAAGAGGAGTCTATGTTCAACAAAGATGAAGAAGAACATGCACTCGCTTCTCACCAGAAAGGGAAGAAACAATTTCAGTCTTCCAATAAGCCCCAGAAGCATAGAATAATCAGCAAGGGGACAAACAACAAAAAAAATGTTTGATTCGTGGCAGAAAAAGCCATGAACTGAAAGATTGTTGGTACAACACATTCAAAAGTGCTCGTCAAGCAACACAAAGCCAAACAATCAACAATCTCATTAGGGGCAACAAAACAATAAGTAAGGGCAAAAGAAGGAGGACTGGAGGAAGAAACCCCAACAACAAGGCAATGTTGCTGAACATAAAGACAACTTAGATGATGGAGACTTCTTGTATGTTAGCCAATCCAATGAAGCAACCCTGTCTACAAGTGCAATTTGGTACGTTGATTCGGGTACTACTCGACACATGACCTGATGCAAAGATTGGTTTCACACAATGCGAGACACCCTCCAAGAATCGTGTTTCGTTGGGTGATGATTCGTCGTACAATGTCTAAGGTATTGACAATACCTCTTTACCTCTTGGTACACGTAATTGTAGACTATTTGATGTATTATATGTCCTTGGGTTGACTAAGAATTTGCTATCAGTTAGTCAACTTTTAGATCACAATTTGAAAATTGATTTTGACTGCAAAGGCGGAAAGAAAATGTATCTAATTAGAGATAAATCTAAAAGCTTGAAAATTGTTGCAAGAGCTTCCAATGTAGGACAGATGTACCAACTTGATTTTGTCCATAGAGATGATCAAACACTTGTCGCGGAAGACTTGGCCATGTTAGTTTTAAATATCTTGACACACTCCATCAGCACGACATGGTGAGAGGACTACCATCTCTCAAGAAGGACATAGATAAGTGCCCAAATTGCTTAGCAGGTAAACAACATTGAGAACCATTCCAAAAAATACATTTCGGGCTCTAAGTAAGCTTGATCTAGTGCATACCAATCTATGCGGACCCATGAGATCTAGTCATTCTGGATTTCAATATTTTATGCTCTTTTTTGATGATTTTTCATGTAAAATGTGGATTTATTGTCTTTGTACTAAGGATGAAGCTTTTGAGTATTTCAAGAAGTTCAAATTGCAACTAAAATAGAGTCTTAAAAACTCTCCGTTAGATTGAGGGGGGAATACACCAACAACGAGTTCAAAGCATTCTTGGAAGCTCATGGAATTCATCGACAAATGTCTCCTCCACATACACCACAACAAAATGGTGTTGTCGAGAGAAGGCATGGTACTATCATGGAGATGGTGTGATGTATGATTGACGATTCTGGGCTCATGAAGACATTTTGGCTGAAGCAACCAAAATAGTGGTATATTTGCTAAACAGAGCTCCCACTGTTGTTCTTGATGGGGTAACTCCACATGAAGCATGGTCTGGACAAAAGCTATCTAATACACATCTCAAAGTATTTGGATGCAAAGTGAACATGTAGATTCCCAAGAAGAAGAGAACAAAGCTGGACATGAAAGTTGAGAAATACATCTTCATAGGGTATAGTGAAGAAGCTCTTGGATATAGACTGTTGAATACGAAGACCAAAAAAGTGTACACAAGTAGGGATGTTGAGTTTTTTTGAGAAGAAAGAAGCTAAGGCTACTTGCACAAACTTACTAAATGTTCAAAGTAGCCATGTTGTGAAGACAAAAGATGATGTTCCCACTAATGACGACAATGATGATGGGGATGACGGTGATGATTTGACAAGACCACAACCCACGAAAACAACTCCGCGTATGCCTAAATGGTATACTAATGCGATACGAGATGCCAAATTGGATGGTCCTCCAGACACATCCACTCCTGGACCACGAACTTGCAACAAGGCTCGTGATGAGGTATATTTTGCCATAATGAGTAAAGTTGTTGAATCTGTTGAGCCCTACAGTTTAGAAATCCTTACAATCCAAAACCTTGGAAAGATGCCATGGAAATTAAATATCAGTCAGTGATGAAAAATAACACTTGACAACTTGTCGATCTTCCACTAGGGAAGAAACTCATCGGATGCAGATGGATTTTCAAAACAAAGCACAAAGCAGATGAGACCATTGACAAGTATAAAGTGAGACTAGTAGCAAAGAGGTATGCTTAGAAGGAAGGTATTGACTACGAGGAGACTTATGCTCCTACATCTAAGATCAAGACAATCAGGATGATCTTTGCTCTAGCTGCATAATTTAGATGGAAAGTTCATTAAATGGATGTAAAAAGTGCCTTTCTCAATGGAGACTTGCAGGAAGAGGTCTACATGACTCAACCAAAAGGTTTTATTGTACTTGGAAAAGAAGAAAAGATATGCAGACTTATCAAATCACTGTATAGTCTTAAATAGGCTCCCCGGGCTTGGTATATCAAATAGACGAGCATCTCGTTCAATATGGATTCTAGAGGAATCCTTATGATCCCGATCTCTACCTCAAAAAACAAGGGGAAGATTGTAATTGTTGTCGTATATGTCGGCGATCTAGTCATTACTGGCAGCTCAGTGAAGATGATCGATGCAACATAGAAAGATCTTAAGTGATTGTTTGACATGACAAATCTCAGGCTGATGCATTATTGTCTTGACTTGGAAGTATGACAGAAAGAGAATCACATCTTTGTTTCTTAGTTGAAATATGCCGAGACCATGCTTGAGAAATTTCGGATGATAGATTGTATTCCCATTGCCACATTTATGGAGACAAGACTTTAGTTGTCTCGTACAAATCCATCACCATGGGTAAATGCAACTCTCTATCGATAGTTGATCAGGAGTCTCATTTACTTGACCTATACTAGGCCATACATCATCTTGCAGTTAATTATCTTTCACGGTTTATGCAGGAACCAGGAGTTTGTCACTGGAAATCAACAAAGTGGATCTTGAGGTATACCTGAGGAACTATGGATTTTGACCTAGAGTACAAGAAGAATGATCAATTCTTCTTGACAGGATATTCAGACTCAAATCATGCAGTTAACATTGATGACAAGAAATTCACTTTTGGATATGTATTCCTTTTTGGGATCTTGTCCAATATTGTGGGGAAGCAAAAAACAAATTTGTGGTTCTTGATCTTCCACAAAAGCTGAATATCGCGCTGCAGGCGGAGTTGTCTGCAAAGCGATATGGCTATGTCGCATACTTGAGGGACTTGTACTGCCACAAAAGAAACCTACCATCTTGTATGTTGAAAATGAAGGCGTTCTAAAACTTGTTCACAATCTAGTGTTTCATGGGAGGACAAAGAACATTGAGGTACATGTGCATTTCATTCACGAACATGTTATACAACACAACATTCAACTTCAGTTTTGCCCAACAGATCAACAATGTGCAAATGTATTCACACAATCACGTGCATGGGATAAATTCGAGACATTCATAGAATTTCTCTCATGTTTGCTTGAAACAATGCAGAATTAAAAGGGGGAATGTTGGGTAAAATATTAATGTTAATTCAAAATTTTATCTTTTACCATAAGTTAGTTGTTATATGGTTATATGATTAATTTAATTTTGTTTGTAATGTTGGGAATAATATTCCTGTATGTCTGTTAAAAACATATAACGTTTTGTTTATATTTGTGCTTATTGTTATATTACTATTGCTGTATAATACATGTAAGTATTGCAGCTATTCTAACTCTTTTTGCAATCTAGATTTCCAGATTAATAAAACAATCATGCTTCCGTCCTTGTTCTACAACTACATATTCCTAGAATTCAACATGGGTAAGGGTTTCTCTCTATATTTATGGAAAAGTTTACTTTGAACATTCAACCTATATGCAATCACTAACCGAATAAAAACCTTTGATCAGATTTGTTGATGAGAAATGACAATTTTTATTCTTAAAGAGGCACGTATAACAAAAAATACCATAGTTCCACGGAATCTTGGAATGGGGCGACGAGGGGACATGGGGATGGCTCTCAGGGATGGGGGGACCAAGGGCATAGGTTTGGGGATGGCGGTGCAAATATGTATAGTACTTAAAAAATTAGTTATTAAAAACATGTATAAGGAATAACAAATGAAACTTTGAAATACTAAACACATTCCATTGAACAATGAAAATGTTGAATGTATGTTCATATTCAAAATGACGATTACATCCAAATTTCAATTACAATTGGCCAATGCTCAATGCCTCTAATAAAAAATCATCCCCAAAGTCTGTGCCAAACATCTCATCACTCGAACTGATGGCACTTTATCTTCAAGCTTTTGTTGTTGCTCTCCCTCTTGCTAATGCTTTCAACTTCTCACTCTTGCATCCTTACTAGCTCTCACTCTTGTACTTGAAACCTTGCTCAATGTTTTCAAGCTTTGATAGTGATTTGGAGCAAGGGCGTGACGTTCATTTATATATTTTTTGAGTGTTTAAAGCATGGGTGGGTCTTGTTACCATATTTCCAACCTCCCAAAGTTGGCGCCAAAGGTGCATGGAGGTGGAAAAACAAAATAAAAAATCTGCAGTCCTATTTCTGTCGCAATAGGTGCATGGAAATAGATAAAATAAATAAAAGACAGTCCTATAGTTGGCGCCAAGGAAGATAAGGTGCATGCATGGAGGAATAAATAAATAAAAAGAAGCTGCATCCTATAATTGGCGCCAAGGAGAGATAAGGAAGGAAATAAATAGATTTATTAATTCCTATTTCAGGCAAAAGGGTGCATGGAATCAATCAAATAAAAATAGACTACAGACCTTGCATGAGTCAAACTGCGGTTGACTGAGGTGACACGTTTGGAGGAGAAAAATAGACTGCTGCTCCATGCGCCAAAGATAGAATGGAAAAGGATAAAAATAGAACTGCTGTCCCATGCATGGGGATGAAATAAATAAAATAAATGAAGAAGACAGCAGTCTATTTTTAGACGTTGACACCAAAGAGAATGGAGTTTAAAAAAAATAAAATTCAATTCCTTTGCCATGTGCCAAAGATAGAGGGAATTTAATTAATTAAATAAAGAGCTGCTGTTCCATGTGCCAGCCAAGGACAGAAATAGAAGGAATTAAATAAAAAAGAGAAAGAGAACTGCTGTTCTAAAGCATGCACCAACAGTCTATTCTTGGCATTAGAGGAGTTTATTTTTTTTGGAATCAGTCTATGTAGGTAGTTTTGTTATTATTGTAAAAATCAGACACACTTGGTGCTGATTTGCTCCGGCATTTTCAGCCTTGTACTTGCACCTCTGAATAAAAAGTTTCATTTTTGCCCTCTCATACTGCTGTTTTCAGATTATTCATTGTGTTTGATAGGATATTGTGTTGCCTTAATGTGGAATTCACTCCTTCTACCGCTGTCTTTCTTCCAAAACCCTTGAATTTATTATGCAAAATAGTCTAGAGTTGTGCAGGTGTGTGGATATTTGATTTCTCTATGTGCATAGTTACATGCAAGTGTTAGGTGTATCACCCCTATTTCTCATTTTCCACTTTCCTTTTCCCTTTTCCTTGTCAAAGTTTTCGTTTTTTAGGTGATTCACGAGGGAACCAACCCTCTCTGAAGGTTCACCTCAGCCATAGGTTACCCATGACCTTGAGGCATTCTAATTTTTTCAATAGGAGAGAGAGTAGACACACCATTCTTTATCAGGGTGCAATTTCTGGGTGACAACAAGTCCTCACAAACTATCAAGGTTAGGGTTGAGGGTTCAAACATCCAAAAAACATATTTTTTTAATTTAAAAAAACAGATTTTTGGTGTTTTTGTCTCTAAGACAATTGAGGGACTTAGGAAAGTTTCTTTGAAGTCTCGGGGATGTCCCGAAGTCTCCCAAAGGTCCCTCTTTAGAAGGAAATGACCCCACTTTGGGGGGGCATCTTGAGGACGTCCCTTTACTCCTAGTGGCGGTGGTGGGATGACGAGGGATGTTTCCCTGAAGTCCCCAAGTCCCCAGAGCGTTCTTGTCCTTGGAAACTTGAAATTTTTGGGGGGATTTGCCCTCGCAAAACATTGAAAAGTACGAAGTAGTTGATCATGGTAGAAGTATTGGTATCTATATGGGTGTTTGATGTGCCAGTATGCCATTTTTTTGGCCTGGGAATGGCTATAGGTATGAGCGTACGAACAAATATATAAAATATTAATTTAAAAAAAAAGCCAAATAAGCAAAATTAACCATTTAATATGCAGAGTAAGCAAAATAAGTTAAATAACCACAAAACACTAATAAATCATCGCCAAATGTCATGATATCCAGTAGTTGAACTTAGAACAAGTACATTGTGCAAATTTTCACTAACATACACAAAAATTTAAATAAATAAGCATATACATTATATTCATAAACAAATTACTCATTAATGTCTTCATCAAGAGCATCAACACCATCATGTGGTAATTAACCATATAATATGCAGAGCAAACAAAATAATTAAATAACCACAAACATTTTGATAATTCAATGCCAAATGTCATGATATTCAATGGTTGAACTTAGAACAAGTATATTGTGCAAATGTTACAATGCATATACAAAAATTAAGATAAATCAACACATTCATCATATTCATAATCAAGTTGCTCCTTAATGTCTTCATCAAGAGCATCAACACTATCACGTGGTTCATTGGAACCATGAGCAGTAGCACTACCAATGCCACCCCTAATAGCTCCACCATGTGGGTCATTTGAAGTACCCTCTAGATTTGGGGCGAGCAATAAAAGGTGGCCAACGGAAGCATCCAAGTCAAGATTTTTTGGATATACATTCCAACACCTTGTTGCCCCTTGCTTATACTCATCTTGCTCGTGTGTTAGAAGATACAGGTTGGACTATACAAAGATCAAATCCTCCTTCAGTGCCAGCTTATTGTGCTTAATTGAGTTGATAAAAGAGTATGTACTGCAATTCTGCACAGCTAAAGATGAACTCGCAACCCATTGAGGCAAGTTGTAAAGTCAATGGAAAATTACAAATTATAAAAGTAAAACATTAAAACAAAATGTCAAAAAGAAAGAGTTAAACAAATAGCTCTGATAAACTTTTATTGGAAGTGGTTGGAGGTTGGTGGATGCTTTCCCATGGAAGTACCACCACATATGAGAGTCTTGTTTGTACTTGTCACAAAGAGCACTAATGGAGTGATCCATGGAGGTGATGAACCACCTGAACTCTACGCCAAACAACACTTCTACTTCTAGATTCGGGAAAAGTCTAGAGAATGCTGCCTTATATCCCTCACTAACCTCAACATCCTTGTGTGGTGCCGGTGTATAAAATATCCATACACTATTGTATGATTTAAGATGTGCTTGTAATGTTATTTTGTGGATAATTCACCCATTGGTGCATGCTTATCCACATCTATCAATAGGGAAGGGTATCAACCAAGTTATTGAATTGTTTGATTTCCCTTATTAATAGTCTTTTCTAAGACTTGCTTTGCAAGCAACTACTCTCCAAACCCTAACCCTAGCCTTTTAACTTTTCTTTATAAGAGCATAGAGCTAGTATGCGTTAATCATTGTGGAAGAGAGTTTTTTTTACTTTGGTAAATTCAAGACAAAGCTTCTTAGTAAAGTTGTGGTAGTCATGCTGCCCTTGATAAATCTGTGTTCTGTCTTTGCTTTAAGCTGTCATCGATTTATTATATATGCCTGTATGTGGGTGTTTGTCTTATGGTTGTTTACATTGATTTTGAATAATATAACAAACTTTAATATAAGGTGCAACCCTCTTGGGCAAAGAAAGGATCCGTGGTGTAGGATTTTGGAGACAAGGCAAAATAAAAAAGATGCAATGGGGTGGTCATTTTTTTCAGCTATCAATGAGATGCAAATCCCCTTGAAGAAGCTCTTTGTAGGTTCTTGTGCTTTGGCATGTATGCTGGCCTTAATCTTCTCATCATTGAATTGATTCATTATAAATCTCACTAAACATATGGATGATCCATATCAATAAATTTAAGCATACTGATGATGGGCTCTGCAAAATTGAGCAAGTACTCCACATGATCCCACCACACGTCATCAAGGATCATCCTCTTCACCTTTTTGGCCGTCTTAGTGTTCGCTTGCCTCCATACATTCCAAAGGTTGTTGATAACCATGCCGTTCAATGTCTCTTGTGCCCTCACAAGTTTTCTTAAGATGAATGTGTGTGAGGCTAATCGAGTCTCAACAACTAAACAAGAAATCAAAACAACTAAAATTAAAAAGTACTATGTTCTAAAATCAAAATGTTACGAATTATAGCTGCAATAATTTAATAGTTGCATCTTTGAGGACATTTGGTGGTTGCTTATTAATATTTGGATCTCAATTGCCTCCTCATAGACTTGTTTGGTCCGAGAAATTTCTCTGCTCATTTTTGTAGCATTAGGTTGACAAGAATGAATGACACAAAATGTCAAAAATATGTGTTTGCACCTTGCCTCAACAAACATTCTTGGAGCTTCACAATTTTTTGCATTGTCCGTTATAACTTGGACTATGTTTTGAGGTCCTATCAACTTAATGGACTCAATAAGGGTGTTGGAAATGAATTGGGCATTCTTCACCTATCCCTTACAATCAACAACCCTCAGAAACATTTCCCTTCTATGACACACTATGATGACATTGATCAATAGCATATTTTTCATATCTTTTCATCCATCGAAAATGATGGACACCCCTGTTTCAACCCATGGCTCCTTGATGGTATTGAATGGCTCTTCAATGCGTTATTTATTTTGTGAATAAGGTGGTGCACAGTATTTCATACCTTGGCCTGTGTACCCCTGTTTCGACCCATGACTCCTTGATGGTCTGCAATGAATCTTCAACATGTTTTCTTTATTTTGCCAATAGGGTGGTGCACACCACCTTATGCCCTGGGCCGGTATGCGCTTTAGGGGCATCCTTGACCGCTTTCATCATATGCTGCAAGTATGGTAATCTAACAGTATTAAAAGGGGTGTCACATGCATAAGCACAATGCGCAATTTGTTGGTCAGCTATGTTCTTGGATTAATTCTGAAATTCCCTTTTCAATGTGCCTACACCTTTTGTTCTTTTGTGACTAAAAGGTGAATCCTCTACCTTTGCGACCGTGGGGGATTTAGACAAAAATGGTTGTGATGGGGCCAAGACATTGGCACAAGATGGAGCAACATGTGGCTTGCTAGATTAAAATCCTTTTTTTTTAGCCAAAGGACGCTTTGATCTTTGGGCAATTGTTGCGTCTGCTTCTTCTTGCTCTTTGATGTATGTAGGAATCTTTGCATGTGGCAACCCTTTTCCATCCAACCCTCCACATACTCTGATACCTTGGCTAGGGACCGTACAAAAGGGCTTTTACCTGATTGTATGAGCTCTTAAATTGTGTTTTACTCTTTGAGTGAACCCAAATATAACTTCCTCTACGAGCTCTTAAATTGTGTTTTACTCTCTGAGTGAACCCAAATATAACTTCCTCCACTTGGCTATTGGTGTGTTTGTTGTACATACTTCCATAAGGGCAAGCATTGATCGAATTTGAAGTTTATGCCTTGGCTGACAAAATTACCACTTGCAGCATTGTAGCAAATCCATATAGCCTCTTGATTTAAAATGAAAAAATCATATTAAAATTTAAGGCAAAGGGAAAAGAATTAAAGAAACCTATTTGACATTTGTTGAAAGAATGTTTAAAAAAAACAAAAAAAAACGAAAACAAGTTACAATGTACTATTTTTTAAAAACAAGTCACAAAAACCTTACCTCAAATCAACAAGCCTCTTTGTTGCAAGCTTTTTAAACCCCTTGGCAATTGTAGTGGCTTAGGATTATCAAAAGGATGGAGTTTCAGCCCTAAGCAATTGAAAGTATGAAGGTGAGCGAGAAACTATGTAATGAGAGGTAAGTATGCAATGTGAGGTAAACATGCTGTTGTTCAAAAAGACTTTGAGAGTGTGATTTAGGGTTTATAATGTTTTAAAATATTTTAAAAGTCAAATTATGAGTCTCGTGAACTTTAGAAAATGTTTCCTTGAGTGAGTATGCACAAGGTATGGAAAAACAGGCATGGGTATGCCTGAGTTTTCATAGACCCATGCCTGTATTCTCGTATCTTGGGCACATCACAGAGGGACCGTACCTGTACCAGTACTTGGAATGTACCACACCAAGACTGGACCTCCTGCACATGCCTACTTGGCTCCATAGCCCACATTTTCGAGTACCCATGTCTGTTTCCTCATACCTTGGGCACACTGCAGAGGGACTGTACTCATACCGGTACCTTGAATGTACCATACCAAGACTGGACCCCTTGCACGTGCCTACCTGGCTCTATAGCCCGAGTTTTCTTGTATCCTAGGCACATCGCAGGGGGGGCATACTTGTACCAGTATACTGAATGTTCCATACCACAACTTGACCCCCCTGCACATGCCCACTTGGCGTTGTAGCAAAATTATGCTTAGCACATGAGAATAACCAATGTGATTCACCTAAATTAATTCATTGGGGTGTGCTTACTGTGGGATGTTGTGATCTTGATTAACAGAACCATCATGGTCTATGTATGCATTAGAAGCCCTTGCTTCACCTGTGACTAGCACAAGACTACGAATGAAGAATAGATTTTCCATAGGGTCATTGCAATCTACACAAGAGAGCAAAAAGCAAGAGAGTGCCCTGTGACAGCAACACCCCGTCGATCTTCATTCAAGTAAACCCCACATGGTCTATGTGTACTATCTTCTGTGAAATGTGATTAACATGTCAGAATGTTTGATCAACAATGTCGTTGTGGTCAGTGAACTGCACACCTTGCCACCATTGGAATATACTTATGGTCTGTATATCTGTGACCAAACACAGTGAGCAAGCATATACACTGCAACACATGCGATCGATCACCATGAGCTGCCTATGAGTATCTGCATGATAAATAACATATACATGTTGCCTGTGAACATCAATATGCACTTGAAACATAACAATCCAGGGCTCGGCAGTAATGCGAGTGTGACTAATAGCATTAGCATAGTTTAAAAACTAGCAGTATTGCATTTTGAATATTAGGATGATCTCAATTAAGTCGGAAGTAGTCAGGAAACATAGGGAACAATAAGCACTAGAGATGCTGCATTTGATGAAATCACCAATAATCATTAATCAATAACATCGCTTTTCAATGGCATTTAATTTGGGCATCTGATTCCCACAATTCTTCATGTTTGTCTAACAAATAGGTAAATGGGAGGTTCCCAAAATTTGTTCCAAGTGGTGCAATAAGAAATTGCATTTAGCTCCCAAATTGTTCTGCTACATGTATATGATATTATTATTAGATTTTCTCTATCAGCCACAGTCAAGCTTCTATAAGCATGGCAAAATTTAAGTTATACCCTGTATAATGTAAGGCCAGGTTTTGGTACACTCTTCCCTAGCATTTAACTTGGAACTTCTGCAGACTGAGTGAATGACCACAATTTTTATATATGTATTCTTTCATACGAATACAATGATCTATCTTTAATTTTTTCTGATATGTTATAAACAGTGGATGACATTAAACCAACCCAAAATCGTGCCAAATACTAATTTTGACAAGACATCTGCATGACTACTAACTTTGGCAAGGTATCTGCATGCCAAGTTTCTAACACTAAACTGAACATACAACATATGGGAACGTAGTGAGCTGACATGCTGATAGTTTTTTTTATTGATTTGGTAGATTCCCCTTATTAGATGTCCTTTGGCTCAGATGCCATGATCAAGGGGTATTGTTTCCATCGAATTCACCTAGGACTTGCACCCACAGAATTGGAAGTGATAGTATACCCAGTTTATCATATACCTAGGATTTGAACATGAGTCTGCACCATGAAAGCCCTGATGGTTTACCGGTTGAGCTCATTCCATTTGACATCAGCAGTTGTTATTTTTTTGCAGTTCATACTTTAAAGAATTTTATGAGGTAAGTTAATAACATATTTTAGCTCAGATGTAAGGATACTGGCTTCCATACTTTTACATCAGGCAAACCTCTTGTTATGTTTTGGTTTTTTAGCAATTCTGAAGATTGATGTCTCTTCTCTTGATTTTGGCAGTATATGACTGATGGAGTGCTGCTACGTGAAACTCTTCGTGAACCTGACCTTGACCTGTATAGGTATGAATCATCAGATAGCTGATAAATTTTAAAACTGATTTTTTGTGGTATAAAATAACAGGGGTATTATTTTTCTTCTGTTAGATAATTTGAAGAAACCTGAGCACTTTCCAGACGACAGACATACATACTGAGACCTATTGAAACACTTAATATTCTGAATCAAACTGATCGAGTTTACCATTTATCATTTAACTGCCATGTTATAGTGGTGGATGCCTTACAAATTTGTAGCCTTTAGTTTGTACAAATTTGCGAAAAATGATCTGCTCCATGATTTGACTTTGGAAGGTGATTAAAAATACTGTTGTAGTTACTTCAGCTTGTTCAAGGTGATTACATCCTTGGATTCCGTGGCATCAAAATGTAAAAAGAGGACTGATAACACCTTCTAAGAAACTTCCAGCAGGATTGCTGTTGGTCTTGACTTGGGCATACACAGCCTGTTGGCATTGACATATTCCTGTACATCTTTTATTGCCTCACTGTGGGTAGCCCCAGTTTTGTTCTTTCCCGGGCTTGCAGTCTTGATTTGCTCTTTTCTGTGACTTGGCACTTCTACACCGATATTCCTGATCGTTGAGGGCATACATTATTCTCTTTGCAGCAGGTTGGGTGAGAATCCTAGCTGATTTGTCTAGCTGGAATGAACAACTTTGGCAAATCTCGAGGATATAGGAGATCCATGTGCAAGAAAGTTCAATTACAAAACAGGTTAAGGTTTTGTAATGGTTGAGGGATGATGGTTCATCTCCCTTGGCGATAAGCGCATAGGTGATTGTTTGGCTTCTTTGTGCACGCTACAGTCCCTTACAAGCAACAATGTGTCTGGAGTGTGGTAGTGTTCTTTGTGTGACGTAATACTGAGGGAGACTGGTGTGCTGGCATTGGTCCTAATCAGACTTGGACCATTCACCCCTTACTGAGAAGTGATGGTTCTTATCACGTCTTTTGTTAGTTGTGGAAATTGAGTATGAGCTTGTTGGAGTTGTACCACTTAGCTTGATTCACGGACTATCCATCCTTGATGGTAGTGAACAACTGATATGTGTTTTGATGGGTGTGCATAGTATCAGTGCCAATGATATTTTGGTGTGGACCACAATTGATTAGTAACCAAGTCTAAAGGATGTTGAACTACCACGGGCTTGAGTAGAAGTGCATGCCCAGTGACCGATCTTTTGATGAGGACCTTCGATGAAGCTCTCTTTATGCAAAAGCATCCAAACGTCATCACTGGCTTTGAATGCATGTGATGTGTGATGCACATCATGTTACTCCTTGTACTTCTGTAAATGGTGAATTAAATCGGCCATACTTACCAATGCACTTGTTGGATGTGATGCAATTTTTTTTTCATCCACTTATTCCCCGTGCATGCTATAGAGAATCCGTGGGTGTGTACCAGGCGATGTCAAGGGTCATAACTGGCTGAGACCCAAGACATGTATGAAATGGATTATGCCCCACAGTCAAGACTGTTTCGGTACGGGTATGGGTACGGGTTCAGTATGCTGAAACGGCAATTTTTTAAAAACCTCAGGTATGGTACGCTTTTGGGTACATTATATATATATGTATATAAAATTATAAATTTAAAGAAGCATTTGCATACTTATTGAAATTTAATACTCATACAACTTAAAATCATTCATAGAACATGAAAACAAATTTCCAATACTTTGAGAATTGAGACTTGAGTTTCTATTGATTCATAAAGTTCAAAACATAATTGTTAATAACAAAGACTGTATTATAGATTTGATAATTCATTATTAATGCCTTAAGCTTGAGTTAGATGTCTCATTGGACATTAAAAAAACATTTAAAGTCATGAAATATTTTAATTCCTTTCTCAAACCAAAGGAGGGCAGAACAGCCTCTTGTCAAGGCAAGGATCTTGTCATTATATTTCTGATTCGACGAAATCGATTTGTAGGCTTGGCACCTAATGTCAAATGAAGAGAAGATAGGCTGCCCAACCACCAATTGCTTCACTTGTTCCCATGCCTTCCAAATTGACAGAAGAATAAAGGGCCCATGAGGAGCAACAAGAAAGCCCCCAAATAGTAAGTCAACCAAATGAAGTCCTTTTCGTCTCTCTTGACCCTTCAGAGCCTATTGGCAATATTGAATCTCACACGAACTTTCCAAAGTTCAATTCCAATCAATGCCCTTATGTTTTATTTATTTTTTTGCACCTAAAAAAAGGAAAAAACTGTGGGTACTCTTTTTTTTTTTTTTTTTGCACTTAAAAAAAAGAAAAAATTGTGGGTACTCTGTGGGTACGTACCCACAACATACCCAAGGCGTACCCGTACTTGTACCCGTACCCAAAATGTGCCCAACTTGGTATGAGGGGGTCTAGGGTGTTTCTGTGCAGTCTAGCCCATAGTATTGTGCATAGCTTTCTTATAGGCATGTTGAATGTATGGGAAGGTCTCATACCATTTGCGGGGGTGCACGTTGTTGGTGTGTGACAAATAAATAGAATTCGATTTACCACTTTGGATTGCCCATATGGTAGAGGATGGAATGAAGTAGTCTAGTCCAACCGAGTACCGAGTATCTAACATCTCCTAGAAGGTGTGAGAGAATGAAAGAACGAGGATTAAGCGGGATGGTGCGCACATCAACCGAGTTGCACTCGAACGGTAGCGTGACGAAGTTCCATGTAATAAGCAAGCATTCAACCATGAAATGTGCATGCAAAAGAAAATGGTATACTTATTCTCATAGATTAGAAAAAGAAGTACATATAGGAGTGTTGTATATAGGAGTGTTGTATAACTCCCAATGCATGACCATTATACCTCCACAAGGGAGAAGAGGAGTTGCATTCCAGAAATGGAAAATAACTCTT
The DNA here is from genome assembly GCA_019776745.2 of Taxus chinensis. Taxonomy (NCBI): domain Eukaryota; kingdom Viridiplantae; phylum Streptophyta; class Pinopsida; order Cupressales; family Taxaceae; genus Taxus; species Taxus chinensis. The sequence goes on from CM034156.1 coordinate 97,771,459, forward strand.
GTATGATGCATTGACGCACACTAACGTGTATGACATATTCTGTGATAGAATCTATCATACCCCCTAATGACACCTAGATTTACGATCTCACCTAAGTGAATGACTCACCAAGTGACGTGGACAATACCCTGAGATGACAAGGCAAATACCTCACACTAACACCCCCCCTTCATTGTAATTTAGATAGAGGCAAGGCAAGCCAGAAAGAGAAATGGATCCTGACAGCTACGTTTGATGAGGCACCCATGCACAACAATGATTTCAAGTAATGGAGGAAAACCTAGTGGGAAAAACATCCACTTACAAGAGATAAAAGACTCCCCTAATAACCTAAGAAAGATACGTCAAATGGGGCCCGACAACTAAAGGCCTGATAAAATACCCATGTACAAACTGCAATCTCTCTGGAAGAAGAGAAGAGAAGAGAAGAGAAGAGAAGAGAAGAGGGAGACTAGAGAGACGAAAGAAGATGCGAAGCTGCAATGGACTTCACCCAAGACGAGAGCACAAGTAATGATATTTGGCTTCAACGGAGGGTTCGGTGAAGTCTGCAACGAATTTGAAGTTTGAAACTCTATGAAGTTTCCAAGAAGAGTGTCAATGATGTGGTCTTTTGCCTGTAGATTGAAGGTCTATCTGCATCAAACAATGTTTCTGCCCTTAGGAAGGACAAAAATGGAGTACTTGAAGTCCGACCACTCCGCAAAGAAAACCAAAGGCAACAATACGAAGAACTCTGAATCTGGTCCACTGAAGTGTGACATAGGTTTGGCAAGTAAGTGCACAAGAATTGAAGGTAATGCCACAAAAGTAGAACTGCCAGAGTAGGAGAAGGGAACATCCGATGAAAGAATGCCCATGTGAAAAGCAACAACCCCCACAACAGTAGAAAGAGGATCCACAAGAGGAGGTGGATCACTGAAGGTCTCTGAAATAGTGGAAGTGACGAAGGTCCCAGAAGGGGCACTCCTAACAAAGGAGATGGACTCCTTTGAAACAGCTGTAGAAGGAAGAGAAACTCCTTGTACTGCAACACAAGTAGGCACTATGAAGAGACAATTAAGGTTTGACAAATACTCGTCCCAAACAGTTTACTCGACAAACATAAGAGCAATGTCGGATAGGTATAAATCATCAACACATGGAGTGAAAAAAACCTCACACACTAGATGTGGAAAGGAAGCTGACGCAATGAGAGTATACGGCTGGGAACATTTCTTCTTGATCTCTGATGGGAAAAAAGAAAAGTTCAACATTCTCTAAAAGGTGGCCGGGAGGAGAGGAGTCCTGATTAGTACTCTCGTCATTAGAACTAGAAGAACAAACCTCATCATTAGGAATGGGAACAAGAAAATCAGTGTCAGCAGAACTGTCATCACATGAAGAAGGAGAGGAAATAACTATATCAGCAAAAGAAACAACGACAATCTTTGAAGGGTCTCCAAATATGGATTTAAGAATGCTCCAAACAGTGCAAGGACATTCCATGTGTGCCACATGATGGTGGAGAGGCTTGGAAACACAAGTCAACAAGTGACTATAACCTGATCACAAGTGTTGAGTCGGGCTTCAAGATGATAAGGATTAGTGGGTGCAGGAACTTGCCCATACAAAAAGGGATGAAGGCCTTTGTGAGTAAGGTAACATTCCATGTAAGCACGCCAAGATGTATAATACTCTCTACCAAGAAGATGTGGAGGCTAAGAAGTAATCCTGCGAAGCTCAAGTCTGGAAAGAATATCCTCCATGGTGCATCCCAATGTTTTAAAAATCAGAACCGAACTTGGAACCGGCCGAGGGTCGGACCGGAACCAAACTGGAACCGGATCAGACTTTATGAATCAGTTTATTAAAAAATACATAAAATTTTATATTTTTAATGAAAACAATATATTTGAAAGGTTAAAAACCATGATTCCAACAATTACACACAAAATATGCAAAGTTTGCTCTTATATATATGTAAGAAAGGTGTTTATAGCAAAATGGCATGAACTCCAAGTCCAATACACAATACATATATCATATATGAGATTTCTGAAACAAAATACATAAACAATGAGGCTCTAAATGGCCTCCATAGTCCAAGACTCCAAAAAAACAACATGCTATGATCATTGATACATTACAAATACTACAAGTTACAAAACTCTAGAATAAACTAGATGACATCAATGATCAATCATCAAAATCTGCACTGCTGCTGGAAATGGGATCCTCAAGGTCATTCTCATCAATATCATTACCAGCCTCTGGCCCTGACTTGGACTCATCCAAATCCTCAGGTACATCTGCAACAAACTATATTGACACGAGTAGCACGAGTGCAACTAGTGCGTACTATGTCTCGTGATGGTGGCGGCGGTGCTGTTAATGGCTCATCATCCTGATCCAAACCCATCCACCCCAAGTCATCGGGATCAAACTCTGTTGACTGATTCTCCTTTACCCAATCGAAGGTTGGATCTATATCATCCAAGACAATGGGATTAGTATCAGGTCTTCGGTTTAGCAATTGGTTACGCCTTAGCTAAAGGTTGTACTGCACAAAGACAAGATCATTCAACTGTTGTTCCAAACGGTTTCTCTTCTTCGTGTGAATCCGCTCAAAGACAGACCAATTGCGCTCGCACCCAGAAGCACTGCAAGTTTGGCTCAGGATCCTAATTGCAAACTTTTGCAATTGAGGACACTGACTACCAAATGAATCCCACCAATGTGCTGCGATAAAAAATGTAAATGTTTAATTAGTAAACAATGACAAAAAGTTAAAAACACAAAGTTAAAAATTAAAAGTAAAACTTATAACTTAAAGGTTAAAGTTTAATTCAACAAATTAGATTGTCTTATGCTAAAAATTCATGATTATTCATTAAAAATTTTAATCAAATGAACTTCAAAAAATTTAGAATTGCTTACCTGGCTGGTCTACATCCTTTGCAATCTTTGCAAGGTTTTTCCCAAAGGTACCTGTGGCTCTGCTGAAGAAACTGATCTGTCGGTGAACCTCAAGTTGTTGTATCTCATCAGGGACCATGCACTCTAAGCACTCGTACAAACCATCTTTTACTTCTCCTGTTTGATCTTCTCCAAGCTGAGCTCTGTAATGATATTTTGGGTTCAAGAAATACCCAACTGCATGTATAGGGCGATGGAGTTGATTGTTCCATCTATTATCTATAATCTCCCATATAGGCCCATACTTAGTTACCCTGTCTTTGTATGCTGCCCTTATCTGCTCCTTTGCCTAATCCATAGCCTCATAAATATAGCCCATGGCTAATTTTTCCCCATCCACCAACCGCAACACCTTAACAAGAGGCGTCAACAACTTTCACAATCTCTGCTATTTTTTTCCAAAATAAATTGTCAAAAAGTTTCTTCTTTGTGTCTTTCCCATCTTGTTTGCGGCTCCACTTTGATGCATTCCATTCATCACTTGAAAACATCTTTTTCAAGTTCTGTTGTTGGGAAATAAGAGATTGCAACGTGAGGAAGTTTGTTGCAAATCTCGTGATGGCTGGCCTAACAAGTTCTCTGCCCTCAGTGTTCTTCCTCATTAGGTTCAATACCCATGAGTGATTGTAGATGTATTTGGTGATGCTTTTGCCATGCTCTACAATGTTCTTGATCCAATCTTTTTTTCCTATATCCTCAAGCATGAGGTCTATGCAATGTGCAGCACATGGAGTCCAAAATATTGTTTTGGGTTTAGCCTCTAACATCTTACCAACAAGAACATAGTTAGAGGCATTATCTGTGATGATTTGTACAACATTTTTTACCCCCACCTCTACAACAACCTCATCCAAAAGCTCAAACAACAAATTTGCATCTTTCACCCTATTAGATGCATCAACTGATTTCAAAAACATAGTACCTTGTGGACAAGAGGCAAGAAAATTTATTATGGTGCAGTTCTTGCCATCACTCCACCCATCTGACATAATAGTACATCCTGTTTTGGCCCATGATGCTTTACAACTCTTCAAATATTCATCTATGGATGCAACTTCTTTCTTCAAAAGTGATCCTCTCAAGTCATGCATACTAGGGCCTTTGAAGCCCTTACCAGCAGCAACAATGGAATCAAACATAGGCTGGTAATAAGGTGAGCGGGCAACATTGAAAGGGATATCTGCATCATACCACCATCTAGCAATGTATTCAAAAGCTGCTTCTTTGTATTGCTTCTTCCAATGGTTATCCAAGGTGGGCTGATTTTCTGTTGGAGGCACTAGCAGGTGTGGAAGATGGAAAAAAGCTTTGAATGTTCTTTCTTTTTTGAGGCCGGTTTTCTTGACTATGAGTGGATGGGGGAGGCATATACTGAAAGGGGTCTCTAACATGGACAGAAGGGTCAGAGCAAGATCCTTCAATACTCAAGTTATGTTCCCTCCTCCCTATTTCAGCTTCCATCTCTTTTTGCCTAGCCTTCTCTTCTCTATGTTTTTCAAGCAAGTTTTTCATTTACAACCTAATGGCATCAATATCAGGTGCATCACATGGGGTAACTTGGCCTCTTTGACCAGCCAAGTGTTGTTTCAACCTATGAATGCCCCCCCCCCCCCCCCCCCCCCCTGATGTGTTTCTTACAATATTTACAAAAAACTTGATTATCAATTACGTGTCTGCATGGCTCCATGTAGGGTCTTTTGTTTCGGGGGCCATTACAAATGCAAAGAAATCTGGAAATCCAAATAAAAACAAATTACATTTCAGATTTCTTATTTAATAAAATTTACAAATAAGAGGCAAGTTTAAAATGTAATATACCTTTCAATGTGCACACAAATGAGGTGAAGAAACACTCCAAGCTTGTATATGGGCTGCACCCTCCAAATGTAGATGTAAATGACCACCACAAAGAGCCCACGCTTGATGCCAAACAACCCCAACTTACTTCAAATGAACACTCTTCAATGCTGCCCCAAGCCTCCAAATCCTTGCAAATAAGAGAGGTGCTCACAAATAGAGGTGAGGTGCTCACAAATGGATGCCAATATCACCACAAAGAGCCCACAAGCAATGCCAAACAAACTCCAAGCCTCCAACTTCCAAGCTCACTACAAAAAATAAACTCTTAAATCTGCTCACAAATGCTCACAAATGCTCAATGAGAGAGGTGTGAAATGATAGGAGGGGGGGGGGTGTATTTATCATACTAAATTAGGGTTTAGAAGCGATTAAAAAATAAAAGAAAACATTCAAAAACGACATTTTTTTTATTAAAATCGCCGTAGCAAACCGCGCTAGGAAAAAAAGTACGAAACCGGATTGGTTCCGTATCGGTTTGAGACCAAACCGGCGGGTTTGGCCTCAAACCGGTCGGGCGGTCCGAGTTCTTAGAGGCCGATTCATGCAATTTTTTTTGGTAAACTGGTCGAACCAGCCGGTTCCGGTTCCGGTTCGATCGGTTTTTAAAACGTTGGTGCATCCACAAAAAGAGCAAAGAGTGTAGAAGAGTCACAAGGACAAACACGCTCAAATGGATGTCAGACTCGGCTGAAAATGCATCCGAAATGCAAGAAAAAAGATTGCCAGAATACTTCCCTTTTTATAGCTTCCATATGACGTCGGAATTCATTAAAAACTTCCTATATGTAATTGTCCTCTATACACTATAAATAGAGGAAGAACCTACGGGTTAAAAAAGGTGAATTTGTAATCAACATTCTTGTGTTCTAGACTTTGAGCTGAAACCCTTGATATTTTTATGAAAGCTAAGGAATTGAAAGGAGACAGATTTCCGAAGTAGACTTTGTGAACAACGGTAAACATTTGTTTCTTATTTTTGTGTAGATCTTTGCATAAACTTTGTGTTATCTCAGAGTCTAGATTTGAAACTTTCATTCTCTTTAAATTCTGTATAAGTGAGATCTGTTTGTTTCAATCTATGTGCATGAGACCAACTCACTAGCGAACTATTGGTTGGATTGCAGCATCTTCTTTGATTTCTTCTCCGGATTCAATTATTTCCCCCTTTTGCAAATATTTCTTTACAGCTGCTTACTTGTTGCAGAATTGCCTAAAAGCTATGGCTCATGAACCTTGCAATTAGGAAGTAACAGCCCACGAACAGCTACACTCCCAAAGATCCATAATTGATAGAAATCTTACACGGGAGCCTCAGTTTGGTAAATGAGGGAGATTTATCTCAATGAATGCTTAGGTTTTCAGTTGTGCAGAAAATCTAGCCAATAGAAATCTCCTGTGTTATGTTTGGATCTGCCAAAGTTGCCAATTGATTTGCTAGTGTAAAAAATGACACTCCATTATTTCATTCTTTTCCTTGAATCGTCCCTTGTTAAAAATTATTTTTAGCTTCCTGTTTCTAATTGGAAGCCGAAGCTATGAATGAATTAAATTAGTGCAATCAAAATGATCCACTTGACTATTTCTTTTCACTTCCTTGAATAGGCTTGTTGAAAAGTATTTTCAAAGCGAGTTCCATGTCGGCTGATTTTACTTTTGAAGTGACCTGCTTTTTTGTAGGAGTTGTTATTGTCCTTTTTGTAGTTGTTGGGTTTTCATCACTTCCAGATGTTTGCGATTGGTGTTTGCCGTTGGGCTTGAGGAGGACTTTGTGAAGGGAAAAGCATTGCAAGATGTCCATGCTCATGACAGATCTGAAATCTTAAGGGATGTTCTCATAGTCCAGTGGTTGCTCCTATTCAATTTCTCTTGTTTCTCGACAATTAATATATCAGACAAAGTTTTCTCCAAATCGAGAATGATAGATGTGAGCATAGTTTGAGTATCTTTTTATTTCTGATGAAATATGAGTTTGCCATATATTCCCCTATGGAATTTCCATTCTTTTTCACAGCTTTTCCTTGCCAATATTTGCTTGGGAGTAGGGGCCAATGAACTGTAAGTGCCAATATTTGCTTGGGAGTAGGAGCCAATGAATCGTAACTTGGACAGTGCTTGGTAGGTCCTTTGTTGCGTCAAAAGTTCGAGACATATATTTCATAAGTAGAGCTCATTTCTTCATGGACTCGGGTCTTCCTTGAAATTTTATGTCCTATTTCTTCGTTGAAAAGACTGCCACAAAGTTACATGTTGGCATCATTAAGATTTCAACCAAGCTGGTGGATATCTAGTTTTCTTGTGCTCATATCCTTAAAATGTTTGGTGTAGTGCTCATTCTTTTAGCATCAAGATCCTTTGCTCCTTTTTGTCCATTGAGAATGATATCTTAGGTGGAGAATCCATCTTGACGTAGCATCTATTTTTGTTTTTGGTGGGAAAATTGGGCCTAACAATTGTTTTTTTAGCAATGATACCTAATAAACCCTCGGACTATTCCCAGTAGATTTTTAAAGCTTCCTTGGAAACAATGGATTGGCAGTACCTATTTGGATGGTGGAAAGTTCCCTAGGAGGAGGCTATGGCTCCACCCCCACATTATAATTATAACAGATTCCACCTAGTACCTCTAAGCATCTCTAACTTTCACGTAGGTAAGAATAATGAAAACTGCACAAAAACGTGAAACAGCGGTGCTTCATTTATTTAGGTAGTGGGGATTCTCCTCCTTCCTCTAGCTAGAATTTTCTGGATATCCCTGTAATTGCAGTAGTATGTGAATCCCAACAACATCGCTCTCATACCAAACACAAACAGAACAAAAATCAACCATGAGATTGCGTGTATGTGCAAACTCTAGTATAATCTACAACACGACAAGTTTCCCATTTAGATGGTGAGTGTTATGCAACCTTCAACTACCAATTGTACCTGTGCACCTAGCAACAAGATAAAATACCAATGAATCTAATGCTTGCACATAAAAATTGCATGAGTTAGTACAACAGACCACCTTAGGTCTGATGTGGGTTAAGACCATCACCAAATCACCCAATTGTACGTTCACCTAGCAACAAGATAAAACACCAATGACTATAATGCTTGCACATACAGATTGCATGAGTTAGTACAACAGACCACCTTAGGTCTGATGTTGGTGAAGACCATCACCAAATCACATCTTTTGGATGGGCCTTCCTTCATGTTTGTCTCCCTGTGGCATCACTTACTCGCGACTTGTACCAACTTCACCTCCATCACCCAACAAATTAAATAGTAAAATAATCCACTGATGTATGTTTCATTCATTTCATTTCATTATATGTCACTTGATCTACCCCAACCAGGGTTAGTTATTACCCCAACCACCAAGTTATTATATGATCTCACGGGGTTTAAGATTTCATTTACTTATCTCTCATAACCTTTATGGGTTTTACTCCTAGTTCCTTTTATATTCTAATAAAGTATGACCAAAAAGTGACAGATGAGACCATTGATTACATACAAGTTAATTGGCACCAAATGTGTGTATGCAACCTTGTCAAAATGAGTGCAAAATACATTTCCTTCACTATCTAGTGCTATAAAAGTTAGATCTATTACAAAGTTACAAAATGAACAATTTGGAGTATATACAGTAACGTATAGCTAAGAAGGATATCGACCATATTCTGCATTATTTATGTAATGAAATCGCTTTATTCGTACAAACACACTTAGTTGTGTAGTAAAGCTAGTGAAAAAGAATGTAGACTTGGCACAAAGGTATCTTTTAAAAATTATATCCATACCTCAAGTTCACAGCAATTGAGTCTTCCATTTCCCTAGCAGAATCCAAGAGTCGTTCTGCTTGACCATGACAAGACTCGCTTCTGAGGAAAATAATAGACAATAAGTACCTATGATGGACATCTTTAAAAATCCTTAGCAACAAAATTTCATCAACGATTACATGTTGACATGGATAGGAAATTTGTTTTTCTACTTCAAATGTGAATTCTAATAGATTTTTTGTTTAAACAACTATTTACACATCATTAGCACATCTATGTTACAGGGTAATAAAGCATTATCATAATTTTACATTGATGGTATGATACACATACACATAAACAATAATAATCATCCATGAATTAACACAACAAATAGAACTGCAAATAAGAATTTGTATAATTCAATTAGATTTGTGCAAGGCTTCGTGAAAACAGATGAAAAGATGCATGATACATCTATAATATTTGATCCAACCTTCTAGGTTGATATAATACATATTTATACAATTTCTTTGCAGAAGAAAGGATAGAAACCATTATAGAAGCTACAATGATTATTCTTGGTGCCATTCTTAGGCGTTGACACTAGAGTGTTCAAGTGATGTTGATGCATAGAGCTGTAGTTGAAGCTTTGGTAAGCAGGATGATGTATGATGCTAACGACAGTTGTGGAACTCAAGTTTTGGTACTTTACATCTATGATTCTTTTCTAACAAATCCATTTTGAGATTTTAAAGAGAACATTTCTTGCAGTCCTTTTATCATGTATGTGTTTATTTTGTGCTTGAAACAATGAAGAGTTTCAGTTTACACCTCTTAGTTCCCTTTTGAAGATTTTTTTTTTTTTTTTTGGTACAATATGAATCTGTCACACTCATGGTTGCAATTAGATTCACGCTTCCTATTTAACATGCTTAGAGAGTGTCCTTACATGAACTAAAAGAATCCCAAACCTCTCAGGATTGAAGAAACCACCATTCTTTTTGCCTATACAGTCTGGGAAAACCGCTACTATTTCCAGGACATAACTACTAGGGGCAGTTGCATAACTGCCATCTATTTAAATTGGCCCAATTGCCACAATACAAGAAATAATCATGTTCAGCCTTGTTTCTGACTGATTCTTAGTTGATCTCTGGTTGGTTGAAGAAGAGTTTTATTTTTATTGGTCCTACAAAAACTTAGTTTTTGAGCAGATGTGGGAAGAGTTGTCTCACTTTCTCCTTGATGTACCAACTTGCTTACCTTGTTGTTCTCCCCTTGATGCCGATCTATGAAAGACTCCTAAGGCTCTCTTCTAGTCTATCTGACCTCATGCTGTGACACTGCATCTTCCTCTCACTTTCCTCGTGCATCCAAGATAAAGTCTTCTATAGAGGATAGCAATTGTACTTTCTCTTCCTTATCTAACATCGATGAATTATATAGGGGCAAGTTTTCACAATTTACTACTGAGTACATCCACATGAATAAGGGCAAATCAAGTTTGAAAGCATTCCCTCTAACCTTCTTCAAGATGGTGTGTGGCTGAAACTTGCTACTTTTTGTTCACCTATCACAACATCAAATGGGTGAGTAGGCAATAACTACATACACGCTTGTAAAGGTTACTTGATGGTGGATGTATGTGTTGCCCTACTGTACGAGTATATGCCAAAGACTCAACCCAATTCCTTGTATGCTTGGTATAGCTCCTTATCAGCTGTACCAAAGTCCTATTCACAACCATAGTTTACCCATCGGTTTGACGATGGAAAGCTGTGTTTCTGTGGAGCTTGGTATCCATATTGGTCAGTGGTCCAAAGCTTCCCAAAATAATTAGAATCTTTGTTTCATACAATAGAATCACACCCAAACTTTGGAAAGGAACAATTCAGCTGCTTCATTCCGCTTTATTGTCTTGTTACATGGAATTAAAACACACATCTTATTCAACCATTTTACAACAACATACGAACGTAGTTTTCTAAGTCTTGGGGATGGGGTTTCCAGGACGGCAAAATATTTTCCAAATTTTGGGGATGGCAGGTGGACGGCTATTAAAATAATATATAAAGATTAATAATAAATAGTTTAACTTTATTCAATGAAATTTACGGATTTAAACTGTATTTAATGTAATTTAGATACTTTCAATATTATAATTTAATGTACTTGGAAAAAATAACAGCTTTTATAAAGTTTAAACACCAGAAATTTTTTGAAAGATTTGAAAAAATTAGATGTCATCCCCTCCAAGTCCCCGAAACTTTCTGGACATCTGGGACATAACCAGAATATAGGGGATGCGCCCCTGCGTAACATTGCATATAAATAGTCTGCCCATGCTGACATTGACAACCTCCCACAAAAACCATAGAGATGCTTTAACTTTTGCATGGTCTAATAGGTACACGTAGAGGCACATACAACCCTTCTTTCCTAAGCTTGGGCTTGCTTGTACAACACAATTTACACCCTTTACTGAATCTAGCTATTTCTTGTATATCAGGCCAATACCTTTCCAAGTAAACTTTAACTTTATTCAAAGAAATTTACGGATTTAAATTGTATTTAACGTATTTTAGATATTTTCAATATTATAATTTAATTTACTTCGTAAAAATAACAGTTTTTTAAAAGTAAAAACATCAGAAAACTTTTGAAAGATTAAAAAAAAATAATGGGAACATTCCCTCTGAGCCCCCAAGTCCTCGAAACATTCTGGATGTCCGGGACATCACCAGAATCTAGACCTTTCCAAATTAACTATGACCTTACCAACAACAAAATGCCCTAAAAATTCGGAAGCATGTGCTTCTCTCATCAATTGAAGTCTTTTCCCCCTTTGGCACACACAGTTTGCCCAACTTGAAGAGGAGCCCATCCTCAAGGCAGCATTCACCATTGCCTTCAACATCAATCTTCTTGGCCTTCAACTGTTCAAATGACTCTCCAACGTCTGTATCTTGTGCAGTGCTCCTTCAAAAGCCTCTTTTGTGAAAGGTTCAAGTGGTGATGTTGTTTCGAAAATTGAAACTTGCTTTGTAATTGGTGGCCTATATAGCATATTTGCCACAATATTTGTTCTTCCTTTCTTGTATTTGATCACCAATTGAAAATGTTGAAGAAAATCCATGCACTTAGTGTCTTGCTTGCTGCGATTTATTTCATGCTCGCAACTATTGAAGAGGTTTGTGGTTGGTATGGACAATTGTTTCATTTGCCTAACAAATAATGCTTCCATTTTTTAATTGCTTGAACTAGTGCACCCATTTCCTTATTATATACAAGAGACCCTCCTATAGCGTGCTTGCTTGCATCCGTCTCAATCTCGAATGGCTGCTACAAATTAGGAAGAACCGACATTGATGCTGAGTGGTGCACGACTGATTTTATAATACAAATATTCAAGAGCACAGCTATGTTCCTTATCCCAAGGAAGACTCTTACCACTTGTTGAGGTGCTGCAATTGTGAAGGAAGCTTGAATGTACTTCTTCATGAACTGTAACACTCCAACTAAACCTCTAGATTCTGTGGCACTCCTAGGTGTGGGCCGATCAGCAATAGGCTCAACTTTTACTGGATCTGCTCTTAGTTCTCCTCCAACTACATGCTCCAAGTAGACAAGTGGTTGTTTTGCGAGTTCACATTTTTTCTTTCAACATTTGCTTCAAACGAGTTAAGAGTGCTACATCCCATAGATATTGTCTAGATAACACTATTGGTGCATATATCTATGAAAGGCCTGAATTCGTCATTCATCAATCTCATCAAAGTAGCGGATGCATTACAATATCACAAGGATGAACCGACCATTCATACAAGCCTTATTTTGTCTTGAAGGCTGTCTTCCAAACAACATCTTCCTTCATACAAACATGATGGTACCTGGATTTGAGATCCAAATTTGAGAGATATTTGGCATACTGAAGCTGGCTCAACAAGTTAACAATCTGCGGAATGGATATCTGTTTTTGATGATGATCTTATTCAAATCTCTGTAGTCCACGCACTTTCTCCAATCTCTGTTTTTCTGTATCATCATAATGGGTGACCCACATGTTGTAATACTTGTTCTAACAACTCTTGAATTTGTTTTTTCACTTTTTGCTACTCTCTAAAAGTGACTCCCTGTACCAACCAATGTTAGGTAAAGGAGATTTGGACAGCAATTGAACCTCATGCTCTACTTTCCTTATTGGTGGAAAATCTTTAAGAGTTGGAACACTGCTTGAAAAGAAATCAGCAATTTATCCAATTATTTCAATCCCTTGTCAGTACAATCAACTTTAGAAATTTCTAATACACCATCTTGCTTATCCTTCAAAAGAAGTAAACAAAATCGCCTTTTTGCTTGAATGATTCTTTTGGATTGGTTGACATTTACCATGACAAGTATGGGCTTTGCTTTGATGTGCCTTGATATAATTGATCCCCATGTCACAAGGTTCTCTAAACTAACAGATTTTTTTCGAACTTCGCTCAACCTCCTTTATCGATCATGAACTTGAACTTTATCAATTTTTTTTACATGGGTAGTTTTTGAGATGGATTTCCATTATTTTGTAAATATGTGTAAATATATGGATGTACATTCTGAAAGCAAAGAACGTAAAGCCCTCTCTACTCTGTCCTTGAGACATATTTATTTAAGAAAATAAAAAAGATAAAAAAATTCTCTTGTTCGAACTTAAAGGCATTTTATATTATATATTTAGCCATTGGCGAAATTAACTGAAGTTTATACTCATCGAACATGAACTAGAACCTTGTGACTTAGCAAGTTGGTCCCATCCTTCACGAGGCTCTTCTTTTTATATGCCAAACTTCTTCGCCAAAGAACAAACCACCATGTCCTTGGATGCTTGGTTTGTATCTGTGAGTTCTTGTTGTTTGGTGATAACATTTTGGGAGGTAATGACACTTTCTATGCTTATCTTTAAGGAGAACCCTCTTTTGGTAAGATTGTCTTTACTTTCAGTGGTCAGCTCCTTCACCTTCTGATTCCACTTGTAGAAATCTCAGGTTCACAAGGTAGCAATTCTTTTTGTTTTGATCTTGTCATTGTCATACAAATCAACCGCAAACCATCCATGATAGCCAAAGATTAAGCTTGCTCTGACACCAAAATATTATGTAAACTCTTGAATGTAATAACTTAATTTCTTGACAACTTGAATCATGGTGTACAATTCTTTCTCACAGGTGGAGTATCTCTACATCGTGTCACTGAAATTTTCAGAGTGTTACACGATCAGGTGTAAATCTGATTGCGTATTGCACCGAGTGCATAGGCTGATTTACTCATCTACTTTGAAAGTATTGTGATATCTTGGGGCGCATGATTTGATTTAGCAGACATGAAATGTGAGAAAATCTAAGGACGAACCCACACTTTAAGTGGAAGCAGAAGTTTGCATGTCCAAAAAGACTTCTGCACTATGTGAGGTTGTGTTGTAGCCAATCTTGGATTACTTTGATCTTCTTTGGGTCTACATGACTACTGACACAGTCATTGGTAATAGGAATTGCCTGGGGACTGTATTTGTGCAGCCCCAAGTGTACGTGTGCAACATCCTTGATGTGCACCTCTTGTGTCTTGTTGATTAAACTGATAGGTGCTCTACAATGGCAACCATAAGGGGTGGTGGTGGACTGTAATGTCCATTAGTTATTAACAATTAATTTCTGGCCTTAAATTTGACATTCATTTGGTTGTCATAGGGAACCGGAAATTTCAACCTTAAATTTGGTGACCATTTGACCATCATTTAAAAGTATTTTCTTTTTGGACTTGAGATTGATCTCTCAGCATTTTTTAGATAGATCTAGCAGGTGTATTTGTGCAAGTTGATGAGAATGTCATCTAAGTCGATGATAACAAAGGAATTTGTGAATGACCTTATGATCTTGTTCATCGTCCTCAGTATTGCTATTAACACATTGGTTGAGCCGAACAACACAATCAACCATTTTTATAACCCTTGGTTATGAACATTGTCTTCCAAACATCATCAGAATTGACAGGATTTTTTCTATAATTTGATTGGTTGATTTTGGTGAAATACTGTGCATCCCGGAGCTGGGTCTAGAAGGTCATCTATGTGCGACAATGGATATTGGTTCTTCATTGTAGTTTTGTTGAGCGAATGATAGCCAGTACACAAGTGCCATGAATCTTCTCTCTTTTGTTCAAGGAGTCTCAGGTTGTATTTGCTCTTGTATTCTCTGCCGGATCTTCTCGTTCTCCCAAATCGATTTGCAGTAGGAATGGTTGTTTGAAAGTGGAGATCTCAGAACCAGGTCGGTTCGACGTTTCTATGCACAATGTGTTGGGATGCCTTTGGGCTCCTAGAAGACATTTCTATACTACTGAAGTGGTTGGATGACTTGTTTTTGTTGCGTTGTGTTCTGCACAGAGTGTGTTGGGAGGTTGCGCTAATCAAGGTGCACTGGTGTCTTTGGGAAAACGACGAGTAAAACGAATGTCTGTGCATGAGACATGAGCTTCTTGCATGGGTTGGCAGATAACAAGGTGATTTGAGTCTTCAAAAGAGATTCTAGAATTTGGTAGATGCAAACATTCACTTTGATAGACCAGTGATGCAGCTTAGCCTGGTAGGTACCATTTCAGTCAGACATATGACTTTTTGAAGAGGATGTGACAAATATTTGTTGGCGCTACATCGTAGGTTACTGTATCGCGCATGGAGTTGATGCCATACTTGAAAGTAGACTTGTGCTTTACAAACCCCAATTGACCCGACTTGAAGCAAGTGAATATGGTTATGAACAGGGATAACTCTTGAGGCCTAGTTTAACAAACACCGAAATATGAACCCCAGAATTTTTGAGTTTCTTTGCCTAGAACGACCATTCAAACTAAGAATACATACTTGGTTTAGATAAGTAGGCCCACTTTAAGTATCAAAACCCTATTCCAGCATGTGCATCCATACTGAGATGAGTCGTCTACCCTTTACCAGATAGGCATATCTCTAAGGAGTCAGTGGCCTAGTTCTATTTTGACTTTGAACACCACAGACGTTTAACCATCCGCATCTTACCGTTTATGATTATTAATTATGACCTCAATCATTATCATTTAGGCATATTACCAAGTCAAGGGGTAGAGAAAGTGTTGCATTACTGTCTTTACCTGTTGAACAAACCTTCATATTATAAAGTTTATGAGTGGTCTAAAGGAAGTCAAGGAAAACTCCAGCTCTCATTCTTGTCTCAACCAAGAGTCCCTTAGTTCTAGATTGATAGTAACAGAGAATAGATACAAAACACTTTACATCTCAACCAACTGCTACTTTAAGCCACCATTGACTTGGCTAGCGTCTCCAGGACAACAGCACATGTAGTAGAGATTGGAGGAGTAATAATTTAGAATGAACAAGAGGTGCCATTTAGTTTGTACAGATTGCAGATATCCCATTTTCAACAAGAGGATCATGTTACAGGCGACTGTATTTCCACATAATGCAAGATCTACTTTACAATCCAAGAAACAACTCTGATCTTCATTTTTACTCCAAAATGGAGTCATGCCTTGATAAGGTTCTCTGTGTCTAGCATACAACTTACTTTAGGTCCTTAGGAGTATCTACTAATTTTCTCATAATAGCATACAGGTAAGAGCATTAGTCAATGACTTAAAAGGATGCTACCAATCCAAGGAGCAACAGAATAACTAAGGGAAATTTAAGTATTATATCCCACTTTACTTTACTTAGTCATGCTTACTTTTCATTAACTGCAATTTATGCAACACAACTAAGGAAATCACAGTTCCCACACCAAACAGGCCATACCCAAGCTTCTAGAATGTAGGACAGATCAAGCAGGGTCTTTTAGATTCTTAGGTCAGAGATATGCTAGAGATGACAATAATCTTCTCCTTTATTAAGAGGAATACCAACTCAGCAGACCACTTGGTAATGAATGCCAGTCTTACTTTATGGCTCCAATAATCCTAGATGAAATTCTCTACTTTAAATTCTACCGAAACTTTACTGACTCTGCCCGAGGAGAACTAGGCTCTGACAGTCATGCAAATACAAGTCAAGGAGTCCAAGATGGTTATATCCAGGACCCACATTCTCTTTGTAGTCAACACAGGGTACCATAACATCATTAAGTCATTAAGCTCAGGTTTTAACAACAGGGAATCTCACTCACGAACAAGACAACTTTTGGGAAAACAAATTTGAAATTGTCGAAGCACATCATTCAATGGTTTGTGGTCCACATGAATATTTGGATCAATGTGGTTGATTGAGTTGAATTTGTAGGAGGCTAGTGTAAACAGAGGAAGGAGACACAATCCAACATCAAGTTCGATGCTAATTCAGAGGTTGTAGTCTGTTATAGTGGTAAAAACAATGTGTGCCCAAAAGAATACATAGCCTAAAAGGTTGTTAGTCATCAGTGGTAGTGATAACATACTCCAGCTCCAGAAGATTCAGAAATCTGTGCCAAAAAACTAAAGTCAAGAATGGTGACCAGTGGTAGTGGTGACTGTTTTTCTGGTCGTGATCAAGTGGCAATGATCAAGTACAATGGCAGCAAACATGATGTTTAATGAGATGGACAACACCCACTAAAAGAACGATAAGGACCCAGTCTCACTATTTAGATTTGTACCTTTTCGATGAGGCTCAACCAACAAGAGGAGCAAGCCAAAAATAAAGTGGAGGCCCATTCCACACTTATGTTACTCTATAAATTAGTACGGCCCAGTCCAATTGATATCATTGTGAACAATTGTGTCATTGTTCCCAGCTCTGAATACTGGATGGAATGTGTGTCCCTATCTCTAATTAAAATTGTAGTGAGGTCGTTTGCACAACCTCTATTAGATTGGCGATATGTTGCCATCTAATATTGTTCGACCCAAAGTGGAATGTGTCCCAGTTCTCTTGCATTACCATTCCTTACCCTTTGAACTATGTGTGTACTAAGGTGTGGAATGCTGGAGATGTAACTTTGATTGCTACATCATAGTTGATGTATTAATCTAATTAGCTATGTTATTAGGTGTATTTGAGTTGTGGTAACAACTCAGCTTTAGAATAGGAAGTGTGATTAGGATGAACGAGAGTTTGTAGGTTATAAGATGAGATTTGACTCCACCATTGTAGGAGATCAAAGCCTACATATGTAACTCCCAGTTAATGAATTAATCGACTATCGAGGTATTAGTCTGTGTATTTTATAACCTCAGACCAAATACAATAATTTATCCATAGTGGCAAGGGCCTGAGGTCTGCAACAGTACTCTTAGTGGTTTATGAGTACAGTGTTTCTAAAGCAGGGTTCTCAAGTGTAGAATAAAGACAACAAATCACTCCTAGAACACCCTTGGGTACAGCCAGAAAAATATTCAGAGCAAATACAGTCTTCCTCTACATGTAACCAGAGCAATTTATTTAAGATCATCCACTACAGTCAAATAGAGAGTAGTCATCAATTTCAGGTGGACATAAGTAGAAATGCAACCATGAGAGGCAAGAGAGGGATATCACCTGGTAACTCTTCATACAGAAGTCAGGGTTTCATGAAGCACACAAGTACATATTCTTCAAAGCGAGTCTCATATGAACCCAGGTTCAAAAAAGGTTTAAAATGCCAATTTCCTAAAACATGGGCTTGACTACTGAAACCCAGATCCTTGGCTAAGGACAACAATTGACAAGTAGCCTAGTAGGTGATGTCACAGTACCACTGAATTCTACCCCTTTTCTATTCTTTCTTCACAAGAGCGAATCGAATTTGATCAGATTAGAGCCAAGACACCAACCCAGGTAAGTATGAGGATGAAACAACACAAGGGCAGAGAGCTCAGCACTTAAATCAACATATGCTATGACTTGGAGTTTAAATGTTTTATGAGTATATCAGCATAACTTACACAAGCTAATAGGGTATGGGACATGGCACAAAGGTCTTCATATCCACACAAGGTAGGACTCATGTCCACAAGTTCAATTACCTTTGAGGATCAAGACAAAATAAACCTAGAGCTCGTAACAATGATTTAAGAACAATGATCTCAGGACAAGGTTAACCATATCAGTTGCAAGGACAATAAGAAGGCTAAGCATCATACTAGAGGATAGTACAATGATTTTCTATAACACTATCCCAAGGGTTCAAGCTTTAAAATACTGTCATGTATTACATACCATTGCAAATATTATGTTTCAAATTGAATCTAGAATTGCACCAGACAAGGTAGGTCAAAGCATGTACCTATTTACAACCTTCACCATTCCAGTCAAGAATGAGCAACAACAATTTTGCTTCATATTATATTTCCTGAAACAAAAGCACTCTATAGTTTTATTGATTTCTGTCTCCAACATCAGTCTTCTTCATTTCAGACTTCAGTATATATATCTTCTAACTCAAGACATCAATGCAGAATAGACTTCAATATTACAGTCTTAGTTTTGGTGACAAGTAACTACAACTCAGGTTTATTCAATATTCGAATAGAGTCCACCCCTACCGAGATAAGTTACAAAAGAGAAAGAGCACATCAACAAGTTTGGATTGTCACAGGTCATCGAAACATCAAGGATCTCTAGCCACAACAGGTGTATTTGCAGGCACACTGGTAGGGACAGATTCCCATGTATGATCTCATTTCACAGAAGGGAAAGACAAAGACCATATTCTGCTCAAAAGTCTGTTCTCTATATCATTCCTTAAGGCACACAAGGAACTTTATATTCATCCATCGTTTCTATACGTAGTAAGTTTTCTTGAATGCCAGTGACATGCACTATAGTAAAATTAACATGCAAACAGGGTCAGCCCAAGGCTGGTGATTTCCAAACTCCCAAACTAACACAAGAAGTCAATGCAAGCATCAAAACTTGCTGACAAGAATTCAAGGATCTTCAATTCTTTATGAAACCATTGTAACTAATCGCAACTTCTTTTTCTTGAATACCATCAGCATAGAAAAGTAATACATTAAGATTCGTGTAATACAACTTACCAACAGCAACTATGCATCTATATTGATTGCAGAACATTAATTTAATAATATCTATACAACTATTTACCTCAGATACAAGTACTACCAACGGAACAATAGTACCAATAAGAATATCAATTTATTTACTCACAGTTAGTCCAACCTCAGTCATACAAGTATCTGTCACAAGTGTAGACACCTAAAATCAGTTTACGCAGTTTTAATACTTGAAAAGTACTAACTATCCCTTTTCTTGTTAATTGACGACACTTTGTCAATAAACCACCATCTTTCCTCTATTCCCGTTAATTAATTACATTTCTCTAATTAATTAACCTTCCTATCACTTAGGATGCCAATCTACGACCTTTTGTTAATTAATGTCTGCTTCTATCTGGGTTAATTAATTATTAATTAATTACGCCCGTTAATCTAAATCAATGAATTCCCGTTAATTAATTACATTTTGCTAATTAATTAACCTTCCTATCATTCAGGATGCCGATTAACGACCTTTCGTTAATTAACATTCGCTTCTACCTAGGTTCAATTAATTATTCTTAATTAATTACGACCGCTAAGCTAAATCGAATAAATCGTCATTTATTGGAGCTATTTCCTTTCTTAAAATCCCTCAGAATCATACTAACTTTCTTCAAATAAGCCTCTATAGGCATACCCCCTAGCCTATGAATTAACCAAATTTGACTAATTATAACCACCCTTTTCAACTCCCACAAAGTGCTACACTACTTTATTAATCCATATGCTAACTCACCTGGCCTTTGGTTAACTAAACTAAAGTCCTACTTTGGAGTTTATCCCACATTCATCAATTTGCTAGCCTTGCTAGTTCTGGACAATCTATATAACAAACCCTCCCCCTTACCTTTCTTCTTACACCTTATGCTTGGCATATAGGATAAACTATAGTCATTTTGATCTTGAGCCATTCTCCATTGAAGTTTTGAAATATCTTATCCATCTTAGTGCATCCATTCTCTCAAGCTTGAAGTAGCATGGGAAGATCCAAAAATGATTTTGTAGCCATGTTTTGGGTGAGATTCCATCTCTCAAACCTTGAGGATCAAGTAACACTCCACTTCTGATTGCCTAAAGTGAACTAAATAAGCTCGTTATGTTTTAGATTAGCAATCTAGACAGAGTAAGAAATAGACTTAATATGCATGTTTGATTTGAGATTCAAGTTTTCATGCATTTGAAGAAGTTGGTTTCTCATAAACTCTTATCTTGATGGTTCTATAGTAGGTTTGATTAGTTTTGCTTTAGAAGCTACTAGGTGTTAGCTTTCAATTCATCTAGCATGAGCAAATTTCTATATGTTCACAACATTGTGTGTTACAAGTTTCCCCATAAAACGTTCCATACACCACCATCAAGGACCAACTATCGAGCAAAGACAAAGTGTAACTGTGCACACTAACGGATACGTTTTTCACTGATACAAGCATTAGCACTTTCCAATTACACACTTTAAAGGGGAGCAATGTCAGATACTCAAATTTGGTCAACTATATCATTATGCAAAATGACAGCATTTGAGTTTGTGTCCTGATGCTAAGACAACCTGCACACATTCTATGGCTTAATCAACATCTGGGCATCTATCTCTCTCTCAAATACATCCTGACTTGCTCATCTTTGAAACCCTATTCGGCTTTATACAAATCTCATCTAGGGTAGAGGTGTTGAATCTTACACACTACACACACACCATAATCTCAGACCCAAGCAATCCCAAATTCCTATACCTTAAGAAGAATCATTTAGCATCATTGTCTTCCTATGCAAAACGTATACAGGCTCATGGCCATAGTAAGAAAAGGTATGAGTAACTATGCCTAGTATACATGTATACAAATTCAAACAGAAGTTCCAGTCTAAGCAACCTTTTTTTCCAATTGCAAATACGAGTTATGTGTGTATGCTTTTCCATCTTCAATCTAAGTTGTGCCCTCCCCTAATGTGTATCTTTTAACACATGGAAGTCTATATAAATAAGTCAATTGCACATCATAACATCCCCTGGTATTCTCATGAAACTCCCATTATGGTTTATCAACATTCTGGGAACACCCAATTGACTCTCATATCAATTTTCAGGTTTAAACATATTCCACATCAGATTGAGAAGCCATTTTCACACATAAGTGCTAAAGTAGTCAGCTTCTCAGGTTCAATAAGTCTAGCTTCCTCCCTGTTAATAATAAGTACCTTTCAAATATTACATTGGATCCTTATATTTCAAAGCCATGGTTTTATGACATATGCATTGTACAAAGCATATCCAAGGGAAAAAAGGGAAAGTCTAAGCATCTAAATTTTACACCACATCACACTAGTACCACATTTGGTACATTTTGCTACTCAAAGCAAGGCTCGTAGCCCACTATGCTTTATGTCAAAGAGACATGAGACCATCAATAGGGGTATTGGGGTTAAATATGCATGCAGGATTTACCCACTTACTCTATAAAAACTACGTCAAGGCTTGCTCAAGACATTAGAGGGGATGTAGTGCAAGCACTTGGGTTAGTTCAATTACAGGTTGTCAAGGGTAATCCATCACCTCACCCACACTGATTTTCAATAACTGGTATAAAACACAATAATCCACTTTTCAAGACAGTTTGTTGGAAGTGTCTATGAGACCTATCTACTTGTTGCATGCCTATTATGGGGTGATGTCGATGTTGTGCAAGTCCTTGTGACAGACAATGATACTCATTTCCAGATAAGCAAAGGGAAGCTCCCTTGGCCCAACATTTGGTATGGAATGCATGTTCCTTCCTTGGGCAATCTCAAATGTGAAGGTGTTAGGATTCAATTTGGTACTTGGGTGGGTTGTGTGAGGGTTGGTTTTTTGTTCTTGCACAGGCCTAGGGGTGGATTGCACAATTAGAGATTGTTGCACCCTATCTTTGGAGTTGCTATGGATGCAGGTCTTGTGATGTTTGCATCACTTATCTCCTTGCTTCCTCTTGCGTGTCTTGCATTCAAGTTTCCGAAGCCTTATTCTGCATAAGAATTTACTTCTACTGATATCCTTGGTGTGGTGGTTTCTACTTCTATGCAGGTGGGTTATGCATGCTGTAGGAAGGCTTGTTCTGGTGCGTGGCTAGAAAAAGCAGTAATTTTTTGTTTCAACTTGGCCTCTCTCTTCAATCTTTAGGCTTGATGGGAGGCTTGCCCAAGTTTTTATACGGTAGACATTTCATATTTGCATGGATGTAAGGGTAAAGTCCATTGATGTTCTTTAGCACCTTGATTTGCAAAGTATGTCGTGGAATTCGTCGGTCTACTCTTTCACGATTCATCAATTGATTCTTATGTTGCTGTGGTTGCTAAAACTTCATGTATTTCTCTTTGTAGTGCTTCAAGGAATTATATTCCCCACGAACAAACTTCTCTCAAGTATCGACATGGTTGTATCGTGTGCTGAGAGTTTACCAGCAGTGTAGGACCGATTTTGACATCTTCAGGATGGCAAAGGCGATTTATGCATTGGTGAATTGATTGAAAGTGAAATATGGCTCAACTTGTCAAACCTATCATCCAAAGCTTTGGCGCCAATCTTGCCTTGGAAAATTGGTATGTCGAGAATCATTTGCATCTTGAAAGGACTTTGATATTGAAACACCACACTAGCATATGATGTAGAAGCTTGTAGTCCTTGAGCATCAAGTCACATTACTAGGCAAATGGGCCCATGAGTGCACTGAGTTACTCATGGGCATCCTCATGAATTATTGAACATCTACAGAGGAGTTGATAGCATTTCCCAAAGAGTTTGCAATGTCGCACTTGTGGTGGTACTCGTGTAGGAAGCCAGAGCCAAAACCGGGCTGCACTCCATCCTAGTGTTCCACTCGAATGTCGACACGGATTCAACAAATTTCACACTGACACAAAAAGTCTTATTCTATTACCGTTGATCTCCATTGTGCGGCTTGAAAGGCATAGATGAGAATGCAATGAACTAGGTAGTAATCCACTATGTTATTATCCCGATAGGTGTTCTACAATGGCATTGGGGTTGCTCGTGATGGAAATGTTCATGAGTTGTTACCAATTAATTTCTGACCTTAAATTCGATGTCCATTTGACCGTTACGAGTAAATTTCAACCTAAAATTTGATGCTCATTAATTTTTTTCTTTTGCTTTGCGATGTCAATCGAAAAATCATAACATCTTGGCCATGAAGTGGAGTTTAGAGCCCTTTTTTCTGGAAAGTTTTTTTTGAGCTCGACACCACTTCATGAGTCAATGGAAAATTTGCAGAGATGGTAAGGAAGTTATTAATCAATGTGGTACATGAAAAATTCAAAATAAGGGCCTTGAAATTGATATTTCTCGACATTTTCAGATAGATGTATTTAAGATATCTGTACTTGTAATAAGCATGCAGTAGAATACAATGCAGCAAACCATTACACATTCATGAAAGACAAAGAGATAGCAGAATAATGCTCTTCTATTAAGCATAAACATGTAGAGTGCAGGTGTATGATGAACTAGAAGATTGGGAATGAGACCCCTAGCTGATTTGTTTTAGTTTGAATGAACAATTATGGTGAACCTGGTGTGGAGCTGGCACTGGCAGAGGTAGCATGCATTTCACCTGGGTTTTACTCAGATCAATCTTGGTCTGTGCCTAATTCCTTTTGCTGCTGGCTACAGTTTGCAGTTTATTTTGTAGAATTAGAGGCAAGATGTGGAATCTCTTTTTGATCATTGGTAATACTTCTATCAGGGTTTTGAGCTAGTGTATGTCTTTGATATGTCATCTTTTAGGAGTGACTTATGGAAGTATTTTGGTTTACCATATCCTTTATCCAAATGGCTCTAGAGTTTCACCTCGTATTATGTCTCTTCCTTTTGTATCTTCTGCTTATGCTGTTTCATTGCTAGTTTGGCTTGGACACTGAATGATTAGGTAATATGTTTTAAAAAATTCTTTGTTCCAATCTTTCAGTTTTTTTAATGATTCTTAACCTCCCTCAAATCTGTACATTGCTGTACCCTAGGATAGTGCCCTTTGATCCACCACTCTTGTATTTTATGACGAATTTAAGGGCGTTGAAACCACATTTTCTCAAAACTGGAGAATGTATTTCTCACAAGTCTGATTAGTTGGATCTCATATAGCGCCCTTTGATCCACCACTCTTGTATTTTATGACGAATTTAAGGGTGTTGAAACCACATTTTCTCAAAACTGGAGGAGGTACTTCTCACAAGGCTGATTAGTTGAATCTCATTTTCTAATGGTTGGAGAGTGGTTGACCTGGAACGCGGGCCGTGCGCCATCTTTCTATTAATCCATTCTTCCAAGAGGAAAAGGTAATCTAGTTTTTCAGTCATGTAACAGCCTTGGGTGAACTCCAGAGTCCACTCCCTTGTTGATCTGTCAGTCTTTTGTTAATGTAGCTGCATCCTATTTTTCTGAAGCCATTTTCACTGTGTCGGAGCCCCTTACCAGAATGATAAGCTTTGTTAGTGCTGTGATCACCATGGGTCCCATCTCTTGAAGTGCTTTAATGTAAATTCATAATGGATCAAATTTTGTGGTGTCTTCTTTAGAGAAACATTCTCCTTACAGTCCCTAGAAAGTGGGTGAGCTGATTTTATTGTGAGCCTTAAGACTGGACCAATTTTAATGTGAGCACTAGCAGGTTACGTTCCATGGGATCATTGTTCTGCCTTTGACACTGGTTTTTTATGAGCCATCTTCCTTGTCGTCTTCTATTTGTTTTGATTTTATTGGCTGCATGTCTTAGGCTCCCCTGACTTGGAGGATTTCCTATCCTGGGTTAAGTTTCAAGGGGTACCTTTCTAGACTTTTGTGTTGACTTTTTCCTTTCTATAGATATCGAATTCTGTGTTGCTTTTTCCCTTTCTGATATATGTTTTTGTTTCATTTGCTTCTTGGCATCTCTTTCCTTAGCTTGGGTTTTAGTTTCACTTGGCATCTTTATTATCTCCCGTGAAACTGTTTCCTGTTGTTGGATTTATAGTATAGGCTCATCTGCTTCCGTCTGTTGTTGGCTTATTGTTCGGCATGCCCTTGCCAAGTTTCCATGTTAATGAAAGGTCTGACAACTAAATGGTATTTTTTCATGGTCCAATGATTGTTTGCACATCATTCCAACTAGCTCCAAGATGATCGTATCTGGCAGTGCCTTCCATATCAACGTTCATACCAATTACTCTAGTGCGACTTCTGATAAAGTGATATAGTCGCCTAATGCATTATCAGTCCTTATGAATTCTCAACAGAATTTGCTGGGTATTAGATACAGTCATACTCAAACGAGGACCATACTTGGATGTCCTTCGATTGGATTGAAGGCAGGGGTCCAATTTTCCATTAACAAACCCAGTTTATGAATGAACACACTGGATTTATTCATAAATCAAGGTCTCCCATTGAAGATAGCATCCTTCTCTAGCACGAAGGAGAAGGTTATGCCGAAGGCGTGTTTTCAATTAGAATATATATGGAGGGAGTCTTGCCAAATCTGACAGTCCGTATGTCAATGCCACAATAATATAAAATGGTTGTGTGCACAGTTTAAATATATGACAAAGAAAAACGTGAACTGAAATGTTGTGATCGGGCCTGTTACTCCACACATGTGCAGCAATTTTCTGATATTTCCTGCAACTTCTTTGGGAGGGACTCCATTAGGGATGCAACAATTTTCCATGCCACGGTTCCTTTTAAATTTAACGCGTGTCATGCACACGATCTGCATTGCTTGGATCTCTTTTTCTCTTCATGATTGAAGAGCAGGTTGTTTTTAGAACCATGGGTGCTGGTCTGAGCATGAAATGAAATTGGCTGTGTCCACCCGCTCGACAGAATTCAAAAAATAAACAATTTGGATCTCAATGCTGCCTCAGATCATGATCCATCTCTTGACAGAGAAGCTCTGTCTGTTCTCCTGTGGGATGATCTGTTGAACAGGGTTTTGCCTATGCTTTTCTTCATTGCGATCAAATACCAGAAACAGAACCGGATAGATATTAAAATATAACAGAAGAAAATTAAAGGATCTTCTCGATGTGAAGCTTATGTAGGCAATGGAATTTAAAGCTGTCAATTTATTAAACTAATGCGTGGAAAAGGTTTCACAAGTCCAAAGAAAAAAGCAACAGTTTGGATTTAGGGTAAAGTTAAGTTAATATAGTAGTTTACGTGGTTTAATTTTAAACATAGTTTAGGCATGTCTAATAATAGTTAGCTTTTTTCCTAATTATATTTTTACCGCTGGACAAAATAGGTAACATGCATTTATGATGGATCTTTAATGTTAAGAGTTAACACGTAGAAGTTGCTTTGCATGAAATTAAATAGGAAGCGAAAAGAAAATATTTACTTTGATCTTTGAAGGTAAGTTTGATTTTATTTTTACGCCAAAAGGCGTGTTTTACAATGAGAAAGTCCGGGGGGCTCTGACAGCCACCATTAATCCTTGCCATCCACATGCTTGTCCGTATCAACATTCACGTACTATCAAAATCCTCACTTTCTACGTCTTCATCCGTATCAAAGTCCACGTCAGTATCAAGTTCCCTGTTTGACCTTCAACAACTGGCAATCATTGTTTGACTGGTGTATAAATTGATGCAAAGTGGATCAAGGACATGCAAGATCAGGATTCGCCCCAAGTGACGACATGTGGAAGCAGGGACATGTCATGTTTAGAGATAAAGCGAGGGCATTTATCGGTGATTATTGCATCATAAATTTGCTTTATTTTAAATATTTTATGTGAGTGGTTGAGGG
The DNA here is from genome assembly GCA_019776745.2 of Taxus chinensis. NCBI lineage: Eukaryota > Viridiplantae > Streptophyta > Pinopsida > Cupressales > Taxaceae > Taxus > Taxus chinensis. Next base: position 97,798,837 of record CM034156.1, read on the forward strand.
AATATGTGATTATTTGAATAGACGCATCCTAATATGGATGAAATTTGATTTTTATTTTTATTTTAGATGTATATCCAATCTCTAATTGGGTACAATATAATATCTTATGTACTATTAAACATATTGATAATGTTTGGTTTTTTTTTTTCATTTTTATCTCATTACATATTTAATGCTGATATTACGAATGTAATAATGTAATGTCCCCATTCCTACCTCCACGGTCTAGCGACTGGTTTTCCGTCTTAGCCTTGGTCATACCCAAGGGGCTAGCGGCGTAGAGAGTTGTTGGGTATGGTTTTCACCTACATTTCACTTATATGTTATGTTTTGGCATTATGCATGTACTTTATGATGACTTAAGCGAAAAAGGTGGGGTAATGTTCTATTTCTTCGTTGGGGTCACTTAAGTGGACCTTTTGGCCTAGGAGAAATAAAGTCACTTTAAGTGATGATTAAAATATGACATATCTCCAAGGGGGGTTGAATTAGGGTTTTATGGCCACTTTTATGATGGAAAAAGTTATAAAAGGTGGTGTTTGGGGAAGAAAAAGGATCTTGGTTCATTTTGCCATCTTATGTTGGAGCTTTCAGCTTGCTTTCCTTGCTTGTGGAGGTGAAATTCCGTAGGAACCCTAGCTTCGTTAGTGAAAGATCTATCCCTAGCTAGTAGAGCACTCTTCGGTGGTGAAAGATCCAGCCCTAGTTTGCTATTGTGGAGTTTATTCAGATCGGGTTGCCAGATTCAGAGTTTCAGAGGCTTGTTGATCCAATTTCAAGTCCAGAAAGAGAAGACAACCATATTCTGTAAGAGAGATCATTTATTTTATTAGTGGAACTTTTTGTTATTGCATGTCTTTGCATGTTACTTGCATGTCATTGCATGTTGATGCATGTTACTCGCATGTTGGTTTAATTGGAATAAAAGTGAAGATATTGGTTATTTTCTGATTTTATACCTTGCTGCCATAACTGTACTTTGCTGTCATATTTTTCTATATACTGCTGTCATAAAAATCAGATTGTTATTTGTGAAAATTTGGTTGGAAATCTTGAATATAAAATAAATCCGGAAAAGGGATATTTCAGTGGTATCAGAGCTGTTGTTTCTCCAGCCTGTTGGGGTTGAAAGATGGGAGACAGAGACAGAGACAGTGAAGAGATGGGAGTAGATCTGATGAAACAATTGTTCACCAATATGGTGAAGCAACAGGAGACTACCAATCTCTATTTGAGCCAGCTCACTGAGAGGTTAGCACAGGACATGATTGAGGCTCATACAGAGAAAGGAGAAGCTAGCAATATGGGACAACATGGTAATAGAGGTGAGAGTGGACATTCAGGTTTAGGGTCCCCGCATGCTTCTACCAGGCCCTTGGGACTCCACGAGCCTTCTTTTTTGAAGGATCCGGAAGTTTCGCAAACACGACATCCCGTAGACATTGTGGATGAAGAATCTTGTTGGGAGAAGTACCGGACATTGAGTGAGGGTTTCCGGGACAACATGCCATTTTAGGAGTATTGTAAAATGAAGATTGGTAGCAGACCCAAGAGAGATTACCAGACACAGGTACCTGAGTTTCAGAGGAGATTGGGACAAATCTCTATTCCACACTTAGATGGCTCTAAGAAGTGTACCGCGCAGTCTTGGATTCAGAAATTGAAGACTTACTTCGACTTGAATCCCATGCGTGAAGAGGATGCAATTAAGTTTGCTATCCTACACCTCGAGGGAGATGCTCATGACTGGTGGCATCATGGATTGATCACACAGGGGCACATGCATATCACTACTTATGCAGATTTTACACAGAGGTTGATGAGCAGATTTGACAGGAGAGACCCAGATAGGCACTTCAGAGAGTTGACTCACTTGAGGCAGACAGGTTCTCTAGATCAGTGCATTGCAGATTTTCAGAGGTTATCAGTTATGGTATCTGATGTTTCAGAGATGAGGTTAAGGTTTCCACCTCGAGTTCAACAGAGAGGACCCCCATCTAGAACAGATGGGTTCCAGCCGAAGGGGCCACCACAAAGACAAGAGACAAAGCTAAAAAGCTGTTTATTTCACGAGAGCTTAGGAATGAGCTGAGGCAAAAGAAACTTTGTTTCGATTGCTGTTCACTATGGGCCCCGGGACATGATTGCACAGGAAAGGGCAAGGCCCAATTCATTGAGGTCTTTGAGGAGAGAGAGAGAGAGTGATGGAGATGAGCAGCTAGAGACCTAGGAAATGGATGATGGAGATGAAGATGCTTTGGATGGTACTGATGAGCAAGAAGAGGAGGTTTTCCCTCAGGAGACTATAGCCACTTTGTCTGGTACCCCGAGGTACAAGGCATTCAGAGTTAGGGGAGTTATGCAGGGGCAGCGTGTTGTTGTACTTATTGATAGTGGGGCTACCCACAACTTTATTGATGCATCCTTGGTTGAGAGGCGCGACCTATAGACAGAGGACTTTGAGGGCTTCAACGTCGTTGTAGCCAATGGTGAGTCTATGAGATGCACCCGTAAAGTTCCACAGTTGAGCATCACCATGGGGAACTACACCGCTACTGATGACTTCTATATTGTCGGCATTGGAGAGACCAACGTAGTATTGGGAGTTCAGTGGCTTCACTCCCTTGGTGAATTTCGTACTAACTTTCAGACGATGGAGCTGAAATTCAAGTCCGAGGGCAGGAATGTAACCTTGAGGGGTCTATCTACAGGAGCACCCAGGGTAGTCACAGCTAAGAGGATGGAGAGGATCTTTCGGCACGATGAGGTGGATTGGGCCGTTCATTGCTTGGTTTCGACCAAGAATACAGGGAGTGACCGTCCAGAGTATCATGTGGATGTCCAAGGCCTATTGGACAAGCACAGTGTAGTTTTTCAGGACATACCTCCAGGTGTACCACCAGACAGGGGGTTTGAACACGTGATTGAGCTTGGGGACAGCAAGCCAGTGGTTACTACTCCTTACCATCACCCCAAACGGTTTAAGGATGAGATTGAGAGGACTATACACATGAGCTTTTGGACATGGGGCATATTAGACCTAGTTCTAGTCCTTTTGCTTCTTCAGTGGTGTTGGTGAAGAAGAAAGATGGAACCATGCGAATGTGCATAGATTACCGTGCACTAAATAAGAAGACAATAAAAAATAAGTATCTTGTGCCACGCATTGATGAACTACTAGATGAGCTACATGGAGCAGTCTATTTTTCCAAAATAGACTTGCGATCTGGATATCACCAGATCAAGGTCAGAGAGGAGGATGTGCATAAGACAGCTTTCAGGTGCCACTATGGCCACTTCGAGTTTTTGGTGATGCCATTCGGTTTGTCTAATGCACCGGCCACATTTCAGTCCTGCATGAACCATGTGTTCAACCGCCATTTGCGGAAGTTTGTATTGGTCTTCTTTGATGATATTTTGGTCTACAGTAGGACGTGGGAGGATCACATTCAACATCTTGATGAAGTGCTGGGAATTTTGGAAGCTAATTCGCTTTATGCAAAAGCTTCTAAGTGCGAGTTTGGTATGACAGAGCTGCTATATTTGGGCTATGTGATCAGAGGAGGTGGAGTCAAGGTGGATAGGGAGAAGATTCGGGCAATTTTGGATTGGCCACCACCTAGGACTTTGACACACTTAAGAGGATTCTTGGGACTATGCACATATTATAGGAGGTTTGTGAAGAACTTCTCTCGCTTGACTGCACCCTTGACAGACTTGACCAAGAAGGGGGCTTTTGCTTGGTCAAATTCAGCACAACAGGTTTTTGATCACCTTAAGGGGGTGATGAGTTCTTGTCCAGTTCTTACATTGCCAGATTTCACTCGGCCATTTGTACTCGAATGCGATGCATCAGGAGTGGGTGTTGGAGCAGTGCTCATGCAGGATAGGCATCCCATTGCCTATGAGAGTCGGAAATTGAGTCCAGTAGAGAGAGGATTCTCAATTTACGACAAGGAGATGTTGGCCATTATGCATGCATTGGTCAAATTCAGACAATATTTAGTGGGCAGCAAATTTGTGGTTCATACGGATCACAATAGCTTGAGGTTCTTTTTGGAGCAAAAGGATCTCAATGACCGCTAGCAGAGATGGGTAAATAAGATTCAAGCTTTTGATTTCGACATAGAATACAAGAAAGGTAAGAATAATGTGGTGGCTGATGCACTGTCTAGGAGGCCTTGCTTTGATTCTATGATTTTCTTTATGTCAGAGATTTCAGCTGATTGGAAGGCTCATATACTTGTTGAGTACTCCAAAAATCAGTTTGCATGTGAGATTATGGATGGCATTATTTAGGATGATCGATACAGAGTGGTGGACGACCTCATCTACTACAAGGATAGAATTTTCCTTGTACCAGAGTCCAAAATGAAGGAGAAGATCCTTCGAGCAGTGCATGATACACCCTTGGCTGGACATCCAGGATATTTTAAGACATACAGGTACATCAGAGAGAGATTCACATGGAAGGGGTTAAAGGACGACGTCCTTAACCATGTCAGGGAGTGTTTGGTTTGTCAGCAAACCAAGGCAGAGCACTCTTTCCCAGCAGGACTTCTACAACCTCTGCCTATTCCAGAACAGAAGTGGGAGAGTATATCCATGGATTTTATCACAGGTCTTCCCTCAATGTATGGACATGATTGCATATATGTGGTGGTTGATCGGTTGACTAAATATGCCCATTTCCTTTCTATGCCTTCAGGGCACAAGGCACCGCAGGTGGCTCAAACTTTCTTCACAGGTATTTTTAGGCATCATGGGTTGCCTAAGAGTATTGTCAGCGATAGGGATAAGATTTTCATGAGTACATTCTGGCAGGAGATCTTCAGGCTTGCAGGTACGGAGCTGACACCTAGTACCAGCTATCATCCACAGACTGATGGGCAAACTGAGATAGTGAACAAGTGGATAGAGGGCTACTTGCGTAGCTATGTTGCAGGACATCAGCGTGCATGGGTCAAATGGCTACATATGGGTGAATATTGTTACAATACCACCTACCAGATGAGTATTGGTATGACTCCTTTTCGAGCATTATATGGTTATGAGGCATCCTCATTTGTAGACCTAGTATTATCAGATAGCCGAGCTCCCAAAGCTCGTGATTGGGTACAGGAGAACTAGGACATTCTAAAGGCTCTCAAGGAGAACATACAGAAAGGCACAAAATCAACAAAAGGTATATGCAGACAGGCACAAAATTGAGAGATAATTCGAGGTTGGAGATTTGGTCTTCTTACGGTTGCAGCCATACAGACAATCCTCACTCAAGAAGAGCGGTGTAGAGAAGCTAAAACCGCGATTCTATGGGCCATACAGGATAGTGCGCAGAGTTGGGGCAGTAGCATATGAGTTGGAGCTTCTAGAGCACAGTAAAATTCATAATGTCTTCCATGTTTTGTGCCTCAAAAAGGCACTTGGACAACATATTGCGCCTTCCACAGATTTACCACCATTGGATGATGAGGGGAAGTTGGTCTTAGAACCAAAATCTATTATTGAGGTAAGACAAAGGAAGCTTCGGAACAGGGTAATCACAGAATATCTAGTGCGGTGGAAAGACTTACCACTAGAGGATGCCACTTGGGAGGGAGAGCAGATTTTACAGCACCCTAGTTTACGTTCGCTTGAGGACAAGCAAATTTCGGGAAGGGCGGACTGTAATGTCCCCATTCCTACCTCCACGGTCTAGCGACTGGTTTTCTGTCTTAGCCTTGGTCATACCCAAGGGGCTAGCGGCGTAGAGAGTTGTTGGGTATGGTTTTCACCTACATTTCACTTATATGTTATGTTTTGGCGTTATGCATGTACTTTATGATGACTTAAGTGAAAAAGGTGGGGTACTGTTCTATTTCTTCGTTGGGGTCACTTAAGTGGACTTTTTGGCCTAGGAGAAATAAAGTCACTTTAAGTGACGATTAAAATATGACATATCTCCAAGGGGGGTCGAATTAGGGTTTTATGGCCACTTTTATGATGGAAAAAGTTATAAAAGGTGGTGTTTGGGGAGGAAAAAGGATCTTGGTTCATTTTGCCATCTTATGTTGGAGCTTTCAGCTTGCTTTCCTTGCTTGTGGAGGTGAAATTCCGCAGGAACCCTAGCTTCGGTAGTGAAAGATCTATCCCTAGCTAGTAGAGCACTCTTCGGTGGTGAAAGATCCAACCCTAGTTTGCTATTGTGGAGTTTATTCAGATCGGGTTGTCAGATTCAGAGTTTCAGAGGCTTGCTGATCCAGTTTCAAGTCCAGAAAGAGAAGACAACCATATTCAGTAAGAGAGATCATTTATTTTATCAGTGGAACTTCTGCATGTCATTGCATGTTGATGCATGTCATTGCATGTTGATGCATGTTACTTGCATGTCATTGCATGTTGATGCATGTTACTTGCATGTTGTTGCATGTTAGTTTAATTGCAATAAAAGTGAAGATATTGGTTATTTTCTGATTTTATACCTTGCTGCCATAACTGTACTTTGCTGTCATATTTTTCTATATACTGCTGTCATAAAAATCAGATTGTTATTTGTGAAAATTTGGTTGGAAATCTTGAATATAAAATAAATCCGGAAAAGGGAGGGTTATTCTAGTTCCACTATTGTTGGCTGGCCCATTGGTGGTGGTCGTCTCCCCAAATTAACTAATCAATGTTTTTTAAAGGTATTTTTCTTTTAGTATTTTATCCTCAGGAAAGTGACTGTAAAATTAAGTCCACGAAATAAGTATTATTGGGCCAATATTTGGTCGCAATTAGGAGGATTTAGCACAATTCTCAGCAGGCAAGGAAGAGAATATGAATAATTATAATGCAGAAATGTGAGCCCTCTATTGAATCCCACCAAGAGCTCCACTGGCATGGAGTTGGATGAGGGCTGCACTAACAACCACCTAGAGTTCATTTCCATGGAAAACAACACAGCCATGAATTTCCATCAGGGGATCGTACATCAGTATAGATATTCGATATACGTGATGAGCATCCTCAACATTGGTATAGATATTTGAGCAGAAAGAAGGATGGAACAAAGGGTGTGATAAATGAAACAAAGATTAGAAATTCGCAACCTCGGGGCTTAGTGCTAGAAGCTATACTGATGGCCATATATTGCCAACCCGACAGTGGCAAGGTTAAAATAGGACATGCATGGATCATATTCAAGTATAGAGAATGATTTTGATTTAGATCTCCACTTATTTCTCGATCATGAATGATGGAAGGGTTCCTTTTGCTAAATTTGTTACCAGAGTTTTAGCTTTTAATAGGTAAATCTTTAAAAAATGAATTCTAAAGATTGAAAGATTTTATTCTTTAGAATCACTAGCCTCCAAATACTGCAATTTGTTGGATTCCTACCATGCGTTGTCATCTCTATCACCTTGTTTATACATCTTCATTTGGGGAAGACACTATGTTTGTCGTATTTTTGCTTCGCTTTCAAATATGAGTTCCACATTTAGTGATGATTGGACCTTCCTCTGCATAAAGCCTGTCAATTTTAGCATCGTAAGAATCTGAAGTGCAGCATTTTATTTGTCCCACAGAAGGATGTCCTATTTTTCCTTCCTTGCCCTTTTCTATTTCTTCTTAGTTTTCTTCTACTTTATTGTTTTTTCAATGCCTGTGCAACATTAATTTCTTGAGCTTAAACAGGTTATCAATTTCTTTGCCAGCTCTGACTTGCTTGGACGGCTTGTCCCATTGAGAGATAATTCATTTTAATGTGACTGATACAAGTGACTTTTGAAGAAGTCGGCTCTTGCGATTCAAACCTGTGATCTGTAGACAAAATTCCAGAGAAAGAATTTAGTCTTTTGTAGTTGTGTGCCATGGGAGAATAAACAGGTGTGCAATTGTTGTCTCTGGCTCAGCTGAAAGGTGGAGCCATTTGCAACACCGTGACCAAGGTTTGAATCCTGTCGAGAGACCTAGACACTCTCTGACCTGGCTGACTCCCCATTCTCCTCTAAAAAATGAATGTTTTTGTTGCAGAAATGACCACGTTATTATTATGCTGAAGGCATGCTCCCTGTTAACATACATATGGATAAATCTACCAATAGGTAGTCTTGAACAAGTAAGTTGAAGGATTGAAAGGGAAACATTGGATGGGATAAGAGTCGTGATGGAGGTTGGGGTACTAGAATTTTTGGCTTGGAGATTCTATTGAAGGGAACGTAGGTGAACCATTTTTTCTTCCGACAAATCACTTATGGACTACATATTAATTTTTTTCGCCATTGTCAAATTGTCTATTTAATGCAATGTGTGTTTAACATTACATTTGTCTTAATAGTCATCAACTTGAAAATCCCTACCTTATAATGGATTTATAATGTTTAGGGATTGATACAATCATTGCATGGGTCATCACAATCCCTCGGTGTCCTGCAGATAGCTTGGATTTATAATCAAGTTAGACATTTTAAGCCTGTGTTGCCTCATCTACTAGGCTTGTGCATTCTGTGTTTTCCATTCTGAAGGTTGGCGAGCTCCTTTGTAGGATCCCATGGATTTGTTTAAGGTTCTCCAACTATCTTGTGGGATAGTGTCTCCGGTTCATGTTGTTCTATTACGTGATTCCATATGACCCTTTTTACACTTGCACCACCATCTTCCTAGGTGGGCCAAAATGGGTGTTTAGAGCAGGGCATGGAAAATCATTAATGCTTAATGGAAGGTGGATTTTGTACATGTTGTCAACATTTGTGGTGGAAAGACCCCTGGTCCCAATCTTTTGTTCCACGACATGACGCTCGCTGCAGAATAATAGAAATAAACCCGCAGTTCACAAACCTTCCATTTTATCGACAAACCACATATTGTAAAAGCAAACACCATCACTTACATATACATAAAAAAATAGGCCAACATTCGTGAGTGGTCCATAAACAACATTGCATAATATCAGTTGTTAAATTTGTAATATTAACAAGTAACTACATTGATATTTAATTTTTGAAACTAGACTGATCCATCCAAATTCTGATAACTGATCAACATAATTATAACCTTCAAGCTGGAACATTCCCTATTTATAATCTTGGAATAGCTAAAGGATTGAAGGAGGACCTGTGCACACACAAAAAAACATTCCTCTTTTACCAATGCGTTAAACATTTTCATATTTCACTATCTTCAATTTAACTTCTCTGATGCATTTCCTTCGGCATTTCCATCGCACATCTCACGTGTGATTGCTAGTGGTTACTGCTGTTGACTTCCGGTTCATGTACATCCATTCCCTGAGTGTCTCTGGTCCTGGGTATGACACCATGATTCTGCAGATGAGTTCTTTTTCTTTCAGGTACCATTGTCTCTGTTCGACCTCCTCCAAGGGACAGTGGATCTGAAGCAGGGTCTTTATTCTTGGCATAACCTGTTGGCCATTTTGATTATTAAATAAATTGGAAAACTCTTTGCTCGACATGATTCTGTAAAACTCTGAGCAGATTATCGCTTAGGATCTGCAAGATGCCATTAACTGTGGCTTTGAGTGAAGTTTGAGGTAGACTTGAGGAGGCAGTGGCTTCCTTTTAGGGGAGAGCTCTTGGATCTCATCAGTTCAGGTCTGATTTGTTCTTGACCCTGTTGGATCGGTTCAAGACTGGATTCAGTGCGAGGAAAGAGGAAGCTGATCTCATTAGATTAGAGAAAGTTGTTTTATTCTCTATTGTGATAGTGATACTATTGATTTTTTTTGGGAAACTTAAACATTTAAATTTTAAGGAATACAAAACCTTTCAGATACTTGACCCTTATTCAATGTTGTATCTGTTTACTTTCACTGGGTAAGAATCAAACTCCTGCATTATCTACCTTTTCTTGATTCATCAAACATTTTTTTTATTCCTTGTCTTATGCTTGCTTTTTCTTTTCCGTACTTATTCCATCTTTCTTGATTTTGGTAAAGACCTGAATGTCACCTTCTCTAGTGTGTTATATTTGACAGGAGCTCATTTTTGGGTTTTTCTTATGCAGTATAGTTGTCATGGATGAAGCACATGAAAGGTCTCTCAATACAGACGTGTTATTTGGCATATTGAAACAAGTAGTTGCACGGCGTCGCGACTTTAAGCTCATTGTAACATCAGCTACTCTTAATGCACAGAAGTTCTCCAATTTTTTTGGAAGGTAGATTGCCTTGAAAATTGTTTATAGCGCGTCCTTTGATTCATCTTTATATGTTTACTAATTGCTCTTTTGATATCCCTGTTTACAGTGTACCTATTTTCCATATACCAGGACGGACTTTTCCTGTGAATACACTCTACAGCAAATCACCTTGTGAAGACTATGTGGAAGCAGCTGTCAAACAAGCAATGTCCATTCATATTACCTGTCCCGGGGGAGATATTCTCATTTTTATGACAGGTCAAGATGAAATTGAAGCTACTTGTTACGAACTGGCAGAACGAATGGATCAGTTAGAATCAAGTACAAAAAAATCAGTAACTCAGTTATCAATACTACCTATTTATTCTCAGCTACCTGCAGATCTTCAGGCTAAAATATTTCAGAAAGCAGAAAATGGCGCTCGCAAGTGTATTGTAGCCACAAATATTGCTGAAACATCGCTTACTGTTGATGGCATCTTGTATGTTATTGATTCTGGGTATGGCAAGTTGAAAGTCTATAATCCAAGAATGGGTATGGATGCTCTTCAAGTTTTCCCTACAAGTAGAGCTGCTGCAGATCAACGTGCTGGTAGAGCAGGCAGGACAGGTCCTGGGACGTGCTATCGTTTGTACACTGAGACGGCATATCAGAATGAAATGCTTCCAAATCCAGTTCCTGAAATTCAACGCACCAACCTGGGAAATGTTGTTTTACTATTAAAGTCATTGAATGTTGAAAACCTTCTGGATTTTGATTTCATGGATCCCCCTCCACAGGATAACATTCTCAACTCAATGTATCAGCTTTGGGTTCTTGGTGCTCTTGATAACGTGGGCAGATTGACTGCTCTGGGAAGGAAGATGGTGGAGTTTCCACTCGATCCTTCACTAGCAAAAATGCTGTTAACGGGGGACGAGCTTGGCTGTGTCAATGAAGTCTTGACTATTGTTTCTATGCTATCCGTTCCATCTGTTTTCTTCCGTCCGAAAGATAGGGCAGAAGAAAGTGATGCAGCAAGAGAGAAGTTTTTTGTTCCGGAGAGTGATCACTTGACTCTTCTCAATGTTTATCAGCAATGGAAATCCAATCAATATCGGGGAGATTGGTGCAATGATCACTTTTTGCATGTAAAGGGATTGCGTAAAGCTCGTGAGGTGCGCTCTCAGCTATTGGATATCCTGAAAATGCAAAAGATTGCATTGACAAGCTGTGGACCTGATTGGGATGTCATCCGGAAAGCAATTTGCTCTGCATACTTCCATAATGCAGCTCGGTTAAAAGGTGTTGGTGAATATGTTAACTGCAGGACTGGAATGCCATGCCATCTGCATCCTAGCAGTGCACTATATGGTTTGGGCTACACTCCTGATTATACAGTCTATCATGAATTGGTTCTTACAACAAAGGAATACATGCAGTGTGTAACTGCTGTTGAGCCTCAATGGCTTGCTGAACTTGGTCCAATGTTTTTCTCTATCAAGGATTCAGATACCTCAATGCTGGAACACCGAAAAAAGCAAAGAGAAGAGAAGACTGCAATGGAACAGGAAATGGAAGAACTGAGGAAAAAACAGAGTGAGTTGGAAAATGAACTGAAAGAGAGGGAGAAAGAAAAACGTGCAAAAGAAAGCCAGCAAATAGTCATGCCAGGTGCTCGTCAACATGGAACTCACATGCGTCCACCTAAAAGGCTGGGCCTTTAATTTCCTGTACTGTGTTGTAAACTGAAACGGTATTGATTAACACCTAACCTCTCCGACTTCCTAGAAGGCTGGGCATTTAAATTCTTGTACCATGCTGTAAACTAGAATTGCATTAAAGAAATATACCCATCTTGATTCCATTGATTTAGAAAAACGATTGTTACATGAGATTTTACTCTCAGACTGTAGGTGTTCTATAGTATGTATATGCTACTCATGGGAGTTTGGTTGCATTTCTTTTGGTCGAATACATTTGTTGGGTAGCATAAAATGGAGCATAAGTGAATAATGGTATGAACTACGAAGCAAATTTCAATACCGTTTAATATTTTTTTTGCATAATTCGCAAACTGCAGTTCTGAACAAATAGTATTTAGAAATTAGAAAACAATTGAAAACAAATTTATGTCTTTTTCTATATGTCGTGCCTTGACAATATTTTATTCCATTTGTGGTGGCTTTAGTCACAGCTTTGTTTATGCATTGTAATTTATTTTTTGTATTTGTAATTTTGTTATTTGGTAGTGTTAATTTGCGGTCCTGCATTCTCAGGGGTGATTAGGTTTTATGTTGCAAGAGCCATTTATTAGAAATAAAGGCTTAATGGTAGATTAATTATGTAAATTGTATTACTATGGTGTAATTACCCCTTAAGTTGGGGTTTCACTTTTTTTGCGAGTGAAATTTAGTGTTTCTCCCCTGTCTAGCGTGATTGCATGTATTCTCATGTCCCATCGTCCTACTTTAGGTCATTCCTGTAGATTGATAGAATTTCTTTTTCTTTGCAGTTCAAAGTCATCTGGCACCAAAAATACAAATGTGGGAGAGTTCATCTTTGTCCAAGGTGCATTCTAGAGCTTGGGCATTATGGTGGCCCAACCTTTTTTCTTTTTAACTGTTTCTTTTTTCTGTTATTGTTCATGTTGAGCAGGTTTTTTTCATTCTCAACCATTGCACTATTGATTTTGAAGCTCATTATGTTTTACATTGACTTGACCAATACACCAACAATAACATTCATGCCATTGATGGATGACATACTTCGGTCATTTACTAACTTCATCAATGTATTCTCAACGTTGCAAAGATTTGATATTTGGGTTACATCATTGATCGTGCAAAATTAATATAGATCCAAAGAATATCAAGGTAATCAAAGATTGGCCAATTCTGTGCAATCTCACAGAAATGAGGAGTTTTCTTGGACGTGCTGACTACTATTGTTTTGTCCTTGGATGCTTGCACATATCATGGCCTGTTAGACAAATCATGCATGCAAAAGCAACCTTATGCTAGTCTCCTACATAGGATGGTGCCTTTGAGGAGCTCAAACACTGTCTCTATGCAATGCCTATTTTGTCAATCCTAGACATTGTCCAATCCTTTGAGATCTAGACCAATGCATTTGACTACACTTGACTCGCTACTCACAACATGGGCATTTGGTTGGATAACATTTTGCAACATTCATTGACACATTTAAGGACTACTTCACTTACGAAAAAGAGTTCCCTGTCATTATTCAAGAAAAGTGGGGATGCCACTACATCTTGGGTAAGGATACGATCATCCCATTTCGGTCATACACAAAGCAAGATGGAAAACACACACCACATGAATGATCTATCTATAATAGCTACATCTGGTGATCAAGCACAAGAAGGTGAAAGATAAAAAGGCAACATATTATTGTAGTCCACCACTGATTCAAGCTCTCATCATATTGCTTGACATGCACAACAACGACTTCATAAATTCTACATGTTTGACAAGCTCTCTACAAGCTTGTCCATGTGTTCCTAAAGGTACACCTCACAAAAGACTCATTTGAGAGTCACACTATGATAAGATAGCAAGACAGTTAGACATTACCAAAACACTACAGTACTTCGACAACCTTTTACTAGCCTACACGCTCACAAACATTGAGCACCACATCATGTATTGTGATGCATGCACACAAACATTGAGCACCGCATCAAGTATTGTGATGCACTTGTGGTTAGGGTTACTTGTTATGGAATGCCTTAGACTACACATTCCTCATAATACTACAAAATACTATGCATACATTGCACAATACACAAATGCAAACACGAAGTATGAAACTATGAACTCAACAATCTTTATTCAATCACATAAAGTAATAGAAGGTAACACAAATAGCTATCTCACAAGCGAAATGCTTAATGAACTCTAGATCCTAAGATCTCTACTCGTTATGTCACAATCTTTCCTAGTATATCACTACTATAATAGCACATTGAATTGACTAGTCCAAACAATGATATTAATCGCGTGGGAGTCATCCTCCATCCTCCTCTCTAACACAAGAAGAGTGGTACACTTACATAATCACAAGACCACCCACTTACAATATTTTCTTGAATTTACAAGTGACCCATGTGACACTACCATTTGTTCCAATTCTCTATGCAAGATAGGGCCCAAAACACAACTCATCGCAAATTGAGTCAGCTCAATAGTTACAATTATTGGATTGGGTACATTCCATATCAACTTGTACAATATCATATTTGAAACTTCACAAGTTACGTGCCATTACACATAAGACCGTGTTTTGAATTGTTCTACTAAATCTGTGTGTGCTACCTCAATATGGTTCCAAAGATTGAAATTTCAAGGGCCATCAAGTAGAACATACACTAGTATTGCGAGATCTTAGAAAAACTTGTGTGCAATATTGCACACAAAACATGCGATTGTTGCCACTATATTGATGTCACTTTCCTTTGCACCAAGTGATGAAACCTTACGCTATCGATCCAAAACTCTTTTTAATCTACAAATTCTAGAAGATGTAACGATCCTCAATGAAGTCTTTTGGGAATTGTGTAACCATTACGACCAACTTGTCTTAATAGTACTTGTGTGTATCAGTTGATAACACAAAACTCTACAAATATTCTTGCTCAATAAAAATTATGCACAAGATCATTACTACCTTAGTGCGAACATAGGGGACAATGAAACATTACAAAAGACACTTCACACAACAAGATGTGCAAATCATATAACACTCTTGCAGAAAACAAAACTTGCGTAGAATAGACAATGACTTGGACAATCAAAATTTGTGTAAAACTAAACTACACTATTTTTGAGTGATGCAAGATTGTAAGTGAACTTGGATGCTCTTGCATTGTCTTGCATTCCTTGTTGCATAACAAAGCCCACAAATAAGAAGTCGGGACTTACATACCTTTTTTAGTTCTATCTAGGCCATGTGAATCTACCAACATGGATTTCATGTTTGGACTACTTATGACAAAGCACTAGAATGATTGTGTTCATTGTAGTTGATGGATTTTTGATGATGGCCACCATGCTTGCTCATGAGAAGGGCATCGACACATAGTAAGCTACACAAGCTACACACTCTTTCTTCAACCGTGTTTGGTTACACTTTAGACTCCCAACATCCACCTTCTTAAATTGTGACCTGCACTTTTTGAGTCATTTTGACAAAACATTGTGGGACATGATGGAAATACAACTTGATTTGTTGAAGACATTTCATTCACAAATATATGGACAAACAAACGTTAACCACACTTGTTCATCTATTGAGTATGTATAATTGTGCACATCTACATACTTGGGATGATGATTTGCTTTACATTCAACATGACTACGATAAAGCTCTTCATAACTCTATGGGGCATAGACCATTGCAACCATGTCTTAGGTTCTAACCAAAGGCACATCAAGACATCTACTATTGCATAATATTTGACACAATGTCACATACATAGGAATAGGAAACAAACGAAGTACAAAAGTTTTTGTAACACATAAAATCTATTAATCAATAGGTTCGATAGATCCCTGTGCTAACAACAAAACCACTAAGAGTATCGTGATGCACATCATAAACCTCACATTTTAGGTCAACAATAAAGTGTTTTTGTATCTTTAGAAGGAATGATTTTAGGGTCCATGAAGGAAGATAAAGCCTCCATGGTATGGTGCTCACACCATTATGTGCACAATTAATGATAATGCTATTGTTCTTGATCTCCCAATATACCTAGGTCTTCATCTAGTATTCAATGTGGATCTCCTTAAGTCATACTTCCCTCCACTACTTGTGCCAACAATGACTCAATCTCTTGTTGATTTGGGTTTGGAATAATTGCACATATCACCAACGGATCAAATCATTGAAATGATAACTACTCGCACCCGTCAAAGCACACATCGTTTGTTTTGAGTGGCCAAGGAAAATAATACATTAATTAAGTGGTATCACCTTTGATATCTTCAAGTTTAGTTCCTACAATTAACCAATGATACAATGGGGACCTTTTCTCCTTAATAAAGGGCAAATGTTATGTGCACAATTGGTGCAGAAGCATCCCAGGAAAATCAGCCCGGGGATTATGTGACGATAACATGACACAAGGGTGCTGAGAAATATTTAGAAGGGATGCATAGAATTCATGCAAGAATGAGTTGAAGGAGGGAGGCAATTGTTTAGCTAAGGCCTGAGGAGTATGCTTAAGTAGTGGTGCATGTTATGGGTGCCCATGGAGAAGTGAGCATGAAAGAGAAAGAAGTATGCATAAGGTGTAAGGAGTAGGGAAGCAAAGGATAACGTTTGCGTGGGGATGTAAAGAGGTGAAGACTTGTTGAGAAGTTAAGGAAATGAGAATGCATAGAGGTTTGTACAAGGAAAGTTGGAGGAAGCGCAAGGGCAAGGAGTGTGTGGAGACAACATAGAGGAAATAACCAAGGGGGAAGGAGCCCAAAGTTGAGTCGCACAAAGGAAAAGAAGCACAAGAATCCTATGGAAGCTTCTAGATGAGGAAGTGGAAATTATGGGAAGGATGCCCAACAAGGAGAAGGATTGATGCCACTGATGGATTGAGGTGCAGGGCACACAGATTGAGGGATCACACAAGAGAGACAAGTCAAGAAATTGAGTCGACAATTAAGAATCCAAAG
This sequence comes from Taxus chinensis, assembly GCA_019776745.2. Classification (NCBI taxonomy): domain Eukaryota; kingdom Viridiplantae; phylum Streptophyta; class Pinopsida; order Cupressales; family Taxaceae; genus Taxus; species Taxus chinensis. The sequence goes on from CM034156.1 coordinate 97,815,630, forward strand.
ATCTTGGATCTAGTTGAGAAGATGAAGATAAACTTCCAGAAACATGTGGCACATAGATTGGATGTTTGGATTAACAATCTGATAGGGATTGACATGCAAGGCAAGAAACTATTTGATTGCAGGAGACCAAATCTACGACAAGTAAAAAAATGGCATGATAATATGGAAACAAGTGGCAAGCTGTTAACGAGGATCATATCCCAAGAATTCAAAAGAAGAAATACATGGGAAGAGACATAGAAAAGAAAGAAAGGAAAAAACAACAAGATTTGAGAGAATCAAGAGATTCAAAAGAGTAGGAAGAGCAGAGAGGAGAGAAGAAAAGTAGAGGCGAAGCTCTAAGGAAGGAGAATGAGAGAGTATCTCCATAGAGAGCTGAGGAAAGTTATGAAATGGGGAAAGAGTGGTTGAGTTGAGAGAGGTGATATAAGAGAGGGAGAGAGAAGTGAGGAGATTCAAATATGAGGATTGGATAAAGAGGTATGAGATTCATAGAGCTCCATTGTATCATCTAGGATAGTTAGGAGTGAGTAAGCCATCAAAAGAGGGTTGGGTGATGAAATTTGTAATCAAACCATTTATTCTTTGAAGCAATAAGAATGAGGCAATATTTTTTGTAAATTCATTATGCGACTCCGATGGTTGCATGGCTATGCATCACTTCCTTGAGACCCCTGATCACGACTACACCAAGTGGTAACAAAGTTTAGGTTACAACTTTGGGAGGAGACAAATCTAAAGATGAGGGCTACGTAGGATTGTGAGTGGAGATATCAAAGTAGTAGTTCTAGTGTGATAGAGCATTTGTGTAGGTTTATTGTGGTGGATCACAACCATGGGTAGCTAAAGGAGCATTGTTGTTTGGAGAAGACCTACATGCACCATGCCAGTGCCAAGTTGTGATGTAGAGGAATGACTAAGGGAGAAGATACGAAGATATGTGACGAGTCAACGAATAAGATGTTGACGATGTAGATTTGGTTAAAGGTGAGTTTATATATGAGGAAAGGAACACAAGAGTAAGGAGTTGGGAGGAATAAAAGGCAAGCAAGACACCAAAGAATGAGAAGGTGTTAGATCTGGGAGTACCAAACAAGAAGAGAAGTTGCACAAAGGAGGAGATGTTGGCCGAATGTTGAATGGAGGAAGTCATTATCTAAGAAAGAGTATGCTAACAAATCACCAAAGAGAGGCAATCCAAATAGATAGCCAAGAGCATAAAAGGTCAAATTACTTGCCAAATGGGAGGTAGTCTTAGCATAAAGTAAAGAGAAAGGAAATACTGATAGAATGTTAAAGGGAGGTAGCCATGCATAGAGAAAAGAAGGGAAGAGTGTTGAGGAATCACCGAGTGGGACACAATCAGGCACACAAAGAAGCATTTATAGACCAAAGGGAGGCAGTTTATGCCCAATGGCTTAAACAATCATTAAAATGGAGATTTTCCGTAACACCAAAGGCACAACTATTGTGTAAGAAGAAAATAAGAAAGAATTGATAGATTGTTAAAAGGAGGCAATTGAATGCAAGAAGAAAAGAGCGCATCTGCGAACATAGAGAATCTAGTAGGTTAGGATACGTTGTCCTCCACTATGATAAAAGTGGGTTGAGGGATAGAGAAGGAAGGAAAGAAAGAAGGGAGCTAGTAGATGTTGAATGCGAGGCAAGTAGCTAAGGAGTTATTTTCCACCATGCAAGGATGGGTAGAGAACAAGGTGTAAGAAGGATAACGTAAGAGAGTATCACAAGGAAGGATGACATGGAGTCATGCATTGCAAAGGTGCTAAAGGAGTTAGCATCCAGAGGGGATGTTCAACGAAGGAGACCAATGCAGATGAAGAAGAAAATGGGACGTGAGTCGCAGGTAGGGGAGTACCCTTCGAGAAGAAGAACTCGTGGAAGGATTAGTCTTGGAGGTTGTTTTGGGAGGCGAGACACAAAGAACATTGACATGGGGACATGATAGGGATGATGAGGACAAAATGATGTCTCTACAAGAGAAAAGTTAAATGGAAGTAGCACTAGTTGATGATGGTGAAGATATAAAAGGAGAAATAATATGGTCAAGAGAGAAACCTTAGGGAGGCACTTGAAAGAGGAGCAAGATTTGTTTGGGTATGAATTATCATGAATGGGATGAAGGGTGAAGGTAAGGCAACCCACAATTAGGTTGTCTCAAATAAAACTAAGTGCTATGATGCACAAAGTAGTGTGTGTGGAGAGAAGTAGTGAATACAACTCCACAAGGTGTGCCAAAGAGTGCACAAGGGAGACGTGGACTCTTGATTCCCATGGAGTGGAGTAATTGCTATGAAGGTACTGTAATAGAGGAAGAAGAGTGAGTCATTTTCCTTAAAGCCAAAGACTCGAGAAAAGGAGAAGCAAGTCACCTGTCTTAGAATGAGGAGCGGATACAATTTCACATGAGTGTATCTAAGGAAACACTAGAGGAAATACAAGTAAGACTGACTTACTCAAGAGAAAAATACTTTGGGAAGTCTTGAAGGAGAATCAGATAACATAAGTAACGTTTTGTTTGGTAACTGTTAACCAAAATATCCCCTGCCCATTTTTTTTAACATTGTGCTCTTAAGGATCGAGACCCTACACTTGTCTCAGTTGGTGAAGTTGGTTGCATTTCCTTCAATTTGCGGGCCACAACACCACTATTCTTCGCTACACATCACTCCTATGTTCCTTGCGAAATCCATTTCATACCACAACTTATTGTTTAAAGCTACAAACCATTGTGCCAACCCAAAAAGTGTCGGCCAAGATGCAAAGCACCCAACTCTACTACACTACATATCTACTATGCTCCACAATCTGCTTCTCTAAAATGCCTCGACTCATCTAACCATGCTAAAATCTATAGTTGCACACCCTGCAAATGTTTTCTTATGACCATAGAATGCTAACTAATCATTTTTTTGCATGCTTCTTGCTCTCTTCCACTCTACTTTCAACCTTCTTTTCCCTACCACCTTCCATTTCCTAACACCGCATTGCGTTATCAAGCCGTGTATGTTGTGAATAACTATCGAATCTATGAATGGTTGCATGAATCCTTACCATTCTAATCGAGTGAAACATCACTCTAAGCTGTAATAAACTACATTTTCCCATGAGAGTCTTTTAAGGCCACATACCACGTTGCAAAGTTGTGAATCATTAGCGAGCCATTCTATGGGGCATATAAAAAATTATCTTTGCTGCAAATATCTTCTCAAGTTGGGGGAAGCTTTGCATAGCTACAACACCTGGTCAACACATGCAATGCTCTTCTCATGTCGCGAAATACTGTCTTGCCGTAATGCCTCTCTTTGATCTCTCCAATAGCTTGGTGATCCGTGCCTTATTGCTTTGGTTGTATTTTCAGCACAACCTCACTCCCTCTACCTTCTTCATCTTGTTTGACACCTCTATAAAGAATTCTCCTAAATTCATGGTATTTCTTTCATGCCACCATGCACTTGAACCCATTCCTCCATTTCTTCTATGTACATAACATTGTCGCCGATTGTGATAAGATCATTTAATGCCTGAGCTACCCCTGTGGTGCAGGAACACCACGATAGTCATGGAACTCGTATTCTCTCCTTGAGTGGTTGCAAATAAATTAATGCGTCGAGCTAATGTAATGCAAGTGGCACAATAGTGTGAACATTCACCACCAAATTATCCAAATACCACTTAAGTTCAAATTTAACGCACGATCTCAAAATCTCATATTTTTAGTAGGAAAGGATGATTCGCCACTTTTCGTTCTGACATCTTGATTTGATCTCCAAATCTTCTTCCCTCTACTTTCTTTTATTAAGAGAAAATTCTAGTATGTTCAAAGTGAGTTTTAACCTGGTGACTTTTTGACCCTTAGTCATTTGTTCATTTCTTCTCTCGTCTTAGAAATTCACTTGAATACTCACCTTATTTGTGTGACGTCTTAGCTTCCATATGTGAAAATGTAATACATCCATGGCCTCTTTTACAATTAACACAACTATGTATACTTGAACAATAACTAATTTGTTGTGGCTTACAACTCCCATACTCTTGTTTCTTATCTCTTTGATCTCTTGCATATCATCTTACATACTATATCATTGTGATAAATGTGTGTGGATTATACTTTGATTTGTTTAATAAACCATGTTATCTTCAAATACATAGTGGAAGGAAGATCCCTATTTCTCTCTTTCCTTCTCCCTTCTTCCTTGCAAGTGTTAGATTAGGTAGATTAACGGTAACACCAAAGTAGAAGTAGATGAGAACCAACTCTCTTTGGAGGTTTGTTTCAATTTGCATGTCCCACACTTAAGACACAATCCCATGTGTTGAGGGTGAAATCATATTCATGCCATAAACAATTTCAACCTCTAACAATAATCTAGATGATTTTCGAAGGACAAGATGGAGAGAGGTGAGCCATACCACTACACAAAAATCTCAATCCCAAGAGAAGAGGGTGGGAAAATTGTCACCTTGAGGAAGTCAAGAAAATGCTAGAAGCATTAATCCAAGGTTGGAGTAGAAAATATTTGCAATATCACCTATTCAAGGTAGCCATGAAAGTATACAAATTGACGTAAATTCCGACTTGAGGCATCCAAGAGGGTAGAAAGGAAGAAGTACAAATGTAATTGTGTCCACTAGTTAAGTGAAGGTATTGGGATTTGAGGTGAAAGTTAAAGTGCACAAGGAAATACTAGCTTGAAGTTGATAATAGAGCACAAATCTAGTTGTGTGCAACACACATGAGACATTGCAAGGGAGGACTAACATGCCAACTTGAAGATGACAAGAATGTGATTTATATCATACACAAGAAGAGATGTTTGTAGAAGAAGAGCATCTAGAGAGAAGGAAAGAAACATAGTGAATACCATGTTGGAATGACGTAATGAAGAAGGAAATCAACTTGAAGTTGATAAGAACCATATAGTTTAGGTTGTGTTGATCAACACTACAAGAGTAAGGAATTATTAGTTTGATGTTGAGCATAGAGGGAAAGGCATATGTGGCTTCCCACATCAAGGTCGAGTAGTTGGCCTAAAAATGGCTTAAAGGGCTAAGAGTATCAGTCCCAATGTGTAGATTAAAATGTTTAGAGGCAAAGAAGATTATATGGGGCAATGAGATTATTGCTCCAAAGGATCATTTTAGAGACACAAAGATGAAGGAATAAAAGGTAAATGGAGAATTCCAATAAGGATCAAGAAGTCATCCATAGGCAAGTGTTTGAGGATAGAAACAATTGGAAAATGAGATAGATGAGAATAGACCCATAAAAGAAATATTAGGTGAATGACCTTAGAGGGCCGAGGAGAGAATTTTTTTCCAAGGTACAACAAGCGAGAGGAGAGATGTGGTCATTTTTCTCCAACAATATATTGCTACCATTCTGGGATACTTGTGAGAAGGGGCTCATAAAATTTTAGTTACCCAAGGTGTATAATGCGGGAGCATCACATGAAATTAGTGAATTGAGGAATTGTACCAAGATAACATGATATGAGGGTGTTGAGGGCTCTTCAGAAGGGGTACACAAATGTCATGTAAATATGAGATAAATGAAGAAGGTGAGAATTTGGATATGGCATGAGGAGTATGCCTAGGCAGTGGCACAATAAATGGCTGCATGTGGAAAAGGGAACATAGAAGAGGAATAAGTATGCGCAAACTATAAAGGAGGACTAGGGAAGTGGAGGAGCACAAGTTTGGGAGGAGTAAGAGTGCAGAGACAACATAGAGGAAGAATCCAAGACGAGAAGATCCCAAGGTTCAATCATGTAAAGGAAAAGGAGCGTAGGAATCTAAACGAATTTTTCTTGGCCTCGTTCTTACTATTGTTAGCCTTAGCTTGTTCACGGCGATAAAATTTATCTCATGGTTCTTGGCTATATGACATATTGTTAAAATATTAGAAGCATTTTAATGCAATAGAATCGTGATAAACATTTAGTTGGTTGGCTTCATCTATGGTAACATATAAACTCCAATAGATCTTGATCCTTAATGCCAGTACATGTGATTCTATAATGGAAGTGGTCTTTTTACTAACAAAATGGTTGATTGGTTGCAAGACGAGTATGCTTTCTTTCTCAACTTTCACCTCTCCTCCACTGCGTCTAAATAATTTAAAAAATCCTTGAAATTGCCTCTAAATACATGCTTTACTACCCTAAGTCGGGTATGTCTCTTCATTGCATCTTAGAATTGCTTCTAGGACTCTAAAAATACCCATTCAATAAAACAATTAATCCCGCATTGGTTGATTGACTTGGTTTGTAGTAATATACAAACCCCAATATTCGAAGATCCTTATGCAAATAGGGGTGATGTCACAATGGAAGTATCTCTCTTACTAACATAACAATTGATTAGTTGTTAGATGAGTATGTTTGTCATTTCAATCTTCCCCTCCCCTCCTATGTGGCAAAATAATCCAAAAGATCCTATAAATTTTCCTTTAAATACATGCCTTACCACCCCATGTCGGATATGCCTCTTTAGTGCATCTTGAAATTGTTTCTTTGATCTAAAGACCCTCATTCAATCAAGAAATTAATCCCACATTTTTTGATTTGATTGGTCCACATTACATATCAACCCAAGATATCATGATCTTTATGCCAATAAGGGTGACAACATAATGAAAGTGTCCCTCTTGCTAACCTAATTGTTGATTAGTTACATGAGGAGTATGTGTTCTTGTTTTTCTTTTCCCTCTCCTCCACTATGGCTTCAAAATAAAAAAATGATTGTAATTACTACCCCAAGTTGGATGTACCTCTTCAATGTATCTTATAATTCCTCGCACGACTCTAAAAATTCTCATTCAATCAAAACATTTATCCCTCAATGGATTATTGACTTGGTCTGTGGTAACATATAAACCCCAATACATCATAATTCTTATGCCGATAGAGGTGAAATCATAATGAATGTGGATCTTACTTACATAATGGTTAATTGGTTGCGGGATTAGTATGTTTTCTTTCTCACCTTTCCCTTTCCTCCTTTATGGATTCAAAATCCAAAACAAGACTATTAAAATCGCTTCTAAAGACATGCCTTACTACCCCAAGTTGTATATTCCTCTTTAATGCATCTTGGAAATGCCGAATCCTCATTCAATAGAAAAGTTGATCCCACATTGGTTTATTAGCTAGGTCTGTGGTAATCTATAAACCACAATATATCATGATCTTCCAATAGGGGTGACACCATAATGGAAGTGGTCCTCTTACAAAAACAATGGTTGATTAGTTGTGAGATGAATATGTTTTCTTTCTTGACCCTCCCCTCTCATCCTACGTGTCTTCAAAATTCAAAAACATCATGTAAAAATTGCCTCTATTTACATGTTTTAGTACCCCAAGTTAGATAGTTCTCTTCAATACATCTTGGAATTACTTCAACTCTAAAAGTAGTCATTAAATCAAAAAATAAATCCCACATTGGCTTATTGGATTGTTAATTATTTCCTCTGAATGATTGTGTCCATCATAGTAGGAACACTTCCTTCGATATTTTTTTCACCAAACACTTGTGTGTCTCACTCCATCCTCCATTGTCAAAGTGTACCTTCTACATCTGATTCTTCTATTGCTTGTCTCATTTGGGATATTTATATGTAGTCACATTGTGTATTCTTCTCCTCTGCACATCTTACACAAGATATCCATGCAAAGTTACATTGCATCCTCTCCTCTTTATGTATTTTGTGATAAATTCTTGCGTGGTAATCTTATTTCCTTCCTTCTTTCTTGTCTACTTCTTTCCAAGAGATTCCTTTCCTCTCTCCATGTCTTCCTCTTATCTTGTGCACCACAATTTGTACTCCAGGAATAATAACATCATTTAATGCATGTTAGTTTCAAGCCTAATGTCGTCATAAATCCTGTTCTTTCCATGCAAAAAAAATGTGCTCGCCATGTTCTCCTCAACTATGGGATGATAAATTTCTCCACTTCCTCTCAACATCATATCTCTAATTCCTCGCAAAAATAGAGTTGTGTGTCCCTCATTTACTTTGGGGTGATATTTTCCTCTTGTCTCTATAAAATTGTTAATGCGATATGCACATCTAATCTTCTACAACTATGACTGAATTTGGGATTCCACTTATCCACCTTATCCTCCCTTGGAAAATCCTCTTGGTTTCCATGTACAATCACACTTATGCTTCTTTCTTCCCCTTTAAGACTTCCATGAGTCTTAATTTCTATGTTGATATAGGCGTTCCTATGCACACCCATTCTTGAGCATATTGAGGCACTTTGTATGGAGTTGTATTCACTTTCTCTCACTTTTTTCTTTCAAGGAAAAAGTTATCCCTCATTTTCGTTTCCTTTATTTTTGGTAGCAAACTTCCTTATGGGAATCATAAGTTCTCACCTATTTTATCCTTTCATATTTCAATTTTTATTATCCTTCGAGGATCCTTTTCTTTGGTACACCTCTTTGTACAATTTCTTGAACATCCTTACATGCAATTCCTTGTTCATCATGACACACTTTGTCCTATACTACAACACTTGTCACCTTGTTATCTCCTAGTGCTTTCCTAAGCTCATCTTCTTGTTGAGGAGTCTTGAGTTCCATTTATTCTTCTTCGATTATGTATACTCTTTAAATTTATACCTTACTCATGGATGGTTAAATCCATTTATGTTTTTGGACACAAAAAACCCCTCCTTATTTGCATATTCCACCAAATAAAGATATGCTCCTTCTCCTTTCTACGCTTTCTTCAGGGAATTCTTCCCATGGAAAAATTTCCCCCATAATTATTTTACCTAGGACCCAAATTATATTTTCTCCACAACCTTTTCCATGGAGGTTTCTCTCTTCAATAATTACATACAATCCTTATTGCCCATGCATTTTCATGAGGAAACATCTCTTGTTTCTTTCTTCTCAAGGTAAATCCCTCCCCTACTTCTCCATGTTGCAAGAATTCAAGTTCATGCATCCAATTTGGTTTCTCTTCTAGATACACTACCTAAATTATATTTTAGAGATCATCGTATTCTAATATTTAACCCCTACCTTTCCTTTCCATAATCTCCTCTACTAGAAATCCTCCCAAAACTCTAATACAAAACCACACAACATTTTGTGTAAGATATATCCTTTTAAGTCCTTCAATATTGTGCTTCGTAAAGTAACACTCCATATTTTATACCCATTACATCATTACTTTATGACCCTCTCTCCATGAGAACACAATTTCTTATATCATATGATTCTCTTCTACTATAACTCTTGTCATCCTTCCTTATCTGCAAGGTACTCCCCTATCCCGAGTGTCCCTCTTTATGGGATCCTGCACTCCCATATTCTTGTATTTTTGCATGTCTCTTTCTACATGCATCCACTTCAAATAACAACTCATCTAACATCCTTGCAAGTTATGATTCCATGTCATCCTTATAGAATTATTCCATGCCATATTTTATGTGCCTTGTTTTATGCCCATCTTGTGCGATGGAGAACAAATACCCTCTTACCTTCCTTCTATTAAACATATGCTAGTGTTTCTCTTTATCTTTAGTGATTTTATTTCCCTCTACCCACATTTCACTTACTAGAGTATAAATATTTTTCATGTACACCTTCCACCTAACTCATATCGCTAGAAGATACGTTCCCTTTCTCTTTTTATGTGTTAGGTTACCTCCCATTTGGTGAGTTTTTGATGCTTATCCTTTCTTTCATACTTATTTCCTCCCTTAAATGTTTTTCCAGTGCTTCTTTATTCTAGTTTATTCCCTTGGATTGATTCCCTTTGACATTCTACTAGCGTGTGATTTCCCTTGCATATTGCCTACCTCCATTCGGTGATCTACATACATCATGTTTTCCTTAGGAAAAAATATTTCCTTGGGAATTGACTACCCCATTTCAAATATATATCAACATTTCCTCCTCTTTTGAATTGAATTCCTTTCTTTGATATTATTCCAATGCACCCTCTTACAAAAATTCTTTATTCTGGTACTCCTAGATCTATCACCTTAGACACTACAAGGTTCCCTTATTTCATTTTATTCCTTCAAAAAAATTAATCTGGCATTATTCTCCTTATATCCATGAAATATTTTAATTATTTTCTCTAACTTATACTATATATACCTATTTAACACTTATGTAATTGAATCTGACCTCATCTCTAGTATTTTATGGCTCAGTTCTACCTACATTTAAAACACTTATCCTTTCCACCCACCATTGCAATCCATAGTTTCAATCATATGTAGATTCTATATTCACATTGAAACTACTATTGTGAGATATTCACCTATAATCCTACGTAACTCACCTAATTGAGTTGTCTTCCTCCCATAGATATAACCTAAGATATAATACTATTTCATGCAGTCATGGTTGAGGTTCATGGCGAAGAGGTATAAAACTATATAACCATAATATTTATATAGTGGGTTGCACTGAAGGTAAAATCCTTTATTGATTCAAATAATGAATGATATAGTCTACAAAGTGTGATGCGGATCCCTCTTCATATGGATTACTTGCTCCTAGATATCATAACTATTTCAATGGAGCCCTATGGATCTCCAATGCTCTATCTTTCCAATCCTCAAATTTGGATTTATCACTCTCTTGAGGTTTCTAACTCCTTGCTCTCGCAAGATCCTTCTCCCTCATCTTATGTTGGAGTTCTCTTAGGCTAACCTTGTTCTATTTTATATCTCTCCATGTCTCCTTTTTGAGATTCTCACTCTTTCCCTTAACACACCTTATCATGGAAGTTTATCTTCCTTTAGACTCTTTACTCTACTTCACCACTTTGGGCTACTTGTCTACTTCCTTTTACATTCATAGGAAGCCACCTATATTTGAATGGATTGCTTATCCCCACAAATTCCCTATATCTCACCTCTTTAAAATATCCATGTCTTTTGAAAATCATGCCCTTGTCATAGATTTGATCTTCAAAATTTTTATTTTCCCTTGAATTTCACACCACTTCATGTCAAACCGGAATTAATGCACCTAATATATGGATGACACAGGTTTTTGGAAGCTTATTCTTTGCAGATTGGTTGGCTCTAAAATTATTAGAGTCCTAATAGTTAACTTATTTTTCACACTCTATGCACCATTCTTGCACAACCATGATTTAATCTGTGTGCTCTCCTTCACACACATAAATACCTATGTATTTTGATCCACATGCAACCTCATGTCTTGTGTCTTTATCTTGCACCTCAACTAGACTCTTCCATCAAGGAATCATGTGCATAACTTCCATTTTTCCTTTGATGATAACCTTCATCAAGTTCTTTCACACCTATCTTTATGTGACATATTGGATCCTTTTTCATGTGACCTCTTATTGGGATCATCCTATGTCATTACCTTATTTCTCCTCCTTCCGTGTTGTCATTACACTCTCCTATTTTTACACTTATGTATTCTCCAATTTTTTTGTAATACCTTCATGTCAAATCCTCTCCTTAACTTTCCACGAAAAATTCTCATCCCCTCTTTGTGTTCTCCATGCAAGTTTCCTTGTTCAGGATCGTACTTCTTACGCCATGCCAATGACCCATTTATGTGTTCCCCTTACTCATGTGTAATCCCATGCCTTAACCACACTTTCCTCTTCAACTCCAAGCTTCATGACATTCTTGTGCAATACTCTTGTGTGTCTTCAAAGAATCTATTAATGACCTTTCATGTCATCCCAAATTTGAAAAATCTATGAGTTGGTTGATTCTTTAGGATGTTTTACATCAAAAGATTAAGATTTTTATTGATCCATTTATAATCCATGTAGTGGAAGAAACCAAGACTAATATCAAGGTACATATGACTTACAATGTGCATACTCTGCCATATTTCTATGCTTCTAAAGCTAAAGAGGCACATCTTATAGGTGACCCCATTGGTACATCTATAAGTGAGCCAGTACAACAATCCAAGATTGAATTTTATGACCATGACATCATTGATGATGATTCTAATGATGCACCAATATTCATATGTGTATTGATTGATGTGCACCCTAAACAAATTAGTATGTCAGAAAATGGGGCAAACAAAGACATATGCACTATGTTGGGGTGTTAATGTCAAGTGGGGATACCATTTGGTGGACCGCCACTTAGACAACCCCTTGTCTTAAAGATTATTTTTAATAATCTTAGTCGGTCTTCATAGCTAAAAGAGTGGAACGGTATGACCGACCACCCATCCTATATAAATAGGATGATCCCTCACGGGATTGGATGGCTTGGTGATCTTACTTTTGATAATAAGCTAATAGACCAATTGATCTAAGCTTAACTACTTATGCGAGTTGTTATACCGTGAGACAAAAGTATGCTATTGTTTACTGTGAGACTGAGGAGTGAAGTGGAAGTGCTGGGTTAAATTATTAAATTTTTAATATAAGACATTGCTTTTATCAATGGAGTTTTTTCCTTTGGGATTCTCCACTTAAATATGGTGTCTCTTGTCTCATTTACTTTTAGCTACTGATATTTTCTTTCATTCATGATTTGTTAAGTGTTATATGCATATGTGAACATCTGGTAAATGTTTGCACATTATAATCTATAATCCTCAATGGTTTATTTAAGGATCTATAATTCTTCAATTATATATTCCCACATTTTTTTGTAACATGGTATCAAAGTTGGATGTGTGTACATAGCTAGATCTGGATGTTTTCTGGCTTACAAGATAAAATAAGCTTGAAGATAGTTTGATTTGCGATACCCTAAATATTCAGGCGAAAACTTCAAGCTAACCAGGTTTAAATTTCCAATTCCCGCCTACATATTTTTTGAAATATTGGCTAAATAGCTATTTAGATCATGTTTGAGATTTTGTATGCTTATATTTTTGCCTCTGCATCTTGTTTCAGTCGTTTATAGTTTAAATATGTTGTTTGCGAACTTAATTTAAGTTTTCGCGCCGTTTATAGTCCGTTTAAGTCGTGTTTTGACTGTGGATCCGAAATATTTTCTTAGATCTAGTTAGTTCGGAGCATTTAAATCCACCATGCCTTTATAAATCTTTATTTTTCGCTAGATCTGCTTTTGCGAAGCCCAATCCAATCATTTTACGCCATCTGGCTTCGCTTTGTCATTTTGTATTAAGATCCTATCGGTTTTGCGAAGCTTGGACCAATAAAATTGCTCTAAATAGCTTCGTTGTTTTTTTTTCCATGTTTCCAAAGCCATATCCACTCTTAGAATGCCAAGTAGCTTCGCATTGTCAGTTTTCTGGTTAGATCTTTGATTTTCTGAAAAGTTTTGTCGCTGCAAAGCTTGGGCCAATCATTTTGTGCCATCTGGTTTCATTCTGTAAGTATTTTTTGACTTTTTTTTGTTTCTTTGAAGTTCTTTTGACTTTCAAAGCTTGAGCCAATCATTTGGTCCAGCTAGCTTCACATTGTCAGTCTTCTAAATAGACATTTCTATCTTTGCAAAGCTCAATCCAATCAAAGGGCTCCATCTTCCTTCCCTTTTCCGGTCATATTGTTTTTCTGATTATTAATTGTGAAATGCGAGCCAATAAGGTCTTTACACGTGTCTTCACATTGTCAGACTTGGTTTAGTTGTCATTTGTTAGATTTGTGAAATCCGAGCCAGTATAATTTCTCCATATTTCACATTTTCTAGTCTTTCATTTGTGGTAGTAGTTATCCAATAAGAACTAGCCACCTTTTTCACATTTGTCAATGTGTATCAGTTTTGTGAAGTGCGAGCCATTTAAAAGGTTCCATGTATATTCGTTTTGGCTTAGTCTTTGTTAGATTTGTGAAGCGCAAACCAATTATTTTTTGACACATATATTAATCTTTTAATTGTGTCTGCCTTTACAAATGCCAGGGTGTCAGTATTTGCTTTGGCTTAGCCACTTAAATTATGACACCTGTCTTGTACCTTTTTTGGTCACAAACTTTATTTTAAGTTTGGTTTATTTTGGGGAATTTAATCCCACTCAAATCTATCTATTTAAAGTTTGGCAAAAAGCCGCCAAGTATCAATTTTTTAGCCATTAATTTTTTGACAAGTGGCTCTGTTTGACTAAGACTTTGATTTCACATTGTTTCAGAGTGCGAAAAAATGATCCAATTAATTTAAGACACGTCTATACGGTTATTTTTTAATTAATTGTCTTTTGACTTATTAGGTGCATTGCGAAACGTGAGCTAATTGAAAAGTGACACATCTATTTGTTTGTCGCTATTGTCAGTCTTGTTCTAGTCTTTGACACATGTTTATTTATTTGTTGTCCCTGACCCGAAAAGGCATTGAATTAAATTTTTAAATATTTCGCATCTACCCAAGGATCTATTTTAAATCCGACACGTGCCTCTCTTGTTTTTATTTGTTAAGTAGTTCATTTTGTGAGCTCGCCCCGTTGAGTTGATAAATAACTTGTTGAGCTCCTGTAGCTCAACTCCGACTAAGCTCTGTTAAATCAATCTTAATATTGATCAAAGCTAGTCCTTTTTGATTAAATTCTAGATGATTGCATTTGTATAGCTATTAAAAAGATATGGAGCTAGTTTTTTGCCTCTATTTGGCTTCCTTGAATCATTTTTAGCTGTATTTGTCTCCATTTGCCATCTGAGCTTTAAAATGGCTTGTTTTGCCAGTTTTGCTTTAGATAAGTCTCAACTTTTGAATGAAACCAATTATAACATTTGGAGAGTGCGTTTAAAAGCTTGTTTTATGGATAGAAATCTTTGGGATCTTGTGATTGGTGATGAAAAACATCCCACAAGGAGACAAGATACCCCTAAAAACCTTAGCTCATTTTCTTATAAATCTCAGGAAGCTTTGTCCATCCTATTGCAAAGCATTAAAGATAAATTTTTAATGCATATAGGTCATTTGAACTCACTTGCAGATGCATGGAAGCAATTAGAAACCATGCATGAAGCAAATAAGTTGTCTAAGATAATCAAAATAGTTTTAGAGCTATTTACAACACCCATGAAGGGGGATGAGAAAATTGTCAATTATTTAGTTAAAATTAAGAACATTGTAAATTGTCAATTGTCATTTATTTAGATGGTTGTAACTGTAAATTATTTCAAGATAAGCTTCTGTACTTCATAATTCAAATAAATATTCATGAGAAATTAAGAAATTACATCTCAATTCTTAATTCTAAGTATCAGAATGAGAATGATCTTCCTGATCTGGACACTTTATGTCTGTAAGCTTAAAAGGTCTTTGTATGGTCTTAAGCAAGCTCCTAGAGCTTGGTATGCTAAAATTAATAAGTTCTTTCAGGAGCTTGTTTTTTCTAACTGCTGTTCTGATAATTATTTATTTGTTAAGTTTGATAACAATCGTATTATCATTATTGTCATGTATGTTGATGATTTTTTGATTACTAGTAGTGATAAAAATTTAATTGTTAGAATCAAAGAAATGTTAAAACAATGTTTTGAAATGACTTATTTAAAGGTTTATTAAATCATTTTCTTGGCATGATTAAATTTCGAGATCATAAATCTATTGTTGCATCTCAATCTCAGTATGCTGTGAATTTTCTTAGAAGATTTAACATGATTGACTGTAATCCTATTGCCATTCCTATTGAAGTTGGTGTTAAGTTAGACCCTAAACCAACTTGTGCTAAATTTGATCCTACTATGTATAGGCAACTTGTAGGTAGTCTAATTTATTTGACTATTATTAGACATGATATTTCTTATGCAATAGGAGTAGTTTCAAGATTTATGAAAGAACCTTATGAGGATCATTGGAAAATGACAAAAAGAATTTTGAAATATATTAAAGGAACAATCAATTATGGTCTTTTATATTCTTGTAATGATGCACACTTATTTGGTTATTGTGATTCTGATCATGTTGGTGATGTTGCAGATAGACAATCTAATTATGGATATCTTTTCAAATTGGGTGTAGGTGCCATCATTTGGAGTAACAAGAAGCAACCAACAATGTCTATAGTAACCAGCGCCGGTTATGTCTATCTCTTCTATTGAAGCAAAGTATAAAAGTGCTATGGAAGTTGCAAAAGAAGCTATGTGGCTGAAAAGACCGTTGGATGAATTGCACATGGGTGTCAAAGGGAGCACTACTCTTCTATCATATTGTATTGTGACAGTCAGAGTTGCATTTCTCTTACAAAGAATCCAGTTCAACATCAAAGGACCAAGCATATTGAAGTTTATATGCACTTTATTTGAGAGGAAGTCCTAAATGGTGATATTGATCTTAAGTTTTGTTCCACTGAAGATCAAGTTGCAAATATATTCACTAAGACATTGTGCATGTTGTGGAGTTTTGCAAGTTTCATGTTTAGTTGGGCTTGTCAGAGTTGCCATTGAGGGGGAGTGTGCATAACAATGCCACCTCTTAACAGCTATTGTAAACTTCCAATACTTCCTCCATTTTGTAATAAGTAAATGTGTCACTCTATGTGAAGTTACTTGTAAATCTCAACGAAGCTTTAGTTGTGGGTATGCCTTAGTTTATAAAAGGCTCCATAATCTGATTTAAGTCTTCATAAGTAAAGCACTTTTCTTAAGAATTTATGTATGGGAAGATCAACTGATTTCCCTTGTTTGCATGCTAGCCTGAATCACTGTTGCTGATTTAAGGATATGTAAATCCTTTTGTAGAAAAAGGTAAAGTTGGCATGTCTGATTTTGTTTTTCCCCACTTAACATTAAGGGGGAGTGTTGTGTTGTTAATGTCAAGTGGGGATACCATTTGGTGGACCGCCACTTAGACAACCCCTGTCTTAAAGATTATTTTTAAATAATCTTAGTCGATATTCACAACTAAAAGAGTGGAACGGTATGACCGACCACTCATCCTATATAAATAGGACAATCCCTCACGGGATTAGACGACTTGGTCATCTTACTTTTGTTAATAAGCTAATAGACCAATTGATCTAAGCTTAACTACTTATGCGAATTGTTATACAACGAGACAAAAGTCTGCTATTGTTTACTGTGAGTCCGAGGAGTGAAGTGGAAGTGTTGGGTTAAATTATTAAATTCTTAATATAAGACATTGCTTTTATCAGTGGAATTTTTTCCTTCAGGTTTCTCCACTTAAATATGTTGTCTCTTCTCTCATTTACTTTCAACTATTGATATTTGATTTCATTCATGATCTGTTAATTGTTATATACATATGTGAACATCTGGTAAATGTCTGCACATTATAATCTATAATCCTCAACTATTTATTTTTGGATCTATAATTCTTCAATTATATCTTCTCGCATTTGTTCGAACACACTGAATCGTTACCTAATAGATTTGATTCACACATAATGAGTTGATTGGTAAAATGGACACAATATAATACTTGAATGGAATATTAAAAAACCCTATTGGGGTTATTGTGTTACTATTTATGTTGGAACCTACAACTATCTCTACTTATTTCTTATTTTTTCCCAACATGGGCACATTTTAAGTGCTATTAGAATGGAAATGGATACAAAAAGCATGTAATCCCACATTCATTTTATATATGATTAAATTGCATCCAAAATAATAAGATGGGGTGAGAGCATGGAAATATGGGACCAAAAGGGGGTCAAAGGTGCTCACATTTTTCCTAAAATTAGTAAAATATGAACTTCAATGAGTAATTTGACATGGCTTTGCTCAAAATTTGACAATTTGATAAGAACGAGAATCAAAGTCCTCAGAATTTAGTTTATAGAATAATAGGTTTTACATTGAGAGGAATTCCTATAATGACGGCCACAAAATTTTAGGAATGAGTTGTTTACTTTTATTCTCTACATTACATTTGACATCCATTTGACCCTCACTTATTAGTTTATTTTATTTTAGCTTTGGGAATTCAATTAAAAAAGTAATACCTATGCCATTTATTAGAGTTTTAGGCCCATTCTTCCGTAGATAGATTAGTTTGAGATCAAAACAATAGTGTAGATATGTTGATGCCATTTGTCACCACTCAATGATAATTTGTAAAATAATGTAATGCAGGTATTAATGAAAGTGGCATATGGAAAGTGCAACACAATAACCTTCAAATTGTTATCTTTTGACGTAATTTAGATAGATGCATTTAAGATATTTGCGCTAATTTTTAAAAATGGCAGAGATTAACAGGTTCAAATGTGATGTGACCATAAAATGGTCTTGTTTTTGTCTAAAAATATAACATGGTGTTGCACGCTCCTCCTCCCCCATTTTGAGTTCCATTAACTATTTTGCAAATCTCTTCGATAGAAAGTTAGCTAAGATCATGTATTAGGTCCCATTATTTTTCATTTTAAAAAATAGAAATTTGGATGAACAAATCAAACATCACGTAGAAAAAACAATACACGTGTTTTTGGTGAAAAATGAAGACACTACTAAAAGTAATCAAGGATGAAATCCTTACACTATTCATATTTTAAAAATAAATACATGGTCACAAAACTAAGACAAATCTTGACATTGTATTGGTGTTTTCTTGGAATATTGTCTTAAAACACATGAGCCAATGGAGAGAACACTCAAAATTTGTATTTTTAAAATATTTTTTAGTAAAATATAGATTCACACAAGGAATAGATAGCCAAAACCTTAGGCTCAAATATATAATCCAAATCCAATCCTAAGTGTGGGTAATATCCAAGATAAAGTAAACATAATGCGAGCATGTTATATTTTTTACGAGAAAAACACAATAACAAATGCAAAATACAAATGCTTGTGATTTTGGTCCCATAATCACACTAAAAATGCGTTCACATTATACCATTACCAAGTTATAACACACTCATGTTATAACATGATCGAGCCATAATGCAAGCACATGTTGTTTAATATGCCTCTTAAACATTTTTGGCCACTTTTTGTTCACCTATTTCCATGCACATACCCGATGGATAAAATTCACACAACAATATATTATGAAACCAACAACAGTTCAACCTCTACAAATAATTAAAATTATATTGTAAGTGATTGAGATTCCTCAATGATTAGTTCTCCAACATTCATTACATCAATAAACTATTTGAGTTTAACATATGGTACCTATTCCTTCCCATGCTTTGGTAGTATTACAAATACCTTATGATCTTATACCACAAATAATGTCAATGCATTTTTTAACATATGACATAGTGCATAAAATACGATAACCACCAAAGCTAAAAAAACATATATGCTCATATTTTTCATACTGAAAATTATATATATTCTAAATATCATGATCATTTCTCCAATTCATAGAGTAAAATATGTGCTTCTCTTAGCCCAAAATGTGTGACATTCACACCAAGTGATACATGACCTAAAATTGAGGATCCCCTTTATGGGACCAATATAGGTTAGCACTCCTAACATATTTTCATATGGAAACTCATACACAATTTATTGTATATAGTTTCTAAAGTTTTTTCTTGATCACCATCACTCGTGTTGACTAGTTGATTTATGTATTCTTCAATTTTGATCAATTTTGAAATTGAAATTGATTGAATTCGCACTACATTCTTATTTACCTTTCGTTTTTGATAGTCTATCACATTCCAAACACTCATACTATCTATTATAAGATGAGATATACATACACATAATTTACAACAGTCTAATATTAGTGCACATACCTTGAGGTATGTTATACCTCAATGCGACATATTACCACATCTCCATATTAAACTTCTCTACTTGATTTTTTTTTTGTGGAATATTTTGAGTTTTCATGATCACATATATTCTCTACCTACACATCTTGTGAAATTCACATGTGTGCCTTTTATGAGTTTTTCACACATACTCCTTTGAGTCACAATTTATGTTATTTACATATACAAGACATGAATACCACCACCCTCACCATTGTAAGAGTACTTTGATTTTACACTCACGTGCACACTATCCTTTGATAGATTATTTTGACTATCCGAAGCCATCACATTAGTCTATTTTGGTGCCTTCTCCTTGGATTTTATTTATTGATTGATGCATGATTATAATAATATTTAAATAAAGTATATAAACATTCAAATTATAAAACTAGGACCTGTGCATGATTTAACTTGATGGTATACGTAGCTATTTGATGTCATTTTTCATCTACATGGCTATTTACATATGATTTTATATGCATATTATTTTCGCAATATATATATATATATATATATATATATATATATATATATATATATATATATATATATATGGGTTTAATGTAAGAAATACAAAATTTTACGAGATGTAGACAAATAAATGCATGAATTTTCTTGCACCCATAAAAAAACCTTTCTACATTGGGAGAATTTCCCACAACGGGGGCATATTAGCATGCTTAGGTTATTTATTTCTATTTTAACATATTGATATTATTGAGATACTACGACTTTTTATAAATGATTTGTTCTTTTAACTTTACAGTGCTACCTTTCATGATTATGCACAATAACATTCCTTTATTTTGCTTATTTTATTGTGACATTGATTCTGAAACGAATTTATCATTTTTTGTTATAAACTACTTATTAAATAATCTTCAATTACTTGGTTGTGTGTGTATTCCATATCATGTATCAATTATATCAAAGGATCCTCTAGTCTATGTCATGGCCATGTCATGTGATGCAAGAGCATATGGGTTGAACATTCTTACCTCACCCAAAAACATTTAGAGTTAGAAAATATAGATTTTCACAATATCACGCCACTCATAAGCAAGCCATAAAAAAACTTTTTCATTAGTCATTTTGTGACACCTACAAAAATATGTCCAAAGGCACACAATATAATGAATTCCATACAATATATAAGTGCCATGTGACACTAAAAATTATACATAAGATTATCCAAGCCACACAACAATGTGAATGCTATGAAAAATTTCCCAAGCTACAAAACACTATGAATGTCATGAAGACTTTTCCATTACCACACAATACTATGAATGCCACACAAAGCATGCCTAATTCCATGATACACTTCAGAAGACACCAAATAATAACAATATATCATAATTCAACATTCATAGAAGATCTCTCCCGTTTGCTTCAATAATGTGATGTGTCAGGAAGTATCTCCTATTTATAACATTGTAGATAACAAAGAAAGCACAAGGTTCTTGTTCCATATATTTTGGAAAGGGACCAATAAAATGTTTTGATTGAGATTAATCCAATGAAAGGGAACTTATAGGAGTTGATTAATGGTACTTATATGCGACTTAAGTAATATTCTTTAGAGGAACCTTTACTCGCTAAAGTTGTCTTGTTTTCCCACCGAGCTTTAGGAATTCTATAAATATAAGGGATCTGTAAATATGTATGGGATATTTTTGGAGATATTAGAGTGAAGGACTAAGAGAGAGGTCAAATTATAAGTTAAGGAATTATGATCTTTTCCCTAAAAGTATGAGTCAAGTGTAGTTCTGAAGAAGCTTCATAGAGTGTGCAAACTTATGATGGGTCTAGAACTAGAATTCTTAAAATAATTATTACAGAGTCTTGTTATAAGATTGTAATTAGAATGTTGAGTCATTGCACCTATGTATGTAATATTCCCTATATTAATAGATTTTTTTGTTTTCTTATTAATTTTTGTTCCCGATATCTCTCTTCAGCGAGTTATAAATTTGACAAGTAGTTATGCAACACAATGCATCCCTTCACTTGGGAACCTTAATTGCGAGTGCATTAATTATAGTATAAGAGAAAGTATTTATTATTATTGCTTAAGAGATTGGTATATACATAAATTTGGTTTGTGTGAGTGACCTTGAGATTTGCTTCTTTTCATACTAGGGGTCTAGGTCGAAAATATCCAATACTTTGTGTTATAACACTTGGTTGTTTTGGAAGAGTGTTGAAAGAACAGTCTATTTCCCCCCTATATAACGCTTCCCAAATTTGGGGCCCACCATTGCAGATGGAGTTAGGCCAAGTGCTTATTGAAAACCCTTACAAAGATGAAAATTCAACATCTCATTTCCCCCACCATGCATTATATGGGTGTTAGATTGTAGGTTGAAATTTTGGAAGAAAATGATTATGTGTATCACTTTGCCTCCAACTTAGGTCATTTGAGGGTAAAATTTACAACATTGATTAGGATTTGGAATTTGTGCAATGATTGAATTGTGTTGATTATTAGTATTTGGTTTGATTGGTAGTGTTGATTTGAAGATTTTTCTACTTGTTCGATTGAACTGGCGGGGTAGTTATATATGATGACCGAGACATTTCCCCCCTTATAGCAAGATGGTGAGATGGGAAGGATAAAATGATTGAGTAAAAAGAAGAGATATAAGAAGTGCACAGTGCAAAAGTCATAGTATTGAGTAGTATAAATAGTAATAAGTAAGTTTTGGATGTTCCCGATGAAACAATAGAAAGATTAAATATAAGTGTATAGTGGATTACATAGCATGATAGATGTTAAGAAAATGATCGTAACACCACTAATGACACATGAAAACGAAAAATTGGGTTCAAGATATGGGCAGTAAAAAGAGAACACATTAGTTGGCAAGTAAGTGACTATAGATAATATTATTTTTGGAAGGATCTGGGAGTTGCTATATATAGTAAAAAGTAAAAGTTGCATAGTAATTTTCGTTTGCAATTACAAGTGACTGTATTAGAGAGATCTGAGTTGTGAAAATGCCACATGCTAGAGATGCAATCCCAACCCAGTTTGAGATATTTATAAAGGAAATTCAGACGTAGATGACCGATGAGTTGGTAAGTATCATTTTTATATTGACGTAAGTAGGAAAATAGGCCCTATATTGAAATTTGTTAATTTTACATTTTTTGAATTTCTGTATGTTTTGGGCCAAACAAGGCTATACAGTCTAATTTATACATATGGATGGAATTGTACGGTTCCATATGGTATGGAACAAATCTATACACTATGATGTGAACCGTATGATTTGGTCCCTAATAAAAAATGTTGACTATGTTGAAATTTTACATGCATGTTTCTTATATTAGAGACTGAAACATGTTTTTTTTCTTGTTGTTTGTGATGTGCAATGAGATGTACATGTTTGGGAGTTCCATGGGGGATGACACATGACTACGCTAGCATTATTGGGCCTGGATGATGCAATATGTGATCTATTGGATAGTGTAGGATTATGACACATGTAGATTGGGGGAGTTTCCCCTAATATGCATATGATTACAAATTTGTGTGAGAGATGATGTGCAGATACATGTACATTCTATCTCCTAACAGGGGAGATGACAATGAATATGGAGGATGTGTGTCATATCCTAATATTACCTATTATGGGAGATATTCCACATGTTACCGATGGATGTTCCGCATTAGATGGGGGATGCCTGGAGATTTTGGGTGGGTGGGCGAGGTAGGCTATAGCTTATCATACACTTAGATGAGATAGTGACATCAACAGTTCTATGTGTGAGAAAATTTATAGCAATGGTATTGGTGTCTTTTGTGATAGTGGATGGTGATGGGGTGGCGATATCCCATTGTATGTTAGAAATTTTCTAGAGGATAAAGGAAGAGGGTACTAGATATGCTTGGGACCGATGTATGCTAGCCCATTTATCTTTTTTACTTACTTATTGGCCTTAAGTTCCTCAATTGTCTTGTGAAATTATGAGTGGTGTCCCATGTATGTAGCATATTAAATTCTCAAGTTTTCCATGCTATTTCATTTGTGTTCCCTTGTATGGTTTGCTTACATTTACTATGGTGTTTCACTACTTCTTACCGCTAACATTTTGCTAGCTTTTATATTATACTCCTATGTATGCGTCATGGTATCTGTATGCACCCCAAAATTGCATGATGCTACATTGACAAATATAGTAAAGTATCCAATGATGAAAGAATTCCTTCCAGAATAATTATGAGATCCGGATCCTCTCCCTCTGCTTTTAGCATGCTTATTGTGACTTATTCCTTCATGTTTTCAAGTTTCAAGGTTTGTTGAGTCTTCGCGAGCCATCTTTTGCTATTTTGTGCTTGTAGTGACTTTAAGCCATGCAACCACCGTGACAGTTCCGTAACCTCCGGTCTGTGTAGACCGACAATTTTTCTCCATTTAATCCGTGAGTTCAAACTGTGCGATTTCTAATGCATGTTTCAAATTCGTGAGTCATTTTCTCGCCCGTTTCTTGACCCTTTCACCTGATTTTTGGCTTGTTGGATTCTTATTGGAATCCTCTTCTCAGTTTACCATATTTAGAAGGTTGAATCCCCCCTTTTGGATGATTTGGCATTTCTTGAATGGCACGTGTTTAGACTTATTCTTCCCCAAACTTTATAAAATCTATAATTTTACCCGTATGATGGGTTTTAGTTTTAAGATTTGTTGTGCAAAGTTATGCTACCAAAATCCTGCTAGAAATGCACAGGCAACTGATTCATTGCCCTTTTATTTCCATTACTGCATTTTCATCAATTTTCTTACAACTAGTCAGCTATAGTCAATTCTTTGTTCATCTTGCTACCAACCAGCATTACATACCTTGGATCATTTGGAATTCATCTTTGGAAATGAAAAGGAAGTTGAGAAGATAATAAATTCATCATCACACTTGGGAAGCTGCCAAAATAAAATAGTAACTAGGTTGGGGGTGCATTTACATTTCTTTGAAGATTTCAATTAATTATTTTTGTTCGAATAGAAGAAACACATCTATTTTATGTGGTAGAATTTCTTATTTTTTCATTTCTAGTATACAAATATTCCATCAATATCTTATTCCCTACTTATCCCTGAAGTTGGAGGGATATTTTGTTCTTGCACTTCTACGTCATTTCTTCATTTCAAAACATCTGTTAGTTTACTTTATTTTGTTAGTGAAGTTTTGGGTGAAGAAATTGCTTCTGAGAATCTTTATTTCTTCCCCATGAATATGAGACAATAGTAATTAGAAGATTTTTCCAATTTAGAATAATAACTATACATTCTCTATTTAAATTAGATTTAGTTTCACAATATTGCAACAGAGGAATAACTACGTCTGCCTATTCCCTGTTTATTTTATTTTAATTTAGAAGTAGTTTATTTCATTTTAAATTAAATTTTTTTGTTTGTGTCTGTAGCTTTTATTTTATTTAATTCTTCAAAACCAGAAAACAAAATAAGAAAGTTCTTTTATTTCATTGTCTTTGTTTGTTTATTTCATTAAAAACCTTTCCAATCAGATCTCTGGTTCATCTCACAACTTTCTGATCGTTGCTAACATTTTCATCACCTCCTTCATAAAGACACCCATTTTAAATGGTATGCCAATTTCCAGAAGGCCTTCGATGATCTTAAGCAATATCTTCTATCTCCCCCTATGCTCATGCCTCCATGCGAGGGGGGGGGGCTTCTATCTTTACATATCTTCCTCCGATCATTCTCTAAGTGCCATGTTGGTACACCGTGATGAGAAAGGCAGGGAGCAAACCATCTATTATATTAGTCACACCCTTCATGATTATGAGACTTGCTACACTAAATTTGAAAAGCTATCTTGCACTCTCTTCTTCACCACATCCAAACTTCACCACTATCTTCGTAATCACAAAACCTACGTCGTCACTCTCTTCAATCCTCTCAAAACCATGCATTCCAAGCCTTATCATAACTATCACATCACTTGATGGCTCATGCTCATGAATGAGTTTGACCTCGAGTTCATCTCTAAAAAACCAATCAAGGGCCAAGCTATCGCTGATCAATTAACCAAAGCCCCTCTTCCTAAAAATCATCTTCCTCATGAGAAATTCCCCAATGAATCTATCAACACCATTGATCATGAGTTCTCTCCTCTCAAAATGACACTATTTTTAACGGATCTAAGTGTTAGCAAGGGGGAGGTATGGGCGTCATTATCATCCCTCCTTGGGAAACTCCTATTCCCATTTGTTATAAACTTAACTTCGAGTGCACTAACAACATAGTTGAGTATGAAGCCCTCATCTTAGGTCTTCAAACTGCTATCATGATTAGCATCAAAATCCTTGATATTTATGGTGACTCTCAACTTATCATTAACCAAAACAAAGGAACTTATCAATGTAAAAATGAGGTCCTCCAAAAATATAAGGACATTGTTGAATTTCTTCTTGAAGCCTTCGATTTTCACACCATCAAAATTGTCCCTTGTTGATTTAACAAAAATATGATTTAATGCTAATGGTAAACCTTAGGTATTGTAGAGTAACATATGTAACAATGATGTACAATTGCTAGATATAAATTGAAACACATAATAAGCTATTGAAATATGAAACCCTATGTGTAAGAGAGAGAGAGTAAAGGACTTAGCTGATTTGCACTATCCTAACACTGATCTGAACTAGGAAAACTGATGAACAAGAAGGAAAAACCATTGTAATCGCTCAAGATAAATTATGGAACTTTCGGATAGGGTTAGACTAGGGCGCTTGGAATGAGGCAAGGGAACCTAGGCGCCAGAGACCTCTGTTAGGTGCCTGTGACCGTGCAGGAGCTCAAAATCTAAATTTTATGGTGTCGCAAGTGTGTCATTGTTAGTTGTTGTTGGTTGCCTGTATGTCGCACTTTTTTCTTTTAGAAATCACTTGTAACCTACAAAGAGATGTTGACTTGCAAAACCCTCAAAATACATCAAATCCCAAAAATAAAAGATGCAATATGGGGAGTTCGAACTTCGACTGACCCCAAAAGTCACTTGACTGAGTAAACTTACGATCAAGTGTTGCACTAAGTCTCATACTCCATATAGTTCTTGTGTGTGTGATAATGGTGCCCTAGGAATCCCTTGTACAAGATGCACTAGATAACGGGCTAGATTTGCTAAAAGATGCAAATGTGTGTATGAAATATAAGAAGTTCCCCTTCCTATGCATGTATGCAGAAAATGCAGTCCCTTATCCCTTGTAATGGATGTCAAATAGATACCTTTAAGTGTTTTAGGTGCCTTTAGAATAAAGCTTAGGTGATAAATAATATACTTAGAGCTTGGTCCTTTATTTTGGTCACACATCATTATTTTTATATGATTCCCTTGGCTGAATTTTGTAGTTGAGTATTGGAGGGCCAACCTATAAGAAAATAAGATGCCGAAAAGATAAAAGAGGTGCAAAAGAGGCAAGTAAGATAGAAATAGGTTAGGGGCACCTAGAGGGGATGAGGGCACCTGGGCATTGGCATCTTGGTTGGGTGTTGGTGTCCAGAGTCACAAAAGATAAAGAAATAAAGACCAGACTGGGATATAGGGTGTGAAGGACCAAAGGGAGAGCAAGAAATAAAGAAAAGAGGCCAAAGATAGCTATAAATTATTAGTTTTCTCGCTTAGGAATCATATGAATGCAAGAATGTTGTTAGGACCTAGAAATGTACCCAAGTGCGTGATTTTATGTCTACATTTCCCCCCACTTTATGTTGTTGAGTGAATACTTGATAACATCAAGTAGTTAGAATATGCATAGCTTCTGTTCCTTGTAGATTGGTGGTGAAAGTGTGCCGAAGAGATAAGTAAAAACGTGAAGTGATAAATATGAAGTGTGGAAGATAAGAAAGAGGAAGTGACCCTAGGGGAAAAGTGTATGTGTTTTACTATGTTGTACATGTTATTGTGCTTGTTGAAGGGCTATTTCTTGTTTTATATTAAGGACGGACTTGTAAAAGAAGAGAAAAAGAGTAGTCAAAGTCATGCATTATGAAAAATGTATAAAAGCATGTAAAAGCATGTGAATATGTGTAAAAAGGAAAGTGTGCACCTAATCCGTGAAGAATGAAAATGACATAAAATGTCCTGAAATGTTATAGAAGAGTGAGTTTTTTAGGGGATCTCGTGCCAAGAGTAAGGTTTTTGGGCGATCTCATGCTAAGAGTGAGTCTTTGGGTGATCTCACGCTACTGTAGAAGAATGTTGGGGAGAAAGGTCTAGTGTTACTCTCCTTCTATGAATGCTTCCCGAATAAGCACCACTGCACATGATATGTCCTGTGTTTAGTTCTATATTGTACTGATTGAATAATTGGTTCCAATTGGAGATAGAATGAATTTTGTATTCTGGGGCGAGTGCCTGATCATGTGAAACTGATTTGTAAACTGCTATAGACTGTGATGATTTGAGAAAATTTATGTATATGCCCCCAAGTCATAGGCACCAAGGGAGGACACAAGTGCCCCGAAACTAATGTCTGGTGTTGGGCACTGGTGTCTGTGCTGTGTTGTGCTGAGGACCCAAGTCATATTTTGGGCCATTCTATAACTGTAACTCTACTTTGTTCCTATACTGTGTGGGCCTGTTCCGTAGCTTTGATATGATGTATGGGGTGACTGATTCATAGGAAGTGTATACCCCCTTGTTTTGGGTGCATGTGACGCTGAAAGGAGCATGCAGTCCAAAGGAGAGGACCAGAAATTGAACAAAAACTAATACCCTACATGGGGGAGGGGATGTGCATGATAGAAACCAAGGCACATGCAAATAAGGTGGCTAATAAGATGTGTTAGTGCAAGCAAGACAATTATGCATATAGAAGACAATGTGCAATCAAGCAAGAAGACAAGATAGACCATGAAAAGTGGGTTTTAGACATGGGACATTGCTCACAATGTCATAAGACAATTAGGACTGAAGCATCCAAAAGGATACAATGTGCAAACAAGACAAAGTCCGTAGCTCACAAACAATGGAAAATAATGTCAATCAAAGTGTAACATACAACCATGGTGGCATATAGTCATGTAAAGAAAATGCTACACATGAAGCACTCATTAGTATGTTAGTAAGATATAAAGTATGTTAAAATGTGTATATATCAATAGAATAGGTAGTGTGCTAGTAAGAATAAACAGTGAATAATGAAACAATAAAACCTAGAGTGTGTGAGTAAGTAGATGTCCCCATGAGCCTCGGTGGGACTGGTAAGAGGTACAGTGCCAAACATCATTGTTGCATGTAAAAATTTGTGGGAATTCTGCATTCACAACTAAAGACCAAGTGAACGTGCATGTGTATATAGAATAGATAATGACATACTGAATATTTGACTAGCATAGTAAGTAAAGTGTACATGTAAGTATAAACAAGCAAGAGTAAGTGTAACCAATAGTAGCGTGTGATTCAATAAAATTTGAATTTTTTTATATGAATCTAAATGTACACAAATGTTATAAATGATATACAATAAAATATGATTTCTAAAAAAATTATTTTGATCTTAGAAATGAAATAAAAGAGGAAGGATAAGGTACTAACCTCAAGTTTACTTACCTTACAGTGACTCGGGACTAAACAGTGTGATGAAATAGAATAACATACCGTTGTAATGAAGCACAGAAAAATACAGCAGGGGTAGATCTGACTGGACTGGGGCACCTGGAAAATAATGGGGGCGCCTAGGGCGCCGTGGTCTTGATTTTGGGAACTTTTGTCTGCAGAAAATGCTTGAACCTAGTTCTGATAAGGTTGATAGGGTTTAAAACTTATTCACCTTTTCTCACGTGTATTCTGCTGAGCTTTGCTAGATGTCGCTGTAAACCTATGATGGAGGAATCACCTACAAAACCCCAAACAAAGCATCAAACCCTAAAAAATAAAGATGTAACTGAAGGGGTCAGATTGTCCTCAGCTGCCAAATGGATGGACTTATGACTAAAAGTTGTACTACATCTCAGACCTAATGTAGTTATGTGTGCTTGTGTGTATAATTACTTCAATGAAGCCAAGATAATAAGAAATAGCTAGATAAAAATGAAAAATGGTGGATGGAATAGAATAGAATCCCCTTCCTATGTAGTGTGTATGTAGAATAGTAGCCCAAATGCAGTCCCTTACTCTATGTAGATAACTAGCCCTTGATAAGAATAGTCCGCATATATAATTATATGTATGTTGTGTTTATATAGGGATCTCTTGCTCAAATTTCAACACTAATGACCTGACATGCCAACTAGTGCCTCAGGAGATGAGAGGGAAAACCAAAATGATTGACCTCAAATAGCAAAAATAAAAACAAACATAAAGAGGAAAAGGGCACCCAAGATGCATAGGAGTGCCTAGGCGCTATTGTCTAGAGACAGGTGATGGTGAATGAGTGACAACTGATAGACAGGGATACCTGATATCTGACCAGAACTGTGTGTATGAGTGATGGATGTGCAAGAAAACCATCAATAAATACTGATAAGACAAACATATGGAAAATGACACGGGTCATCAGTGAATAATTTTCTTACGCAAGATCCACATATAAAACAACATACTTAGCAGTATAATAATAGTACTATGTGCATGATTTTATGTCTACATTTTCCCCCACTTTATGTTGGTGAGTGAAAGCTTTGTAACATAAAGTAGATTGAGATGCTTAGCTAAGAATTCTAAAGAATACCATATTGTTGAAGTACGTGAAGAGTGTAGTAGAAGTGCGTGTTGAATGAGAATACATAGCGTGACGAACCATGGATCAACGCATTGATCCATGTGGTGTAACAAAAGAAGTTCTGAGTGCAATTGATATGTCGATAATGAGTGAGTGGATATTTTACTATTGTTGATAGTGGAGATGTATTGGGCTAGGGAGTGATTAATTCCCAACCCAATTGCGTGTGTTTGTAAAACTGAGGATTTGGGCATCTTGTCGCTAGAGGAAGAGTATAGGGAGAAAGGTGTGTTATTCTCCAATATTTAACTACATCGTCAAAATATCTAGCCACTACAGATGGACATGGATCAAATTTTGTTGATTATGGATCCATTTTTTGATCAAACGTGATAACCCATATAGGAGAAGTATAGGAAAGGAAATGACATCTCATTTCCCCCGCTCCAAGGGTGTCACTACAATGTAAATGTATCGGCTTCTATGTTAGGCCATCTAGAAGCACTCGTGAAGTATAGCAAAACTTCCCATGTTAGGTCATCTGGGAAACTGGTGATGTAGCTCCCAAGTTAGGTCATATGGGAGGATAATTGTGTTGTGTTATGTTGATTGATTGATATGATTGAGATTTGTGTTATGTTGATTGATTGATATGATTGATATTTGTGTTGTCAAAATTTGAATGTGTATGATTGATTAATTAGTTACTTATAGAGATATTTTACGCTCATTTCCCCTAGGTTAGGTCATTAGGGGGAATCGCTAGAAAGTGATGTGAAATGTTGTGTGGTGTATGGTGATGATGAATTATGAATGTAGATCAATCGCATAGTGATGTAAGGGGAACTATAAGATGACCCTAATTGTATGCCCCCCATTTAGTTAAAAGGAGAGTGACGATGAAAATGAATGTTGAACTAAAATTAATCACGTAACGATGTAATGATGAGTATAAGATTGATGACACACAAGGTTGTGTATATTTAGTGTAAACGATGGTGAATAGGAATAAAATGTGTGTGAGATGTGTATGATATGGAAGTAGGCAGAATTTTGAAGAGAATTCCACAAAAGAGACAAAAATTAGATTAAGTATACTCAAGATATGAATGAAACCATACAATGTGTATTAATTGGGAGAATGAGCGTATGTGATGACTATAGTATAGTGAATAATGAAGAGTTATTATAAATAGTAATGTGATAAAGTGATTAGGCAACTTATTTCTCTTTTGTGCAAGTTTCGTAGTGGGATTTGAGTATGTAAGGATGTCGCAAGTTAGAGTAGCACAACCTAGTTGATTCGAGATGGTGATGATGACTGTGGCATCCCGTACGACGAAGGAGTTGGTGAGTGTGATTTTTTTCAAAAAATGTGTTGATGTTAGGCATTTTTTGATGATTTTTTGTGAAATTTGTGTTTATTATTTTCTCGGCGTTTTGGACAGGACAAGAGCAGTGAAGGTGTTAGTGACCTTTGGGATAGGAGCACCCTGATACGAGTGCTAGCATCCCGCTCATGGGTGCCCCAGTACTGATTCTGGGCGCTCATGTCTTAAGAGTATGAGATGAACCTAAAGTGCTGTAAATGTGAATTTTTGATGTATACAGATGTCATAGGTGTTTTGTTTTGAGTATGTGTGGTGTGCTAATGTTGTTTTTGTTGTTGTTTTGTGGTGTGCATAGGGAAATCAATTTGAGGAAATTCTGTGGTGGCCTCCATTTAAGTAAAGTTCTCGGACTAGGGTTGTTAGATGAGGAATGGGGTGTATTGGATCATGCCGGTATATGACACATAGCGAGGATGGAGGATGTGCCCCATAATATGCCTATGATGACAATGTTGTGTGAGAGGTGGTGTGCAAATACATGCATGTTTTAACTACTTATAGGGGAGATGATAGTCACATTAGAGGATGTATATCACATACTGCGATTACCTATTATTGGAGAGAGGGTACAAGTTATGGTAGTGGATGATATGCATAGGAAGATGAGGGAGGATAGGTGGTATTTTGTGGGGAATAGAATTCCTATCGATGCCCATATTAGTCTAGACCTGATTATGAGATTAGGTGTTATGTGATTGTGGAAGTTTATTGCCATGGTGATAACATCATTTATTGAAGTAGAGGGTGGTGGTGTAGGCACCTTATATAAGATGCATGACATCTACCTCCAAATAGAGGAGGATAACACTAGGTATAATTGGGCACGATGTATGTTGGCCCACTTATATAAGAATCTATACAAGTTTATATAGGAGTATCATGGAGGTGGCATTGGTGCTATGACATTATTGCATGTATGGGCGTACGAGAATATTTCAGTGTTGAGGCTGATCGTTGGACCTCGAGGAGATTGGGTGAGACCATAATTTTTTGCTGGGAGATGGGTAGGTGTGTGTTTCTCCTGATTCTTAGATCATTTCTTTGAAGTGTTGATGAAACAAATAGGGTAACAGGCATAGGAGGAATACTTGTTCAAATGTTGGTTGATGGGTTGTTGTGCGCGTACGACTTCCGAATCCATAGCTGATCGTGAGAGCTTCCTTTTGGCTAGGAGGAACTACCTGTAGTAAAAGCAAGACCACAAGAAGGAATTAAATAATATGGGCAGTGAACTGCATAGCATATGCTAGATCCGGGAAGTGTGATACTTCCTAGATGGCTATCAGTCCACTATTTTAAACAATTTAATGCTGTAAACAAAGTAAATCCTATTGTAATTTGAAATGATTTAGGTATCTCACTTAAAACACAATAAGAAATAGATCTAATCTAACAGGATAAGCTAGAATAGAATCTGCAGTTCAAATGATTGGTTCTAGGTTCTGCAGGTTTGACAGAGGTCTTGGGTAGATCACAGGTGGATGAGGGTAAGATGAAATTTGGTGGGTAGGTCTTTGTTCTGGACTGTATGGGAAAGTACAGAGACCGATGTTGGTTAAGGGTAACCGACGACGGTCAGGTGTAACCAATACCAGTTATTGTGGAAATCTGGAAATACCACAGAACAAGCTTTGGGTCTCCTTTGTGATTGCACAAAGGACTTTGGTTGGTCGGGATGAGGTATTGGGTGACTGGGGTAGGATTTGGCGAGGTTTTAATGGGTATATGGAGGTGGAAATGTTGGGGAAGGTCAATAGGTGGCTAGGTAAACAATAGATGATAAAATGAAATAAACTAGAAAAGTATGATGTTATACTTACTTGGATTCTGGTCCTGAATGCCTGTGAGTGAGGGATGGAGGTGCTAATGAGGGGTTTGAAGGCTGCAAGTGATCACCAACTGAAGGATAGATTCTACATGGGCTGTATGTACATTCCTCTTTGCTTGGTTAGATCAGATCATGGCTGGGATGGTTGTGCAGGAAAAGATGCTTGATCTCCTTCCTTGCATGTGGATTCTCACTGAAATTCACTCTTTGAAGATGTGTTATCTCTCTGAGATGTGTTTTTTCTCGCCAACCTTTTGATTTTTTCTTCCAACCTTGAGAATAAGGTTGTTTTGGGGTTAAAAGGGTAACTGACGACAGTTCCGACTTAATCAGTGATGGTTAGGGGTAACCGGCGTCGGTCAATGCAGGATTTCCCAGGTTTACTAAACTAAAGAGATCCTCTTGATTTCCTCGGATTTTGTGTTGTTAACCCAGGGGTTAGACTGAGAGCCTCTTGTGAGCATGCGGGAATGTGGTTAGAGGGAATGTAGGCATTGATTTTTAGGGTTTGGGTAAGTCTTAGTTAATTATGGCAACTTACTAAGAATATGTCTTAGGTTGAGTTGGCTTGGTGAGGTGTCTAAGTGAACTGTATGTGTGGATATTATTTAAAATAAGATATTTAAATAATAGATATAGTGAGGATAAATAATTAATTTAATTAATTAAATTAAATTAATATTAGTGGGGTGAAAGGGTCCATGGCTAGGTGAATGTGATGAAGGGTGCTTATTCATCGAGGAACCAAAGGGGAGTGTGACCTAATTTTAGTGTCTACATTTTGCCCCATTTTTTTACGTAGCTTATATTGGTAAGCGACGCTAACAAAAATAAGATGCGGTTGCCCCATGTGTGGGTGAAGGTGATTCCCCTCAAACCAGGAACGGATGAGGCCGAAGGCAGAATTGGTGAGTGGTTTGATAAAAGGTAAATGGGAGGAAAATGTAGGTGGGCACGGGGGAGAAAGGGTTAAAGGTATACTCAGGCAATCTAGGTATTGGGTCTAGGTCAAAGGTAGCAATAGTCAAATGCACACACACATAAACTATAGCACACTACCAGGTTGAAGAGAAGGCAAACTCTACATCGTCTAAGGTCAATAGGTTTATCCAAACAAGGTTGAAATGATTCCGGTATCCAAGGTATAGGATATGGTTAGGAAACACAATGTAGGTTAGGTGCAGGAATGTTTAGGTATGTTCAGGTATACCAAAGGTAGGGTTAGGATAAACGGTCATGACAATAGGCTAGGTAAGGTCATTAGGTCAATAATAGGATTTCGTGGAGATGAGTGGTATGGATTCCACCCATTTTTTGTAGTATTCAGTAGCAGTGATGATCCATTGATGGCGTTGGGATGAATGGGGATTGATTTCTATGAAAAGATCCAAACCCCATTGAGAGAAGGGCCAAAGGTCATGAGCGACCTGTAAGGCATGACTGGGTGTATAATGAAGATTGGAATGTTGTTGGCATTTTACACAATGTTTGACGTAGTTGCAACAATCATGGTTAAGGGTTGGCCAGTAATAGCCTTGTTAAAGAATACGATTAACAACAGCAAGGCCACTGAAGTGTCCTCCACATATGCCATCATGAACCTTCTTAATGGTATAAGGAGTTTCATAACTTGTGAGGCATCATAAGATAATACCATTAAAGCCACATTTATAGAGGAGTCCCCCCAGAATGATGTAACGAGAGACCTTTTTAAGGAAGGCGCGTTGTTCGTTACAGGCGAGATCAGGAGGGAAGATGGAGAGAGAAAGGTAGTCAGAGTATTGTTTATACCAAAGGTCACTCAGGTTAGGGGTAGTGGTTCCAATCGATTAAACAACGTGAGGTAAATAAGAAGGTGATTGGAGTCGTTGTACGGTGACAAATATTTTAGAATTGGCTGGTGAAGCGGGTATTTGAGAAGCTAAGCAGGCCATGGTATCTGTAAATTTTTTGGTTGAATGTGGGATGGTTTGAAGGGTGTAACGATCAAAGGTGGTTAAAAGTATGTCTACATTATGTGTATACTTTTGAAGTATCTCGTTACGACATTGATACATACCATTGACTTGGTTTATGACCAATTGAGAATCACCAAAGATGTTGATTGATTTAACATCTAGGGCATAGGCGGCTTGGAGACCTAGTACGAGCACTTTGTATTTAGAAATATTATCGGTACATTCAAAATCTAATTTGAAAGACAAAGGCATGGGTTCACCATCAAGAGGAATGAGGATAATACTAGCCCCACACCCACGTTGACACTTGGAACCATCAAAGAAGAATGTCGTTTGGTAAGGGGGTTCATCCAGGGAAAGGGTAACAATTGACTCGTCTGGAAAGTCAAAATTAGAGGGTTGATCCCTGGAAATAGGTGTGTCGGCCAGTTGGTCGGTGATATCTTTGCCCTTAATGGAATTTTGATGAATGAATTCTAGGTCAAGATTAGCTAAAAGCATAAGCCATCATGCGACACACTGATTTTGATAAGGTTTGGCGTACATGAAGTGTAAGGGGTTGGTGTTGGTCACAACATAGGTTTTGTGGTTGAGTAGGTAATGACAGAGTTTGGTGGCAATGAAAACTAAGGCTAAGCAAAGTTTTTTGGGATGGTTGTATCGGGTTTCATAGTCCAAAAGAGTACGACTTATGTAATAAACTGCCTGCTCCTTATGCTGCTCATCACGATGAGCGAGCATGGCTCCCAATGAATGATCAGTAGTGGATATGTATATGTAAAAATGATGATCGTCTTTAGGTGGAATGAGTACGGGTGGTTGGAAAAGGTATTTTTTAAGGCCTCAAAAGCTTTGTGACAGTCATCATCCCATTTAAAGGAGACATCCTTCTTGAGCAGATGATGAAATGGTTGACACCGATAAGATAATTATGAAATGAAATGATGAATGGACTGCAATTTACCTTGCAAACTACGGAGTTGTTGAAGGTTAGTAGGTGGAGGCATTTCGAGAATGGCCTTGACTTTATTAGGATCAACCTCTATACCATGTAGGGAAACGATAAATCCCAGGAGCTTTCCTGAGAGATCCGCGAAGACGCACTTCTTAGGTTAAAGGTGGATGTAATATTTAATGAGACGATCAAAGATAGTTTTAAGGACGGTAAGGTGCTTGGAGCGGCACTTAGATTTGGCCAAGAGATCACGTAATCTTCCAATATGTGATGCATGATGTCATGGAAGATGTAAGTCATAGCCCACTGATATGAGGCACTAGCATTTTTAAGGCCGAAAGGCATGACTCGATAGCAGAAGGTCCCCCAAGGGGTGATGAACGAGGTCTTGTGTTGATCTTATGGGGCAAGAAAAATTTGGTTATAACCTGAGAAACCATCCATGCGAGATAACATCTCATGACCAGCGGTGAGGTCAACCAGTTAATCAATTCTGGGTAAGGGAAAGTCGTCTTTCGGGTAGGCTAGGTTGAGGTCACAAAAGTCCGTGCAAATGTGGAGTCCCCCAATTGCTTTAGTGATAGGGACAATGTTAGAAATCCAACGAGGATAATCAATGGGTAAGATGAAGGAAATGGAAAGAAGGTGATGTAGTTCCTCTTTAACGAGAAGAGCAATGTGAGGGTGCATTTTCCTTAGCTTTTTTTTTTATGGTTTTGGCATCGAGAACGGTTACGATATTGTGGACCACTATGGTGGGGTCAATACCGGGCAGGCCTGTTTGGTAGGTGGTTTGGGGAAGTCGATTACCACTATGACCGTTAAGTTTGAGGGTGGTACATGGAATAATGGTATGGTGGCCTTGCTCGTAAAATCCAAAACCAAAACCCTTCCATGCACATCGGTGCAGGAAGGTATGGGAAAAATGGTGATTGGTAAGTGATTGGAAGTTAGCGGAAAATGAGTAGGTTTGTGATGGTGGTTCAGGTGTGTAAGTGGTAGTATCAAGTCCCCCATAGGTGAGACTAGTACGAAAATGAGGAGGACCATAAAGGAGGTGTTCTCCTATACAATGATCGTAGTGAGAGTGTTGGTGAAGGCTTCCATACTCTTATGGAGTAAGAAATGTGTTGACACTATATAGGTGGTACTCCCCCAGAATGAGGCGTTGAAAAATACCTTCCAAGGGATCAGTGGTTGGTATGTAGGTAGCCGGTATGGATAATGTGTCAGAGGTTGATGCAGAGGTGGAGTTAATGGATTGGGAAGCTGACGGGTCAGCTGTGGAGGTTATGGCAGCGGTAGGAATGGAGGAGGTATGTGTAGTAGAAGCAGTGGCTGTACTGGTAGGTGGAGGTGTAGGTGAAGTGGAAGTGGTCATGGAGGTAAATGGATTGATAGGTATGAGCACATCATTGGGTTGGTAAAGCATGTTGCATGTTTTGAAAGGTGATGGGTCAGCTGGAATGGTATAAGTGTGTCCTTCATGTTCAAACTTTACACAACAATGCAAAGTGGAAGGAACACAACCCATGACATGGATCCAAGGTCTGCCAAGCAATAAGTTATATTGGAATTTCCCCTCCAAAACCTAAAAAAATTATGGAACAGTGTGGGGACCCATGCGAATGTGGAGGATGACAGTGCCTAGTGTAGAGGTGATAGCATCATTGAATGAACACATGACTGGATGTTTATGCATGTAATTGTTAGGTATGCACATTTGAGCGAATGCATGGGATGAAATGATATTAATGCTAGCACCCCCATTAATCATCACACGGCGTACCCGTATGTCATCGATGTGGACAAATATGAAGAGGGTTGGGTCTGCGTCATCGTTTTGGTGTGGTACAATCTCTTTCTCTGCGAAGCTAAGGGAGGCTACTTGGTGAACAGGGTAGGGTTAAGATGAAGGTGGTAATTTGGTGAGAGAGGCTACATGATGGGCTGTGATAATGGAGGCTACGGGTGTAGGGTCATTGGGTAAAACCTCAATAGATTGAAGAACCTCCATGAGAGCTTGACGATGGGATTCCGAGGTTTGGATGAGGTCATATAGGGACATTTTGAGGGGGGACTACTGTAATTGTTTGAGCATGGTGCGATGTGTGATGCCATTAGAAATGGGGTACATGGGGCCGCAGATAGTGATTTTAGGTATGGGTGTAGATGGTATGTTGGGTACAGGATTGGTTGGTGGGTCAGTTGCCTTTTCTTTACCCTTATCCTTCTGAGCACGTGTAGTGATGTGAATCGTGTTGAGCTGAGGGGAGTTCGAAAATGGATAAGGTGTAGGGTGAGTGGTATAATGACATGACGGTAAAAAACCTACCGAAGGAGAAAAACCCTGTGAGGTCAGTTGGGCACAACGACGTTTGGGTGGTGGTGTGGCAAGTTCTTTGATGCGAACCATGTTAATTTCAAATCTTGGGTGTGGCTCTAGGAGCTGTGAGGGTGGAGGTTGTGGTTGTTGAGTGGGCAGTGTGGTAATGGGTGTTGGTGTAGTAGGATCCTCATCGAGAAGGTCGTCGTCATCAAAGTTGGCCTTTGGAGGACACTACTGGATAATGATGGTTTTTAAGGCCTTACAGTTCTCCACATCGTGCCCTGGCACACGATGGTATGCACAAATTTTAGTATTGTCAAACCCTTTTGGCTTGGATTTGAGGGGGTCGTAAGGTCTGAGTGGCGGTAATGTGATGACAGAAGTCTCAAAGAGGTTGGTTAAAATTTTGGCATAAGACCTTGCTAGTGGATCACAATGGGAAGTGAACGTGTGTTTGGGTGTAGGTGTGGTTGATTTTTGAGGAATGGTATTTAGAAGAGGAGGGGGTCGAGTTATGGGTTTGGGTGATGACATGGTTTGGGGTGTTGGTCGTGTTTGTTTAGGTATGGGTATAGTTGGTGAACGGGTAGGAGGGTGTGTGGTTGTTTTGACTACCTTATTGTGGGGTAGCGGAGTTTTGTTTTTGGGTTGCACCTTCTTGGGTAAAGGTGATATAGGTGTATGAGGTCTAGAAGGAAAAATAGTTGAAGGAAGAGGGTGAGTTACCCATGGGGATAACGGAGGTGCTGTGAAGGTAGATGACGCGGGTTGTGCTTGAGGTGTGAGAGACATCGACTGAAGTGTAGTGGGTAGTGAAGCAATAGCTGAGGGTATTGGAGGTATGGGTGGTAAAGAGGCTGCAGGTGTAGGTGTAAGTTGGGTTGGGTGTCTAGGTAGGTCAGAGGTTTGTGAGGAAGGAATGGGTTGTTGTGTTTTTGGTTGATTGGTGGGTGGAGGTTACTTGACCATGTTGGGCAGCTGAGGTCCTAAGACAGACAAGATAGGTGTAGGTGTGATTAGTGTAGCTGGGGTATGAGGTCAATGGGTTTGGTTCTTCTATTTGGGTGTCGAAGTAGGTGTGGTATTGACTTTGGAGGATGTAGCTAAATCTAGTTTAACAGGTGGATGAGTAAGACTGGTGGTTGGGGTGACCCCTAAAGTGGTAATAGGTTTAGCTGAGGAAGATGTTGTATGTGTGGATTTGGGTTTAGATGTAGGTCAGGTTATGGGTAAGGGCATGGTTTGAGCTATAACATGTGTCATGGAAGGGGTTCTGATAGAGGTGGTTGTGTTTGGTTTGATTGGTCGAAATATTTTTGGGTAGATAGTGGAGGTATCAGCAAGGGATCTCTGCATCTGTGTTGAGATGGGAATTAAAAGGCACCCCTATAGTAGAGCCCCACCCACATAATCTAAGTGATCGACCAAATGTGAGAATGGCATGTCTATAGGTGGAGTTGATGAGGTCCTAATGGCAATCCCCGTAAAATGTGTCTTAGAGACATGGAATTGGCTAGCTTCAGCTTCCATGGGTAAGAGAGCCGAAAGTAGGTCTGTAGGATTTTGGGTAGCTAATGGAGAATGCTCGCTAAGAGGAAAAGGTATCTCAACTAGGTCTATGATGGGTGGAGGAGATGATGGGAGCTCCTCTATAAGTGGACAACTAGGTCTATGATGGGTGGAGGAGATGATGGGAGCTCCTCTGTGGGTGGAGGAGGTAATGGGTGCTCCTCTATGGGTGGAGGAGGTACTGTGGGTAAAGGTTCTCTAAGTGGTGTTGCTAGGGGTGAGATGGTCTCAATGTTAGCGGAAGACTCCTCCGTAGGTGATGAAGGAGATGAAATTTGTTCCTCTATTGGTGAAGGAACATGGGAGGTTGGTTCCGATGCGGAAGGAGGATTTCGGGCTAGGATCTCCTTTATGGAAGGAATATGAGGTAATTGGGAGGTGACAAGTACGTCATTAAAGATAGCATGAACCTCGCGGGTATGGGTATTGTGAGTTGAGGTCTCACCAGTTTGATTAGACGAAGGGGCATGGTTGGGAAATGGTTTCTTGAAGATGTGTAGGTTTTGGTTGGAAGGTGCATTAGGATTATCCATGGTTAACTCGCCTTTTTCTAGCATTTCTTGGACAACATTTTTGAAAGTGATGTAGTTTCCGTCACTATGACCCTTTACTCGATGATAATTACAGAAATCATGTTCTTTATACCATGCAGGCATGGGGCAAGCAGGGTCAAAATGTGTGTGCAATTTTATAGGTGGAAGAGTGATGGCTCCGACTTTGATAAGCTTTTCTAAGACAGAAGAGTAAGGTTCCCCAATTGGGGTATATTTCCACTACTCTCGTTTGAATTGAAAAGTCTAGACATGTGAGAGATTAGATGAGGGGGTAGCTTGGTTTGATAGATGAACCGGGCCAACCTTGAGTACCACTACGTTAGTGGTGCGCTTAGCTTTTAAATAATTGGTTTGTGGTTTGGAAGAAGAAGAGGTATCATTCGAATTGAATGCCTAATTCTTATTGCGTAATTGGATTTTCTTCTCTTCGATGGCCCGAATCTCTAACTTTCGTGCCATAGTGAATGCTTCATCAAATGTTCAGAAGGTTTGGACCTACAAGGTCGGTGAGATATCCCATTTGAAGAGCTCGATGAGTTTTGTTTGTGGCAGTTGGAAGGTAAGTTGGTTGATTGGGCTACGCCAGTGAGCAACAAAATCTGTGATAGATTTGTCCTCATACTGACGTGTGGAGTATAGATCGGTCATGGTAACCTTCTTGATGATATTGATAGAGATCCAAGAAGGCTTGGGCTACCCGATTGAATGAGAATATAGAGTGTCTAGGTAACCCACTATACCAATCTAATGCATGTCCAGCGAGGGACATGGGAAAGGTCCTCAAGAGAAAGGCATCATCATGAGTGATTAGATAACACCCATGTTTGAACGACCAAAAATGCTGTTGTGGGTCTTCTTTGCTGTTGAAACGATTGAATTTAGGCATTTCCCAATGCATGGGGTATGAGTGGATAGGAATAGATGGGTGAATGGGCTCGTTGCAAATCTCGTCATAGGAGAGAGTGTTGTGGCAGCCGGAAACCGATGCCTCCAATGTCTGCATCTTGTCCAACATCAATTTAATTAGGTTGTTGGTGGGTTGTGATGATTGGGTGCCTCCTATAGCATGAGAGGGTTGGTTTTGGGCATATAACAGGGGTGGTACTCTAGTGTATGGGGCTTCCATGTAGGTTGGTTGAGAAGAAGGTAGTGAAATAGGGGGTACTTACCCATAATGAATAATGGATGAAATAGGAGGTTATTGGTAGTATGTATATTGGGGTGGAAGGGTCGTGGTAACCCTAGTGGCAATAGGGGCTAATGATTGTGGAATGGAAAGGGCCACGTTCTGAAATGGGGTAGGGGTCACCAACACTGGAGGTGGTAATGTAGCTATGGGTATGTGTGAGACATTAGGGGTGGATGAGGTTGTGTTTGGGGTAGTTGTCGCAGGTATGGTGGACGTAGCAGGTGCCACAGAGGTAGCAGACACGACAGTTATAGTGGGTATAGGACCTAGCTACGAAACAACTGGGGGTAAGGTAGATGCTGGCAACACGGAGCCAGATGGGGCCGATGCGGGAGTGGGAGCGAGAGTCGGGGGGATAGATACGTGCATGCCATATAT
The DNA here is from genome assembly GCA_019776745.2 of Taxus chinensis. Lineage (NCBI taxonomy): Eukaryota > Viridiplantae > Streptophyta > Pinopsida > Cupressales > Taxaceae > Taxus > Taxus chinensis. The sequence goes on from CM034156.1 coordinate 97,858,118, forward strand.
CAATTGACCCGAGGCATCTCGAGTGGATGAGTGGGAAAGGTAAAACTGCAAGGCGACAAGATTTTGGTCAAGGAGTTGTGCGAACTCCTCATCTCCGGTAGCGATAGTAATAGGATGGATGGGATCCATGGCTGGTGATAAAATGGAAGGTGGTGAAGGACTAGGTGGGAGTGGTTGAAAACTAGCGTGAAATACGAGTGCACTTGCTTGTCTTTGGGTCAGCACCATGTGAACCAGTACTGATCAGGTAGAGCTACTTCTTTGTAAATGACACAAAGAATAGCAAGAATAGGTGAATCTAGCAGAAAAAAGTGGATTAGGTACCAAATGGTGGTTGGATTGTGAAACAGGCTAACCGATGCTAGTTATGGAAAACTAACGCCGGTGTAGGGTAACCACTATCGGTCACTGTAGAAAATGGACAGTGAGTGAAAAACAAGGCAGAAGGTGAAATATGACAGGTATGCTAAATCTGATGATGTTTACAACGTCAATGGTTATGATGGTAGTGACAGGGACTGTGAAAAGTGGAAGAAAATGAATAAAATGTCCTTTTGAGTAGGTTAGAAAAAGGAACTGGAACCGACGTTGGTTGGGTATAACCGATGGTGGTCAGAGGTAACCGACAACGGTTACTGTGAAATTAAAACAGTGATGAAAGAAAAGTGGTTGTGAATTAAAATATGGTGTGGAATCAGACCCAAAATTCTGAAAATGATGGTGATATGGCCCAAACACACTCAGGTGAAGCTAGAATACACCAGCTATGATGAGGAGCATGTAAGGATGAACAAAAAGTGAAGAACATGATCTCTCACCTCAAAATGCAAGCCAAGTAGAAACACTAAGAAACATGTGATCCTAGGAGTGCCCTTTCTATTATGTTTGTTTAGCTTATGCTATTTACAGATTGACACATGAATTGTGAAATAGAGTTTTTTGGTGAGGATGGTTTCCTACAAAGAAGGAGATATAAAAGGTGAGGTTTCAGGCATGTTATGGTGGGGGCGGGCTTCACTCTGAAGTATGACTTGATAGAGCAGGGAGCTGGGTGCCCACTATACCATGATCGTGTGATCACCTACAACTTCTTCCAGGGAGGATGTTGTTTAAGAATGTATGTATTTTGAATTTTTGTGAGGTTTGGTAAGACTTAGAGAAAGAGAAAAGGAAAGAAGTGATTTTCTATGATTCGTTTGTCAACCATTAGCTGGGCATGACTTCCAGCGTATAGGTTTCCCTTAATTAGTGTGAGCTAATGCGATAAATCAAAATGCAATGCACTTATTTTTAAGCCCAAATTGAAGTTTGAAATTGGATGATACAATAAGATGAAGAGGAAGAGGGATGCTCTTTCACTACAATGCAGAAAACGTAAAGAAATGGTTCTTTTTAATTACACTAAAAGAAAAGTTTCCTTTAGAGCAATTAGAAAGAAGAGGTGGGTTACCAAGGAATAAAATTTGTGTGTACACTTTTTTTAGAAGGGAAACAAACACACAATTTTTCCTAGGAATAAATGAAATGCAAGGAACCCTGGATGGGTCCCACCGGGTGTGCCAAAATGTTTCACCTGATTCTTAGATCATTTCTTTGAAGTTTTGACAAAACAAATAGGGTAACGGGCATATGAGGAATACCTGTTCAAATGTTGGTTGATGTGTTGCTGCGCGCGTATGACTTTCGAATCCACAGCTGATCGTGAGAGCTTCCTTTTAGCTAGGAGGAACTATATGTAATAAAAGAAAGACCACCAGAAGGAATTAGACAATATGGGCCATGAAATGCCTAGTGTATGCTAGATCCGAGAAGTGTGATACTTCTTAGACGGCTGTCAGTCCACTATTTTAAATAATTTAATGCTGTAAACAAAGTAAATCCTATTGTAATTTGAAATGATTTAGGTATTTCACTTAAAACACAATAAGAAATAGATCTAATCTAACAGACTAAGCTAGAATAGAATCTAAATGTTAAATAATTGATTCTGGGTTTTGCAGATTTGACAGAGGTCTTGGGTAGATCACAGGTGGATGAGTGTAAGATGAAATTTGGTGGGTAGGTCTCTATTCTGGGCGATATGGGAAAATACAGAGACCGATGTCAGTTAAGGGTAACCAATGGCGGTCAGGTGTAATTGGTGTTGGTTATTGTGGAAATCTAGAAATGCCACATAACAAGCTTTGGGTCTCCTTTGTGATTGCACAAAGGACTTTGGTTGGTCAGGATGAGGTATTGGGTGACTGGGGTAGACTTTGGTGAGGTTTTAATGGGTATATGGAGGTGGAGATGTTGGGGAAGGTTAATAGGTGGCTAGGTAAACAATAAATGATAAAATGATGATGAAATGAAATAAACCATAAAAGTATGACATTATACTTACTTGGATTCTGGTCTTGAATGCTTGTGAGTGGGGGATGGAGGTGCTGATGAGGGGTTTGAAGGCTGTAAGTGATCACCAACTAAAGGAAAGCTTCTGCATGGGCTGCGTGTACATTCCTCTTTACTTGGTTAGATCAGATCATGGCTGGGATGGATGTGTAGGAAAAGATGCTTGATCTCTTTCCTTGCATGTGGATTCTCGCTGGAATTCACTCTCTGAAGATGTGTTATCTCTTTGAGATGTGTTTTTTCTCACCAACCTTCTGCTTTTTGCTTCCAACCTTGAGAATAATGTTGTTTTGGGGTTAAAAGGGTAACTGACAGTGGTTCCGGCTTAACCAACGACGGTTAGAGGTAACCGGCGTTGGTCAAGGCAGGATTTCCTAGGTTTACTAAACTAGGGAGATCCTCTTGATTTCCTCAGATTTGGTGTCATTAACCCATGGATTAGACTGAGATCCTCTTGTGAGAATGTGGGAATGTGGTTAGAGGGAATGTAGGCATTGATTTTTAGGGTTTGGGTAAGTCTTAGTTAGTTATGGCAACTTACTAAGAATAGGTCTTAGGTTGAGTTAGCTTGGTGAGGTGTCTAAGTGAAATAATAGATATAGTGAGGATAATGAATTAATTTAATTTAATTAATTAAATTAATATTAGTGGGGTGAAAGGGGCCATGGCTAGGTGAATGTGATGAAGGGTGCTTAATCGTCGAGGAACTAAAGGGGAGTGTGACCTAATTTTAGTGTCTACAGTGTGTGTGGGAGAAAGAGAGACAAATTCCTATAGAACTATGATAGATCAGCTGGGGGTAGATGCCATTGTATGAAGGCCATACTAAGGCTACGGAGGATGTTTGGACGATGTTGTAGAGCTATGATGCATGCGTCATACTATGTGGTTAGTGGATCACTTTCCTAGGGTGGCCGAGTTATTTCAGGTTGAGCAAGTTTCATGAAATTTTTGTATGGCTTAGGATGTGCCCCCAGAGCCATATGTGTGATTATGAGCCGTTAGGGCATCAAGGAGGGATAGAGTGCCCCACAAGAGTGCAACTAGTACCTCGAGGGCCGGATGAGGCAGATGCAGAGATAGAGCCAATAAATGGAGATGACATGGGATGTTACACATGCATATTGTGCATGGCGTTCCTTGCATCGATGGGTACATTTGATTTCTAGTCCTTTGCAATAGCAGAAAGAACACTGCCAGGAGGAGTAGAGGGGGAAAGCAGCTTCACCCAATGATGTAGTGGTGGCGATAGCTAAGCGTGAGTATTTGTATAGTTTCGTTGTATTACTTGTTACTTGATTGTGTGATGGTTATGATTATCTAATGCATTGTTCTTGTGATTGTAGGTGATGCATATTGGTCATTGATTGTAGACACATCCATTTGAACATTGACACAGAATGTGCCTACTGATTTACTTACTGGTGGAGGGATTTTAGAGTGCGTAGATGATATTACGGGTGAACACGCCCATTTATTTAAGCTAATGGTGATAGAAACATTGACATGTGCCATACTATTGAGCAAGAGGGACGAGGCATGTGAGGAGACATGACAAGTTAGAGAGGAAGAGAGTGGTGGCCCTTTAGTGCATGATGTATTTACACGTTTTATTGAGCTTTAGAGTCACTTCGTGGAGTAGTCTACGGAGAACACACTATTACATAGGCAGGTAGAGAGGTATAGAGATCACGAGCAGTGACATGGAGTGAGTTGGTGAGGCTTCTAGTTCCAGGGATTTGGCAGTTGTAGTTAAGGATAGTGATGATGCGATATGATGTATTGATGTCATGATGGATTGATGTAGGGGGTTTTTTACCCCCAGTGATGGGATTTTTGTAACTATGATTCGATATATATGAATATGGATTATTGGTCTATGTTGTTATATTTGATGTTTATTGATGTGACGATTATAACATGTATGTCGATGTACAATGTGTTAAGTGTTGTTGTTTTGGTATTGCATGTTTTAGTTGTTGATGATAATGATGATGATGAATGACATATTTTGTGGATGATGATAGATAATGTGATGGCAATGATAGAAGAGATGTAGTGTAAATTTTGTGATGAATGATAAAGTAAAAATAAATAATGTGGGAGCAGAAATTGGTTGTAATAGTGTAGAAGAGCGCATGTTAGTGTGATGAATAGGTGGGAATAGAATGGCGATTCCCCCAGTGTAAATATGATAGGGTTCATTTATATAAGACCCCTCAGCAGTCAAGAATGAACCATATAACAAGAGTGCGTCATTGAGAAGTGATATGAAAGTGTACGTTAGATAGATGTGTCGATAGGATATGTGGGGCAAAGTAGTGATGAGGTTCTTATTGTAACAGATCCCTTAATAGTCATGCAAGAACCATGTGAACATAAGTGTGTCATTGGGGGGTAAGGTGATGGAAATCACCTACCAAAGACCAAGCTAACACAAAGTGGTGGAAGCATGTGGAATGAAAGAAACATGAGTGTATGAGCTGAACTGAATGTCATGTGGAGTGACATTAATGATGGGTGAAGCGGCAGTGGAAAATGGAATAATTGCTTATGGCTGTGAAAACCAATGTGTAATAGGAACATGACGTGGTGGATGGACATGATGAAGAGTGCGCATGAGAAACAATGTGAGGCGGTGGATGAACAAGGATCTTAGAAGTAGATAAAGGAGATGACTCAACTGAAGTAATAGCATGCCTACGAGGAAGGGGAGAGAAAGACCTCTCACATGAGTGAGTACCAAAAGAAGTGATGCCCTTGTTTTCGAATTGTTGCAAGCGATCATGAAGGGCATAACAATCACTGTCCCTATGACTAGTAATAAGGTGATAATTACAGTATGGGTGATCAAGTTGGGGCTATATGTGGTGAGGTGGATGATGTTGTTTAAAAGGTATCTGAATCATATGTCTATCAAATAAAGCACGCAACACATCATGAGGTCTAGCATGATGTGAAAAACATAGAGGCTCTTGTGAAATAGGTGAAGAAGTTTGAGGAGTATCTTGACATGGAGAAGAAGATGGAGGAAGTTGAGGCAATGGAGTATACTGAACTTGTTTATGTGGTGGAGAAGATAGGAGCTATGTAGGACACTCAATAGATGGGACTAGAGAAGAAATAGAGACTGTAGCAGTGACAGTGATAAGGGGAGGATCTATAACATGCGTGGTAAGGAGGTCTTGTTCTAGATCAATAAATCTATAACATAAAAGTGTGAATGATTTACATGTGTCATATTGTAATCGTTGTTTTATGGCTGGAATCAAACTGCGGCAGAAGATGAATTGCTTCTCTAGGTCAATAGGTTGAAACAATAGTTGGTGCATGCATGCATTGAATTGTAAAATGTAATTCATGATAGGTTCAGTTTTTCCATGGTGTAAAGTAGAAAAATGATCATATGTGACTCTACGGCCGTTATTGACTATGAAACGACGAAGAAAAGCTTCTTCCATCTCGTAGTAAGTGCTAATAGAGCCAAAGGGGATATGCGTATACTATTAGAGAGAAAAATTGATGAGACTATGGTGAAAGGATTTATGTAATATTCGATCATTAGAATATGAAGCCATGGCCATACGATAATGCTTGAGATGCAAGTACAGATTTCTAGTACCATCGAAACATGAAAATGTAGGCATAACAAAATCCTTAGGAAATGCTGAGTTGTGAATCTTTTTAGTGATATGATTTCCATGGAATGAATTATTATCAATGGAAGCATAATAGGCCTTGTTTTCTAATGTAATAGATTGGACTTGAGAATGTAAGTGACCTACAACATGCATGAGAGAAAAAATATCTTATGAAGGAATAGTGGAGGATGGAAATAATGTATTAAGAAGTTGTAATTGGCATTATGAGTAACCATAGGAATATAAAGAGGATACATAGGATATCCTGATGCTAAGGGCACTCTAGATGTGGGTGTCGAGGAAGAAAGAGGTGGTGAAGGAGATGGAATGTCCATAGTTTTGGTAGGACTAACATCGAAAACATCCATAGGAGATGAAGTGATAGAAGGAGATACACTAATAGATGGATATTAACAAATGGATGGAAATGCAACAATAGGAGAAGATGGAGAAATAGAAGGAGATGCACTAATAGCTGAAGATGAGGTAATGGGAGAAGATGAACGAATAAATGGAGGTGAAGCATGTATGTCATTAGGTGCATTCTCACAGGAAGATGATAGTAGGGCGGGGGATTCACATGTGACATTATGTAAAGAAGTAAAATCATGACTATCAAGTGTGTCATCGAAATCAAATATAGAATCAAATTTAAGAATATCATTAAGCATATCATCGACACAAAATGAAGAAGTATGAACACTAGTATTTGATGCATTATGAGAAACATTATTAGTATGAGATACAACTAGTGTATCATTGTGATTAGGATGAGAATCATAAAGACCTAGCATGAAATTAATAAGAGAATCATCTTAATTTTTCGTTAGAAATTTCAAAAGGAGTGTGGCTAACTAAATAACAAGGTCAAAAGCCAGAGAACCTAGTTGGATCATCAACAATACTAATAGTAGAATTGTCAAAATTAATAGGTATATTGCATTCATTAGCTAGGATTTGTTGTTGAGTATGGTCCGTAAGAGTAACATCATGATATAGGGAAATGAGTTCACTGATGGTTTCCTTATCATAGATGGGCTTGATACTCACATACAACATGAATTACCGAGAAGGAGAAGAGATATTCTTATCCATTAGTGTTTGTAGTGGATCCTAAGGAAAATAGTTCTAATCTATGGGTTCACCAAAATGATTCAATAAAATATGATATCTTTTATATGAATCTAAATTTACAGAAATGTAATAAATGATATATAATAAAATATGAATGCTAAACAATTTATTTTGATCTTAGAAATGAAATAAAATAGGAAGTATAAGGTACTAACCTTAGGTTTGCTTACCCCACATTGACTCATGACTGAATAATGTGATGAAACAAAATAACATACCATCGTAACGAAGCACAAAAATTTAGTAGGGGTAGATTTGACTAGACTGGGGCACCTGGAGAAGGATGGGGGCACCTGGGGCACCCTGGTCTTGATTGTGGGTGCTTTTTTCTACAGAAAATGTCAGAACCTAGTTTCTATAGGGTTACTAGGGTTTCCCACTTGTTCACCTTTTGTCATGTGTATCCCGCTGAGATTCGATAGATGTCAATATAAACATATGATGGAGGAATCACCTGCAAAACCCCAAATAAAGCATCAAACCCTAAAAAAATAAAGATGCAAATGAAGGGGTCAAATTGTCCTCAACTTCCAAATGGATGGAGTTATGAATGAGTGTTGTACTACATCTTAGACCTAATGTAGTTTTGTGTGTTTGTGTGTGTAATAGTGTCCCTAGGTCACCCTCACGCCAATGATGCCAAGATAATGGGCAATAGCTAGATAAAAATTCAAAATGGTGGATATAATAGAATAGAATCCCCTTCCTATGTAGTGTCTATGCAAAATAGTATGCTGCCCAAATGTAGTCCCTTGCTCTATGCATATAGCTAGCCCTTAATAAGAATAATTTGCCCATATAATGGTATGTATGTTGTGCTTATATAGGGATCTCTTGCTCAAATTTTGACACTAATGACTTGACATGCTAACAAGTGCCTCGGGAGATGAGAGGAAAAACCAAAAATACCAACCTCAAATATCAAAAATAAAATCAAACATAAAGAGGACAAGGGATCCCATGATGGATAGGAGCACCTGGGTGCTTATATCTTGTCCTGGGTGCTATTTTCTAGAGACAGTCGACTTTGAATGAGTGACAACTGAAAGACAATGATCCCTGAGATCTGACCAAAACTGTGTGTATGAGTGATGGATGTGTAAGACAACTAGTAATAAAGACTGACAAGAAAAATAGATAGAAAATGACATGGGTCATCAATGAATACTTTTCTTACACAAGATCCATATATAAAACAACATACTTATTGATATAATAATAGTAGTATGTGTGTGATTTTGTGTCTACAACGTGGCCCCCAATGAATGTGTATGTATGAGATGAGGTTCATTTATAAAAGACCCCTTGAAAGTAAAAAATGAACCATAGAAAAAGATCACGTCATTGAGAAATGGTTTGAAAATGTGCACTAGAAAGATTGATCATGAAGCACAGAGCGTGAAATGTGAAGAAGGTGAGGTTCATTTCAAATTTAGACCCTTGGTAGTTGAGTATGAACCATGGAAATAGAGTGTGTCATTAGGAAATGGTTTGAAAATGTGTGCTATAAATATTAATAATAAAGCACAGAGCGTGAAATGTGAAGAAGGTGAGGTTCATTTCATATTTAAGCCTTCAGCAGTTGAGTATGAACTGTGGAACTAGAGTGCATCATAGGGTAACAACGATACAAGGTGTGTAAGATTTATGCTTAAAAATAGGAAGTATGAAACACAAAGTGTAATAGTAGAAATGAGAGACACCTGATAATACTAGGAGGGGAGAGAATAAGTGTGATGCCCCCCAAGTGTATGATTATGAGAAATCTATATGATAAAAGTGAAGGGAAAGGGTCCTCCATCTGATGTCTAAGGAGATAAAGGTGTGTGACCATGATCTAAGACTGGTGGTGTATGTGATTGAGGAAATACAAGTGACAGAAGCTGAAAAGGTGATGAACACCGATGTGTAGGAGACCTGAGAGGTGATAAGCACCCATGTGAAAGAGACTGGGGAGGTGATGAACACCTGTGTGAAGGAGACCGAGGAGATGATGAACACATATGTGAAGGAGAACAAGGAGGTGAAGGAGGAAGTGTTCTATGTGAAGGGGATACCCGAGTAGGGGACTTAGGCTAATGAGGTGGACTAGTGGACCGATGAGAATGAGTAGGCTATGTGCAAATATGAGAGCTAGGTGCAAAATTTGCATTAGATTTGAGAGGCTTGGGGGGCCTAGGTGCTTTAAGTAGTTCAAGGGTAACCGCAAAAGGAGGATGAGACAATGATGTACATGGTGAGACACCTTTGATAGTGATAACTTGCTTGTTGTGAATGAATTTGAGGCACACGTGATTCATGGAAGGGATATCTTGAGTGGCGCAGAGCCAAGGAAGACCTAAGATCTTGTTACAACCTTTGACGATAGGTGCCATAGTGAATGACACAAGCATGGTGAGAAGCCCAACTAAAACTGGAAGTTTGACATAGCCATAATATTTAGGAACTAGAAATGAAATATTAGCTAGTGGATAATTGATAACAATGAGGAGTGCAATAAAGCACAAGGCCATAAGAAGTGATGGATCGATCGTTGTATTATTGATAACATGAGGTCTGATAGAAGCATTGATGTGTAGTGTGTTAGAAGAAAATGTAGAATGATAATCATGATTAGAAAATGTGATGAATAGTGGAGATGCATCAACACTAGTAACTAGAAAATAAAGAGGCCCTGATAAAGGAGGAGGCACAATGTGATATGTATGATTAGCAGAAGAATCCATGGCTTGCTTTTCATGATTAGGTAGAGGATCATTAAATATTTTGATATTTTTGTTTTCATTGACCGGCTTAGATGATGAAGGCTCAGGGAGATCGATTGTGTTATTGTCAATAAGATATTGAATAAGATGCATGAGTTTGAAACAATGATCACTAGGATTCCCAATGCATTGATGATAGCCACATCTAGTATTTTTATCATAATTACATCCTTTAGGGTGAGATAGATCCAGATTTAGCGGTAGTGGAAGTGTAATAAGATTGATCTTGATAAGTTGTGGCAATAAAATGTGTAGAGCATAAGGTAATTTGGTGAATGTACACTTTGGAGGTTGCCATTGAAGATTTTCAAGAGTACAAACAATGTTAATAGTAGTTTTTTCTTCAGTGGGATTTGGAGATGGCTTCAAATATGATTTACTTTGAAACTGAGTAGAAGATGAAGATGAGGCATGATCATGATACTTGATTTTTCCCATAGAAAGAAGGTTTCCTTCACATAACATAAGAGTATGAAATAATTGATCAAACGAAGGATATGTTTCAAATATGACACTCTCATGTAGAGGAAGTAATAAATTTAAACAAATAGATCTTGAAGTTCCAAATCAACAAGTACATTGGTCATGTTAGCTGAATTGTTCTTATATCCTAATACATAGTTCACCAGATGCTCATTGGATCCTTGTTTGATTTATGCAAGTTTAACATAGGATATCTTAGAACTGATATTAATTGAAAAATGAGTGAGGAAAACATCGGCTAAATGTATGAATGATTTTACCTAATGAACAAGTAGATAGTAGAACCAATACATAACATAATCATGATGACTTCTAGGAAAGAGATTTGATAGTAAAGTATGATCATCCACATAATCGAGACATGTCACATGAAAATATCAGAGATGCTCTTAAGGGTCATCATGTCCATTGAAGGTGGGAAACATAGGGGTGAAGAAATTTGGAGGAAGTGGATAGGCTAAAATGGTAGGTGCAAAAGGAGTGTGAAAGAGTAAAGTGGAATCAAAAGATGGAGATGCCCGAGAAGTAGCCTGTTGAAGTTGGCAGATTTGAACTTCGAGATTTTAATAGAGAGAGGCTAGGTATCAAGTTTTGGAAGAAGAGACTTGTTTCATGTGGGAAGTGATAGGCGGAGTAAAATTATTAGTGGGAGTAGGCACAAGAACATTGGAAGTAGGTGGAATGGTAAAATTAGGAGGTTGAGTAGCAATAAGAATGGAAGTGGTAGTACAAGTAGGAACACTAAGCTCAACTAGATTGGTGGCCTCCTTATGAGCAGTGAATAAGAGCATATATAGATCTTTTAGATGTTCAACTAGATGATCATTTATCTCTTGAAGGTGGGCTTCAATAAAGGGTTCATAAGATTGAGCCATGATAAAAAATATTGCAAAAATACCTAGAAGCAAGGTTGAGTATAAACAGACAGGTTCACCAAATGATTTAACAAAATTAATAGTTAATGCTAATATTAAACCCTAGATATTACAAAGTGACATATGTAACAATGATGTACAATGGCTAGATAAAAATTGACACAAGCAATAAGCTATTGAAATATGAAACCCTAAGTGCAAGAGAGAGAATAAAGGACTTAGCTTATTTGCGTTATCCTAACACTGATTTGAATTGGGAAAACTGATGAACGGGAAGGATAGACCATCATAATCACTTAGGATAGATTATGGAATTGTTGAATAGGGTTGGAATAGGGCACCTAGAATGGGGCAATGACACCTAGGCATCAGAGACCCCTGTTAGGTACCTATGACTAGGTAGGAGCTTGGAATTTGAATTTTCTGATGTCAAAAGTGTGTCAATGTTAGTCATTGTTTGTCGCCTGTATGTTGCACTTTGTTCGTAGAAATCACCAATAACCTGCAAAGAGATGTTGAATTGCATAACCCTCAAACTACATCAAATCCTAAAAAGAAAATATGTAATATGGTGAGTAAGACTAACCCCGACGGTCACCCAACTGAGTGAACTTACGATTGAGAACTGCACTACATTTCAGAATCCATGTATTTCTTGTGTGTGTGTGATAATGGTGCTCTAGAAATCCCTTGTGCTAGATGCACTAGATAACAGGATAGATTTGATAAAATATGTAAATGTGTGTACAAAATAAAAGAAATTCCCCTTCCTATGTCTGTATGCAAAAAAAACAATCCCTTGTCCCTTGTAATTGATGCCAAATAGATTCCTTGAAGTGCTTTAGGTTCCTTTAGATGTAAGCTTAGGTGATAGATAATATGCTTAGAGCTTGGTCCTTTATTTTGGTCACATAGCATTGTATTTATATGACTCCCTTGGTTAAATTTTGTAATTGACAACTAGAAGGCCACCCCATAAGAAAATAATATGCCCAAAATATAAAAGAGGCGAGTAAGATAGAAATAGGTCGGGGGCACCCAGAGGGGACAAGGGTGCTTGGGTGCTATGTCCAAAGTCATAAAATATAAAGTAATAAATATTAGATTGGGATCTAGGGTGTGAAATTTAGAAAAAAGGCCAAAGATAGTTGTCAATTATTAGTTTTCTCGCTTAGGAATCATATGATCGCAAGTATGTTGTTAAGACCTAGAAATGTACCCAAGTGTGTGATTTTATGTCTACATCCGTTCATCGAACCACTTCTCAAACACTATGGCATCTCTCGCATCTCTTATACCTTGGCAATGGAAGAATCCAGACTCTACGTTGTTGTGCATCGTATTGATCAACCATCCCATACTAACGAGCTCCCTCGTGTCAATCTTGTCGACTCCAATCAATCTGATCTTTGGTACACCTAGATCTTCGACTATCTATCCCAATTCATAATTTCCTCTAACATATCCAAAAATGGTAGGAGGTCATTTCTTCAATGCATTAACCACTATGTTAGCATTGGCCGCATCCTCTATAAACGTGGGTTTGATGGTATTCTTCTATGGTTCCTTAAATCTCATGAATCTACCAACACTATCCAAGAAGTCCATGAAGAAATTTTCTAAGAAGTCCATGGTTTCTAAGCAAATTTTTTGCATGGGCTATTATTGGCCCACCCTCAATCAAGATTGCTAAGAATACATAAAAACATGTTTCAAATTCCAGTAACACTCTAATATTATCTGCATCCCTAGCTAGGATTTATAGCTAGCTCAAGACCTGTGGCCTTTCTTATAATGGAGACTTGACCTCATTGGATTGATCAATCCATGATATTCTCAACGTTATCATTCTATCATCACTGCAGCCGAATAACTCACCAAATGGGTGGAATTAATTCCACTCACATCTACCAAATCTAACAAGATTGTTGATTTCATCTATCATCACATCATCAGCCACTTCTACGTTCCTTATGAAATCATCACAGACAAAAAATTCCTTAAAGAAAAAATACCTTAAGAAGTTTTGTGACTCATTCAATATCAAACATAACTTCACTTCTCCTTACAATCTTCAAGATAATGGCAAAGCCAAAGCCACTAACAAGACTCTTCGTAACATCCTTGCCAAAATTGTTGACAAGGCATGTCGTAATTGGCATATCCATATCCCCTTCACCCTTTGGGCCTATTGAACTAGTATTCACACCTCTATGGGTGGTACTCCCTTCTCTCTCATCTATGGTTCTAAATTTGTCCTTCCTCTTGAATTTTAAATCCCATATTTGCACATTTCTCTGCGTGAGTTCGTCTTTAACGAGGAATGTCATCAAGAGAGTCTATCACAACTTGAAGTGTTAGACAAACATCACTTAATCTCTCTTCAACATCATTATGTCTATCAAGAGTGCATTAAATGTTTCTCTAACAAACATCTAAAGGAATGTAACTTTAATATTGATGACCTTGTCTTATAAGAAAATCAAAACGTCACTACTCTAGAAATGAGTCAACGTGGAAAGTTTTCTCCCAACTGGATTGGACCTTATATTATCAGATATAAGTATGGGTGTGGAGCCTATCATTTAGACTCCCTTGATGGTAAACTGGAAACAAAACCTCTCAACACCTTGCACTTGTGGCCTTTCTATTGTTAACACATCTACTAATGTGATCTTAGTCACATTCTAGGATCTCACTTCCATCACCAACCTATTCCATCTTCTATCATGATGATTTGGAATTATGTGGTCTTCTATTACTATCCTATATATGACCTTGAATATGGGCACCACGGATCTTCCCATAACATATTTCTTATGGACAAGTTCCTCCTTCTAGGTGGGAATCCCACAATCATTACATCCATCTCCTTCTTATCTACCTACTAGAAACACTCTTAGGGTCCATAGGTGTTGCTTGTACATCTTATCTTACCCTACCCAAGTGGTCTAGTTGGTTATCCTCAACTCTATCTAAAAAGGTCAAAAGTATGGATGTTCATATATCCCAGATAACATATTACTCCCTCGAAAGATAGTTGTTCATATAAAGCAAACAAAAGTGTCAAAAAGTATAGATTGATCCCTCAAAGGATGATTATCATATCTTATCCTGCCATTCAAAAAAATAAAGCAAACATCAAATATCCAAAGTAAAAATCTAAATGTAGACCACTCCTTTAAAGGATGGCTAGTATCTTCTATCATGGTAGTAAAAAGGCTTCCTGCATTGATCAACCTTTCAAAATTCAAAAAAATAAATCCAAAATCTAAAATTCAATATCCTAATAAAGATTTCTGCATCAATAAGCTTTCTCATCTTTAGAAAACTTCCTGCATTCATTAGTTTGCAATATATTGTTCAAAGCTAGGGCATAGACCTAGGAAAAACACCTCAAGAGAACCTATTTCCTTCGTACAGGTTACGTCTAAACCCCTTATCATGTCTACAGTAGGTGTATAAGCACACCTTCCATCATTATTTTCATGATCCTAAGTATGACCAATTATAGTTAGTTTTATGTTAACACTTGCTACGACTGCAAGTGCATCACTTTGATTGTGTCCCCTTTTGTACAATTAACTCTAATCCAGTATGCAAGCATATTTTCTTCACGTGTTGATTACTATGATGAAGTGAGATTTATATTTTTGGTCATTTTTATCTCATTGGATCTAATCCCATGTCCTCATCTTAGCTTATACCTAATATTCATCACATCATTTTTTCTCTCAATTAAACACTATTAATTCATCATTTTCATCCATCATATCCATTCTACTCATTACATGTCATCATTATCCAAATCTAATCTAACATCTAACATCTATCTGTCATACATGTTACATCATCCCTATCTAAATCCATCACATCTACTCTATTCTCATATCACATCTATCATATTTTTCACCCCCATCCACATAAATAATCTACACCACATTATCTATATCTAATATCTACATCACACCATCTATATCTAGTCTAACATATATCCATCACATCTAATCTACACCTCATCAATATATCATTTTACATCACATCTAAATATCCATATTCTAATTAACTATCAACATCCATCAAATCATCATAACTCAACACAACACATTGTAAAAAAATGAAAAAAATCATCACATATATATATATATATATATGTATATATCATAAAAAGAGTTTATACATCCGTGATAGGCCTCAAGTAGGCTCTATCTCAAAAGTCTATACATCAAGATCTCTACCATCAAAATGTCCACCCACTATATGGTGAATTGAAAATGAGACACTTTAAGTGTCGAACCCTGACCACCTGACACCGGATCCTGTCCTCCTCCCTTCCCACCCTTGACACCGGATCCTGTCCTCCTCCCTTCCCACCCTTGAGTCCATCATTTGGACCGTGATCACCTCTCGGCTACATCACTCTAGTTGTGCTCCACAAAGCTACATGTCATCTTGATCTCCTCGATCTCCTCTCCTTGGATTGATATGATGTATAATATAGATGATCGGGTAGCCTCATGATGACTATATGGTCATAATCAGTTTTTATTAGTGTACCTCCTTATCTAGTGCCTGACACTGCTTTAGTGACACAGTCCTAGGCGGATCCATCTGTCCAAATCCCTGTGAAGCTACCTATGCCTCACTCCCTGTTGACTTATATATAACCCCCAAATATCCATATCTAGCCCAATATGCCTATCTCTACCTCCTATATTGGTCTCACTACTGCCACTTAGCTAGTCAGGTCTATCTCTTAGCACATCACATCATGCTCCTAACACACCCCCACTATCTCCTAACACATTACATCCAACTCAACTTGTAATCTAGATATCTTTGCAGTATCTCCTCCTACAAACACCACTACCTCTCCTCCCACAAATGTTTTTGCCTCCAATATTTCAGTATTGATCACTAGATTATTAAATCGCTCTCTCCTTGGCTGCATGGACCACCTACTATTGTTTCCACCACTCCACATGCACCTATCCAACTCTTACATCATCATGATCCCATGGCTCTCCCTCCTCCACCAAGGGGTCCACCATCACTAGGCTAGGAAGATCCATCTCTATCTCATCCCGTCTAAATATAATATGTGCCCTAGCCACCATTTGAATCATGCTAAAATATCTCATGACACATGGAAATTGAACCATCTCTATCATCTCTAGCCTCCGTCCGTTGACCCATCTCGCTCTATGCATCCTTTCAAGTTGTCGGAGGAAATAAGAGAAAGAAGAAGAAAGAGGAATATCTTTCCTTTGATTTCAAGTCATGTTGGGAAATATTTGTAGGGCCTCCATCTGACATAATCTACCTCCAACACCCCAACCTCTCTGCATACTATTCCTCACCACACTCACCCCTCTCTCTATGTACCTTGTCTGCTCACCATCTAAAAAATCTGACTGGAAGCTCCATATGGTCCCTTGTCACCCATGGTAGCTCTGGTGGTCTCACTACATGTTATCCCAACTTAACCCCTCTAGGTTAATTGGGAATAACTTATTAAAAATGGACTTATCCATTTTATAGTTCTATGACGTTCAAATAGTTGTCAAATTACACTACCCAAAAGCACTGGCTGTTAGCATTAAAAAAACCCGCAGCCCCAAAATTTGAAGTACAATTTAAAACATTGGTGAGTTGTTTATAAAAACCACCTGATGTTCATTTTACCGTCAAATTCAACATAGTAGTCAGCAGGTCCACATGGCTATAGATCAATGACTAGAGGTGGGATATGAATTAATTCCATTAATTAATACTTTGTATTATTTCCTTCTAGCATTCTGGTAATTCCTAAGGAGATTGGCTCATCCAAATTCCAAGTCCTCATATTTAATCACAACTCATATTTCATTGGTTCCAGCAAGTCAGAAAGGGTCAAAAGGGGACACATGGCAAAAACTTCAGAGAAAAAAGTTTCCCGCCTGCCTGTTTCTAAGTTCCCACAGGTAACAATTTGCAATATGAAGGCTTAAAAAACTCTGACAAGTCTAAAAACCCTGAAGTGTGTGGAGCTTTCTCATTGGCCCACACTTCACAATTATCAGATGGGGCTTTTAAATATCGATTTTGGCAATGCAAGGGGGCATGGAGATTCCTCATTGGCCAATCTTTCGAAGCTGTCAGAGGAGTTCAAAGAAAATACTGACAAGGTGAAGTGCATGGAGCTTTGTCATTGGATTGCACTTCAAAATTGTCAAATAGGGATTTTAAGAGCCTGCCAATACGAAGGGGCATGGAGCTTCCTCATTGGCAAATCTTTCACAGCTGTCAGAGGAGCTAGAGAAAATACTAAAAAATGTAAAGGGGCATGGAATCATCTCATTGGTCAATATTTCACAGATGTTAGAGGCAAAAATCAAAAGGACTGACATGCGAAGTACGTGGATCCTTCTCATTGGCTCATACTTAGTAATGGTCAATCAAAAGAGCTTTGAAAAGGTAATTTGCAAAGAAGGACAGGAAACGAAGGAAAAATAAGGAAGTAAAGGCCCGAGCCCCAAACCAATGAGAGGTAGACACATGGAAAAAGGTGAAGCATGCACACGTTGGCAGAGGTCGATCCTCAAACCAATCATAGTCTGCCATGTGTCAAATTCTTGTGCCTCCCAACAGGAAAATATTTAAGAGGTCATATCTTTTGATCCATAGATCGAAATAAAAAAAAAATTATATCATTAGAAAGCTATCGTCGATACCTTCAATTTGGCATCAATTTTTTTTATTTTGGTGGCTTTTTGTGTGTCAAAATGGAAAAAAATGGCTATTGAGGAAGAAAATAGTAGTCTAGTGTTAGGAAGACATATCAATGGGGGAACCCTACACTACCATATTATAGCCCTCCCATTCCTCCTCCCCAACCTATTCCATCTCAGCCTACTTTCCATGTTCTTATATTTTTTCTGTCTGCTCCCATTCTTCCCTTGCCCCCATATTCATTTTTCCACCCTCTTTTCTTCCAAACCTCCATCTCCTTCACAAGAAAGTATTTCACCTCCATCATTTAAGCCTTTGCAAATTCAGCCAAGGGAAAAATCCTTCACCCATTTCACAAAATCAGATCCACATGTGCTTGAAATTCATGAAAAATCAATTGAAAATCATGAAGTAAAGGAGCTTAATCAACAAACTAAGGGCCCAAGTTCTTGTTTACTTGAGGATCCATTCCTCATTAAACAAGATTTTTAATGTTCATGACAAAGAAGGTTGAGCCTCATTCTTCTGAAGAACAAGATGCACATGCAGATCTGGAGGGGCAGGTTGGGAAAGATCCAAACAAAGAAGACCATATTTAGAGCTTCAAAGATTGGAGCCATGAATTTGAAGCCAAAAAGGTTCATCACTAAGAACATGATAGTCAACATTCTCCAATTTCATCAAAATTATCTGAGGCAAGTCCCATTCTTGAAACCCAAGAAATAATTTTTGAAGAATGGATTGACTTTGAGAGCAAAATGGATGAAGAAGTGACCCATCCCACTACTGTAACTCATACTATTTTAATTAAAAAACTTGAAGTCAAGGAGGTTGAACAAGAAAATCTTAAATCAGAGGAAGAGAATCTTCCAAGTGAGAAAGATGTTCCAATTGTATGTAGTGATCCTCATTGTTCTGCAAGTTTAGAGATTACTTCAATTTTGGGTGATTGCAATGATCCACCAAGTATCTTTAGATGCTACAATCAGTCATGAAGAGCTTCATGTTGAGGAGGAAAAATAAGATTTTAAAGTCTTGGATGAAGAAGATATCACAGGAAGCTTCTTGCTTTCTTTTGATGGTGAAATATCATATCTTCCTTCCCCTTCATCCTTGTATGAATCAGATTTTGTGGATAAGTTTGATCTCTCAATCTTTATGTTTGAGGAAGAGGAGAGCCATGATGAACCAATTTCCATATCAAAAATCATCATGGAGGAGTAACAGTTATTTGTAGAGGCAAGAAAAAGTCCAAATCAACTTACAAGTAACTCCATTCAAGAAGGTCTGTAAGATGACTCCATTCATGGAGTTGAGATTCAAAGAGATGGGAAAACCAAAATGATCAACCTATTGGTTTCAAAGGCTGCCTTTCCAATAAGATACCTGTCTAGTTTGGAGCCAAAATCAGAGTTGCAACCAGTCATGCTCACTTTAGAGCATCAGGAGAAGTTTCAAATTCCCAAGGATCATTTGCAATGCCTCTCAGATCTAAATACAGAACAACTAAAAGAGGTATTTGTCTTGTTTCTAGCTGATACTTTGAAGAAAAGGGTGGAAAACCAGTTTCAATTTAGTTTTTCACTCTTGGTTATGGCCATGTCTATTTCTAAAGTAATTATATGGTTGTATTTTGTAAGAAAGGGAAGTTATTTCTCCCTACATGTATTAGGATTTATTTATCTTCTCTTTGTTTTGGTTAGAGTAGGTTTGTTTTTAGCAAAATAAGTGTTTGCAAACACTCTACATGTTTCCATTTGAAACATGTGTGAATTTTCATATTTTGTATATAGTTTTTGCATGATGCACAATCTAGTTCAGTCATAGTAGTCTTCCTTGGCCAAATCAGATATGGGGAAATTTTTAATGCTCAACCATTCAAACCCAAAGATCATTTTGTAGTCAAATCACATGGTGCCTATTTTTTAGTTGAATAAAGTGTTTGGAATAGTGCCAATTGCATGCACTTCATTACCAAATCAGCATGTGATCCAAAAATCTACAATACTTCATTGTTTGTCAAGGATTTAGTTCATTTTTTCTTCAAAAATTGACAAAATCTGATTTGAGACAGTTTCAGATGTTATTCATTGTCTCAGTAGATCAATTGCAGAGGAAACATGGTGAAGTCTTGGGTTTTTAACAATTTTCCACTCTCACAAAACTCAATTCAAATAATTCTTATAATGAGACGGTCAATTAAAGCTTTAGATTAGCCCAAGTAGGTTTAATGGTGGAATCAAATAGATGGAGAAGTTCCTCAGATCATTTAAAGTTCCACATATCAAGTCTAGACAATTCTAGTTTTTGCTAAGCTCATAACGGGCTCAGGGTAAGGATTTTAATGTTTTGATCAATTTTTTTAAAAACATTTTGGGCTTGAATCCATGCCCAATGGATTGCATAAGGCTATTGGTCAAAATTAGTACGTAAATTTCCCGTAGAGGTCCCCAAAACTATTATCTCAAATTTAGCCCCAGGTTAATTTAAAATATCTTATTAAAAATGGACTTAGCCATTTTATAGGTTTGTGACATTCAAATGACCTTTGAATTACACTTCCCAAAAGCATTTTCCATTGGGATTCAAAAAACCCACTGAAAGGCCAGTTTACTACATTGGTGGGTTGTGTCCTATAGAAGGAACCAACTGATGTTCTTGCTTCCTGTCAAATTCAATGCAACGGTTGAGCTAGGGCCACATGGTGATAGTATCAATGTTCCAAGACTGGGCTATGTTTCCAGCATTCTGGAAACTCCCAATGTGATTGGCTTATTTTAGACTCCAAGTCCCTAAATTCCACCACAGTTCATATTTTTTTGATGTCTAACAAGTCAGAAATGGTCTTGAGGGTACACTTTCCAATAATATGCAATTTTGTCTGATTTTGATCTCTAGAGTCAAAATATATGGCCTCTTGAAGATTTTCAATGTCGAGAGGCACAAGAATTTAACAACTCTGACAACCTCTGAATTGGTTTGGATATTGTCCTCTTCTAACGTGTGCATGCTTCACCTAATTTTCCATGATGTTTACCTCCCATTAAGATTCTAACAACGGGGCTCGGGCCTGGAACTTCCTTGATTTTCCAATCTTTTTCCTGTCCTTTTTCACAAATTACCTTTTCAAAGCTCTTTTATCTGACCATTACAACAGTATGAACTGCGTGAGAATATTTCTCATGTAGCCTGCACATTGTCAATCCTGTTTGATTTTTGCCTCTGACAGTCTACGAAAATATGGACCGATAAGGATCATTCCACACCCCTTCACATTTGTTAATATTTTCTCTAGCTCCTCTAGAGGAACTATGAGAAGATATTAACCAATGTGAAGGGGCGTGGAATGCTCTCATCGCCCCTTCATGTTTTTAGACTCTTAGAGAATCCCCATCTAACAATTGTGAAGTAAAAGCCAATGATAAAGCTCCACGCACTTCTCATGTTGCTTCATTACTTTGCAATGGTAAACTCCTATAATAGCTTTGCAAAAGGTAATTGGCCAATGAAGGACAGGCTCCATGAAGGAAAATCATTGTTAGTAAAGGCCCTAAAATCCCATCTAAACCAATTATGAAGTGCAAGATACATGGAAAAAGCTCCAGCATGCTTCATGTCTTGTCAGAATCTAATTCTTAAGCCTTTGCATAGGCAACATGTGCTACCTTCTGGGGACTCCCGAAAGATTTTTTCTTTGAAGTTGTTGCCACGTGTCCCCTTTCAACCCTTTCCCGAGCTCAAAATCGGACCTAACGAATATCATTAGAACTGATCTCCTTGAACTCCGGGGACTTGGCAGTCTAGAATGATCCAATTGCCTTGGTGGAGTTTCCATAATGCCAACATGGTAAGCACATCCTCTGAGGCATTGATATATCACCATGTAGCCTGGTTGCACGCAATGTGTTGAATTTGATAACTCAATGAACGCATCAGTTGGTTTTTATGAAACAACCCACCAATGTTTTAAACTATGCTTCCCGATGGAATAGACTTGAATGCCAATAGCCAATGGGTTCAAATTTCCCATGTGATTTGTAATGGCCGTTTGAACTTCACGGAACTATAAAATGGTTAAAGTTTTAAAAAAAATCCATCTCTTCTCTCTTTTCCCTCTTCTCTTTTCTTCCTTCTCTCTCATTCGAGTTATATATTGTAAAAATATTTCAATTTTTGAAATAGATGGACATTCTGATCTGTAAAGGAACCATGCAAAAATGGTTTCCCAAGAAACTATGAACCTCGAGCCTTCATTTTGGCCTCAGTAAATGCTTTCTTGCCTTCTGTTTCAACTATAATGGATTGTGCATATCTTAAAGCAATATAAATATGTTTTGTGGCACATTTTCTCTGCCCTAGCTCATTTTTATTTGTTATCTTTCCTTTCTTTTACTCTTACGATGGATTGTGCATATTTATCTCATTTGTAGGCTCCATTTTGATATTTTTCAATTTCTGTCACCCTTTTCTTGGTGCTATCACCTCCCTTTTAGCTTAAGATTTCCCTTTCTGCATCTCCTTGTATCCCTGGTCCCTTGGCATGTTTATTCTTGCATTTACTTTTAGCATTAGGAGTAGTTATAACATTAGATTAGGTAGAGGAAGTCAGCCTTCTCTAGTGGTTTATCTCAAGAAATAAGTTCCCATAACTTGGAGATAGACCCATATTGCCTCAAAATCCATGAGTTTTCCATGACTCAGTGCAGGGTGTAAATTTGAGCTCTAACACTACCACTATGTGCTCATAAGCCCAAAAATGAATAAAGAAACCCACATCCATACCCAACTGCCACCCTATTAGATAAATCTACATCTCATATTATAATTGTGATAGCAATTCTGATCCAAAAGAAAACACCATCTCATGCTTGACTATATCTGCTACCACTCATGCTAATTCCCATGGAAATCAGGCACCACCCGAGTCTGGTATTGTATAACAGGAGATATCCATCATCACTAAGTAAATCAACCAATTTCACTACATAGAATACTGATATCTGGTCTCATTGTGGAAGGTCCCTGATACAAAGGTTATGTGTGGCATCATCTGCTCCAAACAATTTTTTCAATGTCATCACCCTTCCCTTAGCTGTAATCAACACTATCGGTGCCCCCCTAGATCAAAAATCTCAATATATGATACAATTCCTCTAACGTGACTGTCATCTCACTTGTCTTGAAATAAAATGTGGTTGGTCTTAAGATCCCATCTCTTAATCAAAGCAATGATCATCCATGTATCTATGTGCACTCTTTGATAATGGAAAAATCCACCCAATATGATTGCATTTAGGTGGTCTAACTTAGCCTATGTAACATTGGCCCTCATCATTTCTAACAAGGTTGACAATCTATCTCTCAAATATAACTAGTCTCTAGTCTGTAAAAATAAATCACACAAAACACCCATCAACATTCGATGGTGAAATGATCACCATTTTTATCCAAAATCACCTAACTCCTACCTAGTTGATGTTGACCCCTTTTTGGTTGACGCTGACTTACCCTCGGTTGATGGTGAACCCTTTGAATCACTATTGACCAACCCTTAGCACCTAACAAAAATTCAAAGAGAAAATTCAAAAAAATAATAAATAAATAAAAACTAAGCTAGGGTTTTAGACTTACCACTCTCTGCGACCTCTAGCACTTCTTTCCTCCTCCACTAGTCTCCATTTCACTCAAATATCAAGATTTTATATCTCTCTGGGCTCTCGATCTTAAAAATCATGTGGTACAAATGAGCTTAGTCGGCCAACTCTGTTGCTTGTATAGTTATGTTTCGAAACCAACCGTCGTCGAATGGATATTCAATTTCAACCCCAAGCCTAACTTCCGTCGAGCTGACTTGGTTCCCCATTGACCTAGCCCTCTTTTAATTTTTTCATCTTTTACTTTGTCTTTTCCACTATTTCTATCAAAATTACTTTTTGTTCCACTTCAGGCTTGTGGAAGAAACTTAGAACACTGTTATTTGGCTTGCATGGCCTATCTTGTCCATCATCACCCATTTTTTCATCACATCCTTAAGCACACCTTTATGGCTATATTTATGTTCCCTATCGAGGCACCATTGTTTCATCCTAAGACCACCTTTGTGTCCATATTTTATCTTCATTTCCTCATAAACACATATTTGATAGATTCCCCGTGTATGAAGGATATCACATCCACTCCTTGCATTTATTTTCACATATTTTTGATGTCTTCCTTTGGTCCATTGGTCCCACGCCTTGCATATCCATTTGAGTGGATTTCTATTTGAATCCCTTCATCTTGCATTGGTTTTCACTGACTCAAAATTTCATAAGACACTACCATTGTCTACATTGATGCCGTACTTTGTTCCCTACCAAAGTGATTCTAAAATCACCACCATATTTTGTTTTTATTTTTTCTCCACTTGGGGCATCGTGTCTCACCTTCTCTTTTCTCATCCTTTCCATCCCTTATCTTTTCTCATCTATATCTTTCAAATTCATGATCGGTTCCCCTTTATATTGTCGATCCCCAATTTGAGGGGGAACACCTCAACAACCATTTTTTTATCACTTCTTATTTGCGTCTCACAGTTTGCTTAAACACAAATGAGTGGAAAAAAAGGGGAAAATATAGACACCAATTTTTGGTATCACTTGTCCCTCATCCCGCATTCGCTCTCCTTTGTTGTCATATCACACCTACACACCTCTTTCCCATCTAAATTCCATATTTCCCTCATAAAATCCCATCTATTCCCCTAAATTCCTATTTATCCCATCTTAACCTCTCCTTAATCATATCATCATTTTACCTTCCCTAATCTACTCTTAATCATGCTTAATTACCTCTAAATCATCCCCCAATCCTTTTATCCTCCCTAAAGACCCATTTTATCATTCCTAGGTTGCCATCCACCTTCTTTTAATGTGTTCATATCTCCTAGCCACCTTTTATCCTCCCAAGACAACCCTAACTTGCATTAACCACCTGAAACCCTAATTTCACTTGATAAGTACTTTTTGCATCAAGTTAATCACATCTCCACCACCTAGATCGATGGTTTTCCATAGTTACTAATGACCGATGTGGGTCACCATC
Organism: Taxus chinensis; assembly: GCA_019776745.2. NCBI lineage: Eukaryota > Viridiplantae > Streptophyta > Pinopsida > Cupressales > Taxaceae > Taxus > Taxus chinensis. Next base: position 97,883,201 of record CM034156.1, read on the forward strand.
GACCCTATAAATCCACCCATATCCTTCCTCTCTTGAGGATACAATTTTGAGATCTTGAACTTTCTTCCGAATTATGCCATGTTTCTCTCTCTTCTTTAGAGTTGCTGCTATCATCTTATAGCTGTTTTGAAGACCTTACATATTACTCTTGGAGATCTTGGAGAGTTGAGGCTTTTTTAAAGACCCTTTTTTCATCTCATCAACATTGTGCATCAGCCTTGTAGGCTTATCACCCATCTTGGAGCTTTGTCATTGCCTCATCCTTTGTTCATCCTTCTTTATCTTTTTTTCCATCCATTTTCCCTTATCAAACCCTAGATCCTTTCCTGGTCACTGTCAACTCTGCACAATCATCGTCAACCCAATATGTGCCTATTTTATAATTTGGCATCCACCCCTTATGCTATCTATTTTGTGATCCTCCCAAAATCCTAGATCTTTCAATCTTGTCATTCTACACACTTGTTGCTTTAGATCTCACCTTTATCAAACCCAGTCACTGTATACCCAACCAAGTCACCGTCAAGCCTACCTTAATCTGTCCTATTTTTAGTTATCTACCTCATCTGATACATGTCTTGTTGTTTCTTATATATTCATATCTCTTTTCCCCTTTGATCAAGATGTCTAGAAGCCCAGATCTACCCTGCCAACTCCAGTTTCTGTCGATCTAGCTCAGTCACTTTCGACCGAATTAGTAGTTATCACTTTCATCATCATATCTAGAAATTTTCTTACATCCTCTGTATCTAGAATCACATAATGAGATCATACAAGTTTTAAAAATGCATAGCAACACTAGTATAACAAACTTAAAGATATTCTATTGAAATATCCATCATTTGGATATAAATAAGCTCCATATATATAGGAAGCTTTAACTCCAAAATAGGAGTAACAATATTTTGTTTTTATGTTGAAACCATATGGATGGTTTCAACCACTCCACACAAATAATAAACAATAAAAAAACCATAGTTGTTTATGTAACAACCCATAAAAAAATCTTTTACATTTACAATTTACTTTTACTAACTTACTAACAACTATTTACCCACTAACATATTACATTTCACATTTGATATTTACAGTAGATAAATATAAATACTTATGTTATGCATTAAACTAAAGAATTCCTAACATTCCTCCCCTTAGTGCAAACATGGGGAAAACACGCATGTATACTACAACATGCCACTTCATAGCTTTTTCGTGATCTAGATGGTTTCAAGTACAATACCAACAATCTCTGGATGGTTTTCCCAGTGGTTTACCAACAACCACAACTATAGATAGTTTTCCTAGTGGATTAGTAACAACCACAACTATAGATGGTTTTCCAGTGGATCTAATAACCACAATATCATGATGCTGCAGTACATTGCTTAGCTCTCATCATTGTTGCTCTTTAGGAGATTATTTATCAGAATCCAAAAAAAAAACTAAAACAATGTGTCATTCCCCCCCACAAAGTGAAGTTTCCATAACACAACACAAAGAAATATGAAATCAACACACCATGCTGAAAAAAGAAACACACACACATGTCACCAAACTAGTGATGCGGCCCCATCATAGGTGATTGATGAGAGGACGATGTTTTTCCTCCATCCTCTGTTGCCTCCAGCCTCCAATGTCATGCTATTAAATCATCCTGATTTATCTTTGAGGCTCATGATGCAAATATTTATGATGATGATGCTATAAATATGACAAAAACCAACCTCTGATGTTTTGATGATAACTTGAGAACCGCAGCTTCATTTTATAAACCAAAAAATGCGTCAGAAATATGGTTTTAAGATATTTCCAATGGTTCTAAGAATTGGTGGTGATTTCCAACAAATCCCTAGTGATTCAGAACAAGTTTTGTCATTTTCTTTTGAAATCCAAAATTGTTGGCGATCCCTGTAAAAATTCAACAAATCTTTCCAAATCCACATTATTTACACATTTTTGAAGCCTTTAAAATTTGGATTGCTTCTTGAGATAACTGTCAACATGAAAAATATTTTCTAGATGAATTTGTAGCTTAAGAATATTGCAATCAAAACTATTGGATGCAATCTGAGCACTAAATATGAAGAAGGATGATGCCAAATTTGAATGTAGAAAAAAACAAATCATTCCTATATCTTCTTTATTTAATATGTGCACACTCTTTACCAGTCCAATATCACACAAATACTCTATAATATAGTAGTTCTTAAGTTTCTCTGAAGATTGCTAAAAAAATCTAAATACTAAGCTCTCATTCTCATAGCTAATTTAAAGACTTCACATAAGTGGGGCAACCATAGCTTACAAGCAGATCTACCCCTTCATGAATTTATTTACAGATCCATACTTGCTCTGATACCAGATATTAAGATCATACAATTTTAAAAAATGCAGAACAACACCAGGAAAACAAATTTAAAGATATTATATTGAAATCTCCATAATTTGAATACAAATAAGCTCCATATATGTATGAAGCTTTAACTCCAAAATAGGAGTAACAATATTTTGTTTTTATGTTGAAACCATACAGATGGTTTCAACCACTCCACACAAATAATAAACAATAAAATAAATCATAGTTGTTTATGTAACAACCCATAAACAACTCTTTTACATTTACAATTTACTTTTACTAACTTACTAACCACTATTTACCCACTAACATATTACATTTCACATTTGATATTTACAATAGGTAAATATCAATACTTATGTTATGCACTAAACCAAAGAATTCCTTACATCAGATCTAGACATCTTGCAACATCTCATAATATTCATCAGCCTCAGATCAACTTCAAATTTCTTCAGATCTTCCCATTTTACTTGTTTTTTAGATCACTCTATTGTAGTCACCGTCGACCCACTCAGGTTTGGTTTAGTTTTATCATTTATTGTTATCATACCTGCATCTTGTCTTATCTAGCATGTTTCATATTTTCTATCTAAAGTTTAGATTTTGTTGCATCTTATCATTTATCTACTATCATTTTATATATCTTTTATTAAAAAGTGGGTTTTCATCCATCGTAGGAAGTTTTCACTTTTTGGTTACAAACATTGTCAGGGCAACCCCTCTCATATCTACTCATCATTTTCTTTATTGAGTTTCTTTTTGTTGTACATGTTCCCAAGCTCGTTACAAGGATGATCTTTCTTTTGCACCCATATCCATCATCATCTCATCAAGAGGTAGCCTTAAACCCTCTCATTATTGGAGTTTCTTGTTTTTTTGCTATCATTGCACTAATACGAGACAATAGAAAGAAAATTTGGTCAACAAGAAATGAAGCTAGCTACCGCAAGTCACTTTCATCCATGATTGAATCTAAATCTTATCAGGATGGGTACATCAAGTTGAAGGGTAATACAAGTACCTAGATTTCTTGTCAATCTAGAAGATCTGTTTAATAAGCATGACTACTATATCAAGACAGGATGTTGCAGAGCATAGATCAATCATATGAGTATGGAAAGGTAAACTTGGGAAATGATGAGGATCCTAAGTTTGTCAATATAGGGAAATGTTATTATGTTGAAGAAAGAAAGAAATTGGTTGAGTTGTTAAAAAAATACATAGATGTGCTTTCGTACTCTTATGAAGACTTGAAAATTTTTAAGCCAAGAGAAATGCAATATTATATCCCTCTCAAGAAAGACATTTAACCTTTTAGGAAGAAACAAAGGCAATATAATCCTAAGATTGTAGGATAATTATACCAAGAGATTAAGAAACTATTAAGTGCTAAGATTATTTTCCCATCCATCATTCATCTTGGATTGATAATATTGTGCTAGTACGGAAGAAGAATGGGGAAATAAGGATATGGGTAGACTTCCACAATCTGAATCAGGATTCTCTAAAGCATAATTATCCTCTTCCCATGATGGATCAAATTCTACAAGCTATGACTAGTTCAGATATGTTATCAATGCTTGATGGATTTTTAGGCTATAACCAAATTAAATGGGATGTTTATGATCAGAATAAGACTTCCTTCACAACTCCATGGGGCACATTTGGTTATAGGAGAATGCCTTTCTATCTAATTAACGCAGGTGCAACTTTCCAGAGAGATATGAATTTGGCCTTTGGAGATTTAAAAAATAAGTGCATTTTTATTTACTTGGATGATCTAACCATTTTTGTAAGAATAGGGAAGATCATTTTCAACACTTTATTATTATTCTCCAATGGTTTAGAGATCATGACATTTCTCTCAATCCCAAGAAGTCTTTTTCAGATATACATGGGGAAAGTTACTTAGACATATTGTCTAGAGGAAGGAATCAAGATATATTTGGAGCAAGTGAAGGTTATTCAAATTTTTTTATCTTCCTACAAGTAATAAAGGTGTTCACTCTTTCTTTAGAAAAATCAATTTCCTTAGAAAGTTCATTCCATATTTTGCTAAGTTGAATCAAAGTATAATAGAAATGATGAAAGAGAAGCAGTCCTTTCATTGGAGTTTAGAGGGAAAGAAATATTTTGATGAGATTAAGAAGGCCATTGCAAGGACCCCTATTCTAGTTTGTCCTGATTTTGACAAAGATTTCATTATTTATTATTATGCCTTGGAACACACCTTATCTGCCATTTTAGTTCAGAAGAATTTTAAAGGGTGTAAAGTGACAATTGATTTTATGAGTTATGTTCTCAAATATCATGAGTTGAATTATTATCATATTGAGAAGTATGATTTTGTTGTAGTCAAGGCTATTAAATAGTTTAGATTTTTATATCCTTAACTCTCATTCTATTGTTTTTGTTCTAGACACAGTCGTGAAGTCTATCCTAACTCAACTAGAGTTTAGGTCCAAAAGGGGTAATTGGATTGCCAAAGTTAGAGAGTATGACCTTTATATCAAGCCAAATAAACTATTCTATGGACAAGGATTATGTGAAATAATTACAGAAAGTTTAAAGGAAAACTCAGGTAATATTGAATCTGCTGAAATGCCCACTGTTTTATTCCTAAGTTCTACGAATGAATGGTATTCCAACATTTCCCATTTCCTCACATACAAGGAATGTCCAACACATCTCAATTCCAAGGATAAAATATCCATTATACTCAAATATGCTAAGTATGTCCTTTGACACAACTCCCTTTTCAAGAAAGGCATTGATGGTCATTTCTTGAGATGTGTGGATAAACAACAACAGAAGAGGTTATTAAGAGATTATCATGATCAGGCTTGTGGCAGAAATTTTTCTTCTTTTGTGACAACTCACAAGATTCTTTGGGAAGGTTATTATTGGTCAACCTTGTTTAAGGATGTAACTAAATTAGTCTCAAAGTGTGAAGCGTGTCAAAATTTTGTTGGAAGACCTAAGTTGGCCACCCTTCCATTGAAGCTCATTGTGATTGAAGAGATTTTCCAGAAATGGGGTTTAGAATTCATTAGAACTCTTAATCCAAACTCCAGTGCATGGTACACTCATGTTCTAACTACAAAAAACTATTTCACGAAGTGGGTAGAGGTTATCCTAGTCAAGAAAACTACTTCTAAAGTTGTTTATAACTCCATCAAGGAGAACATTTTGGTTCGATTTAGAGTTCCCAAAAATATTGTAAAAGATAATGATCCTAAATTTTCTTTCTATGAAATTATTAATTTCTCTCATGTATATGAAATTGACCTTTCCCACTCTTCAAATTATTACCCATAGGGAAATGGGTAGGTTTAGTCAACCATTAAGAATTTGGTAACTATAAGAATTTGTTTTTGATGAATCACAATGAAACGGACATAAGAAATTGTATGATTCTCTTTGGGCTGATCGAATAACACCCAAGAGAGCCATTAGAATGTCACCATTTTAGCTAGTTTATGGGATGGATGCTCAGTTTCCAATCACTCTCGAGTTACCAACCTTGCACTTGGATAAAGTTATTGAAGATGAATAGTTAAAATATGCTCTAGAAAAGAGGATTATATACTTGCAAAAGTTGGAATAAGAAATAACTCATGTGGTGGATTACATCTCAACTCATCAGCAAAAGGTCAAGCAGTTGTTTAATAAAAAATCTAAGTCCCTAGACTTCCAAGTTGGATATATTCATGGTTGTAATGGTAATTCTGACTCATTTTGGCTTGGTCCATTTCATATTCGACATTTTACTAGTGAAAACTCATATTATGTGGCCTATATTGATTGGACTTCCCTCTCATTTCCATATAGTGGAAAATATCTTATGTTGTTCAAGTATTGAGTGGGTTTCAGTCCCTTGTATATAGTCTTATACATAGCCTTTGTTTTGGTTTTGTTTGTGTGTGTGCATGTTTTCCTTTCCCGTTAGTTTGGTTCTCTTCTGTGTATCTAGTCTATAATTTTCCTAACGGATAAGGAACTGGTCTTCGAAATCATGAGATTTTGGAGTTCTTTTCTTAGCCTTGTCTACACTTTGTGTCAAGCCACATAAAGAGCCAGTTGTTGCCATGGACCTTGAAAATATGAAAAATTGAAAACTTTTGAAATTTCAGCTAAGTAGTTTTATCTTCTTGGTTACTCTTTCCTTTTATGTGTCAATGTTGAAGGGAAAAGTCCAGCAGTTAGTCAAATTTTGGTCTAAATCAGATGGATCAGTCTTTTGTGGAACAGGAGGAATAGTTCCGCTTGTTCCTCGCTTTGTTGCTTGGGTCATTTACTATGTTTGGGTTCGGTAAATCAAGTCTTGCTAGAATTGATTCAACTATTCATAACATCCCTTCATTCTCTGATTCTTCACATTCACTGATTTGCCACACCTTACTATTTGAGTAAGATGAATCAACATTTTTGAGAACTATTGGAACACATGAAACAGGTTCCTTTGGGTATTCGGTTCATCAATCACCCA